>CM065813.1:48898857-50136357 GCA_033398695.1 Orobanche coerulescens | reverse complement strand
AAATTGACTAGTACTAGCTAAGTAACTAGTGCTCTCTCCTCGATTATTGTTTCTATTTTTTAGAAATATTTCTCGACGATCCAACCGTACGGATCTCAATATATCTCTAATTGAGTGGTGTTCCCAAATTTTCAAAAAATAAAAAATTAATTTGACTTGAGATCTTAGCACACCAATACTAAATTGACTAGTACTAGCTAAGTAACTAGTGCTGTATCCTCGATTATTGTTTCTATTTTTTTAAAAATATTTATAGATGATCCAACAATACGGATGTCAATATATATCTAATTTAGTGATGTTCCCAAATTTTCAAAAAATAAAAAATTAATTTGGCTTGAGATCTTAGCAAACCAATACTAAATTGACTTGTACTAGGTAAGTAACTATTGCTCTGTCCTCGATTATTGTTTCTATTTTTTTAAAAATATTTCTCGACGATCCAACCGTACGGATGTCAATATATATCTAATTGACTGATGTTCCCAAATTTCAAAAAATAAAAAATTAATTTGGTTTGAGATCTTAGCAAACCAATACTAAATTGACTAGTACTAGCTAAGTAACTAGTGATTAGTATCGATCATCTTTCACGATGTACGGTTGAACCACTACACGATGTACGGTTCCTCATGTGATTAGTATCGATCATCTTTCATCATCCTTCGTGCCGACCATGTGTTATGCTCCATAACCTGAATGAAAAAACAGACATCCACCCCCCGAATACTCGGGGGTTAGCAAAACTCCACTGTTTTGCTAGTGCAAGAACAAGTGCAAATACGAGCCATACAATTCACATTCCACGAATAATCCAGAATCCTCAAAGATTCAAATACAACAAGATGAACACTTCCCGAGGCAAGTGTTTGAGTAAAGACTTCCCAAAATTTCAAGATCAAAATATCAAGGGAAACAATTTATAAAATGATTTGAAATACCATCGGGAGTTTTAATAGAAAACAATTTAGGATTATCAAATCCCACTTTTCAAAACCCAAAAGACAAAAGGGGTCACCACCCCAAAGGTTTACTTTCCGAAAAATGACCTTTACCAAACCGTTGGGATTTTAGCCCCAAATCCGTAAAATGACTTTTACAAAACCATTGGGATTTTAGCCCCAAATCTCATCAACTTACAGTACACAAGAACGACCACAAGGTTCGTCTCCCAACATCAAAATCCACAAATAAAGAATTTAACACAAACAACAAAATACTCTAGTGCCATCCTAGCCAAGTAAGCCAAACGAACAACTTACGTCTTACACACTTAGTCGATGCATGCAATCATGAAAACCGTTCAAAAGCACTCATTTCCGGAAATGCCATAATCAAATCACATTTGCAAAATGCACCACAATTAACCATCGATCCACGTCTCTGTGGACCCCTACCGAGACCCCGTCGGATCTAACCCGTAGTGGTTAAAAGCAAGCTCGTCGATCCACGTCTCTTGTGGACCCCTACCGAGACCCCGTCGGATCTAACCCGTAGTGAGCATACACACACACACACACATGTTACTCATGCAATACTAATATGCTAAGAATGTAAGTTCATTAAGAATACTCACTAGAGATGGCCATTAACTCGACACCATTATCAAACTTTTCAAAACACAATAACAAGATTAATTACGGAATACACGACTCAATAACTTTAAACAATAGGAGTATCATCATCAAATCCTTCAACGTTCAAAATAATCAAATCATAATAAATTCCCAAACACACCGTTCATAAAACACACGCGCGTTATGAAAGAGAGCCTTTAACGAGGCCAAATCGAAATCTTTTGAAACTTCATTTCAAACAACCAAACAAACACACCAAGATGATCACCGATCATCATATCCATAAAATAAGAAAAGTATGGGCAAGGTACTTTCCTCGATATCACGAGCAATGGAAAAATGAACGGATACGGCCGGGTAGCCCTCAAATTCCCGAACACTATCTAGAACGCGATAGCACCGAAATTACTACGGGAAAACACCACATGAATCATCAATCACCAACGGAATTCAACATCGGAATCATCGAGCACCTATAATCCACCCTAAGGAATAATAAAACATGATTACGACGAGAATCAAGGCCGAAAACAACGGAAATCCCAACAAACTATCAAAGGGAACTCATTCGAACATTTAATCGAACATTAAATGTTCAAGACCCTTCAAGAACAAAGAAATCACCTCTCTGGTCGAACGAACCAAAGATACGAGTATCCAATCCGTAGAACAAGTTCAAAACAACATTTATACAACAATTAATTGATCAAAAACGGATTGGAATCGAAATCAAAAAGGAAAATCCCCAAATCTACAAAACAAGGGTTCAAGCCAAAATACCTTGATTTGTATGAAGGATTCAAGTAGAGGTCGAAAATCTACAACAAGACTTGAGGTGGATGATCTCTACAAGTTTGGGAGCACTCAAATTGCCCAAAATCGCCCTTAGAATCGCCTAGAATGGTAGGAGGAAGAAGAGAGGAGAAAATGAATGTTTCTCCTCGAAAATCTGCTAAAAAGTGCAGAAAAAGCCCGTGTGCCGCGGCACAGGACAAGTGTGCCACGGCCCAGGGCCAAAAAAAAAACGCCCAGAAATCAGCTTAGTGCCGCGGCCCAGCTGAAGTGTGCCGCGGCACACGGTACAGTCCACTCCAACACCAAAAAGGCACATCGTGCAGTCTTGGCTATTTCGACCATAACTCCTTCGTCTGGACTCCGATTGACTCACCGTTTGAACCATTGGAAATCTAACTTGATGATCTATAATATTGCAAAGATTCAGAATTTTTGGAGCTTCCAAGAATTTATGGTGATATTTACAAAGTCGAACTCCCACGTGAAAAAGTCAATTAAGGACACGGAACTCAACAAAACGACACCGAAACGAACTCGGATGACAAAAAGTGCAGAATTAATCATTCTAGGAATGACGAAACGGTCATGAGAGAGTCGTCAAAACGAACTTCCGCCGAAAAAATAAAATTACCAAAATTCAAAATTGCGGATATTACATTCTACCCTCCTTAAAAGAAGTTTCGTCCCGAAACTTAAAACAAGTAGGGGGGAGCAATATACCCGCCAGGAAAACTCGACGAGATACACAAAAATAGAAAACTCGCACCCAACGGCGAAACGCTGCAAGAAACGCAAAGAGACATACGGCGTGAAAACACGCTCCACGACGACCAACACAACGTCGCCGTAAGGGATATAATAAAACCAACAAATGACAAGCGTCATCAAACGGATAATATAGCCAAGTCAATTATCCGACAATCACAAAACACAACGAACGAAAGTCAGTATGATTGACCAACCCAACGGTACATCAATCAAAACGCGAGCCAACCGCTGAACAAATACGGAATCCCACCGCCCAAGGGTTGGAAGATCGAAAACGAGACTAATTTCCCGAACTGAAGGGAATTTCGAAGGAGTCTGAACGTTCAACAATCACGAAACGAGATTAACAAAAACCGAACAATCAATGATCGAACCACAACGATCGAGTCAACAAAAAATCGAATAATCATGTTCGGATCACGAAGAACAATAAGGTTCAACCGACAACTCCGAAGTTCACATCTCGACTCGAGACGAAACATGATCAGGTGAAAACAACAAAATGTGCACTCACATAAGATCCACAGGAAAGGGAATAGCAATCGAAAAAAATTACAACGACAAACGAGTTATTCTGAAACAATACCGCACTCGTTCGATCAACAAAAGCAAGGGGCAGGACAAGCTCAGAAATGTCAACGAACATAAACGAGTCGACAGAGTCGAAAACACAAGAGTTCCAAATCCGATCCACTTCGAATAAAAGAACTAGTAGAACCAGATGATGTCACTCCCGAACAAGGTTCACAAGAATCGAACCGAACCCGAAAAGTCACGGCGATAACCAGATCGACCCATAACAAGATCGCAGTTCGTTCGGACGATGAAACCGAAATACAGAACAAGTTCATAAAGTATCAACGAACATGAGCGAATCGATAGACTGGAGAAAGAGAAAATACGGAAGTCAAAATAGTACGGGTATTACCTCTGACCTCGTCCACGAAATTCACAAAAACGGGAGCAAGGTAACAAGTCATTAAACAACCGACACATAACGGAACAATCACCGATGCACACGGTCATACCAAACCAAGCTCTAACAGCTCGCAAATGCGCGACAACGCAGAAATCACCACGAGGCGACAACATTCAACACCAACATCCCGTCTCTCACAGGGGCTAACACAACAAATATGTGGAAAACGACTCAACGCTCACACCGCCAATTCGATCATACTCGGGAGCAAACATCAAAATGACAACGCGAACATCACACATACATATTCAGCCCTCAAACGGGAATGGATAGGTTTTAAAAACAAAAACCTAATTTTGAAAATAATTTAGAAGAACACCGGTTGATCTTGAGTATCACCTTTCAAAAAGTACAAACGTGAAATATTGTTATCGAGACTTTGGAGAACCCTTTCGCATTTGATAAAAATGAGGACACTTTCTCTTAGTGGAAACTTTCAGAATATTCGACCCTCAGGTCTAAATAAAAGTGTTTCTAAACATTGAAAATATCTCAAACATTTTGGTCCTCGAGGTAGAAATTTTTTGAAATATATTGTGGCACCTTGGATGTACCATAAGAAAATAACTCATTTGAAAAGTACGTCTCGAAATTTATTTTTCTAAGATACTCAAGGTTTTTAAAGATAATTCAATGGGCTAGAATGCCCAAAAATTTCGGGTAATTATACGGAACATTATAGCGCCGTGGGTCCCGCGCCGGAACCCACCAGGCTAAAAACCATTTACAAAACGCCAAAAAGGTCGATGACGGTAATATTTCAAAACTCACAAAAGCCATTTATAAAATACTAAATACCGTCATAAGAATTTCACCAAAACGATCAAGGCCATAATGCCAAAAACTCGGTTAAGGGAATCGATTTTCGAAATAAAACTCAGTCGGTAAAATACCGAAAGTCATTACAAAAGGACTCACGCAGCGGATAAAAGAAATACAGTTCAACATGCACAATCCAGCAACACTACTCCTCATATGAACGAAGTATGAGAGTCAAGTAACCACATATCACGAAATCAAAATTCATAAAAGGATTCCGTCACTTAACAAATAATCATAAAAATAGCTCGTGTCACACGAGGCACAACACAAAGAAGGGAGACTTACAGCCACAGGTCGCACGAAGATGATGATCGCCCCACGATACTAATCACGACCAACAAACTCAGACGACGCGTCGCGACACGAGTAGGTCAGATAAAATCCGACGAAACAAGACTCAAACAACACAACTCGACCCGACAGCCTAGGTTTCCTCAACCTAAGCTCTGATACCATTTATGTAACACCCCCAATCCGCTCAGGGATATTACACGCCGTAGAACCTTTCCTCAAGGATCTACCAGGCTAGTAACAACATGAAACATCTCGACAATGCCTTTAAGGCTAAAATGACTCAGTAGACCGATTTGGCCTTTCAATAAAAACATGCAACTCGATTACAACTCATGCCCACGCAGGGGTCAAAACACAACCACACCCGTACAACGGGAAAAATATAGCAGCGGAAAATAAAGTACAACTGAACCACTACACGATGTACGGTTCCTCATGTGATTAGTATCGATCATCTTTCATCATCCTTCGTGCCGACCCTTTGTTATGCTCCAAAACCTGAATGCAAAAACAGACATCCACCTCCCGAATACTCGGGGGTTAGCAAAACTCCACTGTTTTGCTAGTGCAAGAACAAAGTGCAAATACGAGCCATACAATTCACATTCCACGAACGATAATAATCCGGAATCCTCAAAGATTCAAATACAACAAGATGAACACTTCCCGAGGCAAGTGTTTGAGTAAAGACTTCCCAAAATTTCAAGATCAAAATATCAAGGGAAACAATTTATAAAATGATTTGAAATACCATCGGGAGTTTTAATAGAAAATAATTTAGGAGTATCAAATCCCACTTTTCAAAACCCAAAAGACAAAAGGGGTCACCACCCCAAAGGTTTACTTTCCGAAAAATGACCTTTACCAAACCGTTGGGATTTTAGCCCCAAATACGTAAAATGACTTTTACAAAACCATTGGGATTTTAGCCCCAAATCTCATCAACTTATAGTACACAAGAACGACCACAAGGTTCGTCTCCCAACGTCAAAATCCACAAATAAAGGATTTAACACAAACAACAAAATACTCTAGTGCCATCCTAGCCAAGTAAGCCAAACGAACAACTTACGTCTTACACACTTAGTCGATGCATGCAATCATGAAAACCGTTCAAAAGCACTCATTTCCGGAAATGCCATAATCAAATCACATTTGCAAAATGCACCACAATTAACCGTCGATCCACGTCTCTGTGGACCCCTACCGAGACCCCGTCAGATCTAACCCGTAGTGGTTAAAAGCAAGCTCGTCGATCCACGTCTCTTGTGGATCCCTACCGAGACCCCGTCGGATCTAACCCGTAGTGAGCATACACACACACACGTTACTCATGCAATACTAATATGCTAAGAATGTAAGTTCATTAAGAATACTCACTAGAGATGGCCATTAACTCGACACCATTATCAAACTCTTCAAAACACAATAACAAGATTAATTACGGAATACACGACTCCATAACTTTAAACAATAGGAGTATCATCATCAAATACTTCAACGTTCAAAATAATCAAATCATAATCAATTCCCAAACACACCGTTCACAAAACACACGCGCGCTATGAAAGAAAGCCTTTAACGAGGCCAAACCGAAATCTTTTGAAACTTCATTTCAAACAACCAAACAAACACACCAAGATGATCACCGATCATCATATCCATAAAATAAGAAAAGTATGGTCAAGTTACTTGCCTCGATATCACGAGCAATGGAAAAATGAACGGATACGGCCGGGTAGCCCTCAAATTCCCGAACACTATCTAGAACGCGATAGCACCGAAATTACTATGGGAAAACACCACATGAATCATCAATCACCAACGGAATTCAACATCGGAATCATCGAGCACCTATAATCCTCCGTAAGGAATAATAAAACATGATTACGACGAGAATCAAGGCCGAAAATAACGGAAATCCCAACAAACTATCAAAGGGAACTCATTCGAACATTTAATCGAACATTAAATGTTCAAGACCCTTCAAGAACAAAGAAATCACCCCTCGGGTCGAACGAACCAAAGATACGAGTATCCAATCCGTAGAACAAGTTCAAAACAATGTTTATACAACAATTAATTGATCAAAAACGGATTGGAATCGAAATCAAAAAGGAAAATCCCCAAATCTACAAAAACAAGGGTTCAAGCCAAAATACCTTGATTTGGATGAAGGATTCAAGTAGAGGTCGAAAATATACAACAAGACTTGAGGTGGATGATCTCTACAAGTTTGGGAGCACTCAAATCGCCCTTAGAATCGCCTAGAATGGTAGGAGGAAGAAGAGAGGAGAAAATGAATGTTTCTCCTCGAAAATCTGCTAAAAAGTGCAGAAAAAGCCCGTGTGCCGCGGCACAGGACAAGTGTGCCGCGGCCCAGGGCCAAAAAAAAAAAACGCCCAGAAATCAGCTTAGTGCCGCGGCCCAGCCGAAGTGTGCCGCGGCACACGGTACAGTCCACTCCAACACCAAAAAGGCACATCGTGCAGTCTTGGCTATTTCGACCATAACTCCTTCTTCTGGACTCCGATTGACCCATAGTTTGAACCATTGGAATGCTAACTTGATGATCTATAATATTGCAACGATTCAGAATTTTTGGAGCTTCCAAGAATTTATGGTGATATTTACAAAGTCGAACTCCCACATGAAAAAGTCGATTAAGGACATGGAACTCAACAAAACGATACCGAAACGAACTCGGATGACAAAAAGTGCAGAATTAATCATTCTAGGAATGACGAAACGGTCATGAGCGAGTCATCAAAATGAATTTCCGCCGAAAAAAAAAAATTACCGAAATTCAAAATTGCGGATATTACAAGTAACTAGTGCTCTGTCCTCGATTATTGTTTCTATTTTTTTAAAAATATTTCTCATCGATCCAACCGTAGGGATGTCAATATATATCTAATTGTGTGATGTTCCCAAATTTTCAAAAAATAAAAAATTAATTTGGCTTGAGATCTTAGCAAACCAATACTAAATTGACTTGTACTAGCTAAGTAACTAGTGCTCTATCCTCGATTATTGTTTCTATTTTTTTAAAAATATTTCTCGACGATACAACCGTACGGATGTCAATATATATATAATTGAGTGATGTTCCCAAATTTTCAAAAAATAAAATTTTTTTAATATATATCTAATTGAGCTATATATCCTTTTCACGGATTAATTTTGTTCAAAAAGGTTCAAAGCAAACCGTACGGATTGTTCGAAGTAAACCGGGAACACTCAGCTAATATGTATTTTTGTAACTTTTATACAAAAATATATATCGTAATTAAAACAAAAAATATCGCAATAAAATATAGTGCAATTTATATTACCATATGTAGAAGTTTTGTTCTAAATCATATCGACTAATAGGAATTAGTGATTATTCGGTAGATTTTTTATTCGAATTCGTTCAAAAATATTTTTGTACTGGTGAAACAATAATCGATCCCCTAAAATTTCACATCTCCCCCAAAATCCCCACCCAAGATTTCATCTCCCGCCCCAAAAGTTTTTACAGTCATCCCCCGCTCAGAATTTCTTTTCGCCCCAAAATCGGTTTCAACTTCGCGGTCACAACACCGAAGGTCACAACTTCGCGGTCACAACTTCGCGGTTTCATCCCCCACAGACTTCTCCTCAGCCGTGCATTAATAAGTTTGCCTGAGCTGCGAAATTAGGTATTTCAGCTGCGAAATTAGTGATTTATTTTGAAATTAGGTATTTCAGTGTGCCTGAGCTGCGAATTTCAGTTTGTTTGCCTATGTTCTTGAGTTTTTTATTTTGAAATTAGTGAAATATTTGTACATTATTTTCTTGCCTCTATGCCTCAATACATTTATCGGTTGTTGATTTATTTATGATTTATATTTATGATTTATATTTATGATTTGGCCAATTTTCTCTACTCTGCTACTTGTTTATGATTTTATTAAAACATGAATGGTAACTTGTTTTATATAAGCTGTTGATTTTTAACCATATTTGTTTTCTATGTGTTTGCAAAATGGAGTGTAAAGATGGGATTGTGAAGTTTTCTGAATTCCAGATTACTTGTGTATTTAGATTACTTGCCTTTTTTTGTTTCTCCTCTTTTTGCTGAATTCCATATTACTTGCTTTTAGTGTGCCCAATGTAACACCCCCCAAACCGTATGGAAATATTACACGCCGTAGACCCTTTCCACAAGGATCTACCAGGCTAGACATCCATAAACAATCAAATGCTTGTCCGGCCAGGGTCAAACAATATAATAATACAGACCGTTAAAGTCACTTACACATGAATACACAGACCGATGAGGTCACACAACTCCATCAACAGAACTGACTAAAACAACATTACCCACACAGGGGTCGAAACACAATACAGCGGAAGACTGAAATCAACTCTGACAACACTACAAGAATCAAAACAACTCTCAACTCTTGATTAGTAACACAGCTCGTCATCCACTTGTGCCAATCCTGTGACTGCTCCCCTGAACCTGCATGTACCTGGACGCAAAACAGACATCCACCCCCCGATTACTCGGGGGTTAGTAAAACTCCACTGTTTTACTAGTGCAAGTATAATACGATACGAAATGCAACAAGTAAATAGCAACTACGAATTTAAATACGGAAATCAATTGTCAAATGTTCCCGAGAAGTTTTAGAATTTCGAACTCAAGCAAGAGATATTTAAAAAGGAACTCATCATCTCGGGGATTTTTGAAGTAGAAATTCTTTTGGACCTCGAGTCCCAATTTACAAAACCTTTTCGTAGTCGTTAGGGACTCAACCCGATTCTCATTTTAAAACACACTAGATAAGATATCATTATGAGTCCAAGACCCATATTTAAAATGTTATCCAAACAATCACTGTTATACGATCATTGTTCGTACACATCATGTACCGAACTCCGTAGGCCTCGACGGACCTTACCCGGACCACACGCATTGTTCGTACACATCATGTACCGAACTCCGGAGGCCTCGACGGACCATACCCGGCCACAAACATCGTTCGTACACATCATGTACCGAACTCCAGAGGCCTCGTCAGGCCATACCTGGATCACACACCTTGTTCGTACACATCATGTACCGAACTCCAAAGGTCTCGTCAGACCCTACCTGGATCACACACCTTGTTCGTACACATCATGTACCAAACTCCAGAGGCCTCGTCAGACCCTACCTGGAACACACACACACACATCGACACGACACAACTCATAATCATCAAATGTCAAGCCATTCCACATTACACCGAAATGTATAACCAAGTATATAAACTATTACAATGCAAATATCATAATCATCACAACAACTCAACAATGACCAACCACGCCCGGCTCAAACTTGGATGATTTGCACATCCAACACAATTCCACGATGTTAACTAAGTGAAGGTATTATCGTTACCGTCAATCGTTCATAATAATCAATTCATACGAAGCATGTTCGCTAAGATAAATCAATTCATCATAACCATAACACAACGTCCCTATTCACAAGACACAATTCGTATAGTAAAATACTTGCCTTAATAACCGCTACCGAATACTCCGAAGAACACGGTTCGACCGGGAAGCTCGGACCCTAAAGAAGGCAACGAACGGAAAGGTTTCGACTCGAGTTCTTCACAAGAATTCGTTCATAAGTCACAACGATATCAATTCAATCACAATTCCACGAAACGTGTAGAATTTCCCAATTTATACTCATTGAAGCATTTCATCGAACACTTATGGTGCATAGTCCAATTTAATCGTTTAACGAAGAAATACTCGAACTTGTTCCACCAAACTTCAAGGATAATGAATGATTTCGAGTATACAACCAAGTTCTATCAATAATCTGAACTAAAACGAATCAAATCAGCCAAAACATCAAGAAACCTCAAGAATATCCAAAACCAAGAGTTTAGGTGTTCTTACCTTCGATCCGGGTGGAAGATGATATTAATCCATGAATCAAACTTCCAAAACATGTTGTTCTATATTTCTATTACTCAAATCCATCCACTTATGCTGAAGAAATCGCGAAGGAACGAAGGAAAAATGAGAAATGGCCGGATGACTCGGTCCAGGCCATTAAATAGGCGAGTTCTGTCGGCCCGTTACGTCCGTAATCGGCCATGGCTTACGGCCGTAACCGGCCATGGCCGAACTCACTGCCCAGTTATGTCGGCAGCGTTACGTACGTTACCGGATAGGATTACATACGTAACGCGCCTTACGGCCGTAACTGCCGGCCCATAGCGGCCGTTACCCGGCCAGGTCTTGCCAGCCGGGACTCGGTCGATCCGACGGTCCGGAAAATCCCGAAACTCAGACATGAATATAAATCGAAGATACGGTTACGAAGTACTCGCAAATACGAATCTAAGCACTAAGAGAACACACGATTCCGACCACCCGAGGGCTCGAAATTCGACAACGGAAGTAATTACCCCTAACTTTGGGAAATTACGAAAACGGCCCAAAACGTCCGAAATACACGATACACGATCGAAACACCAAACCAAAGCTTGAAACATGAATAATAACATTAAATGAACTTACGAGAAGCTCGAAACAACAGTTTCAGACGAGATTCGCTAGAATCGAACTCAAGTGCGGAAAGTCGTTTAAGAACACGGAACTCAACAAAACGATACCGAAATGAACTCGGATGATGAAAAGTGCAGAATTAATCATTCTTGGAACGACGAAATGGTTACAACAGAGTCGTTATGGTGGACTTCCGCCAAAAAAAAAATTTACCGGAAATCGAAATTGCGGATATTACACCCAATTACTAGTAATCATGTGTATTCTTTAAATATGTAACCAACTACTAATGCTTACTGATTGAGCTATATTTTCTTTTAAAGGATGGATAGGGATTGGTTGAGGGCTGACAGAAGATCAAGAGAGTTTCAAAATGGAGTGGAAGAATTGTTGATGTTTGCATTTGAGAACGGATATGATGAAAATAAAATTAGTTGTCCATGTCTAAAATGCGCACATAGTAAATCATGGAGTGCTCGAAGAGTGAGAGATCATATTTTCCAAAATGGTATCGATCAGACCTACAGGTGTTGGATTTGGCATGGAGAATTAAATACAAGAGAAAGTGATTCTGCTGCTGAAGAGACCAACGGTTCCCAATCCGTGGATCAAATCCCGATGTAAACAGAGAATGATGACGATGATGTTTCCATAGACTCGGATTTATTTAACCATCTTAAATCTGAACATGAACCCTTTTATCCGGGATGTGAAGGATTTACTAAGATGAAGGCTTTAGTAAAGTTATACAACCTCAAAGCAAAATATCAAATATCCGATTGTGGCTTCTCTGAAATTCTACTTTTGGTTGGGTCTATGCTCCTGGAAGGCAACACTTTTCCTTCTTCATTCAGTGAAGCCAAGAAAAGCTTGTGTGTTTTAGGAATGGAGTATGAGAAAATTCATGTGTGTCCGAATGATTGTCTACTATATCGTGGAGAGAGAGATGAAGATGAGACGAGCTGCAGCGTTTGTCATGCCTCTAGATGGAAGTTGAACAAAAAAGGAGATGAATTGGAAGGGGTGCCTGCCAAGGTTCTATGGTATTTTCCGTTAATACCACGTTTGAGGAATTTGTTCAGTTCACCTCAAATAGCCAAGAAGTTGACTTGGCATGACACAAAGAGATTAAAGGATGACAAAATGAGACATCCGGCAGTTTCACAAACGTGGAAGGAAGTAGATGCAAAATGGCCAGAGTTTTCTTCAGATTATAGAAATCTCCGGCTAGCTTTATCATCCGATGGATTCAATCCTTTTCACGGAACAAATATTAATTACTCTTGTTGGCCAGTTTTGTTGTCTATTTATAATCTTCCACCGTGGCTTTGTATGAAGAGGAAGTATATTATGCTATGTTTGTTGATATCCGGACCAACTCAACCCGGCAATGATATTGATGTGTTCCTTCATCCACTTATACAAGATCTACAAAAGTTGTGGCATGGGAAACAAGTGTATGACGCATACAAGAAGGAGTATTTTTTGCTTAGAGGCATTTTGTTGTGGACCATCAGTGATTATCCAGCCTATGGCAACTTGTCAGGAAACATTATCAAAGGGTATAACGGGTGTCCTATCTGTGTTGATCAAACAAAAGCAATGAGGCTGGTTAATTACCGTAAGTGTGTGGTCATGAGGCATCGGAGGTGGTTGCCCCGTCATCATCCGTATCACCGTCAGAAACAATATATTGATAACACTGTGGAAAGGGAAATTGCTCCAGTTCCATTAACTGGAGAAGAGGTACTTAAAAAAGTAAAACATTTAAAGGACCATGTCTATGGTAAAACACAACTAAAACCTCGATTGAAAAAAGGTGATGCTCGACCAATTTGGAAAAAGGTTTCTATATTCTTTGAACTTGAGTATTGGAAGTTTTTGCCGGTTAGGCATGTTCTCGATGTGATGCACATCGAGAAAAATATATGTGAAGCTTTACTTGGTACCTTGCTTAATATACCAAACAAGACAAAAGACAAGGAAACTGTTCGTATTTACATGGCAGAAATGGGAACAAGAGCAGAGCTGAGGCCGAAAACTCCGGGAAAAGAAAGGAGAAGTTACCATTAGCATCTTGGAATTTAACTCATTCTGAAAAAAAATTGTCTGCTCATCATTTCTTGGCATGAAGTTGCCTGATGGTTTTTGTTCTAACATTAGGAGTCTTGTATCAATGGAAACTCTTCGACTTACTGGAATGAAATCTCATGACTATCATATGATTTTGCATCACCTACTCCCAATTTCAATTCGGTCGTCATTGCAAAAACAGGTCAGGAACACTGTTATTCGTTTTTGTCTCTTCTTCAAGGCAATATGCAGTAAAGTTATTGAGGTCGATAAGTTGGAGAAAATGCAATCTCAGTTGGTAGAAACCTTATGCCAGATTGAAAAATACTTCCCCCCTTCTTTGTTTAATTTAATGTTTCATCTCTCGGTCCATCTTGTACGAGAAGTTGAGCTTTGTGGACCAATTGTCCTTAGATGGATGTATCATTTTGAGAGGTATATGAAGACATTCAAGGGATATATAAGGAATCGGGCTTATGCAGAAGGTTGCATTGATGAGGCCTATATTGCGGAAGAGGCCGTTGAGTATTTGGTGAACCATGAAGAAGCGACTATTGGGGTACCGAAAAATGGCAGACATACGAATAATGCCATTTGTAGGCCATTATCTAGTGCAACGATGATAACCCCGAGCAGCACTGATTTGCACATCGTACATTTGTGTGTTCTACAAAATACAACTGCTACTAGGCCATATTTTGAGTAAGTCATGAAATTATATTCATTATGTATACCATTTTCTGCGCTCTTTTCACCTATATAATTGCTTACATATTTATATTGTCTATTGTAATTGCATGCAGTGAACACATGTCAATTTTGATGAATAACTATCCGGAACATGAAAATGAGGAAATGTGGCTAAAAAACAAGCAAAATGAGACATTCCCAAAATGGTTTAAAGAGAAGGTATTACTTGCATTTCATAATAGTTCCTGTACATTTGTTTTTACAATGCGTAGCTCACATTAAACATTTTACAACTTATATGTTTTTTGGCAGATTGCCTCAGATTTGTTTCATGAGAATGAGGTACTGCAGGAGATAAGATGGATTGCAGATGGCCCCAACAAGGATGTTCCTACATTCAGCGGCTACAAAATGGATGGTGTATCTACAGTACCAAGGATCATGATGATTCACGTCAAGTTCAATGCAGTGGTGTGTGTGTACAAGCCGAGACAATGGTTGTGCAGGGTAAGGATCAAAATATCGAGCATATGTTACATACATTTTACGGAGTCATAACAAGTATATGGGAGTTGGACTATACCAACTTTAGAATCCCTATTTTTCATTGTAAGTGGGTAGATATGAATAAAGGGATTAAGGTCGATGACTTAATACATACATTGGTTAATTTGAATAGGTTGGGTTTTTGAATGATCCATTTATGTTAGCAAAACATGTTAAGCAAGTTTGTTACATCGATGATCCTCTTGATAAGTTATGGTCCGTTGTGTTAAAATTACCCGAGAAAAATACTATGAAGACAATGAGGATGAAAATGAAGGATCTGTAGAAGTGGAACTTGAGAATGACTGTTTTGTGCCAAATTTACTGGATGTTGATTTACTTGAGGAGGACGTGGCTAGTTACATGCGAGATGTAGATGAACTAATAGAACTTTCTTGATGTAATTTAATTTCTGTACTTTGAATTTGTAACTGTGATTCTGGTTTGCTTTCTTTCTATTAAGTTTCTGTACGTTGGTAATTGGTTTGATGGTTACATGATGCCGTTTTGCTGGCAGGTTTGATTTCTTTATGTTTATTTTTTTTAAAGTACAGTAAATTAGACAACGGTTTTAACACTATAACGCTTGTCTGGAAAATCAACAAACAATACAGCTAAAACACTTGTATGTTAGCATGCAGCCAGACAACACTATAGAAGAATGGCTGTTTGAAACAAACTTAAACAAAAATATATATAAAACACTTGTCTCATTGCAACAATGGTTTTTTGCGACATTGTCTCAAGTTTAATCAGACAATATTTTTAGAAATAGTTAAAAACGCTTGTCTGATTTCAACAACGGTTTAACGTGGCATTGTCTTAGGCTAATTCCCACAATATATTTTTAAAATGGTTGTCTAATCCTCGAAGTTTGCACAACACCACCGACAAAAAGTCTTGTCTGATTGGTTTTTCTAGACAACGGTTTTTAAACCGCTGTAATGTACTTGGATTACACAATACGTTTTCGAGGATAAAAATAAACCGTTGTCTATTAATTTCAGCCAACACTTTTTCGGCCGACTGTTGTCTGATTAGTGTTGTCTGATTGCATTTTTCCTGTAGTGTATAACATGTTTAAAAAAATTAAAAATAAAAAAATAAAAAAAACAAGGTTGGAGATTTTGGGATATATTTTACTGCTTAAAATATAAGTGTACCATGATTGTTAAATTATAAAATTTTCTATAATAAGTGGTGATTCCTACAAGTTAAACAATACTCATCAATGAGAAATAAGTCGTAACAAATCGGTGGGGTAAGTTCCAACATGTACACAAACGTAATCACGAGGAAAATGCTTCAAATATTTACTATTTTTTTTAATTAGTGTGGCAAAACTGCTTAAAAATTCTAAAGTGTGTATGCACATTATTCTGTTTTGTTTAAGAGAAGTCATGGAGAACAAGTCCAATGAATATGTTCTAGGTCTTAGTTTCCTATATACATATATTTCAGCTGCAACGATTTTTTCCGCAAAGACTGATGAAATCAATATTCTTAAGATGGAAAATGTACTAGAACTGGCCAACTGTTCCGGTAATAATACATAACATTAGAGCATGCCATTACATATTTTTGTAGTCTACTTTTGGACCTTTTTATGAAACCACCAATAATGGATAAAGCCTAAAACAAAATTTGAAAAGAAAAAACAACTACAATAACTAATAAACTATAAACTCATTAAAATTGTTATATTACGAAAACATAAACAAATTTACGCGAAAACACTTAGAGAGTCCTCATTATTTATTGTTAATTAAGTATTAAAGCTTCAAGTAGACTATGAAAATTGATGAGGGCTGTGTAGTAAATGCCGAGTCTTAAAGATTGAAGTCATAGGCGTCATTTAATTGCAGGAAACTAAAGAATTTGAACCATTTACATCAATAAATCTTTAAATGTGACTTTTCACTTGGATTTTTGAAGATTATAAATAACCAAACAAACCACATCTATCCTAATCCCTTCCACCACCTCTCAAAAATAACAAACAACTGAAACAAATACAAACCCATCTCCACAGCAGATCGAAAAATAAAGAAAAAGGAATCTTAAATTTCCGAAACAGATCTTAAACACACGAAAAGAAAAAAACATCATAGATCTGTGAATGTTAAACTTCTCTTTCATATCCGAAAATATAGAAAGGAATTATAACAAATCTATTATATCCCATCTTTGTTTCGTCCAAAGAAACACATAACGAAAAACATAAACCAATACCTACCCGAAAATTGATATTGTTACAAGATCTTGAAGCTGAAATTTCTTGAGTCCTTCGGAGGTTATAAGATTCGAGCAAAAGCTTGATGTCATTTTTCTTGGTGTTCATTCCTTAAGCAAAAACGTAGAAAAGGTCTGAAGGGTTTGTTGATTCGTGTAAGAATAAAAATGAGAAGAGTAGTGTTTTTGTTTGTGGGGGCTGTCGTGTATATTCCAGACTAAGAAAGATGTGGGCGGCGGTTTATTGTGTGTGGTAGAGACTGGAGAGGAGAAATGGATTTAGGGTTAGTTTTTTAATACCCAAAAATTTAGGATATGTATGATTTTGGACTCAGTTTGGATTGTCCTTGGGCCTAAATGATTTTCTTTTAGGATGGGATGGGCTATTCGAATTTGTCCTTCAAAATTATTTATTTCTTATAACAAAACGTACTACACACCCTCTTTAAACCTCTATAATCAGACAATAAAACTCATATGACTGTAACACCCCCAAGATATTCGAGGTGTATTACAGCGCCGTGGACCCCTACCTGGGATCCACCAGGCTAACACAAGAAAACACCTCTCGACTAACCGTCTCGGTTAGCAAGGAAACAATTGTTAACAACAAGAACATAAAACAACACGTCCGGTACAACCGGCATAATAAACATCAACCGACAAATACAGTAACTCCAACAAAGACCAATCACAATCTGAGAGGAAAAGCCTAAGTACTCGCGAGTACAATCTATAAGTTTACAATTTGGAAAACATCCACATCAAAAGAGACAGTTGGAATGAACAAGACTCAATTGCACATGTCAACAACCTTGGCCGACATCCTCGTACCATCCCAGCCCGCTAAATGCGGCTAAACATAACCTGAAATCCATAACAAGAATTTCCCCGACAACGGGTCCCCAAAGGGGTTAGCAATTACGCTAGTACAAGTATTCAAGGCAAACCAATCGCTTACACATTTCATAGTACATGCACCAATATCATTTTCAAAACCAAAACCAGACATGTCTTTTCCGGAAATAAACAGTCACAATTAATTTGCCTAGGACCGGGACGAAGCCACGAATCCCACTCGAGGCCTCTAAGGACCCTCCCGAGCTGGCCACATTCATAAAACAAACCAAGCACCACACGTCACCTAGGACCGGGACGAAGCCACGAATCCCACTCGAGGCCTCTAAGGACCCTCCCGAGCTGGCTAGCGAAACAAGCTCATGAATCCAGGACGAAGCCATAGATTCCCTCCGTGATCCCGTCGGACCCTCCCGAGGTGAGCAAATCACACACAATATACATTACCATTTCACGTTAAGCATAAGGGTTTCCAAGAATACTTGCCTTGAATTATTGACGACGCAACGAACGGAAAGGAAAGTCACCGACGAACGCTAGGAACCAATGAAACCGAACCTAACGATTCGAAGAATACAATCACAACCATTTCTAAATGAATACGGAATTGGAATACACCCGAAAACCCGCCTACGATTCATGTATATTCGTATATAAACAACAACGAGGGCGGACCACAACCAAACCCTCTCGATTCCGTAAAAATCACGAAATATACCATGAATCCGTAGGGAAACTAAGAATACCAACAAGATTAATCATATTCATCATGAATTAATCGACAAAACGGAACGAATCGGACAAAAACGCGAAAACCCCCAAATCTACCCAAAAGTAGGGTTCTAAAGATCTAACCTTGATTCGCTGGATCGAAGGATGTTATAGGACGATTGATCGGTGATATAAACTCAGAAACTTCATGTATTTGTTGTTCAACAACATGGTTTCGTCTCCTCCGAAACCCCAGCCGCGGACCGAAGAGAAATGAAATGAAAAATGACGGAGAAAGTCGCTGGTCTGTCATTTATATACTGGGCCGGAACTAGCGTGCGCTAGCCTTCCCGGCCTAGCGTGCGCTATCGGCCAGTATCGGCCGAGCACTATCGGCCATGGCCCGCATGACCCGGCACCACCGACCAAATCTGCCGACCATGACTCGACCGCCCGACTCCCGCTAGCGTGCGCTACGGCCGGCCGCGCTAGCCGACTGGCCCAAAGAGCCACCGGACTAACAAACTCACCTGTAACGACGCTAGTCGGCCGCGGCGTGCGCTACCCTGCCGGTTAGCGCGCGCTACGGCCAGATGGCGTGCGCTACCGCCGATCCGACCGAGTCGAGAACCTCGAATACCTCTGCCCGGGCGATAGCGTCTGACTGGTCGACTCGGCAGCGTGCGCTACACTGCCGAGCTAGCGCTGCAGCGTCCGGCCAGAGCGTGCGCTACGCGGTTCTGCCGGCTGCTCGGCGGTGCAAGACCGACAAGGCCGCACCGGTCCGGCCATTCCCGCCACGACGACCCGATGCCTCGATTTCCGAAAACGCACGGAACGAACACGACGAAAAGTTCGCGGACGACATCAACGACTCGAGATGAAAACGTAATGCAATAATTAATCATACGCGACCAAGAAAAGGGTCAAGACGACAAATACAGATATGGATACCCGTAACTTTCAAGAAATTACAAAATGGCCCAAAACGTCCGGAAATCACGATACGTGATCGAATAACCAAACCGAAGTTCACAACACGTCTAACAAAGTTAAACGGACTTGCGGGAAACTCGAAACAGCAGTTTCGGACGAGATTCGCAAGAATCGAACTTAAGTGCGGAAAAGTCGCTAAAAAGAACAGAACTCAACAAAACAACACCGAAACGAACTCGGATGGCAAAAAGTGTAGAATTAATCATTCTCAGAATGACGAAACGGTCATGAGCGAGCCGTCAAAACGGACTCCGGCCGAAAAAAAGAAATTTACCAAAAATCGAAAATTGCGGATATTACATTCTACCCTCCTTAAAAGAAGTTTCGTCCCGAAACTTAAAATAAGTAGGGAGAAGCAATATCCCTTGCCAGGAAAACTCGACGAGATACACAAAACCGAAGACTCGCGCCCGACGGCGAAACGCTGCAAGGAACGCAAAGAGACATACGGCGAGAAAATACGCTCTAGGGCGACTAACACAACGTCACCGGTAGAGACATAATAAAATCAACGAGTGACAAGCGTCATTAAACGGATAATACAATCAAGTCAATTATCCGAACAATCACAAAACACAACGAACGAAAATCAATATGATTGACCAACCCAACGGTTCATCAATTAAAATGCGAGCCAAACGCTGAACAAATACGGAATTCCACCGCCTAAAGATTTGAAAGATCGAAAACGAGACTAATTTCCCGAACTTAAGGGAATTACGAAGGAGCCTGAACGCTCAACAATCACGAAACGAGAACAAAAATTGAACAAACAAACGATTGAGACAACAAAAATCGAACAATCATGTCCGAAACACGTAGGATAATAAAATTCAAACAACAACTCCCAGAATGACCTGGTGAAAACAGCAAGACGTGCATTCCCACAATATCCACAGGAAAGGGAATAGCTATTGAAAAGCCACTACTACAATTGATTTATTAAGAAACAATACCACCCTCGTTCGATCAACAAAAGCAAGGGATAGGGAAAGTTCAGAAATGTTAACGAGCATAAACGAGTTGATAGAGCTAAAAATACAGAAGTTCAAAATCCGATCCACTTTGAATAAAAGAACTATTAGAACCAAAAGATGTTACTTCCGAACAAGGTTCACAATAGTCGAACCGAATTCGGAAAAGTCACAGCGATAACCAGATCGTCTCAAAATCAGATTACAGCTCGTTCGAACGATGAAACCAAGATACAGAACAAGTTCAGAAGGTATCAATGAACACGAGCAAATCGATAGACTGGAGAAAGAGAAGATATAGAAGTCGAAATAGTACGGGTATTACCTTTGACCTCGCCCCCGAAACTCACCACAACGGAACCAAGGTAACAATACAACAAGCAACCGACACAACGTGGAACAATCACCGATGCACACAATCATACCAACCCGATCTCTAACAGCTCGCATATATGCGATAACGCATAAACCGCTACGAGGCGACAACATCCAATACCAATATCACACCCCTCGCAGAGGCTACCACGACAACTGTGTGGCGAACGACTCAACGCTCACACCACCAATTCAACAACAACTCGGGGGTTAACACCCTAACGAGAGCACGAACATCACACATATATTCCCGGACCACAAATAGGAATGATAGGTTTTGAAAACGAAAACCATCTTTTGAAAATAACTTGCAAGCACCAGTTGATCTTGAGTATCATATATCAAAAAGTAGTACAAACATCGTCATCGAGACTAAAAAAAAAAGATCATCTTGCGTTTGAAAAAAAATGAAGACACCTTTCGTTAAATTAAAACTTTTCAGCTATATTCGACCTTCGGGTCTAAGCGAATGCATTTCTAAATCATTAGAAATATTTCAAAATATTTTGATCCTCAAAGTAGAATAATTTTGAAACATAGCGTGGCACTAGTAGGCATCTTGAGAGCACTGTGAGAAAATAATATATTTTAAAAGTACGTCTCGAGGTTTATTTTCTAAGATACTCAAGGTTTTTCAGAAGTACAATAGGCCAAAATGCCCAAAATTCGCACGTATCAACATTCACTTAAACACATCATATCACACGCATCAAATCGCTCAAAATCACGACAGTGATATACAATCCTTAGGATATGTTTAACAACATCGTTAAAACAGCAATCGGTTTACCAAAACTGGATGGAAAACGATATCAAGAACAAAACTCCAAAAAGTCAACTCTAGGGATTCAAGAAAATACCTAGATTCGGTGAAGAACAATGGATTAGATGATGTTAAAAATCATCTAGGATACTCCAAAACACCTCTGGATGGAAGAAAAATCAGCCCAGATGCGAAACCGAGTCGCTACGTCTCAAACTCATGGAGGAAGAAGAAGAAATGAAGAAAAATGCAACTTCTAGATCGGGTGTCCAAGATTTATATCGACACAATTAGCGTGCGCTAATCATTAAGGTTAGCGTGCGCTATCACGGCACCAAACAAAACTCCCGACCAAAAATACACTGTTAGCGTGCGCTAACCCCAAGTGTTAGCGTGCGCTAACGAGAACTTCAGACCCAGTCCAGTAGCTCTGGATCGCCTGAACTACCAGGTAGCGTGCGCTATCCTCCCCTTAGCGTGCTACCAACGCACTCTTGCGCGCGCTAGCCGCAAAGCATAGCGTGCGCTAATGACCCACAGAGACAACAACAGAACATATCCGAAAAGTTACATGCCGTAAACCTTTCTCACACGGGTTTACCAGGCTAAGCACAATTTCCCATCTCATTTCGAAAATGCTAAAAAGACCAATGATCTCAAACGACGCGTCGCGATGTGACTAAGTCAGACAAAATCCGACAAGACAAAACTCAACAAACACAACTTGACTCGACAGCCTAGGTTTCCCCAGGCTAATCTGATTTTAAAATCGTATACTCTAGTTATTCGAAAATAAAACCGATAAGTTAAAAATCGTTTTCAAGACCCTTTCAAACACGACAAGGGCTTAACAGCGGTAGCATTTTATAAAATGTCCTAAAACACTTTTAAACACGACCTTTAAATACGACACAAGGTTTCATTTGAAAATACAAGGCTGGCTCGCCCAAATTCATGTCACTTTTCAAAACCCACAATACGATCAAGTCTCAGAGATTTTCAAGCATGCACGCCGCATGTATTATTATTAATAGAAACACATTGGTTGTAAATAACAATAATTAGCCAAGTACCAATAATTTCCGAACACACGCATATACGGCATTCAAAAATCACCAGTTCAACAAGCGCAACTCGGGAATACTAATTCCAAGCATATGTCAAACTATCTCTTCAAGTTTGACAGCGTAACCAAAGATCACCGATTTGGACGTATGTCGAAACCAGCTATGTGAGTTTCTCAACAAACTCTGCCATCAATACCTATACCGGAACATATCAATGTTCAAAACTTCTACATCATACTGCACCCTTCGGTGTCCAACTCATCGGTACATTCGGCTCAACATACATTTAGTATATCGCAATTACCAAACACAGATTCCATCATACAACAAAAGACTAGAGAATCAAGCCCTCTCATAATATACCACGGAGCAAAACTCGGATCTTTCGATCACCAACGATCCCACCAATGGTAGGAAGTTTAGCGATGGAAGGCTCGCAAAACGACAAACGGTCAAGCCCAGAACGGCGTACATACTCCAGAGAGACAAAGGACGGCGCAATACTAGAATCAAAAGTACACAAACCGGATGGATCGAGAAACAACTCGACGATAAGTACGAGAGAGGCAATCACAGCTCAAAAAGTGGAATTTCAATACGAGAAAACAAGAGAATCGAGTAAGGGAAACTTACGAGCACTGGATGTACTGAGATGCCGGCAGCGGTGTGACAATGTGCAAAACAAAACACAACTAGACCCAAATAACCAACAAGCCTAGGTATCCATAAACCTAGAGCTCTGATACCATTTTCTGGAACACCCCCAAGATATTCGAGGTGTATTACAGCGCCGTGGACCCCTACCTGGGATCCACCAGGCTAACACAAGAAAACACCTCTCGACTAACCGTCTCGGTTAGCAAGGAAACAATTGTTAACAACAAGAACATAAAACAACACGTCCGGTACAACCGGCATAATAAACATCAACCGACAAATACAGTAACTCCAACAAAGACCAATCACAATCTGAGAGGAAAAGCCTAAGTACTCGCGAGTACAATCTATAAGTTTACAATTTGGAAAACATCCACATCAAAAGAGACAGTAGGAAATAACAAGACTCAATTGCACATGTCAACAACCTTGGCCGACATCCTCGTACCATCCCAGCGCCCGCTCGTCTGGCTAAACATAACCTGAAATCCATAACAAGAATTTCCCCGACAACGGGTCCCCAAAGGGGTTAGCAATTACGCTAGTACAAGTATTCAAGGCAAACCAATCGCTTACACATTTCATAGTACATGCACCAATATCATTTTCAAAACCAAAACCAGACATGTCTTTTCCGGAAACAAACAGTCACAATTAATTTGCCTAGGACCGGGACGAAGCCACGAATCCCACTCGAGGCCTCTAAGGACCCTCCCGAGCTGGCCACATTCATAAAACAAACCAAGCACCACACGTCACCTAGGACCGGGACGAAGCCACGAATCCCACTCGAGGCCTCTAAGGACCCTCCCGAGATGGCTAGCGAAACAAGCTCATGAATCCAGGACGAAGCCATAGATTCCCTCCGTGATCCCGTCGGACCCTCCCGAGGTGAGCAAATCTCACACAATATACATTACCATTTGACGTTAAGCATAAGGGTTTCCAAGAATACTTGCCTTGAATTATTGAAGACGCAACGAACGGAAAGGAAAGTCACCGACGAACGCTAGGAACCAATGAAACCGAACCTAACGATTCTAAGAATACAATCACAACCATTTCTAAATGAATACGGAATTGGAATACACCTGAAAACCCGCCTACGATTCATGTATATTCGTATATAAACAACAACGAGGGCGGACCACAACCAAACCCTCTCGATTCCATAAAAATCACGAAATATACCATGAATCCGTAGGGAAACTAAGAATACCAACAAGATTAATCATATTCATCATGAATTAATCGACAAAACGGAACGAATCGGACAAAAACGCGAAAACCCCCAAATCTACCCAAAAGTAGGGTTCTAAAGATCTAACCTTGATTCGCTGGATCGAAGGATGTTATAGGACGATTGATCGGTGATATAAACTCAGAAACTTCATGGATTTGTTGTTCAACAACATGGTTTCGTCTCCTCCGAAACCCCAGCCGCGGACCGAAGAGAAATGAAATGAAAAATGACGGAGAAAGTCGTCTGTCATTTATATATCTTGGGCGGAACTAGCGTGCGCTAGCCTTCCGACCTAGCGTGCGCTATCGGCCGATGTCGGCCGAGCACTCTCGGCCATGGCCCGCATGACCGGCACCACCGACCAAATCTGCCGACCATGACTCGGCCGACTCCCGCTAGCGTGCGCTACGGCCGGAAGCGGCCGCTGCGCGCTGCCCGGCATCCGGTAGCCACTGGACTAACAAACTCACCTGGTAACGACGCTAGTCGGCCGGCGCGTCGCTACCCTGCCGGTTAGCGGCGCTCGGCCGGCGATGGCGTGCGCTACTGCCGATCGACCGAGTCGAGAACCTCGTAATACCTCGCCCGGGCCCGATAGCGTCGTTGGGCGACTCGACAGCGTGCGCTACATCGCCGAGCTAGCGTCGCAGCGTCCGGCCATAGCGTGCGCTCGCCGGTTCTGCCGAACTGCTCGGCGGTGCCAAGACTTCCGACAAGGCCGCACCGGTCCGGCGGTTCGGCCGCCCGCGACCCGATGCCTCGATTTCCGAAAACGCACGGAACGAACACGACGAAAAGTTCGCGGACGACATCAACGACTTGAGATGAAAACGTAATGCAATAATTAATCATACGCGACCAAGAAAAGGGTCAAGACGACAAATACAGATATGGATACCCGTAACTTTCAAGAAATTACAAAATGGCCCAAAACGCCCGGAAATCACGATACGTGATCGAATAACCAAACCGAAGTTCACAACACGTCTAACAAAGTTAAGCGGACTTGCGGGAAACTCGAAACAGCAGTTTCGGACGAGATTCGCAAGAATCGAACTCAAGTGCGGAAAAGTCGCTAAAAAGCACAGAACTCAACAAAACAACACCGAAACGAACTCAGATGGCAAAAAGTGTAGAATTAATCATTCTCTGAATGACGAAACGGTCATGAGAGAGCCGTCAAAACGGACTCCGGCCGAAAAAAAAGAAATTTACCAAAAATCGAAAATTGCGGATATTACAATGACTTCCCGATAATCCCTCCAACCCACAAAACATCATAAAGTAACAAACTTTAAACGAATTTACACAATTACAAACACACCCATTAAACTAATCAGCCTCAAATCCAAAACCCACATAAAAAATCCAATGAGCAAACAAATCAAAAAACAATACCTGGATGACTAAAGCAACTCTCAAATCGATATTCAGAGTAATGATCAAACACTCAAAAATATAGTTTTGTTTGATTGTTTATTGTTTGATTACATTAATGTAGCCTCAAACTGAAACCCCTAAAATCGCCATATCGATATATTTCACCAAGATCCATTTATGTGTGCCTTTTATGCATGTGTGAGTGAGATAAAAAGTCAACACACACAATAAAGACTATGTATGTTTCCATCTTAAATAATCATCTATAAAATAAATGTAAACATAAAAACATAATCAAACATATAATTAGTTTAAAAACTGATCATTGATCAGTTGCATTCCATTCATAGCTTAATAATTATTACAACTAATTGTTCATCAAAAGGCAGCTTCAAAAGATATTATATAAGACAACCATAACATGAGACCAAAACACAAAACCAATGTAATACCCGTGTATTTTATGAGTGTTATTTTGGATGTATTTTGTGGTATTGTGGTTATTTGGACCGTATATATTGATGATTGACCTTGGCCTATTCATGGCTGATAATTGTTGGGTTCTGTGATTCTTGGATTGAGCTCGTTTTAGCCGGACTTCTTGCGAATTTAAATTTGGAAAATAGCAGTTAGCGCACGCTAAGACTGTATGTCTAGCGCACGCTAACCAGGGTCAAGTAGCGCACGCTACTCTTGTGCAATAGCGTGCGTTAGGCCCGCTGGACAGTAAGCTTTCTGGACTCTGGAATGAGGCGTTAGCGTACGCTATGGACGGACTAACGTACGCTATTTCGACGTACTAACGCACGTTACAAGTATGATAGCGAGCGCTAGGATGACAGGTCAGTGAGGACAGAAACGTTTCTGGACTGCAGGTATTTGCAGGTAGCGCACGCTACCGTATGGAATTAGCGCGCGCTAGTAGCAATCGATAGCGCACGCTAACAGATAGTTCAGCGTACGCTATCGGAGTTTGACAGAAAGTTCTGGACTGCCTTTTTCTTCAGCAGTGCACCGCCCTCAGCTCGTTAGCGCACGCTAAGCATGTAGCCGTAGCGTGCGCTAATACCTCCCAGTATATATATGGGGGGTAGGTTCTAGAAATGTCATTTTTCACCTCTTCCTCTTCTCTTCGGCGGCTGGGCATACTTGATCAGTGAGAGTGCAGATTTTTGGTCGGATTTCTTCATCCAATGATAATTTTAAGCTCCTAACACCAAGTTATCAACATCTTATCAACTTTCACCATCCAAATCAAGGTAAAACCGTTGGAACCCTAGTTCTTCATATTTTGGGGATTTGTGTCGAGATCTTTGATTCTAATCTATCCTAGCTCCGATTTGTGCTAGATTGTGATGTTGTAATCATAATCCTTCATTTTTCTCCAAGATTCACGGATTTAACCCTAAGTTACCTTTCATAGTTTGGGTTCGAGCTACGTTTCCTTCGTAATATTTGAATAAATGTCCCTAAGGGTAGAACTTAGGGTGAATCTTTCCATTTCCGTGGTGTTGTGTTTGATTCGGTATTTCGATGTGTTAGGATCGAATCGTTGAAGGAAATTCGGACCGTACATTCATCCATTCGCCGTTTCTTGTGTCGTTCAAATTGAGGCAAGTACTTTGATTGTGTTTACTGTACTTCGTGTGAATATGTAAAAATGGAATTTGTGCCAATTGTTGATCGAGTGTGTGTGAGCCGAGTTAAACCAGTGAGGGTCCCCTGGGGTCCGGTAGGCTGCGTATCCCTACGGATCACTCGGTTGGGCTATACACCAGGGAGGGCCTGACGAGGTGTCTCTGGGGTGTGTATCTTGCTGAGAGGTACAGGGCCAGTATAGCTCGGGAGGTTGTTTTGTGATGATGACTGTGATGTGGTATTCCGGAATATCTGTGATGGCACTATGTTTTTTTGTGGTTTTTGTTGATTATTCACTTGTTGTACATATTCTAGAATCATTGTACTTGCACCGGCTTCTTGCTGACCCCTTTTGGGGTGGATATACTTTTGTGTATTCAAGTACAGGTCCAGTGGGAGGACTAGCACAGGAGACAGACCACGAGCTTGGTGGCGGCATTGATATCGTGCATTATTTTGAGTTGATGGTCATATGGTCATGGTCAAAGTCGTGTTTTGGTTTTGTACTCGCTGGTAGTCTTGTCTGTGTTGTATGTCATGTCATTATTAATGGTTAATGATGTTGTTGTATTTCCCGTGGTGAACGGTCATATTGGTTATGATTCCTCGGGATGATATGTTGTTTGGTATTGTGCTGTATGTCATGTTGAATTTAAAGTTGGTTTTGAATGTATGAACATTTATGTTTGTCGTATTTAATGTGTTTTATTTGGGTCTAAGCCTGGTAGGTCCTCCAAAAAGGATCTACGGCGCTGTAATATCTCCGTAAATCATGGGGGTGTTACAGAATATGGTATCAGAGCCTAGGTTTATGGATACCTAGGCTGTCGGTGTTTTGGGTCTAGTAAACTGAGTCAATTGTTGTCTACGATATCATTGGCATGCTACCACCTCGTGTTGCCTGTGCTGGAAGACTCTTCGGATGTTGGTTATTTCTTCCCTTCGGAAATAATTACCTTAATATTGTGCAATCTATTATTGTAATCGTTTCCTTGTTGAACCATTCTTATTCTTCAGTATGCCGAGAGGTAGAGCTTTCCGTCAACGCGGTCGTGGTCGAGGTCGTGGCAGAGTAGTAGTGTCCGAGTCCGAGAGGTCCGTTTCAGAATCGGCATCTCGTTCTGCGACTAGGTCGGACCCGATCCCTTCGGGAGGTTCAGATGGAGACTCGGAGGCCGAAGTGCCTAACGTTCTTCAACAAGTTGTAACACAAGTGCACCAACTGGCACAAGTGGTGCAGAATATTAATACTGGCAGAACGGTTGAGGATCGATGGCTTCAAGAGGTTATGAAAATGAACCCTCCCAGATTCGATGGTTCCGGTGATGCGAACAATTGGGATCATTGGTTAGTTGAGCTGGAGAAGATCTTTGACGGTATTGGTTGTCCTGAAGCCAAGAGAGTCCCGATTGCTCAATATCTGACAGTTGATGACGCTTCGGACTGGTGGCGAGCTGTTAAGCCCAAGGACCGTGATGTCACTTGGGAGGAATTTAAAGAATTGATGGAAGCTCAATATTGTCCAGTATGATCAGATTAGCAAGAGTCGGTGAGTTCTTGAGCCCAACCCGAAGATGTTCCTATTTCTGAAGCAATCAGGACATACAACAAGCAGTTAGTGTATGTCCAAGATCGAGTTAAGGATGAGATAGACAAAATACTTCATTTCGATGCAAGGATGAAACCGGAGGTCCGAAAGTATATGGCGGGCCTTGGGTGTACTACTTTGAGAGAATATCAGGATAGAGCACTTGCTTATGAGATGGTGTCGATTCAGGTTCCTGCAGTTTGAGCTCGAAGAAACCAAAATTTTACGGTAGTTTCCGAGGCGGTGGATAGCGTAGGCCTCAATCTTACGTGCAATCTTACATTTGGTTCCCCTCGGCTAGTGGAGGAGTGCCGAGAGTTTGTTTTAATTGTGGAAATCCGGGTCATGTCGGTTCTCGTTGCACTTCTCCCCATTGATTGTTTTAAGTGTGGGAAGCGTGGTCATCGCGCATTATATTGTGAGTCGGTGGGCGAATATTCTCTAAGCAGTCTCCTACCCCGGGCGCACGATTACGGGTCGGCCCAACTCCGAGTGTCGGACGTGGCAGCGGCAGAGTTAAAATCGAGCATATGGAAGCACCTAGCATTGGCTCACCCCCACCCCGATTTTCTGAGATGAAGCGGTGATGACGTAGGGACTGCCACTACGTCAGGTATTGTTTATATTTCGATGCACCCGGTAGATGTATTGTTTGATTCTGGAGCTACTCATTCTTTTATATCATTGTCTTGTGTGAATCTTTTGGGCCTAGACGGTCTCTCTACATGTGAACCTTTTATTGTTGGGTTGCCAAGTGGGGAAAGGATAGTTGGGGATCAAGAGATCGCCAATTGTCCTGTAACCATTGGCAGTAAAGATTGGTCATCCGATTTGATTGTGATCGATATGACGGGAGAGGATTTAATTCTCGGTGATGATTGGTTAAATCGGCATGGAGCGATAGTAGATTATCGTCGGAAAACAATTTCATTAGTCGCGCCGGATGGTACTGAACACGTTTTTGTAGGCGTAACACGGTGCTTCAGGGAAGATTATTCGAGCTATGAAGGCGATGAAATTATTGCGACAAGGTTGTACGATTATTGGTGTTACGCGTTGAAGTCGGAAGTTAACGAGGTACAATTATCCTCTGTTCGATTGTGAATGAATTTCCAGACGTATTTCGGATGATTTGCGGGATTGCCACCACATCGTGAAGTAGAGTTCGTCATCGAACTAGAGCCCAATGCGGCGCCAATATCCAAGGCACCGTCTGAGAATGGCCCCATCGGAAATGTTAGAATTGAAGAAACAATTGGGTGAATTGTTGGACAAAGGTTATATTCGGCCTAGTGTGTCTCCATGGGGTGCACCGGTATTGTTTGTACGAAAGAAAGATGGGTCCTTACGGTTATGTATTGACTATCGTGAGTTGAATAAACTCACTATTAAGAACAAGTATCCGTTGCCAAGAATCGATGATCTATTTGATCAATTACAAGGGGCTATGGTTTTCTCCAAGATTGATTTGAGGTCAGGATATTACCAACTGCGAATTCGAGATTCGGATATCCCAGTGTCATTTCGAACGAGGTATGGGCATTACGAATTCGTAGTTATGCCATTCGGTTTAACAAATGCTCCGGCGGCCTTTATGTAGCTTATGAACAAAACTTTTATCGAATATCTCGATAAATTTGTAGTGGTGTTTATCGACGATATATTAATCTATTCCAAAAGTGAGTCGGAACATGCCGAACACTTGAGGATCGCGTTGAGTATTTTGAGGGCTAATAAGCTTTATGCTAAATTTTCTAAGTGCGAGTTCTGGCTTAGAGAAGTCTCTTTTCTGGGACACATCATCTCAGCCGATGGTATTCGGGTAGACCCTCAAAAGGTTGAAGCAGTCTTAGCTTGGGAGCCTCCACGGAATGTTAAGGAAGTTCGGAGTTTTCTAGGATTAGCGGGCTATTATCGTCGATTTGTTGAAGGATTCTCGAAAATTGCTCGACCGCTCACCTTATTATTGCAGAAGACACAGAAATTTGAGTGGAGTGATGAGTGTCAGAAGAGTTTTGACGAGTTGAAAAAGCGTTTGACTACGTCTCCGATCCTAGCCTTACCACAAGGAATGGAAGGTTTCGTTATTTATAGTGATGCTTCTAAACAAGGATTGGGATGTGTATTGATGCAAAATGAGAGAGTAGTGGCTTATGCGTCTCGACAATTAAAGCCATACGAGATGAATTATCCTACTCATGATCTTGAGTTAGCCGCTGTGGTGTTTGCGTTGAAAATTTGGAGGCATTACTTGTATGGTTCTTCTTGTAGAGTGTATACGGATCATAAGAGCTTGAAGTACATATTTACGCAGAAGGAGCTAAATATGCGCCAGCGACGATGGTTGGAACTGCTTAAAGATTATGATCTTGACATTCTTTACCATCCAGGTAAAGCGAACGTCGTTGCCGATGCGTTAAGCCGCAAGTCAGTCGTGCTGCAGAAGTTGGAACTACTTACCATTCAACCGAAGCTTAGACGAGAGTTGATTGATATGGAAATTGAAGTTTGGCCTCACAGAACCCAAGGACAGTTGCGTTTCCTTGAGATTACGTCCTCCGTGATGGAAGATATTAAGTCCAAGCAGTTAGATGATCTCTCAATTGTGCAGCTTCGGGAGGACAGTGTCAGAGGAAAAGCTCCTGGGTTCTTAATCGATGAAGACGGAGTTCTTCGATTTCGAGGCAGAACTTGTGTACCTAATCGGGATGATCTCAAACAGGTAATTTTGAATGAAGCACATTCTACTCCGTACTCGATTCATCCGGGTATGAGTAAAATGTATAAGGACTTGAAGAAAAACTTTTGGTGGCCGAACATGAAGAAAGATGTAACAGAGTTCGTGTTGAAATGCTTGACTTGTCAACAGGTTAAAGCGGAACATCAGAGACCCGCCGGTAAATTGCAACCACTACCAATTCCGGAATGGAAGTGGGAAGATATAGCGATGGATTTTATTGTGGGAATGCCAAAGACGCGAACTGGAGTGAATATGATTTGGGTAATTGTTGATCGGCTGACCAAATCCGCACACTTTCTGGGCATTAGAGATACTTGGGGACCGGAGAGGTTAGCTCGGTTATTCATTGCGGAGATTGTGAGACTCTATGGTACCCCAAAGAGTATAGTGTCTGATCGTGATGGGCGTTTTGTATCACATTTCTGGCAAGCAGTACATCGAGCACTCGGTACCAAATTGAATTTCAGCACCACTTATCATCCCCAGACAGACGTACAGTCGGAGAGGACGATCCAAACACTGGAAGATATGTTGAGGGCTTGTGCATTGGATTGGAAAGAAGATTGGGAGACTCATTTACCATTGATTGAATTTGCGTACAATAACAGTTGGCATAGTTCGATTGGGATGGCTCCGTTTGAAGCATTATATGGAAGACGGTGTAGATCGCCAATCTGTTGGGACGAGCCGTACGAGTTACTTGGAGTAGAACCGGACTTGGTGGTTCAAACACGGGAAAAAGTCGCAATTATTCGGCATAGGTTGTTGATCGCTCGAGTCGACAAAGTCATATCGGCGTTCGTAAATCGGCTGTTAGAGTTCCAGGCGGGAGACCACGTGTTGTTGAAAGTATCGCCGACTCGTGGAGTTCTTCGGTTTGGTAAGAAAGGGAAGCTTAGTCCTCGTTATATTGGCCCCTTCGAGATCCTGGACAAGGTAAGCGATGTAGCTTATCGACTAGCATTACCTCCGACGCTTAGTCATGTTCATAATGTGTTTCATGTTTCACAACTGCGTAAGTATGTTCCCGATCCCAGCCAAGTTATTGATTATCAAGAGATTGAGGTTAGTGATGATGTTACGTATGAAGAACAACCGGTAACCATATTAGAGCGACGAGTGAAACAATTGCGACGGAAAGTGATTCCGTTAGTAAAGGTCCAATGGTCTAAGCATGGAATTGAAGAGGCCACGTGGGAGACCGAGGATAGTATGCGTGCCCGATACCCCGAACTTTTTGTATCTTAAGTTTCGGGACGAAACTTCTGTTTAGGGGGTAAGGGTGTAATACCCGTGTATTTTATGAGTGTTATTTTGGATGTATTTTATGGTATTGTGGTTATTTGGACCGTATATATTGATGATTGACCTTGGCCTATTCATTGCTGATAATTGTTGGGTTCTGTGATTCTTGGATTGAGCTCGTTTTAGCCGGACTTCTTGCGAATTTAAATTTGGAAAATAGCAGTTAGCGCACGCTAAGACTGTATGTCTAGCGCACGCTAACCAGGGTCAAGTAGCGCACGCTACTCTTGTGCAATAGCGTGCGTTAGGCCCGCTGGACAGTAAGCTTTACGGACTCGAATGAGGCGTTAGCGTACGCTATGGACGGACTAACGACGCTATTTCGACGTACTAACGCACGTTACTTGTATGATAGCGTGCGCTAGGATGACAGTCGCTGAGGCGAAGCGTTTACGGGCTGCGGTATTTGCGAGTAGCGACGCTACCGTATGGAATTAGCGCGCTAGTAGCAATCGATAAGCGCGCACGCTAACAGATAGTTCGGCAGACGCTATCGGAGTTTGTGAAAGTTCGACCGCCTTTTTCTTGACGGTGCACCGCCCTCGGCTCGTTAGCGCACGCTAAGCATGTAGCCGTAGCGTGCGCTAATACCTCCCAGATATATATGGGGTAGGTTCTAGAAATGTCATTTTTCACCTCTTCCTCTTCTCTTGGTAGGGCATACTTGATCAGTGAGAGTGCAGATTTTTGGTCGGATTTCTTCATCCAATGATAATTTTAAGCTCCTAACACCAAGTTATCAACATCTTATCAACTTTCACCATCCAAATCAAGGTAAAACCGTTGGAACCCTAGTTCTTCATATTTTGGGGATTTGTGTCGAGATCTTTGATTCTAATCTATCCTAGCTCCGATTTGTGCTAGATTGTGATGTTGTAATCATAATCCTTCATTTTTCTCCAAGATTCACGGATTTAACCCTAAGTTACCTTTCATAGTTTGGGTTCGAGCTACGTTTCCTTCGTAATATTTGAATAAATGTCCCTAAGGGTAGAACTTAGGGTGAATCTTTCCATTTCCGTGGTGTTGTGTTTGATTCGGTATTTCGATGTGTTAGGATCGAATCGTTGAAGGAAATTCGGACCGTACATTCATCCGTTCGCCGTTTCTTGTGTCGTTCAAATTGAGGCAAGTACTTTGATTGTGTTTACTGTACTTCGTGTGAATATGTAAAAATGGAATTTGTGCCAATTGTTGATCGAGTGTGTGTGAGCCGAGTAAAACCAGTGAGGGTCCCACAGGGTCGGTGAGGCTGCGTATCCCTACGGATCACTCGGTTGGGCTATACACCAGGGAGGGCCTGACGAGGTGTCTCTGGGGTGTGTATCTTGCTGAGAGGTACAGGGCCAGTATAGCTCGGGAGGTTGTTTTGTGATGATGACTGTGATGTGGTATTCCGGAATATCTGTGATGGCACTATGTTTTTTTGTGGTTTTTGTTGATTATTCACTTGTTGTACATATTCTAGAATCATTGTACTTGCACCGGCTTCTTGCTGACCCCTTTTGGGGTGGATATACTTTTGTGTATTCAAGTACAGGTCCAGTGGGAGGACTAGCACAGGACAGACACGAGCTTGGTGGGCAGCATTGATATCGTGCATTATTTTGAGTTGATGGTCATATGGTCATGGTCAAAGTCGTGTTTTGGTTTTGTACTCGCGCGGGTACTGTCCTGTGTTGTATGTCATGTCATTATTAATGGTTAATGATGTTGTTGTATTTCCCGTGGTGAACGGTCATATTGGTTATGATTCCTCGGGATGATATGTTGTTTGGTATTGTGCTGTATGTCATGTTGAATTTAAAGTTGGTTTTGAATGTATGAACATTTATGTTTGTCGTATTTAATGTGTTTTATTTGGGTCTAAGCCTGGTAGGTCCTCCAAAAAGGATCTACGGCGCTGTAATATCTCCGTAAATCATGGGGGTGTTACAACCAACACATGAAAAGAACCTAATCATCTCCATCTTCATCGGACCCCATCTTGGTCGCATGGCCCTCCTTCTCAGCAATACCTTCACGAGCTTCCACCAAGATTGCAGTCAAATTTCGAAGCCTCTGCTCCTCCCTCTCCTGAGTTTCAACGAGACAATCCCAAGCCTTGGTAGCATACCAAAAGTCTCAGTCTCACCGATGTTCTGTTCACGTTTCTCTATCTTAGCTCGAAGTTGGTTACATTCTTCCCCAATACGTATCAAGAAACCCTCATCTTCAGTTATTTCCTGCGAGAATAAGAACGTGAAAGCAACACTGAGATCGTCTGAACCACATGCCTCTTTAAGCTCATCGAGATTCGGAGTATCAGCCATTGATCAGGTTAGTTGAGGGAAAATGATCGTAAAAATGTATGTATGAGAATGACTATTACAACTATGATTATTAGTCTTATAGAAGATTAAAACATTGGGAGTTACAAACAAACATTAATCTGAGGAGGCATCATAATACATAATAACACCCATTTAATTGAAGGACACTTCTTCTTCTCAATGCATAACTATCATTTCAGCATTTAACAAAAAATTTAAAAAATTAACATAAAACCCCTCATATTAAACATTTTGACATGTAAGGCCCTCAAAAAATACAATACATAACATTAACATACTACACCATAATAACAACTTAAATTAACATATATGACCAACCATTTTACTCATCGTCCCGAACTTAACATTATCGTATAACCAAACTAAAGTATTGAATACAACATCAACAAAAAAACTTACATTAACCTATAACCAAAATAAATACCACGAATTAATCGAGTACGGAACAGACCAAAATTGTATGCAATGCACTAGATTTAATACTATCACGATAAAACTTACAATCCATCCCTCAATGTTCAAGACTATAAAACCTAAATATCATTTTGATTGTTTCACTGAAACTCAATTAAAAGCGATGAAATAATGTCACCAACAATCTTCATCCCGTGATAACAAACACAGATTACAAACTTATTGAACAAAATAAAAAAATAAAATAAACAACCTAATACATTACATATAACTGATTATATAAAACTTATATTATACACATTAATGCAACATTGATAAAAAGTATATAAACATCTGCACAAATATTACGTACAAAACACGTAGATATTCAACCAAAAGCACAGCCGGTGCATTGCACGGGTTCGTAAAGCCTCGTATAACATATATATTTCGACAAGGGGTCTGTTATACAGACCCCCCCTATGAAAACCCTCCCTAGTCCCTACCAAACCCCCCTACAATATATATATATATATATATATATATATTCTCTTTTAATTTCAAAGACAAAAAAAAGTTGTAACAAAAAAAGTATTTTTTTTTAAAAAGTTATAACAAATAAAAATATTTTTTTATTTGGTTCGATTACTTTTTTGTTATATTAAGTACGGATGGTCACGGTATGGTTCGATTAATTTTTTTATAAAAGTTGTAATGTATTTTCAGGTGTTCAGTTCTCCCGAGCAACTAACTGATTGAGTGCAAAATATAGCTTGAGTGATCGGTTTTGTTATTAGTGGCCCCTCGTGATTGCCCGTGTGGGGGGCGACGACTGTGCTCACTACATTTATGTGACGCTGGATGAAAATTCACCACTCCCCAATACTCACCCACAATGGGGAGCGTACAGACTTCCCAATGACATTGAAAAAATATATGCATTGCATGAAAAAAAACATAAACTCCAGGGAATGCTCGGGAGTATTGATTGTATGCATTGGGATTGGAAAAATTGTCCAAAGGCCTTACAAGCTCAATTCAAAAGACGTGATCATAAATACCCAACTCTTATGTTGGAAGCGGTTGCGGATCAAAAATTATGGATTTGGCATGCATATTTTGGGGTTCCAGGGGCAAATAATGATCTTAATCTGTTATATGGTTTCCCGATATTTGATGATGATCTTGCCGGTACAGCTCCGGAATATCCGTTTGAAGTAAACGGACATACATATAAAAAAGGTTACTATTTAGCCGACGACATTTATCCAACATGGTCCGTGTTTGTGAAAACGTTTAGTGTTGCAAAGTCGGAAAAATATTTGAACTTCAAAAGGGTTCAAGAAAGTGCTAGAAAAGATATTGAACGAGCTTTCGGAGTCCTACAAGGTCGTTGGGGGATTATACTGTAACACTCCCAATCCACTCAGGGATATTACACACCGTAGACCCTCTCCTCGAGGATCTACCAGGCTGGTAACAACATTTAACATCTCGACAATGCCTTCAAGGCTAAAATGACTCAGTAGACCGATTTGGTCTTTCAATAAAAATATACAACTCAATTACAAACACATACCCACGCAGGGGTCAAAATACAATAAACTCCCGTACAATGGGGAAAAGATACTGCAGCGGAAAAGAAAATACAACTAGACCAATACGACATCAACGGATCCTCGTGTGATTAGTATCGTTCATCTTTCATCATCCTTCGTGCCGACCCTGTGTTATGCTCCAAAACCTGAATGCAAAAATAGACATCCACCCCCCGAATACTCGGGGGTTAGCAAAACTCCACTGTTTTGCTAGTGCAAGTATAAAATACGAAAACGAGCCATACATATCATACTCCACGAAACATGTTAATCATAAACATACTTCCCGAGGTGATTCACTTAATCAAACGATTAAATCGAAAGATAGGGTAAACCCGATATACATCTTGTGAAAAACATTTTACGACCTCGGGAGTTTTGAATACATTGGGATTTAAGAATTCTCAGGCCTTTCGAAAACATTTAGGGACACAGCTCAAAAGTCATTTTCCCAAAACATAAATTTGATAACAACAAGTGGGGTCCACGACCCGATCATACCATAACAACCTGTTTCCACAGATTATTCGCGTCCCGTGCTAGCAAGCCACGGACCTCAGATGCTCCCGTAGAACAAACCCGAGTGAATAACCCATAGGGAAACTATATCAAATCACATGTCACCGTAACCGCAGTCACTTGACTAAAAGCACATATACTTACATAATCAAACCACAACCATAAGTTATCCCGGCATCGTGCTAACAAGCCACGAACCTCGGAGTCCCCGCAAGACATACCCGATGATAACCCCACAAGTTATCTCGGCATCGGGCTAACAAGCCACGAACCTCGGAGTCCCCGCAAGACATACCCGATTTGGATAACCCTACGGTCACGCCCGACCCATACTAGCAAGTATGGATCCCGGAGATTCAACAATCATACCCGGAGGCACATCACATGCATCAAGCACACAACAATAATCGCTTATGAAGCCAAACAACATTAAGCATCACAACCTCCTTTCAAGGAGTAGCAACTAATATCACACACATTTCATTCTTACCGAGCAAGTACACAATAACAATACGTAATCCCCGACAAAGGATTATGGTCTATTAACTCACTCGAATAGATCATGTTATCTTTCAACATACCAAACCAACACACATATTCTGAAAATACATATTCACGAAGTATACAAATTATCGTTGAAAGACAACATTTATCGAGAACATACCAATCCCTTTTTACGTTCATTAAACATTGGATTTCGCATAAAATCATTTATCAAGAATTATATCAACGAAACATGAAATGTATGGGCAAGATACTTGCCTTGAACAACCACAACGCGGAGAATCGACCGAAGTAGGTTGGCACGAACCGACTACGAATCCGCCAACTCCACCGAATGCCAACTCGCGATAATAAACTATGGAGGACAATAACAACAATGAAAATGAATTCCATAGCATGACTCAAAGCCGTTGAATTCAAAGAACGAACGACGAATGTTCAAGTGTTTTTCCCCAAAACAGCCAAGAACACGATTCGTCCCGACAAAACACGAAAACGGAATTCCAAGTTGAAATATGGATATACAATCCATAGAATATGTTTAACAACATCATTTAACCACAATCTATCCAACAAAAATGGATGGAAAACGAGATCGAGGACAAATCCCCCAAAAAGTCGATTCGAAGGAAATCAAGAAATATACTTCGATTCGACGAAGAACAATGGATTAAATGATGTTAAACACAATAATACTACCAAGATTAATCATACCAATCATGGATTAATCAACAACACGGAACGAATCGGACAAAAATGCAAAAACCCTTAGGGTTCTAAGGAAGATTACCTTGATTCGCTGGATCAAAGGACGATATAGGATGATTGATTGATGTTATGAACTCAAGAACTTCATGGATTTGTTGTTAAACAACATGGATCCATGATAAGTACACCCTCAGCCGCGGAAGAGAAGGAGAAGAAGGAGAAAAATGGCCAAAAACCCGTCTGCAGGGCCATAAATAGGCTGCACAGTGTGCCGCGGCATAGGGCCAAATCTGCCGGCAGTGACTCGGCAGTGTGCCGCGGCCCTGTCGGCATGTGCCGCGGCACAAGGTACAGAGTGCTCGGCCAAAAACTGGGAATGAGAGTGACTTAGCTATTTCGACCATAACTCCCTCGTATGGACTCCGATTGACTCAACGTTTGAACAATTGGAAAGCTAACTCGATGATTTATAATATTGCAAAGATTCAGAATTTTTGGAGTTTCCAAAAATTAATGGCGATCCAACAAAGTCGAACTCATACGCGGAAAAGTCGCTAAAGAACACGGAATTCAACAGAACGACACCGAAACGAAATGACAAAAAGTGTAGAATTAATCATTCTCAGAATGACGAAACGGTCATGATAGAGTCGTCAAAATGGACTTCCGCCGAAAAAAAAGAAATTACCGGAAATCGAAATTACGGGTATTACATTCTACCCTCCTTAAAAGAAGTTTCGTCCCGAAACTTAAAATAAGTAGGGAGAAGCAATATCCCCTGCCAGGAAAACTCGACGAGATACGCAAAAACCAAAAACTCGCGCCCGACGGCGAAGCGCTGCAAGTAACGCAAAGAGGCATACGGCGTAAAAACACGCTCCACGACGACCAACACAACGTCGCCGTTAGGAATATAATAAAACCAACAAATGACAAGCGTTATCAAACGGATAATATAGTCAAGTCAATAATCCGAACAATCACAAAACACAACGAACGAAAATCAATATGATTGACTGACCCAATGGTACATCAATCGAAACGCGAGCTAAACGCTGAACAAATACGGAAATCCATTGCCCAAGGGTTGGAAGATCGAAAACGAGACTAATTTCCCGAACTTAAGGGAATTAGGAAGGAGCCTGAACGCTCAACAATCATTAAACGAGAACAAAAACCGAACAAACAAACGATCGAGACAACAAAAATCGAACAATCATGTCCGAAACACGAAGGATAATAAAACTCAAACAACAACTCCCAGGATGATCTAGTGAGAACTACAAGACATGCATTCCCATAAGATCCACAGGAAAGGGAATAGCGATTGAAAAGTCACAGCGACAAACGAGTTATTCCAAAACAATACCACACTCGTTCGATCAACAAAATCAAGGGGCAGGACAAGCTCAGAAATGTCAACGAACATAAATGAGTCGACGAAGTCGAAAATACAGAAGTTCAAAATCCAATCCACTTCGAATAGAAGTTAATTTACGAAATTCGAAACAACAAGGTAAGGAAATAACATAACATACAACTGATAGACCACGCTCCTCAGGGACTCCTCGGAGCCGGTCCTGATATTAGTGCTCAAGTCCGTGCCTCGGAAGGTTTGGCAACTAACTCTCAAAACTGAACCCGGTGTCCCTCAAGCCCGCACTTGTAACACGTTACTAGCGGAGAAGGACAATGTGCACGGACATGCCCTGCCACATTGCAGTTAAAACACCTCCTGGCTTTACCAGGAGTCAAAGCAGACGACTTGGAACTCTTAGTCCCACGTAACGAGCGACAGAGCTTCACAACAGAAAGACTACGACATTGCGAACTAGAACCACCAGCTCTTGCACTGTCCACAAGGTCATCGGACTTCCTCTGCTTCTTCGACTCGGGCACACGCTCCGATTGTAATATCCGGATTTATTACGGTGTATTTCATCTGTATTCAAACCCTGTATTATTCGGATTGGTGATTTTGATTATTGGAGTATGATATTTCTTGCATTGATATCATTGTGCATAAGTATAGAAACATGCAAAATTTCTCATGCAAACTCGTGATAGCGCACGCTAAGAATGTATCTTAACGCGCGCTATCGGGCTAATATTAGCGCACGCTATGAAGATAGGAGTTGCGTGCGCTAAGAACTCAATTATTGAGCGGGACGGCTAGCACATGCGCCAGCCGGGACATGGGTCCGGATAAGATTCCCATGACGCCTTGCCGGACAATCGAAGTCAACCATTATTAGCGCATGCTAAAGAATGCTTAGTAGCGTGCGCTAACTTGTTAAAATGCAGAATATTATAAATGGGACAACAACCGTTTTGGCTTTCATTTCTTTCGCCCATTCTTCATCCTTGAGAGTTCAGAGAGCTGAAATAATCCTCCTACACATTTAGAACACATCTTGTTGGTGTTTGTATATTGGTTATCACTTGGGAATATTCATTGAAGTGGAATAGCACCTTGGAGTGGCATACAACCAACCGGAGTCGGATTCTACCTTACGGTTCAGTGATTTCATCATATTGAGGTATGTTCAATCTATCTCCAGACTTAGAGTTGGATTCTAACGAATTGGATGATCATGTTAACGAGATATTGATTTTCATAGATGAATTATCCAAAGTATGTCATGTTGGAATATTGAGACGAATAAGCCTTAAGTACCTGGATTATGCTCTTCATGATTCGAATCTTATTACATTGAATATGTAAATGAAGCTTCTATCATTGGTAATCCGAATATAGTAGATGACTTCATAGCAATCTTAGACTCGACTTTAACATCATTATTGTTAGATAAATCTAAAGGATTGATCATGGAAAGATTTATCTAGTATAGATAGAACGTTTAAAAACTTCAGCATGATAATATTGATTGATATAAAGATGTTGATATCAACCGTTAAGCCTTTCGAATTGTCGTATGAAGATTTGTAGTCGAAATGGAATATGGTTTTATATTGGTATGCATATCCTTGAATCCGAAGTTGTCATTATCCGTAAAATCATTCATAAGGGTATGAACATGGTATTCATGGAAGTAACATGAATTATCACGGAAGATTTCATTGTTTCAATCATGGCGAGAACAGTTTACTGCTCAGCAGTAAACTGCCATGCATAGGTAGCGCACGCTAAGCTATGAAGATTAACGTGCGCTATCGAGCACGAGTTAGCGTACGCTACGTTTGGTACGTAACGTACGCTAGACCATCGAGCGAAGTCGATCGGGTCGCTGAAATCTTGACCATGCATAGTTAGCGTACGCTAGGCTTTGTTGTTTGCGTGCGCTATCGGGCAGACTTAACGCACGCTACACAGAGCACTTAGCGTGCGCTAAACAGTTCAGGCAGATTGCATTTAATGAACTCTTGGCCGTTAATCGAATTGTTAAACATTCGTACGACGTGAGATAAATCCTATATCATTTCTTTTGTTAAGGTTTGGTCTCGTTACGTGATTGATTGAGGAGGACGACCTTCGAGTGTTCATTTTCGTGGAAGTATTGTTCTTGTCTTCAAATCGAGGCAAGTACCTTAATTGTTTTGTGTATTGTTGTTATACATATTGTCGTGCATGTATGTCGTTATTGTATGTCTACCTCGTGTTGGTCCGACGGGATCATCGGGGGATCTATGCTAGCGTGCACTGGATCATCGGACGGGTTTTTCTACCACGGGTTGGTCTGACGGGATCATCGTGGGTTCTAGGCAGTGAACGCTGGATCGACGGAATTACCATGTGTATGTTATGGTATCATGTTGTGATTATCAGTTGTGTATGTCATTTCTGAGTTTCTCGTAGGAGAAGACTCATTGGTATTATTGTCGTTTACGTTATTAATCTTCGTGAGATATGAATAATATGTTGTGGTACTTGTACTAGCATCGTTGTGCTAACCCCTTCGGGGGTGAACATTTTATTTATGTTCAGGATCCAGGAGAGCGGGAAAACAACCACTGGAGCTGCATGACGACGAGGGTGCAGAGTGATGTTTCGGCCGGGTTTATTTATCTGTTGTTTATTCGTTATTTCAATAAGTACTCGAGTACGAAGTCATTGGTGATGGATTTGAATTTGGTGATGTATTATTGAGTTCCTGTTGAACAATTGTACTTTCAGTATTTAGTAAGAACTGTTGTATCTTAATTTCGTTATCTCCATTCGTTAGTACCTTTTAATGTCTGTTCAATTCTTCAGCCTTGTAAATCCTTATGTAAAGGATTTACGGCGCTGTAATATTCCTGAATATATCGGGGGTGTTACAGAATATGGTATCTGTAACACCCCCAATCCGCTCAGGGATATTACACGTCGTAGAACCCTTCCTCAAGGATCTACCAGACTGGTAACGACATATAACAACTCAACCATGCCTTTAAGGCTAAAATGACTCAGTAGACCGATTTGGTCTTTCAACAAATACATACAACTCAAATACAATTCATGCCCACACAGGGGTCAAAATACAACTACACCCGTACAACGGGAAATTATAGCAGCGGAAAAATAGAGTACAACCAGACAATAAACAGTACGGTTCCTCATGTGATTAGTATCGATCATCTTTCATCATCCTTCGTGCCGACCCTGTGTTATGCTCCAAAACCTGAATGCAAAAACAGACATCCACCCCCCGAATACTCGGGGGTTAGCAAAACTCCACTGTTTTGCTAGTGCAAGAACAAAGTGCAAATACGAGCCATACCAGTCACATTCCACGAATAACAATAACCAAGGATCCTCAAAGATCCAAACGAAACGAAAAGTACTTCCCGAGGCAAGAGTTTGAGAAAACATTTCAAAATCGAAATATCATAAATCAATGGGAGTAATTTATAAAATGGTTTAGAATGCCATCGAGAGTTTTAATAGAAAACAATTTAGGATTATCAAATCCTACTTTTCAAAATCCACAAGACAAAAGGGGTCACCAACCCAAAGGTTTACTTTCCGAAAAATGACACTTACCAATCCGTTGGGATTTTAGCCCCAAATCCGTAAAATGACTTTTACAAAACCATTGGGATTTTAGCCCCAAATCTCATCAACTCACGGTACACAAGAACGACCACAAGGTTCGTCTCCCAACATCAAAATCCACAAATAAATGATTTAAAACATAAACAACAAAATACTCTAGAGCCATCCTAGCCAAGTAGGCCAAACGAACAACTTACCTCTTACACACTTAGTCAATGCATGCAATCATGAAAACCGTTTGAAAGCACTCATTTCCGGAAATGCCAATAATCCAAATCACATTGTAAAATGCACCACAATTAACCGCGGACCCACAGCTTCGTGGATCCCTGCCGAGACCCCGTCGGATCTAACCCACAGTGGTTAAATGCAAGCTCGCGGTTCCACAGCTTCGTGGAGCCCTACCGAGACCCCGTCGGATCTAACCCGTAGTGAGCATACACACACACACGTTACTCATGCAATACTAATATGCTAAGAATGTAAGTTCATTAAGAATACTCACTAGAGATGGCCTCTAACTCGACACCATTATCAACTCTTCAAAAACGCAATAACAAGATTAAATACGGAATACACGATCCCATAACATTAAACACAGGAGTATCATCATCAAAGACCTCAACGTTCCAAATAATCAAATCATAATCAATTCCCAAAACACACCGTTCACAAAACACACGCGTTTTGAAAGAAAGCCTTTAACGAGGCCAAACCGAAATCTTTTGAAACTTCATTTCAAATAACCAAACGAACACATCAAGACGACCAACGATCATCATATCCATAAAACGAGAAAAGTATGGGCAAGGTACTTGCCTCGAATAACCTGGCGGAGAATCGGCCGAAGTAGGTTGGCACGAACCGACTACGAACTCGCCGACTCCACCGAACGACAATCCACAACAATGAACTACGAACGAAAACAATAACAACGAAAATGAATTCCAAAATACGACCCAAAGCCGCTGAATTCAAAGAACAAATGACGAAGGTTCAAGAATTTCCCCCAAAACGGCCAAGAACACGATTCGTTCCGTCAAATCACGAAAACGGAATTCCAAGTTGAAATATGGATATACAATCCATAGAATATGTTTAACAACATCATTTAACCATAATCGATCCATCGAAAATGGATGAAAAACGAGATCGGGGACAAATCACCCAAAAAGTCAATTCGAAGGAAATCAAGAATTATACTTCGATTCGACGAAGAACAATGGATTAAATGATGTTAAACACAAGAATACTATCAAGATTAATCATACCCATCATGAATTAATCAACAACACGGAACGAATCGGACGAAAATGCAAAAATCCCCAAATTCACGAAATTAGGGTTCTAAGGAAGATTACCTTGATTCGCTGGATCAAAGGATGATAACGGACGATTGATTGATGTTATGAACTCAAGAACTTCATGGATTTGTTGTTAAACAACATGGCTTCGTGACCCATGAATCGCCACCCGCGGACGGAGAAGGAAGGAAGTGAAAAACGAAATGAAATGTGACTGCTCAGCCACATTTATACTGGGCCGGACTAGCGCGCGCTAGGCTGCCGAGCTAGCGTGCGCTATCGGCCCAGGCCGCGATCCAGTAGCCTTCTGGACTAGGCTGCTCGGCCAGGTAGCGTGCGCAGCCTTCCGGCCGTAGCGTGCGCTACCTGCCGGCCTTGGCGTACGCAGCGTCCGACAGTAGCGTGCGCTACCTGCCGAGCCTGACCGATTCTAGAACCCCCATGACTCCACTGTCCAGGCCCGCTAGCGTGCGTTAGGCCGTCCGGTAGCGTGCGCTACACCTGCCGGTTAGCGCGCGCAGCCTTCGAGCCGTAGCGTGCGCTACGCCGGTTCCTGCCGCACCCGTCCGGCCGGTGCCCGCTATCGTCCGGCCAGTCCCGCAACCGTCCGGCCAGTCCCGCAACCGTCAGGGCTCGACGACCCGATTTCCGAAAACGCACGGAACGAACACGAAGAAAAGTTCGCGGATGACATCAACGACCTGAAATGAAAACATAATACCATAATTAATCATACGCGACCAAGAAATGGGTCGAGACAACAATTACAGATACGGATACCTGTAACTTTCAAGAAATTACAAAATGGCCCCAAAACGCCCGGAAATCACGATACGTGATCGAATAACCAAACCGAAGTTCACAACACGTCTAACAAAGTTAAACGGACTTACAGGAAACTCGAAACAGCGGTTTCGAACGAGGTTCGCAAGAATCGAACTCAAGCGCGGAAAAGTCGCTAAAAAGCACGGAACTCAACGAAACGACACCGAAACGAACTCGGATGTCAAAAAGTGTAGAATTAATCATTCCCAGAATGACGAAACGGACATGAGCGAGTCGTCAAAACGGACTCCGACCGAAAAAAGAAATTTACCGAAAATCGAAAATTGCGGATATTACAGTATCGGAGCTAAGATTATGGATATCTTAGCCGTTGGGTTAAAATAGGGGTCATTTATATCTTTTGAGGTAACCGGCCGTGAATGACATCACTACACTGCCTACGTCTTCATGCGAACAGTGGTTGTAAGTTCCTAAACTCTATCTCGTTCTTTACATGTTGTGTCTCTTTATACTCGAATATTAGAACGATGTTGTTTCCTGTATATTGAGTATTTATGCTTACAGTATGTTGAGAGGCGGACGTGGACGTGGTCGCGGTCGTGGACGCGGACGAAGAAATGCTGAAAGGGAAGCGTCGCCTTCTAACCAGGCCAGTCATAGCTCAGGCGAGCCGCAAAAATCTATTAATAATGAACCAGATCCTGCTGTACCAGAGATCCTTCGTCAAGTGGTGAACCAGATGACTCAGTTCGCCCAAGTCGTGGACTGAATGCAAGTGGCGGTGGGACTACAGCAGGGAGAGAGACAGCAAGGGATCCCAGACATGGGAAATTGAGGTGACCGGTGGCTGCAAGAGGTGGCGAAGATGCAACCACCCAAATTCGACGGTATTTCTGAGACTCCCACCTGGGATCATTGGTTGAAAGAACTGGAGAAAATCTTTGCCTAATTAATCGCCGGATGAATGGGAGAGCCTCTATCGCTCAATATTTTCTGATAGGGGAAGCATCCGAATGGTGGGAAGCCATCCGGCCTGTAGACCATGATGCCGATTGGACCGAGTTTAGATTGATGATGGAAGCTCAGTATTGCCCTCGTCCTGTGAGGGAAGCCAAAGTTCGGGAGTTTTTCTCCGCTCAGCCTTCTGATGTGCCAGTATCCCAGGCGATTAAGACGTTTAACGAGCAGCTGGCATTTGTTCGACATTTGGTCAGAACAGGTGCAGAAATGATGATCCATTTCGATATGAGAATGAAACTAGAAATCCAGAGGTACATGTACGGGTTTGAATGTACCACACTCCGTCAATACCAGGATAAGGCGTTGGCATATGAGATCGAGGAAGCAGCCATGGAGAAATTTTCGGAATCCAAGAAACAGAAAGTCTCTGGTACTTTTACAGAGCACAAGAACAGCGGACCCCGTAAGGCCCAGTCATCCTTTCACTCTTTCAAGAAACCTCCGCACCCAGTTAAGAGCGGAAAGAACTTCGGAGCGACGTCAACTATTACTGATGTTACCAGGAAATGCTTTAACTGGGCACTATCGACGGAATTGCCCCCTTCCTGCCGTGACTTGTTTTTATTGTGGACGAGAGGGACATCGGGCAGTGTTTTGTGAAGAGGCTGCAAAGTCTTTTAGAGCCCGTACACCACAACCACCCGATGGAAGAAGCGATATCAACAGACGCAGCAAAGTGTTCAGATGCCTCAGAATTTTGGCCGCGGGCGAGGCAGAGGACAATGGGACCGAAAGGGGACATCGAGTGCCGGATCTGCTCCCCCACGTCTGTACGATATGAGGAGGACAGACGATCAAGATGCTGCTGTCGCATCAGGTACTGTCCAGATCCTTTCCCAGCCAGTTAGCGTTTTATTCGATACAGGAGCTATGCATTCTTTCATATCTTTGTCTTGTGTAAATCGTTTGAATATTTCCGGTTTTCATACTTGTGAACCTTATGTTGTTGGTTTACCGAGTGGAGAGAGGATTGTCGGAAACTTAGAAACTAGAAATTTCCCTGTATCATTTGGAGGCAGAGAGTGGCTCTCAAATCTGATCGTGATAGAAATGCAAGGAGATGACCTGATACTCGGAGACGATTGGCTCAATCGATATGGAGCAATTGTGAACTACCGAAGGAGGAATATCTCGCTGATCGCTGATGATGGTTCCTAAATATTGTTCGAAGGGTGGAAACCGGGAAGCTCAGGAAAATTGATCAAGGCGATGAAAGCTGTCAGATTGTTGAAACAGGGCTGTACCGGGTACTAGTGTTATGCAATGAAGAAAGAAGACGAAATTGTGGAACTTTCATCCATTCCTGTTGTGAACGAATTTCCAGATGTATTTCCTGACGAGTTACCTGGACTACCTCCACGAAGGGATGTGGAATTTACCATTGAGCTAGAACCCGGAGCTACACCAATTTCTAAGGCGCCGTATCGTATGGCACCTACTGAGATGTACGAACTGAAGAAGCAGCTGGAGGAGTTACTGGACAAGGGCTATATTCAGCCAAGCGTTTCACCCTGGGGAGCGCCAGTTCTTTTTTGTCCGAAAGAAGGATGGATCGTTCCGACTGTGTGTTGACTATCGAGAGCTGAACAAGATGACGATTAAGAACAAGTATCCGTTGCCACGGATTGATGATCTGTTTGACCAGTTGCAAGGGGCAACAGTATTTTCTAAAATCGATCTGAGATCAGGATACCACCAGCTGAGGATTAAGGAATCTGATGTTCCGAAATCAGCATTCAGAACTCGCTATGGACATTATGAGTTTGTAGTGATGCCGTTTGGTCTCACTAACACACCTGCTGTATTTATGCAATTGATGAACCGTGTGTTCATTGAATTTTTGGACAAATTTGTGGTCGTGTTCATTGATGACATACTGGTGTATTCTAAGAGCCCGGAAGAACATGCGCAGCATTTGCGGATTGTATTGGAACTTTTGAAAAACGAGCAATTGTACGCCAAACTTTCTGAATTCTGGCTAAAGGAAGTAATGTTCCTCGGCCATGTGGTGTCAGCTGAAGGAGTCCGAGTAGATCCTCAGAAGATCGAAGCAATTATGGATTGGAAGCCTCCAAAGAATGTGAAAGAAGTCCGAAGCTTCTTAGGACTTGCTGGATATTATCGTCGATTCGTGGAAGGGTTTTCTAAAATCTCCCGCCCACTTACTCGACTCCTGCAGAAAACTCAAAAGTTTGAGTGGAATGAATTGTGTCAGATTAGCTTTGATGAATTGAAGAAGAGATTGACGACAGCACCGATTCTATCACTTCCACAGGGAACTGGAGAATTTATAGTTTACAGTGATGCTTCGAACCAAGGACTTGGGTGCGTACTGATGCAGAATGATAAGGTGATCGCTTATGCGTCGCGACAGCTGAAACCTTATGAAGTGAATTACCCAACACATGATTTGGAGCTTGCAGCAGTAGTTTTTGCTTTGAAGATCTGGAGGCATTATCTGTACGGGACTCACTGTCAAATCTTTACGGATCATAAGAGTCTCAAGTACATATTCAGTCAGAAAGAGTTGAACATGCGGCAAAGAAGATGGTTAGAACTGATTAAGGACTATGACTTGGAGATTTTGTATCATCCAGGCAAAGCAAATGTAGTGGCCGATGCAATTAGCCGCAAGCCTGTTTCTATTCAGATGCTGGAGACGCTGACCTCCCAACTTAGCCTTCAACGAGAGATGATTCGTGAAGGAATTGAAGTGTGGTTACAAAGAGTCCAAGGACAACTGTGCGTGATGGAGATAACTTCATCATTAATCAAAGGAATCAAATCTAAACAGGCAAATGACCCTTTGATGATTCGGTTACGTGATGAAGTGATCAAAGGAAAGGCCCCCAGATTCATAATTCATGATGATGGAGTTTTGAGATTTCAGAACCGACTCTGTGTTCCCGATGATGATGTTCTGAAACAAACGATTATGAAGGAAGCTCATAGTTCGCCCTATTCTATCCACCCGGGCACCAGTAAAATGTATAAGGACTTGAAGCAGAATTTCTGGTGGGGCAACATGAAGAAAGATGTAGCGGACTATGTTTCGAAATGCTTGACCTGTCAGCAGGTTAAGATCGAGCATCAACGGCCTGCTGGAATGTTGAAGCCACTCCCGATTCCTGAATGGAAGTGGGAGGACATATCGATGGACTTATCACTAATATGCCGAAAACCAGGACAGGAATGAACATGATTTGGGTGATAGTTGATCGTTTAACCAAATCAGCTCATTTTCTAGGCAATAAGGATACGTGGGGACCAGAGAGGTTGGCACGAGTATTTATTTCAGAGATAGTTCGATTGCATGGTACACCGAAGACCATTGTTTCTGATCGAGACGGCCGTTTTGTGTCTCAATTTTGGAAAGCAGTTCATAAGGCCTTGGGGACCGAATTAAACTTCAGTACATCTTATCACCCGCAGACTGACGGACAATCCGAGAGGACTATTCAAACGGTGGAAGACATGCTAAGGGCCTGTGCCTTAGATTGGTCAAACGATTGGGAAGTTCATCTACCGTTGATTGAATTTACCTACAACAATAGTTGGCATGCTTCCATTAAGATGGCACCGTTTGAGGCATTATACGGAAGGAGATGCAGATCGCCCTATCCGGGATGATTCGCCGACTTGATCGGAACAGAACCAGAGTTGATCGTGCAGACTCGAGAGAAGATAGCCTTGATTCGTGAAAGGTCATTGACCGCCCAGTCGCGAAATCTTACGCGACGCACGCCGTCGCCCATTGGAGTTGAAGACGGAGATCACGTACTTTTGAAGGTTTCTCCTACTCGGGAATCTTTCGTTTGGAAGGAAAGGAAAGCCGAGTCCGAGATATATCGGACCATTTGAGATCCTCGAGAGAGTTGGGGAGTTGGCATACAGTGGCATTGCCGCCGTCATTGTGCCATGTTCATAACGTGTTCCACGTATCCCGATTCTGAGGTATATACCAGATCCCAGTCATATCATTGATTTCGGCGAGATCGAAGTCGCGCAGGATGGGACGTTTGAAGAAAGACCGGTCAAGATACTCGAGAGTCGAGTTAAGCAGCTGAGGAACAAACCAATCGTTTTGGTCAAAGTTCAGTGGTCACGTCACGGAATGGAAGAAGCCACCTGGGAGACGGAAGCTGATATGAAGTCTAGATATCCCGAGTTATTTTTGTCTTGAGTTTCGGGACGAAACTCCTTTTTAGTAGGAGAGTATGTATTATCCGGATTTATTACGGTGTATTTCATCTGTATTCAAACCCTGTATTATTCGGATTGGTGATTTTGATTATTGGAGTATGATATTTCTTGCATTGATATCATTGTGCATAAGTATAGAAACATGCAAAATTTCTCATGCAAACTCGTGATAGCGCACGCTAAGAATGTATCTTAACGCGCGCTATCGGGCTAATATTAGCGCACGCTATGAAGATAGGAGTTGCGTGCGCTAAGAACTCAATTATTGAGCGGGACGGCTAGCACATGCGCCAGCCGGGACATGGGTCCGGATAAGATTCCCGCGGATGCACCCGGACAATTCTGAAGTCAACCATTATTAGCGCATGCTAAGGAATGCTTAGTAGCGTGCGCTAACTTGTTAAAATGCAGAATATTATAAATAGGACAACAACCGTTTTGGCTTTTCGCCCATTCCTCATCCTTGAGAGTTCAGAGAGCTGAAATAATCCTCCTACACACTTAGAACACATCTTGTTGGTGTTTGTATATTGGTTATCACTTGGGAATATTCATTGAAGTGGAATAGCACCTTGGAGTGGCATACAACCAACCGGAGTCGGATTCTACCTTACGGTTCAGTGATTTCATCATATTGAGGTATGTTCAATCTATCTCCAGACTTAGAGTTGGATTCTAACGAATTGGATGATCATGTTAACGAGATATTGATTTTCATAGATGAATTATCCAAAGTATGTCATGTTGGAATATTGAGACGAATAAGCCTTAAGTACCTGGATTATGCTCTTCATGATTCTAATCTTATTACATTGAATATGTAAATGAAGCTTCTATCATTGGTAATCCGAATATAGTAGATGACTTCATAGCAATCTTGGACTCGACTTTAACATCATTATTGTTAGATAAATCTAAAGGATTGATCATGGAAAGATTTATCTAGTATAGATAGAACGTTTAACAACTTCAGCATGATAATATTGATTGATATAAAGGTGTTGATATCAACCGTTAAGCCTTTCGAATTGTCGTATGAAGATTTGTAGTCGAAATGGAATATGGTTTTATATTGGTATGCATATCCTTGAATCCGAAGTTGTCATTATCCGTAAAATCATTCATAAGGGTATGAACATGGTATTCATGGAAGTAACATGAATTATCACGGAAGATTTCATTGTTTCAATCATGGCGAGAACAGTTTCGCTCGCCAGAAACCGCCATGCATAGGTAGCGACGCTAAGCTATGAAGATTAACGTGCGCTATCGAGCACGAGTTAGCGACGCCACGTTTGGTACGTAACGACGCTAGACCATCGACGAAGTCGATCGGTGGTCGCTGAAATCGACCATGCATAGTTAGCGTACGCTAGGTTTTGTTGTTTGCGTGCGCTATCGGGCAGACTTAACGCACGCTACACAGAGCACTTAGCGTGCGCTAAGCAGTTCAGGCAGATTGCATTTAATGAACTCTTGGCCGTTAATCGAATTGTTAAACATTCGTACGACGTGAGATAAATCCTATATCATTTCTTTTGTTAATGTTTGGTCTCGTTACGTGATTGATTGAGGAGGACGACCTTCGAGTGTTCATTTTCGTGGAAGTATTGTTCTTGTCTTCAAATCGAGGCAAGTACCTTAATTGTTTTGTGTATTGTTGTTATACATATTGTCGTGCATGTATGTCGTTATTGTATGTCCACCTCGTGTTGGTCCGACGGGATCATCGGGGGATCTATGCTTGCGTGCGCTGGATCATCGGACGGGTTTTTCCACCACGGGTTGGTCTGACGGGATCATCGTGGGTTCTAGGCAGTGAACGCTGGATCGACGGAATTACCATGTGTATGTTATGATATCATGTTGTGATTATCAGTTGTGTATGTCATTTCTGAGTTTCTCGTAAGAGAAGACTCGTTGGTATTATTGTCATTTACGTTATTACTCTTCGTGAGATATGAATAATATGTTGTGGTACTTGTACTAGCATCGTTGTGCTAACCCCTTCGGGGGTGAACATTTTGTTTATGTTCAGGATCCAGGAGAGCGGAAAAACAACCACTGGAGCTGCATGACGACGAGGGTGCAGAGTGATGTTTCGTCCGGGTTTATTTATCTGTTGTTTATTTGTTATTTCAATAAGTACTCGAGTACGAAGTCATTGGTGATGGATTTGAATTTGGTGATGTATTATTGAGTTCCTGTTGAACAATTGTACTTTCAGTATTTAGTAAGAACTGTTGTATCTTAATTCCGTTATCTCCATTCGTTAGTACTTTTTAATGTCTGTTCAATTCTTCAGCCTTGTAAATCCTTATGTAAAGGATTTACGGCGCTGTAATATTCCTGAATATATCGGGGGTGTTACACCGATGATGACGAATCTAGTTCACGGGCCAAGACTCGATCTTGGTAGTCCCTCAACGAAGTGCAAGTGAGTCCTGACATATACTCGCGAATCTCTGGCTTCATTCGTCTGTCAAAATGAAAGATCCTCTCTTCCTCGGTTCTCACCCGATCTCGTACATAACTGAGTTGTTTGCTATAGTCGATTATAGCCCGTGACACTGAAATATCTTGCGGTTCTGCCAAATAAAATTCGTGAATCCTCTGCTCTCTAATCGGTTTCGGGCAGAACTCAGCTTCCATCAATGCCTGGAACTCCGCCCACGTGACATCACGATCACGAGGCTAAACAGCTTCCCACCAATTAGCGGCATCTTTATCAAGAAGGTACTGTGCAATAGGTACCTTCCGCTCTTCAGGACAATCGACAGCCTCAAATATCTTTCCCAACTGGAAAAGCCAACCATCCCAGCCCAACGCATCCGCAACACCGGCGAATCGAGGGGGGTTCATACTAATCACCTCCCGAAGCCACTGATTTGCGCCAGTGTTCTGGGTCACCTCTGTAACGCTACCGAATCGCCCGAGTCAATCGAGTCATTCGTGTAGCTACCTGCTGCAAAATAGTAGCAACACCAATACCAATACCATCACCGGCAGCGTGATCCCGATCACGCATCCGGTGGCCACGACCACGACCTCTGCCCCTCGGCATACTGAATAAGAAACCACTCAGCACAACAGGAAATCATAACATGCAACACTTACAACGATTACCATCGTAAAGCAACACACATACAAACACCCCAGCAATAACGGTATCGTTCGGCGACCTCAGCGGTCCGAAAGATATCCAGCATACAGTTACTAAACATCACGAAACAACCACCTTTTGAAAGAAAAATTTTGGGAACACTAGTTGATCTTGAGTATCACTTTGCAAAAAGTTGGACAGACATCATTGTCGAGACTTTGAAAATCATCTTGCGTTTGAACAAAAATGAGGACACTTTCTCTTAGTGAAAACTTTCAAAATATTCAACCCTCGGGTCTAAATAAAAGTGTTTCTAAAACATTGAAAATATCTCAAAGCATTTTGGTCCTCGAAGTAGATTTTTTTTTTTTGAAACATATTGTGGCACCTTGGATGTACCACAAGAAAATAACTCATTTGAAACGTATGTCTCGAAATTTATTTTTCTAAGATACTCAAGGTTTTCAAAAATCCAATAGGCCAGAATGCCCAAAACTCACACATATCGACGTTCACTAAAACAACTCCTAGTACACACATCAAAACGTTTAAAATCAAGACAATACATGTCTTTAAACGGAAATAAACGATAAAATACCACATTCAGAACAAAACCACTGACCCCATTCGAGGCCTCTAAGGACCCTCCCGCACTGGCTAGTGAACAAGTCGAACGCGTATAAGCACAAAGCTTCCACAAGAGAACTTGTAAAATGTGCAAATCGATTCGAAAATCATCAGCAACGGACAAAAACAACAATAAAAATACATCACAAGCAACGACACTTCTCGTATAAATCAAATACGAGAGTCGACTAAATACATATCGTGAAATCAAAATCCACATAAGGATTCCACCACTTAACAAATAATCATAAAAATAGCTCGTGTCACATGAGGCACAACACAAAGAAGGGAGACTTACTTTCACAGGTCGCACGAAGATGATCGCCCCACGATACTAATCACGACCAACAAACTCAAACGACGCGTCGCGACACGACTCAGTCAGACAAAATCCGACGAGACAAAAACTCAACAGACACCACTCACCCGACAGCCTAGGTTTCCAAAACCTAAGCTCCGATACCATTTATGTAACACCCCCAATCCACTCAGGGATATTACACGCCGTAGACCCTCTCCTTGAGGATATACCAGGCTGGTAACAACATTTAACATCTCGACAATTGTAACACCCCCAATCCGCTCAGGGATATTACACGCCGTAGAACCTTTCCTCAAGGATCTACCAGGCTGGTAACAACATATAACAACTCAACCATGACTTTAAGGCTAAAATGACTCAGTAGACCGATTTGGTCTTTCAATAAATACTTACAACTCAATTCCAAACACATACCCACGCAGGGGTCAAAATACAATCAACTCCCGTACAACGGGGAAAAGATAGTGCAGCGGAAAAGAAAATACAACTAGACCAATACGACATCAATGGATCCTCGTGTGATTAGTATCGTTCATCTTTCATCATCCTTCGTGCCGACCCTGTGTTATGCTCCAAAACCTGAATGCAAAAATAGACATCCACCCCCCGAATACTCGGGGGTTAGCAAAACTCCACTGTTTTGCTAGTGCAAGTACAAGTGCAAAAATACGAGCCATACAATACAAGTTCCAAGAACAATAATAATCAGGAATCTGTTGGAACATTTTGTTCCATACATAAATTAAAAGTGTTTTGATGATTAATGTTGATAAGCAAAACAAAACAACAAAGAGACGAAGCCAAGCATCGAAGGAAAACGAAGTGTAAAAAGCTGGAAAAACACAAGCCTAACGTACGTAACTCAGCATGATTAACGTACGTAAATGAAGCAGCTTAACGTACGTAATGGAAGTAAGATAACGTACGTAATGCAGTTCAAACAAGTGAACGTTGGAGGAGTCAAAGTCAAAAAAGCATGCAACGGATATATGACGTCATCAGTGATGTAATGTTAACGTACGTAACGAGGTCTATGCTAGCGCACGTAACTCAAAATGACGAAACTCACCGGACTGATTTGTGAAGATGCTAACGCGTCGTAACCACGGTTAACGTCGTAATGGGGCTTACGACGTAATGGAGAGCATATAACGACGTAAAGAAGGTTCAAAGACTAACGGCTAGTTTGAAGATGGAGCCTATAAATACCATCCCTATGGTATTGTTTGAGTACAACAACCTTGAGCAAATTGTCTATTCTTGTGATATTATTACACACATTCTTGTTGTTGATATTGTGCTTAATTGTAAGTGTTTGAGTGAGAATTCACGAAAACATACACGAGTGGTAAAAGAAAAGATACGATTGGATTCGGTGTTATTAGGATCAAGGATCCGGCATTATTAGAATCGCAATCGATATCTAAGTGAGGTTTATCTAGTACCCATAGAAAGCTAGAGCGGTTGATTCCTTGTCCGATAGAAAAGGAAAACGGTTTAACTTGGACCGACGCAAAGACAAGTACGAGTGGTTTATCACGGACCAATAGAAGACGTGATTGTAAACGGTTATACCTCGACCGATAGAAGAGAGGCGTAGAGGTTGCTATCTTTAACCTATTGAAAAAGATAAAGAGAGGACGTAGGCTCGATTATAGCCGAACCTCTATATATCCTCGTGTCCTTTATTTTCCGCACCTTTTATTTACGCTTCCGCAAACGGCGCAAATATCCGAATCGGTACCCAACAATTGGTATCGGAGCGGTACTCCAATACGCGGCTTAACATCCGAGGAGAAGATCCAAAATGGCTTTTCAAATGGCTCCCGTCGAAGGCCTTGCTCTCAACCGACCACCATTCTTTGATGGCTCAAATTATTTGACATGGAAGAAGAAGATGTCGATATTCATCCGAGCATACGACATCGAAATTTGGAAGATTATTTGCCTTGGCCCGAAAGTTCCAATCAAATCCGACGGTACGCTCAAATCTTTCGAAGAATACGACGATGCCGATTGGAAAAATGACCATCTAAATTGTAAGGCTACTCAACTCTTATTTTGTGCCTTAAATCCGGAAGAGGTCAATCGAATCTCATCGTGTGAGAGTGCGAAAGAAATATGGAAAATTCTAGAAATCACACACGAAGGGACGACTCAAGTCAAGGAGACGAAGATCAATATGCTTCTCCATGACTACGAGCTATTCATGATGAAGGGTGACGAGTCCATCACCAATATGCTCGACCGATTTTCGGTCATCACTAATGGACTTGCTTCGTTCGGAAAACCATTATCTAGTAGTGAAAAAGTTAAGAAAATTTTACGATCACTACTTAGCGAATGGGACGGCACCGTGACCGCGATTATGGAATCCAAAGATCTCAACACGCTCGATTTTAGCGCCCTTGTTGGTTCGCTAATTAATTATGAAATCGTGTTAAAATCACGAAGTGTCAAGCCGAAACCAAAAGAAAAATCGTTAGCCATGAAGGCTAAGATGTCGAAAAAGAAGGAAGAAATCCCGGTGGAGGAAAGCGACGAAGAAGCGGCATATTATGCCAAGAATATTAATAAATTCCAAACTTTATTAAACCGGAGGAAGAAGGATATATCGAGCGAATCTAAGAAGTTCGACAATTCTTGTCGACTATGTGGAAAACCAGGCCACTTCGCTAAGCATTGCCGTGCCAAACCCAAGAAGGAGGTCCTCGTGGCAACATGGAGCGATGAAGACGAAGAAGATGATTTCATCAATCAAAATAATCTCGCTCTCATGGCCCGAAGTTCGTTCGGCAATGACGTCGAAAGCCAGGTTAGTACATCCTCCCGTGATGAATTATTTGATGCATTTGAGTTATTACATACGGATTTCCAAAATGCTTTATCGGAAATTAAATCCCTTAAGTCTAAAATTAAATCCTTGGAAATTGAAAATTCCAAAATTATCGAGAAGGGAAAATTTGTCGAACTCGATCATTCGAAATGCATTGAAAATGAAAATATTTTGAAGAATGATCTCGCTAAAATCCAAACCGAGCTTAAATCTTTGACAAAGAAATTCTCGTGCGGAAACGAGAAATTTGAACAAATGCTTGGTGTTCAAAAATTTACTTTGAATAAAGAGGGGTTAGGATTCAAAACACGTTCGAAAAACGAATCCGTTAATTTTAAAATACCCCATTGCGAAAAGTGTTTAAAAATCGGGCATCATATTTCAAGTTGCAAAAGCCCGAGACGGACGATAAAAATTAAGAAAATTTGGGTTCCTAAAGGAACAATCGTTTCAAATATCGTCTACGTTTATAAACAAAAACCAACTATAGGTTGGATCCCGAAAAATTGATGTTTGTATTTTACTCAGGGGGAGTATTTTTTTAAAGGGGAGATAATATTTTCAGGGGGAGTTTTTACTCTTTATGCATTTATTTATCATAAATTGATATCGTGCATATTCTACATTTTGGTATCATTAAATTCAATTGCTATTTTTTTTACTTTTTGATGAAAACAAAAAGGGGGAGAGAAAGGAGGAAAATAAGAAAAATGGGATTAACCCTAAAAGGGGGAGAAAATCGAAAAATGAAAAGGAGAAGTCGAAAATGACAGTCGAAAATGACAGAAAAACAAAAATGAGGAGACGTCGAAAAGACGATGAAAAATTCGAAAAATTCGATAAGTTAAAGGAAAGGAGAAAGAAGGAGTCGAAAAAGTAATGGGAGAAGATTCTAACGAAACGGACAAAGTCGAAAACTTTGGTCTGTAAAGATATACATATATTTGTATTTTTGCAGGAAAATCCCATTGACGAAGTGTTGTTTTGTAATCATCAAAAAGGGGGAGATTGTTGGAACATTTTGTTCCATACATAAATTAAAAGTGTTTTGATGATTAATGTTGATAAGCAAAACAAAACAACAAAGAGACGAAGCCAAGCATCGAAGGAAAACGAAGTGCAAAAAGCTGGAAAAACACAAGCCTAACGTACGTAACTCAGCATGATTAACGTACGTAAATGAAGCAGCTTAACGTACGTAATGGAAGTAAGATAACGTACGTAATGCAGTTCAAACAAGTGAACGTTGGAGGAGTCAAAGTCAAAAAAGCATGCAACGGATATATGACGTCATCAGTGATGTAATGTTAACGTACGTAACGAGGTCTATGCTAGCGTACGTAACTCAAAATGACGAAACTCACTGGACTGATTTGTGAAGATGCTAACGTACGTAACCAGCCACGGTTAACGTACGTAATGGGGCTTACGTACGTAATGGAGAGCATATAACGTACGTAAAGAAGGTTCAGCAGCTAACGGCTAGTTTGAAGATGGAGCCTATAAATACCATCCCTATGGTATTGTTTGAGTACAACAACCTTGAGCAAATTGTCTATTCTTGTGATATTATTACACACATTCTTGTTGTTGATATTGTGCTTAATTGTAAGTGTTTGAGTGAGAATTCACGAAAACATACACGAGTGGTAAAAGAAAAGATACGATTGGATTCGGTGTTATTAGGATCAAGGATCCGGCATTATTAGAATCGCAATCGATATCTAAGTGAGGTTTATCTAGTACCCATAGAAAGCTAGAGCGGTTGATTCCTTGTCCGATAAAAAAGGAAAACGGTTTAACTTGGACCGACGCAAAGACAAGTACGAGTGGTTTATCACGGACCAATAGAAGACGTGATTGTAAACGGTTATACCTCGACCGATAGAAGAGAGGCGTAGAGGTTGCTATCTTTAACCTATTGAAAAAGATAAAGAGAGGACGTAGGCTCGATTATAGCCGAACCTCTATATATCCTCGTGTCCTTTATTTTCCGCACCTTTTATTTACGCTTCCGCAAACGGCGCAAATATCCGAATCGGTACCCAACAGAATCCTCAAAGTTCCAAACGTAACGAAAAGCACTTCCCGAGGCATGAGTTTCGTAAAACCTTCCAAAACCGAAAGATCACAAATCAAGGGAAACAATTTATAAAACAGTTTAAAATGCCATCGAGAGTTTTAATAGAAAATAATTTAGGATTTCCGAATCCTTATCTTTCCAAAAATCAACAGGGTCACAGCCCAAAGGTTTTGTTTTCGCAATTAAAACCAACCATAATACACAAGGTTAAAAACCCACGTCATGCGTCCTCGACGGACATAAAATACTCACGCACCCGTGAAGTTTCACTCGTGAATCCAGGTCGAAGCCAATGGAATTCCCTCCGTGGCCCCGTCGAACCCTCCCGAGGTGAGCAAACACATTCACAAAACATAAGCAACCGCACTCGTAAATCCAGGGCTATACCATTGGACTCCCTCCGTGATCCCATCGGACCCTCCCGAGGTGAGCGAAAAACAATCACAAAATATATACACGTAGCGGTGAAGTTTCACTCGTGAACCCAGGTCGAAGCCATTGGAGTTCCCTCCGTGGTCCCGTCGAACCCTCCCGAGGTGAGCAAACACATTCACAAAACACGTACTCACATCGCCCAGGACTGGGACGAAGCCACAAATCCCACTCCGTGATCCCGTCGGACCCTCCCGAGCTGGCTAGCGAAATACTCAAGCACCACATGTCACCTAGGACCGGGAAGAAGCCAAGAATCCCACTCGAGGCCTCGAAGGACCCTCCCGAGCTGGCTAGCGAATCAAACTCAAGCACGAGTAACATATCACACCAAGGATATCCAAACAATTCACCCAGAGGCATCAAACACTTAGTAAAACAACACGTCAACCACAATGCACCGAAATGAAACAATATACGTCCACACGCAAATACCAAGTGCATCATCAACACCAAACATGTCCATAAGATTCACATACTCATTCAAGAATCACACTAATCACAAAACACACACGGTTTTGAAAGAGGGCCTTTAACAAGGCTAACCAAATCTTTTGAAAACTCATTTCAAACGACCAAACAAGCACATAAAGACGATCACCAATTATCATATTCACAAAACAGGAATTGTATGGACAAGGTACTTGCCTAGAAACCACAATCGCAACAAGACGATGGATGAAATACGGTAGAACGGCCCCGAACTCCCGAACATTAGCAAGAACGCGATAGCACCGCAATTACTACGTGAATAACACCACACGAATCGTCAATCACCAAACGGGATTCAACATCGGAATCCTCGAACACCTATAAACCTCCGGAAGGAACAATAACACATGGTTACGACGAGAATCAAGGCCAAAACAACGGAAATCCCAACAAACTATCGAAGGGAAACTCATTGGGACATTTAATCGAACACTAAATGTTCAATAATTCCCAAGAACACTCGAATCGTCAATCGAGTTAAACAAACTCGATATATGGATATACAACCCATAGAACACGATTAATAACATCATACTACACCAACCGATGTATCAAAATCGGACTAGAATCGAAATCAAGAACAAATTCCCCAAAAAGTCAACTTGAAGGAAAATCAAGAAATATACCTTGATTCGACGAAACACACGGATTAGATGTTGATATAATCAACAAGGATCTTCCAAAATGCCTTGGAAATGATTAGAATCGGCCAAGAACTCGATTTCCCGAGCCTCCCGTCGCCAGCCGCCGAAAAAGGAAGAAAAACGAGTAAAAAGTGAGAAAAAACGAAGTCTGGCCGAGCCCAGGCTATATATAGCCGGCAGGGTTACGGCCGTAACCGGCAGTGCCTTACGGCCGTAACTCGGCACTTACGGCCGTACTCGGCAGGCCTTACGGCCGTAACCGGCATTCGTCAAAAATCAGTCCAGCAACTGTCGGGCACTTACGGCCGTAACTCGCACACATTACGGCCGTAACCGGCCTTCGTCTGGAAGATGCCCAGCGCTCATACGGCCGTACCCGATCACGCCTTACGGCCATAACTGGCATTCGTTCGGAAGTTGCCAGGCGCCATACGGCCGTAACTCTCGGCCCTTACGGCCGTAACTCGGCCAGGCGAGGCCCTGCTCCGGCCGTGACTTGGCCGTGGCCACTCCGACGGCCCGGACGATCCCGAAACCCGAACCTGAGTATAAATCGAAGGTACGGTTACGACGTACTCGCAAAGACGAATCTAAGATCTAAGAGAACACACAATTCCGACCACCCGAAGGCTCGGAATTCGACAACGGAAGTAATTACCCAAAACTTTGGGAAATTACGAAAATGGCCCAAAACGTCCGAAAATCACGATACGTGACCGAATAACCAAACCGAAGTTCATAACATGTCTAACTAAACGAACTTACGGGAAACTCGAAACAGCAGTTTCGCACGAGATTCACAAGAATCGAACTCAAGTGCGGAAAAGTTGCTAAAAAGCTCGGAACTCAACAAAACGATACCGAAACGAACTCGGATGACAAAAAGTGCAGAATTAATCATTCTCGGAATGACGAAACGGTCATGAGCGAGTCGTCAAAACGGACTTCCGCCGAAAAAAAAAGAAAATTACCGAAATTCGAAATTGCGGATATTACATTCTACCCTCCTTAAAAGAAGTTTCGTCCCGAAACTTAAAATAAGTAGGGAGAAGCAATATCCCCTGCCAGGAAAACTCGACGAGATACGCAAAAACCGAAAACTCGCGCTCGATGGCGAAACGCTACAAGAAACGCAGAGAGACATACGGCGTGAAAACACGCTCCACGACGACCAACACAATGTCGCCGTTAGGAATATAATAAAACCAACAAATGACAAGCGTCATCAAACGGGTAATATAGTCAAGTCAATTATCCGAACAATCACAAAACACAACAAATGAAAATCAATATGATCGACCACCCCAACAGTACATCAATCAAAACGCGAGCCAATCGCTGAAGAAATACGGAATTCCACCGCCCAAGGGTTGGAAGATCGAAAACGAGACAAATTTCCCGAATATAAAGAAATTAGGAAGGAGTGTGAATGCTCAACAATCACGAAATGAGATCAACAAAAACCGAACAATCAAACGATCGAACCACAACGGTCGAGACAACAAGAATCGAACAATCATGTTCGAATCACGAAGAACAATAAAATTCAAACAACAACTCCCAGGTTCATGTCTCGGCTCGAGACAATATTGATCAGGTGAAAACAACAAGATGTGATTCACATAAGATCTATAGGAAAGGGAATAGCAATTGAAAAGTCACAACGACAAATGAGTTATTCCGAAACAATACCACCCTCATTCGATCAACAAAAGCAAGGGATAGGGAAAGTTCAGAAAATGTCAACGAACATAAACGAGTCGACAGAGTCGAAAATACAGAAATTCAAAACCCGATCCACGTCGAATATAAGAGTTAATAGAACCAAATGATGTCACTTCCGAACAAGGTTCACAAGAATCGAACCGAACTCGAAAAAGTCACAGCGATAACTAGATCGACCCACAACAAGATCACAGTTCGTTCGGACGATGAAACCGAAATACAGAACAAGTTCATAAAGTCTCAACGAACATGAGAATCGATAGACTGGAGAAAGAGAAAATATAGAAGCCAAAAATAATACGGGTATTACCCCCGACCTCATCCACGAAATTCACAAAAACAGGAGCAAGGTAACAAGACATTAAACAACCGACACATAACGGAACGATTACCGATGCACACGGCCATACCAAACCAAGCTCTAACAGCTCGCATATGCGCGACAACGCAGAAATCACCACGAGGCGACAATATTCAACACCAACATCCCACCTCTCACAGAGGCTAACACAACAATTATGTGGAAAGCGACTCAACGCTCACACCGCCAATTCGATCATACTCGGGAGCAAACATCATAATGAGAACGCGAACATCATACATACATACCCATCCCTTAAACAAGAATGGATAGGTTTTAAAAACAAAAACCTCATTTTGAAAATAATTTTAGAAGAACACCGGTTGATCTTGAGTATCACCTTTCAAAAAAAGTACAAACGTGAGACATCGTTATCGAGACTTTGGGGAACCATTTCACATCGATAAAAAAAAATTGAGGACACTTTCTCTTAGTGAAGAACTTTCAGATTATTCGACCCTCGGGTCTAAGTAAAAGTGTTTCCAAAACACTGAAAATATCTCAAAACATTTTGGTCCTCGAGGTAAAAGAATTTTGAAACATATTGTGGCACCTTGGAAGTGCCACGAGAAAACAATTCATTTTAAATGTACGTCTCGAAATTTATTTCTAAGATACTCAAGGTTTTCAAAGATAATTCAATGGGCTAGAATGCCCAAAAATTTGAGTAATTACGAAACATTATAGCGCCGGGGTCCTGCCACGAACCCACCAGGCTAAAAACCATTTACAAAAACGTCAAAAAGGCCGATGACGGTAATATTTCAAAACTTACAAAAGCCATTTACAAAATACTAAATACCGTCATAAGAATTTTGCCAAAACGATCAAGGCCATAATGCCAAAAACTCAGTTAAGGAAATCAGTTTTCGAAATAAAACTCAGTCGGTAAAATACCGAAAGTCATTACAAAAGAACTCACGCAGCGGATATAAGAAATAAAGTCAAACATGTACAATCCAGCAACACTACTCCTCACATGAACGAAATATGAGAGTCAAATAATCACATATCAAGAAATCAAAATCCATAAGAGGATTCCATCACTTAACAAATAATCATAAAAATAGCTCGTGTCACACGAGGCACAACACAAAGAAGGGAGACTTACATCCACAGGTCGCACGAAGATGATGATCGCCCACGATACTAATCACGACCAACAAACTCAGACGACGCGTCGCGACACGACTTAGTCAGACAAAATCCGACAAGACGAAACTCAACAGACACCACTGACCCGACAGCCTAGGTTTCCACAACCTAAGCTCCGATACCATTTATGTAACACCCCCAATCCGCTCAGGGATATTACACGCCGTAGAACCTTTCCTCAAGGATCTACCAGGCTGGTAACAACATATAACAACTCAACCATGCCTTTAAGGCTAAAATGACTCAGTAGACCGATTTGGTCTTTCAATAAATACTTACAACTCAATTCCAAACACATACCCACGCAGGGGTCAAAATACAATCAACTCCCGTACAACGGGGAAAAGATACTGCAGCGGAAAAGAAAATACAACTAGACCAATACGACATCAATGGATCCTCGTGTGATTAGTATCGTTCATCTTTCATCATCCTTCGTGCCGACTCTGTATTATGCTCCAAAACCTGAATGCAAAAATAGAAATCCACCCCCCGAATACTCGGGGGTTAGCAAAACTCCACTATTTTGCTAGTGCAAGTACAAGTGCAAAAATACGAGCCATACAATACAAGTTCCAAGAACAATAATAATCAGGAATCCTCAAAGTTCCAAACGTAACGAAAAGCAATTCCCGAGGCATGAGTTTGGTAAAATCTTCCAAAACCGAAAGATCACAAATCAAGGGAAACAATTTATAAAACAGTTTCAAATGCCATCGAGAGTTTTAATAGAAAACAATTTAGGATTTCCGAATCCTTATCTTTCCAAACATCAACAGGGTCACAGCCCAAAGGTTTTGTTTTCGCAATTAAAACCAACCATAATACACAAGGTTAAAAACCCACGTCATGCGTCCTCGACGGACATAAAATACTCACGCACCCATGAAGTTTTACTCGTGAATCCAGGTCGAAGCCAATGGAATTCCCTCCATGGCCCCGTCGAACCCTCCCGAGGTGAGCAAACACATTCACAAAACATAAGCAACCGCACTCGTGAATCCAGGGCTATACCATTGGACTCCCTCCGTGATCCCATCGGACCCTCCCGAGGTGAGTGAAAAACAATCACAAAATATATACACGTAGCGGTGAAGTTTCACTCGTGAACCCAGGTCGAAGCCATTGGAATTCCCTCCGTGGTCCCGTCGAACCGTCCCGAGGTGAGCAAACACATTCACAAAACACGTACTCACATCGCCCAGGACCGGGACGAAGCCACAAATCCCACTCCGTGATCCCGTCGGACCCTCCCGAGCTGGCTAGCGAAATACTCAAGCACCACATGTCACCTAGGACCGGGACGAAGCCACGAATCCCACTCGAGGCCTCGAAGGACCCTCCCGAGCTGGCTAGCGAATCAAACTCAAGCACGAGTAACATATCACACCAAGGATATCCAAACAATTCACCCAGAGGCATCAAACACTTAGTCAAACAACACGTCAACCACAATGCACCGAAATGAAACAATATACGTCCACACGCAAATACCAAGTGCATCATCAACACCAAACATGTCCATAAGATTCACATACTCGTTCACGAATCAAACCAATCACAAAACACACACAGTTTTGAAAGAGGGCCTTTAACAAGGCTAACCAAATCTTTTGAAAACTCATTTCAAACGACCAAACAAACACATAAAGACGATCACCAATTATCATATTCACAAAACAGGAATTGTACGGACAAGGTACTTGCCTCGAAACCACAATCGCAACAAGATGATGGATGAAATACGGTAGAACGGCCCCGAACTCCCGAACATTATCAAGAACGCGATAGCACCGCAATTACTACGTGAATAACACCACACGAATCGTCAATAACCAAACGGGATTCAACATCGGAATCCTCGAACACCTATAAACCTCCGGAAGGAATAATAACACATGGTTACGACGAGAATCAAGGCCAAAACAATGGAAATCCCAACAAACTATCGAAGGGAAACTCATTGGGACATTTAATCGAACACTAAATGTTCAATAATTCCCAAGAACACTCGAATCGTCAATCGAGTTAAACAAACTCGATATATGGATATACAACCCATAGAACACGATTAATAACATCATACTACACCAACCGATGTATCAAAATCGGACTAGAATCGAAATCAAGAACAAATTCCCCAAAAAGTCAACTTGAAGAAAAATCAAGAAATACACCTTGATTCGACGAAACACACGGATTAGATGTTGATATAATCAACAAGGATCTTCCAAAATGCCTTGGAAATGATTAGAATCGGCCAAGAACTCGATTTCCCGAGCCTCCCGTCGCCAGCCGCCGAAAAAGGAAGAAAAACGAGTAAAAAGTGAGAAAAACGAAGTCTGGCCGAGCCCAGGCTATATATAGCCGGCAGGGTTACGGCCGTAACCGGCAGTGCCTTACGGCCGTAACTCGGCCCTTACGGCCGTACTCGGCAGGCCTTACGGCCGTAACCGGCATTCGTCAAAAATCAGTCCAGCAACTGTCGGGCACTTACGGCCGTAACTGGCACACATTACGGCCGTAACCGGCCTTCGTCTGGAAGATGCCCAGCGCTCATACGGTCGTACCCGATCACGCCTTACGGCCGTAACTGGCATTCGTCCGGAAGCTGCCAGGCGCCATACGGCCGTAACTCTCGGCCCTTACGGCCGTAACTCGGCCAGGCCACTCCGACGGCCCGGACGACCCCGAAACCCGAACCTGAGTATAAATCGAAGGTACGGTTACGATGTACTCGCAAAGATGAATCTAAGAGCTAAGAGAACACACAATTCCGACCACCCAAAGGCTCGGAATTCGACAACGGAAGTAATTACCCAAAACTTTGGGAAATTACGAAAATGGCCCAAAATGTCCGAAAATCACGATACGTGATCGAATAACCAAACCAAAGTTCATAACACGTCTAAAAAAGTTAAACGAACTTACGGGAAACTCGAAACAACAGTTTCGCACGAGATTCGCAAGAATCGAACTCAAGTGCGGAAAAGTCGCTAAAAAGCTCGGAACTCAACAAAACGATACCGAAACGAACTCGGATGACAAAAAGTGCAGAATTAATCATTATCTGAATGACGAAACGGTCATGAGTGAGTCGTCAAAACGGACTTCCGCCGAAAAAAAGAAAATTACCGAAATTCGAAATTGCGGATATTACAACAATGCCTTCAAGGCTAAAATGACTCAGTAGACCGATTTGGTCTTTCAATAAAAATATACAACTCAATTACAAACACATACCCACGCAGGGGTCAAAATACAATAAACTCCCGTACAACGGGGAAAAGATACTGCAGCGGAAAAGAAAATACAACTAGACCAATACGACATCAACGGATCCTCGTGTGATTAGTATCGTTCATCTTTCATCATCCTTCGTGCCGACCCTGTGTTATGCTCCAAAACCTGAATGCAAAAATAGACATCCACCCCCCGAATACTCGGGGGTTAGCAAAACTCCACTGTTTTGCTAGTGCAAGTATAAAATACGAAAACGAGCCATACATATCATACTCCACGAAACATGTTAATCATAAACATACTTCCCGAGGTGATACACTTAATCAAACGATTAAATCGAAAGATAGGGTGAACCCGATATACATCTTGTGAAAAACATTTTACGACCTCGGGAGTTTTGAATACATTGGGATTTAAGAATTCTCAGGCCTTTCGAAAACATTTAGGGACACAGCCCAAAAGTCATTTTCCCAAAACATAAATTTGATAACAACAAGTGGGGTCCACGACCCGATCATACCATAACAACCTGTTTCCACAGATTATTCGCGTCCTGTGCTACCAAGCCACGGACCTCAGATGCTCCCGTAGAACAAACCCGAGTGAATAACCCACAGGGAAACTATATCAAATCACATGTCACCGTAACCGCAGTCACGTGACTAAAAGCACATATACTTACATAATCAAACCACAACCATAAGTTATCCCGGCATCGTGCTAACAAGCCACGAACCTCGGAGTCCCCGCAAGACATACCCGATGATAACCCCACAAGTTATCTCGGCATCGGGCTAACAAGCCACGAACCTCGGAGTCCCCGCAAGACATACCCGATTTGGATAACCCTACGGTCACGCCCGACCCATACTAGCAAGTATGGATCCCGTAGATTCAACAATCATACCCGGAGGCACATCACATGCATCAAGCACACAACAATAATCACTTATGAAGCCAAATAACATTAAGCATCACAACCTCCTTTCAAGGAGTAGCAACTAATATCACACACAATTCGTTCTTACCGAACAAGTACACAATAACAATACGTAATCCCCGACAAAGGATTACGGTCTATTAACTCACTCGAAGAGATCATGTTATCTTTCAACATACCAAACCAACACACATATTCTGAGAATACATATTCACGAAGTATACGAATTATCGTTGAAAGACAACATTTATCGAGAACATACCAATCCCTTTTTACGTTCATTAAACATTGGATTTCGCATAAAATCATTTATCAAGAATTATATCAACGAAACATGAAATGTATGGGCAAGATACTTGCCTTGAACAACCACAACGCGGAGAATCGACCGAAGTAGGTTGGCACGAACCGACTACGAATCCGCCGACTCCACCGAATGCCAACTCGCGATAATAAACTACGGAGGACAATAACAACAATGAAAATGAATTCCATATCATGACTCAAATCCGTTGAATTCAAAGAACGAACGACGAATGTTCAAGTGTTTTTCCCCAAAACGGCCAAAAACACGATTCGTCCCGACAAAACACGAAAATGGAATTTCAAGTTGAAATATGGATATACAATCCATAGAATATGTTTAACAACATCATTTAACCACAATCTATCCAACAAAAATGGATGGAAAACGAGATCGAGGACAAATCCCCCAAAAAGTCGATTCGAAGGAAATCAAGAAATATACTTCGATTCGATGAAGAAAAATGGATTAAATAATGTTAAACACAATAATACTACCAATATTAATCATACCCATCATGAATTAATCAACAACACTGAACGAATCGGACAAAAATGCAAAACCCCCCAAATTCACGAAATTAGGGTTCTAAGGAAGATTACCTTGATTCGCTGGATCAAAGGACGATATAAGATGATTGATTGATGTTATGAACTCAAGAACTTCGTGGATTTGTTGTTAAATAATATGGCTCCATGATAAGCACACCCTCAGCCGCGGAAGAGAAGGAGAAGAAGGAGAAAAATGGCCAAAAACCCGTCTGCAGGGCCATAAATAGGCTGCACAGTGTGCCGCAGCACAGGGCCAAATCTGCCGGCAGTGACTCGGCAGTGTGCCGCGGCCCTGCCGGCATGTGCCGCGGCACAAGGTACAGAGTGCTCGGCCAAAAACTGGGAATGAGAGTGACTTAGCTATTTCGACCATAACTCCCTCGCCCGGACTCCGATTGACTCATCATTTGAACAATTAGAAAGCTAACTCGATGATTTATAATATTGCAAAGATTCAGAATTTTTGGAGTTTCTAAAAATTAATGGCGATCCAACAAAGTCGAACTCATACGCGGAAAAGTCGCTAAAGAACACGGAATTCAACAGAACGACACCGAAACGAACTCGGATGATAAAAAGTGTAGAATTAATCATTATAAGAATGACGAAACGGTCATGAGCGAGTCGTCAAAACGAACTTCCGCTGAAAAAAAGAAATTACCGGAAATCGAAATTACGGGTATTACATATACGACAACCCGCACGTGCTTGACAAATCAACACTTTGAAACTAATCATGTATTGTTGTATAATGTTACACAACATGATATTGGAAGACGAAGGATTCGAAGTAAGTTTAAGAGATACATTCGTCGATCCACGCCCGAACATGCCAGATACTTGGATCGAAAGATGTGATTTACATATTAGAAAAAATAAAGAACTACGAGATAGAAAAGTTCACGATGACCTTCGACAAGACCTTGTGGAGCATTTATGAAACTTGAATAATTAGTTTGTATTTTTTTAATGTAATGTGTTTTTTTTATGTAATGTGTTTTTTTTAAGTAATGAAGTTTATTTTAATTTATATTGTGTATATTTTATTTTATGTAAAAGAAAAAAAAATGGCCGACGGCACCAAAATTTCTGGTGCCAACGGATACGGGCAAAATGTGGTGCCGTGGGGTTTCTGGTGTCATGGAGCTTTTTGCTGACGTGCAACACTTTTTTCTTGTGGTTGTTTAATGTGTTAATCTTTAACGTATTATTATTGTTGTTGTTTAATTAAATAGAAATACATTAGACGAATACTAAAGAATTTTTTTACTCTTTTACTAAATAATTTACTCTTTTACTTTACTTGCAAGTAATGGTATAATAATTATGACTTTTTTTTATTTGTTTTTTTCTTGTGTACTATATATATATATATATATATATATATATATATAGGATGGAGAAGTGGTGCAGAACAAGAGAAAAAAAAATACGAAGAGAAAGAAGGTGAAGCAGAGGAAGGGGACTTCGGTGTTGAAGTACTACATATTTCGACAAACATATTTCGCAAACACTACAAGCGGAGATTTTTGATTTCCAAATATGGCGGATGCATCACCATTTTACACGGAAGAGGTACTAAATTTTACACTATTACACATATTACTTTCAATATTACATGCAAAAATATTTACAATATATATATATATATATATATATATATATATATTCAAAGACAATGGAGTGCGTAAAGACTTCCCAATGCATCCGCATGGGAAACTTTATATTCCAATCGACAACGCATGTATACTGAAATTATTGAGAATATAAGAGTACAAACATAGTAAATGATTACTGATTTATGTTGTAAATATAAGAGCACAAACATAGTAAATGCACTACATTTGGTGTTGTTGTTTTTAAATAATGTGTTAATATTGTTGTTGTTTAACTGAATAATAACAGTTGATGTATTTTTTAATGTGTTAATGTTTAACGTGTTATTGTTGTTGTTGTTTAATTCGGGTACCCGCTTTTTTGGGTACCCGGTTTTCCGGGTTGGGTCACCCGGGTACCCGGGTACCCGAGTTTTTTTTCATATATTAATTATTATTATAATAATTATACACACACACACATATATATATATATATATATATATATGATTTTTTTGCTATATTTTTTTTCAACTTTTAGTTCAACAAAAATATTTTATTTTTAAATTAGCAAGAATTGATTCTAATTTTGAAGTCATGCGTCATGATTAAATCAAATATTAAGAAAATTTAACTTTAATTTAATTTATTTGCTCGATTGACTTCTACAAAAAAAAATTAAAAGTAAGAAATTATTTACAATAATTATAACATTCATTTTATTATCATTGGTTCTAATATATTAAGACATTATATGAAACATTTAATTTATTCACTTTGAAATTAGACTACTATATTATATTAATACATAAGTATTTGTAATGTTAATATTATTAAAATGTAAGTAAACAGATACTAATTCTATACATAATATTTAAAATGGTTAAAATAAAATATGTAGTGAGAAAATAAAAAAAAAATTACCGGGTCGGCGGTATCCGGTTATTTTATTTGGCCGGCCCATTACCCGGCCCGGTAACTCACATAGCGGGCCGGGTACCCGACCCGTTAAATTCGGGTAAATTAAAAAATTACCCGATAAAAAGTTCCCGAGTAGTCGGGTAATTGGGCTGGGTCAACCGGGTCGGGTAGTTTTGAACACCCATAGTACAGACTTCTCAATGCATCCGCATGGAAAACTTTATATTCCAATCGACAACGCATGTATACTGAAATTATTGAGAATATAAGAGCACAAACATAGTAAATGATTACTGATTAATGTTGTAAATATAAGAGCACAAACATAGTAAATGCACTACATTTGGTGGTGGTGTTTTTAAATAATGTGTTAATGTTGTTGTTGTTTAATTGAATAATAACAGTTGTTGTATTTGTTTAATGTGTTAATGTTTAACGTGTTATTACTGTTATTGTTTAATTAAATATAAATACATTAGACGAATACAAAAAACATAACACAAAAAACATAACAAATAAACACTAAAAAAACATTACACAAAAAACACATAACAAATAAACACCAAAAAACATAACACACACAAAAAAGACAACAAAAAGACAAAAGAAAAAAGAAAAAAAAAATAGGGGGACAAACCCTCCCTGCTTTGTAAAAGTAGGGAGGGTCTTAATAACCCACCCCTTTCGACAAATGATTAATCAGTAGTATATTTGAAGTACGCCTATTAAAGTTTCTCAGTCACTTCGAGTGAGAAAAGACGAAAAGATGGAAATTAACTCACATGCATGCATATGTAAATCACTTTAATCAATAGTGAATAGAGATATAAACTAATTAATGCTTCATTCAAGCCCTCAACATAATTTCATCATCAAAAATAATTATGATTGTATGCGTAAGACTGTAAAAGCATAGAAGATTAAAGGAATATCAAAGAGTCTGTTAATTTCTTAGTCTCTTACAATATATTAATTACTTTCGTTTTTCACTATTAATGATTTTACATGCCGAATTAATTTTTGCTTGATGCTATATAAAGGGCTTGAAAATAAAAGTTTTTCACCACTTCTTCAATCGTACATTTATATATTCCAAACAAAAATCGAGAATTGTCGAAATGGCTTTGAATTTGGTTGCTCGACATCAGAATATGAAAACAAATAAATAAATAAATAGATAACTAATAATAATAATAATAATAATAATTTGACTTTGATATGAAAATCCTCAAATTGAACAAGTTTGAGAAGTTGTTTCGAAAGTCATTTTAATATGGTTTTACATGAAGTTTGGACAGTAGGAAAGAAATTATTTGATATAAAGGCAGCAGATACTATTATCAAATGGAAATTTGACCCAACAACAAAATAATCAAGTCTGCACGTCAATCTAACTAATTTGAAATAAATAAATATATACAAAAACTCTTTGATATAAAGTAAGCCATGTTCCGGGAAATCCTTTCCTTATTGGTGTCTTACCTAATACTAGTTGTAGGGGGATAGAGTTATGGAAGATTCTAGACTCTTCCAGAGGTAGTAGGATCCTGTTAGATGTCTTACCTTAACGAGGAATCCTATGTATGGAAGGACTCTCATTGTAATGTCTATATAAAGGCCCCTCTATTCATTGTTATCAATACAATTGATTTGCTGTCTTTTACTTTCTCCTCAAACACGTTATCAGCACGTAGCTCGAACAAAAAAAGAAGAAGAAAAATCGGCCAGCAGCCCCCCGCCACCGCCGCCGCCGCCCGCTGCCCCGCCGCCCGCAGCCACCGCCGCCGCCGCCCGCTGCCCAGCCGCCCGCAGCCACCGCTGCTAGTGCCGCCACCGCCTGCCGCCGCCCAGTGCCGCTGCCCAGCACCGCCGCCGCTGCCCAACCGCCGCCTCTGCCCAGCCGCCGCCTACTGCCCGGCCACCGCGGTTCCACCGCTCAATGAAGCGCCCGATCGATCCAAATGAAGCCGCCGCCGATCGATCAGCCGGAACATCACCGCCGGATCCGCCGCCCGCCGCCGCCGACCACCGCCGCCGGCGGCTCAGCCAGCCAAGTCCGGCCGGTTTGACTCTCGGACCAAAACCCGAACATCAACTTATCTTCGGAAGCCGCCAAAATTGCGCCTCCGGTTTCACGTCGTCGCATCGAATACCAACCGGTAGATCGAAGCACACCACAAATTCAGCACGTGCCTAATTTTATAATCGAGGTAACTATCTGACTTGTCCCTATTCAATTCTCTCATTTTGGGAAATTTTCTTTTGGGGACATGGGTTCTTGGGTTCTTTATCTCCTTCGCTACTTTGCGGTGGATGAGACCGCGAGAGAAGTCGGTATCTCTGTGTGTCGAAGAAAACTGTGTGACGGTCCTGGGGGAGTCACGAAATTGTTGAAAGTCGATACTTATGGTTGTTGCATACACCACGTATCTGGGTGCGATCTGATATCGCCGTTTTTTGTCGACTTTACTAAACAACAATTAAGGGAAGTATATCGAGTAATGGTTATGTTACACGCTTTTAAAAGCATCGATTGTGACCGTTTACATTGTCACTGAAAATCCAACAAGACTAACTTCCTCTTGTTTATATCTTGTAGATAGCACAAAGCTCCAATGTTCATCCGGAGTTCGACATCCTTGACCATGCTGGTAAGGAGTACCATAGGTGGGTCTCAGACGTTCGTTTGGCGTTCGTCGGTAAGAGATTTACCACCACCATCTTTCCCTCTAACGAGCCTACCGCTCAAGAACCGAGCGAGGAAACTAAGGCTAATGCACTGATGTACTTGCGTAGACATATACATCCGTTGTTGAAAAAGTGTTACATGAATTTGCAAACACCCAAAGAACTATGGGATACACTCGAACAACGATTTAATAATGTGCATGATCAGCGCTTTCCCGAATTGCAACTTCAGTGGGAGCAAATCCGATTTTTGGATTATGCGAATGTGGAAGCCTATAATCAAGCTATCCTCGATCTTCGTGCTGATCTTGGTTTTTGTGGTGTCAAGAAGTCTGATCAAGATTTGATCGAGAAGACTCTTAACACATTTCCCGTGGGAGCAAGTGTGATTGCTCATCAGCTGCGCGTTGCCTATGAGGAAGGGAGAATTAAAAATTTTAGTGACCTTATCTCCCACCTCGCGAAAAAAGAAAGGCACCATGAGATTATTCTCAATAGCAATGCGCGCCCAGCTGGTACGAAGCCGATTCCAGAAGTGAATCAGGCTACCCATAGGAAGGCACCACGATAAAATAGAAAAGGCAACGCTACTCAGTTTTTGCAAGCACCACGGGTGCATGACTCGAGCAAGCGAGGGAAAAGACGAGGTCGTCGTTCCAATGTGTGGAAGAGGCAAGGTGGCTCGGCCACGGGACCCAGTGGAACCCAACCACGTGGACCGCCTCCTGCCGCCGGGAATAGAACCACTCCAAAGGAAGGCCGGAATTGCTATACTTGCGGATCGAAGAAGCATACTTACCGCAATTGTAAGGCGCCAAAGAACATCCAAGCTTACCACAAGCACTATAAACAGTACTTGACTCAAGAGTCAAATTACATGGAGGAAGATAATGAGAATATGGAGGTGAACCATATTGAGATCCCGACTGAGATCCCTCCTCTCACCATTGCGGACAAAGACCAATATATGGATGTTGCCGACTTTGACTAGATCATTGTAGTTTGACTAGTTTTACGCTTTGGTTATGTTTTGTCTTGTTTCTAGTTTTCTAGAACTACTTTGGATTTTCTATAAATGTAATAAAGTTGACCATGATGAATAAAATTCTTTTAATTGCTGTGATTGTGCAAAAACGAATTTTATTTTTCCCTTCGAAAGCATGTTTGGTTTATCACAAAACAATTGTTCAGTAATGAATTGCTTGGTTAAATTGATATATTGGTGGATTTCATTAAAACTTTTGATCAAGACTAGGCCCATCCTCCTCGGTATTTGTTTATGCTTTGAAAGTTCAAACGAAATCAGTGGTTTTTAAACAGCCTTAGTTGTACCGACATTCCTACTTTCTCTGCAAGTCTACCAAGTTGGAGTTACCGAAAGGATCATTAGTCAAGATATAAATCGAACACCACGGTGCGTTTTGAAGTTTTTAAACACTCCTATGTCCATATTGCCATAGTATTGTATCAACAATAATGCCTTTGAAAAAGGCTTCAACCTTGCTCCAACACTCAACAATAGGGAAATACCAAAATAACAACTTGAAACGAGCACTGAGATCTGAGTTTAATGATCCAGAAAGTGCACGACCAATGGGCAGAAAGATACAGAATTCTAGTTTCCAGAACAACTGACCGTTCGTCCATAGCCTTCTTAACGAAGAAGTTATTGCTGTTTTAGTGAACAAAGGTCAAGCTGCGCGGAAATTATTTCCAGCGATTGTGCTAACTTTGATCCTAACCAACTTGGTCGAATTTCCCCAAACTCGAAGTTAATGAGTTTTCGATATGTCTTTCATCATAAGACTAATCGAGTTTCATGTCTTATTGTAGATGTCTCGTGGCGAAATTGAGTGCCTTGCTGATAGTGGAACAACCCACACTATTCTTCGGAATAGGCAATTATTTAAGGATATTGTGCCATATATATCCTCAGTGACAACAATGATTGGTTCCTCCCAAGTAATTCAAGGGAGGGGACCTACTCATTTCTTGCTACCTAATGGTACACATATTAATGTCACACATGCTCTCTATGCCCCAAGAGCAAACCGAACCTTGCTAAGTTTTAGGGACATCCGTGCCAACGGTTATCACCTTGATACACATTGTGAGAATGTGACAGAATTTTTGTGTGTTACTCTGGAAGAATGCGGAAGACGCCGCATTCTCGAGAAACTTATGAGTCTAAGTAGTGATTTATACCAGACTACGATAAGGGTTAATGAATCCTATGCTGTGAGTCACGAACTTTGTGATTCCGAAGCATACCAACTATGGCATGACCGACTCGGTCACCCTAGACGCGACATGATGATTCGCATTTTGAAAAACTCACATGGTCATCCGTTTTTCAAGTCTAGAAAACGATTGGAAGCACCACTCGATATCGGCATTGATGTGAGTGAGCTTGATACTGTATCACCGGGATTAAAGATCGCACGCCCTGATAAGGTTGACGGTGCATCTCTCGTAAATCCCGAGGCTTCCGTGGCAATTTCTAATGCCCATAAATCGTTTTGTAAAGCCTGTTCACTAGCAAAGTTGATACCCTCTCCGTCCTTTGCTAAAGACTCAACACAATACATTCGCTTCTTACAAAGAATTCAAGGGGACATTTGTGGACCTATTCAGCCAGAGTGCGGACCATTCAGATACTTTATGGTTCTGGTTGATGCACAGACGCGATGGTCACACGTCGCTCTGCTATCCACAAGAAATGCTGTATTTGCTAAACTCCTAGCACAAATCATCAAGTTACGGGCTAACCACCCCGACTTTCCAATCTCGTCATTAAGATTGGACAATGCTGGTGAGTTTACGTCAAAGTCTTTTGACGACTATTGCATGTCGATTGGGATTGAAGTTGAACATCCCGTCCCCCATATTCATTCGCAGAATGGCCTTGCCGAGGCTATGATTAAGCGGTTACAGCTTATCGCCCGAGCATTGGTATTGCGCACCAACTTGCCGATTTCTACCTGGGGTTATGCAATTTTGCATGCGGCTATACTTATTCGCTTTCGACCCACTGCCAATCAACCGTTTAGTGCGTACCAATTGGTAACTGGATATGAGCCTGATATTTCACACTTACGCATTTTTAGTTGTGCAGTCTATGTGCCAATTACGCCTCCACAACGTACTAAAATGGGTCCGCAAAGACGATTAGGTATATATGTTGGCTATGAATCGCCTAAAATTGTCTGCTATTTGGAACCTTTGACAGGAGATCTGTTTACTGCAAGATTTGCAGACTGTCACTTTGATGAGACAAACTTCCCGTCGTTAGGGGGAGATAGGAATCGAACGATTCCAGTTGAACGCCAGGAAATTGTCTGGTGTGCTTCCTCCTTGCCTCATCAAGATCCCCGCACAGCTCAATCCGAGCTAGAAGTGCAACGTATTCTCAGTCTTCAGAAAGTTGCGGATTCTATGCCCGACAGCTTTACTGATACTGCGAAAGTGACAAGATCTACCATTCCCGCTGCGAATATTCCTGCAAGATTAGAAGTCCCAGTTATAGGGCAAGGTTCAGCCGCCCAAAGGAATGATGCCCCCGACGTCAACCTTAGTGGTGGGACGGCTGCTTCGGCTGCTCTTATTCGTGCTCGAAAGAGGGGGAGGCCAGTGGGTAGAAAGGATACCGAACCTCGAAAGAGAAGAGGAACGGAGGCACAAAATCCTCTCATCATCGACACAGTGACTCCGTCACACGAGATTATCTCTGACTACAGATATATCCTTGAATCAACAATGGAACAATCGACGGACGCGTCGAAAACTTTGTTGATGTCAGAAAATAAAAAAAATCTCGATGCAATGTACGAGTGAATACGTACTATTGGACAGGTTGTCCACGCTAGTCGATGATACTTTTGCCTACTCCGTCGCTCAAGAAATTATTGAAGACGACGATGCTGAGCCACGCTCGGTTGCTGAATGTCAACAACGAGCTGATTGGCCGAAATGGAAAGATGCAATGCAGGCTGAACTAGACTCAATGGCTAAACGTGAGCTATTTGGCCGTATCGAGCCAATACCCGTGGGCATTAAACCAGTTGGACATAAGTGGGTCTTTGTTGGTAAATGCAATGATAAGGATGAGGTCATGCGTTACAAAGCGAGACTAGTTGCCCAAGGCTTCTCGCAGCGCCCTGGCATTGACTACGAGGAGACGTATTCTCCCGTTATGGACATCATCACTTTCCGCTACTTAGTCAGTTTAGTAGTGTCCGAAAAACTGAACATACAGCTTATGGATGTGGTTACAGCGTATCTTTATGGGGATCTTCATTCATTAACATATCTCGAGGAACTAGGGTCCATTCCCTTACTCATAGACTCATAGATCATAAACTCTTGAAAATTCGTATCTGCATATTGATTCGAACTCGAATCTCCCACTTGTATTGAAATATAGCGAAATCAGTTCGGTTCCCAAGAAAAACGCAAGAACGGAGACTCAAACCGATTTAAGCGTAACCATTTAGTTCCCTTTTTGTCACGAATCTTTTAGGAATAGGAACCGGCTACATCATTTCGATTTCGGTTACCCAATATAAAAAAAAAATTCTACAACCGTAGAGAATCAAACAAAGTTGAGAATTCAAATCCTGTTGAAAACCAAAATCCTGTCAAGGATTTACAAAATTGCAGAATAATTAATCATAAATTTTAACATAAAATGATGCATTGAGAGATTCGGTTTCACTTCTACACTGTTCTTATACCATTTTGGTTCTTGTAGTTTTTATACGATTTTTTGTTTTGTAAGTGTACAAATTGTCCGAAACCGACGGTCGAACTGACCCTGTATACAAAGGAAACAAACGAAAAGTTATAGAAAAGTTAGAATGAAGAATCGAACCGAACCGAACCAATTATTTGTTTTGGTTTTAACTAGTTTTTCCGATTTTCACTTAATATAGCCCTTAAATTGAAGGACCCAGAGTAAAAAAGATTGGGTAGGTAGTGGTGAGAGTAAATGCACGTGTTATCTGGAGATGTAAATAACCGACTCGAGCCTAGTTTTGCTTTATCAAACTCGACTTTGAGTTTTTTATCAAATTGAATCGAGCTCGACAAGCTTATTTGATTGGACCAAAAATTTTGCTCGAACTCGACCTCATTTTCTTATCAAACCAAGTCAAATCGTACTTTGCATAACTCAAATTTTATCGAACAACTCAGTTTTTGTTCATACTCAAATTTCTTTTTTATAGAATCAAATCAAATTAAACTTGTCGAAATCAAATTCGAAATTCTTCATCAGCAATTCGATTTATTTACGGCTCTAACTTTGTCATTTATTTATTTCTTTACTGTTCAGCTTTCACGTTCATCTTGTAGATTCAGAAGATGTAAAAAGCAACGCGGATGTCAATATCTTCGACTCTTAAGATTTTAAAAATAATGTGTGCGCGCGTGTGTGTTTGTTATAATTGACAGGAATGAATTTGGCATGTTGAGACACGCATATCTTTCTTTTTTTGTGTGTGTACGTTTTTTTCTTAATATATATTTAATCACAAAATAGTTAGACAATATTTTAACACAGAACAATACTAAATGTACACACATAAAGTGTGCACATATGTGTACACACATGCATCTCATCCATCGATTTAATGTGGTCCCACAATAAATGAATGAGTCCCACATTAAATGGATGAATGAGATGCATGTGTCTATAAATATGTGTATACATATGTGTATATGTAGCATCACTTTTTAACACATTCCTCATTTGTAGATGTGTCGCGCATTCATATGTAGTTACACTCGGGTGGTTCTGACCTAGTACTGGCAGCTAGGGTGCTCAAAAATACCCGACTCGAATTACTTGACCCAACAACCCAATGACCCGAACTAAAAATTTCGGGTATTTTTAGATTTTTTAAATTTTAATAGGACCCGCTACCCGACCCAGAAAAAAGTCATATAATCGGGCCGGGTCATGGGCCGACTTGTTGCGTAAATTCGAGTACCCGAAAACTCGATTATTTTTTAATAGTTTTTTTTATAAATTTAACTATTTAATTTGTAAGTGTACGAAACTTTATCTTTCATGTTAATGCGTTTTCAGTAATGATATCTATTCTCACTAGTTTGGAAATTTACAAGAAGATAAAATCGTTAAATAAGAAATAATATATTCTCTCATATATAATTGAATATTGAATTAAGCATAAGTTTGAGCTAATTTTGCATTTAGGAAATTTTTAATATTTTTTTAATCATACTATATAAATATTCAACAAAAAAACAAGCATCTATACAAAATTTCAAGATTGAAAGATAACTAAAACAATTTAATTTCGACGATCATGATTTGTTGCCATGTTTCCAGATACGATATTTTCTTCAAAATTAATTTCAAATATTTGGTTAACTTAACGCTTGAGCTGGTTTTGCATTTAGGAAATTTTTAAATTTTTTTAATCATACTACATAAATATTCAACAAAGAAACAAGCATCTATACAAAATGAGTGAAAGATAACTAAAACAATTTAATTAACTCACCCTACAATTTAATTAACTCACCCTGACCAAGACAGATTACATCATATTAGGAAAATTAAGATTTAATACACACATATATATATATATGTGTGTGTGTGTGATTTTACAGATTGATCGGATGATCGTACGAAAGTAAAATTGATTAGCTCGTAAGTCATTTCAAATAATCTATGTAATAGAGAATGAGGTCTTTTTCTAAAAAACATGATGGTGCACGTGCACCACGCATATATAAATTCGTGAGTAGCACAGAGTTAGATTTAGTTTGGTATTGTCATGACTTAAAAAAAACTGATACATTCGTGTGTAGAAATAATCAACTGTGAATTTAAATCAATTTATATTTGTAAAATTTTATTTTTGAAAGTGCTTTTAAGATGTAAAATACTATTTCTCAGTGTTTTATGATATTAGCTTCTAAAAGAACTCTAATGCTGCTTCTAAGATTGCTGTCAGTAACTCGTAAGTTTAAAAAAAAACAAATGATTTCTCCCCCAAATCAAGAACCCTAACCTAGTTCCGCCCAAAAACCACTAGATTCGGCCTGACTTTGCAAGTTTCTTCTACATTTCCACTCGATTTCCACTCATTCTCCCAGACATGGATTCGGACAGCACAAGTTCTTCATCCAAGGATGCCGGGAATCCACATTTAACTCGAAGCTCGAATGTATACCGTTATTGTGTACCCACTCCACTTCCATTAGTCACTATTGGACAAATAAAAATGGGAATTGCGGCCGACGATATTGGGCTTGTCCCAGTTATGGGGTAATTTTTGATTTTTTTTATTCAATGTAATGTGTTATTTAATTTAGGATCTTGACTGGTGATGCGAATGGATTAACTGATTTTGCAAGTATGGAAATACTGTGGCATTTACATTTGGCTCGATCCTAAATTGTGCACTAGGTCTCTTGAAATATTGTCGGGAGTGTTGCTAAAACTTAATAGCCTTCAAGCAGACAAAAGAAAAGAAGAGTTAAAGGTGAGAGAACATGAGCTGGAAGTGATAGAGAAGGAGCTTAATGTGAAGGCATTGGAGATGGAAATTATTGGATTGAGTGAGGAGTTGCTGAGAAGAAAGAAAAATACTTGATGATGGAAATGAACGCTCTGAAGAAAAATTTCAGGATGGTGGTTGTTCTTCTTCTTGTGATTATTGTGGTTTTGGGGTTTGTAATTGCACCTTAGGCTACATTATGTACTGAAAATTAGTCTGTAATACAACGGAAAATTATGTATTATTGTATGAAATAGAAGAAATTAGCTTTGTTTGATCTATTGTTATGCATTCGACAATCTCTATGACCATATTTCTCAGAAACATCAGAATACGAATTGACTAAAAAACACCAATAAATTCACCTAGAATATATCAAATATAGTCTCACCACAACAATAGCCAATACACAAGTATTAAATATTTCTCAAATAGATAATCCATAAACAGGCCATAATTACACAAAGAGACCATTAACTGACAATCTAGAGCAGCTTCTACTTCCTGTAATAACCGTATTTTCCGTGAATTTTTGGGCTTTGACGTTCTTTCACTTTTGCCGCTCTTGTAAGCACTTACTGAGATGTTGTTGTTGTTGATTTTAGAGTTTCGTACTTTTCGGGACATGTTCGTATCGATTGGACCTTGCAGCGATGTTTTGAGTGAGATAATAGCGTACGCTAGGCGTAAGCCAACGCACGCTATTTCTATTGAGTAGCGCGCGCTAGCTTCGCATGTAGCGCACGCTAGTGATGGATGTAGTGCATGCTATCGCCGCAGGGCAGAGGCTACTAGACTACCGGGTGACCCCGTTAGCGTGCACTATACTTCTGGCTTTAGCGCACGCTAATTCAACCCAGTATATAAACTGGGTCAGCCGCTTTCTTCGTCATTTTTTATCTCTTTTCTTCATTTCCCACGAGAAAGCACGAGAGGGCGGTCCGGAGGCGATTTGGGGGCAATCTTTCATCAGCTATCATCATCTTTGGTTGAATAACAAAGATTATACAATATCTAATCCGTTCCTTCTCTCCGAATCAAGGTAAATTCCTTAGAACCCTAGTTTGGGGAATTTTTGGGGGGGTTTCTTAGATCCATCCGATTGATCCATTTTGAAGCTTAAAATCCTTGAGATTATGATGTAACTACCTCGTACCCACGTTTCCCTTACGATTATCCGATTGTTTTTGTGTATCACTTGAAGTGGAGAGGGTTTGGATGATTTCCATCCTCTAGGTGAATACTTTGAAGATTTATGAATAAAAGAGGGGTTTCAGGAGTCTTTCTTGAGAATTGAGTATTGATAATTGATTATCGTATTTCCTTACGAATCGTTTAGGCCCGGAAGTGCGTTCTTGGACCTCTCGAGCTTGAACACCATTTTTACTTCGGTTCTAATATCTCAAAGGCAGGTATATGTTTATGATTGTACGTTTTTGACTTTGAAAGTGAGGTATATATAATACCCGTGATTTTCTCTTCCGGTAATCTTCAATTTTTGGCATTTTTCTGATTTCCAGAACTCGCTTGCGAGCTTTTTGATATTTTGATAATGTTTTGTTCTGCGTATTTTGTCATCCGAGTTTATTTCGGGGCTATTTTGCCCGAATCTGTGTTTTGAGCAACTGTTTCCGCTATTTGGTTCAATTCGTGTAATGATGGCTCGAAACTATGATTTTGTGTTTCCTATAAGTCCGTTTAACTTGGTTAGACGTGTTGTGAACTTCGGTTTAGTTGTTTGATGCTATATCGTGATTTTCGGACATTTTGGGCCGTTTTGTAATTTCCCAAAGTTTGGGGGTAATTACTTTTGTTGTCGTATTCCGAACCTTCGGGTAGTCGGAATCGTGTTTTCTTTTAGTACTTGAGTTCGTCGTTGCGCACTCTTCGTGTGCATGTCTTCGTCTTGTGTTATTGTTGTCGTTTTGTGGTTTCGTCGCGCTTGGACTCGCCGAGCTGAATTGGAACTGCTAAGTGCATTACGTATGCGATGAGCATAACGTACGTTAACTTCATGTGCCTTACGTACGTTAAGCCCTACTCATAACGTACGTAAGGGTCTTCACAGTTTCGGACAGAAGGTTCTCGCCATCGATTACGTACGTAATCTTGCGTGCCTTACATACGTAACGTTGCTAACGGACGTTAAGCTTCTTCCCTAACGTACGTTAAGCAGGTGCAGGTATTTATGTTCATGGGTTGATCGTGTTCGTCATTTTTCATCCTTCCTTCTCTCTTCCGCGGCTGTGGCGATTTGTGGGCGATTTTGGAGTCTTGTAACTCCAAGCTTTCATCTCCCTTGAGTTCTTAGTGTTGATTAACATTATCAATCCGTGTTCTTCGTCTTTGATTTGAGGTAACTTTCTTGAAACCCTTCTCGATGTATTTTGAGAATCATTAAGATTCGAGTTGTTCTTCACAAATCGTGTTGTTGTATATCATCAATCGGTTGTATTGATTCTATTCCTATGATTTGATTCGTATTTCTTATCGTATTTGGGTTCGGGTGATGTTCTTGATGTTCTTGGGGAAGTATTGAACTCCAAGTGTTCGATCTTATGTTTCTATGAATTCTTGTTGAGAATTTCATGTGTTTTGCATCATCCTCGCGATCGACCATGTAGTGATTATGTCGTCCTTGTGTTTTCGACCTAGTTGGAGGATTCGAGGGTTTTCGGTAGAACTTTCCCGTTGCTTCGCGTGCTTTGAACTTGAGGCGAGTATCTCGTCTATATTCTTTATACTTCGAGAATGTGATTTGTCGTGAATTTAACGTGGACTTGTTAGTGATTGAACATGGAACCGTAACTTACTTTTAAATGAATATGTGATTTCTATGAAAGTAAATACGAACATAAACTTGAGTTTCGCGAAGAATGATAACAACCATTTCATGTTATTTTGTGCTTAAAACGGATATTAGAAATGAGTAGTTATCCGAGGAATTGTGGAATCGCGTAATATTTGTATTATTCGCTAGTTAGCCTTTTTCCTGAATGATGGTGTGCGGTGAATGTTGTGCCTTTGTGGAAGTTATGATGCATTAAATTATGTTTTACGTGTTTGCGGTCGTGGTAAATATTGTACCTTTGTTGTTGTGTATCTTAGTGAATTGTGATGTTATCCGGGTAGGGACCCGTGTGGCCTCCGGCAGCGCATGCTTGCGAGCACGGCCAGACGATACGATTTGACCATAAGGTTATCAATTCGGTTAGGTCTGGAGGGGGCTACGAGAATCATCACTTGCGAGTGCGATGTCATGATAACTTATGGGCGTGTTTTAATGATGTTATCCGGGTAGGGACCCGTGAGGCCTCCGGCGGCGCGTGCTTGCGAGTACGACCAGACAATACGATTTGACCATAAGGTTATCTAATCAGGTAGGTCTGGAGGGGGCTCCGAGAATCGTCACTTGCGAGTGCGATGTCAATATAACTTATGGGTGTGTTTGAGTTTGTTTACGATAGCTAATCCGGGTGGGTCCCGTCGATGCCACGGAGGCGATTTGAGTGTTTGATTTGATATCTCTGAATTGTGAATGCTTGAATCTTGGATTCCGGTTATATTGGTGAATATGGTTTTGTCTTTGAGGCTTGGTTTAGAATTGAATCATTTATATGATTTTGAAAGAGAGCCCCTTTTGAAAAAGAAGAATTATAAATTTTTTCATGATTTTACACTGAGACTCACACCGTCTTCAATTATTATTTTAAATGTGTTTTGAAGTTATTCTTATGATCCTTCCTAATGGAAACTATTTTCGAAAAGAATTTAGACTCGGGGATCATGTTGCTACATTGTCGAAAGGTTATTTTCATAACGGTTGTATTCTTGATGTATAACTTTATAGCTTGGTTACTTGCTAGCGATTCCCATCGCTAACCCCTCATTGGGCACTATTTATATTCCTTTCTGGTGTCTTGATTGGAGAGAGCAACCACAGGGTCGGCTTGGAGGATGATGTAAAGCAGCGATACTAGTCACAGTTGTAGTCGGTTGTCCGTAAGTGATCTGTCAGTCTGAGTATGTATTTCTAGTTTCTTGGTCATCCTTAAGAGGATGGACACGGTGTGTAATATGTGATCGAGTTGTATTTTGGTTTATCAGTTGTACCGCCATGTTGTATTTTGAGAGACCTAATCGGTCTACGGTTTATGTTTTGGTCGAGTTGACCATGTGTTGATTTTGTTTTGTCGTCTGCTGCCTGGTAGATCCTTATGGAAAGGGGTTTACGGCGTGTAATATCCCTGAGTGGATTGGGGGTGTTACATTATATGAATTGTGTGATTGTATATATTCACTCTGGGATGGACCGACAGGTCCTCGGAGGGTTCCGTTGCCTTTGGTGCGGTTCCACGATTATTTTTGGGTTAACCACTCTGGGAGGGTCCGACGAGGCCTCGGAGGATTCCGTTGCTTCTGGTGCGGTTTCATAGTTAATCACGTATGTATTGACACGAATGATATGAGATTTAATTATTCCGGAATACTAGTCTTGAGTTTGAAGAAATGATGATTACATTTACTTTATTGTCGAGAAGTATTGTGTTTCATATTCGATATACTTGTACTAGATATTCGATGGCTAACCCTTTTGGGGGAAATACCTTTAAGATATTTCAGGATCCAGGAGGGGATAAAGGCGTGCACCGGGTCGGCACGAAGATGATGGGAAAGAGTGATGTTGTGTCTTGTTTCTGTCTGTGTTTTGTACTTTGTTCCACTCGGTATAGTTCTACTTGGAATGGTTTGAATACTCGAGTAATGTTTCAGATGTTCAGGATGTTGTGGTCCGTGTTGCCCTGAGTTTTAGTTCCTAATGTATTGTATTCTGTCGGATTGATTGTTACATTGGTGTCATTCTTATTGCCTTCTATTGGGATTATGTTTAGACCTCATCGGTCGAAATGTATGGTTCCGCGTAATTTACTCGAGGGTGTTACAGAATATGGTATCAGAGCTTAGGTTTATGGATACCTAGGTCTTTTTGGTTCAGATTGAGTTACCATTCGAATACAGTATCACTATATTTCCATCATCTCGGTGCGACCGGTACTAGTAAGTCCTTTTACTCTTCTCGTATTTTTCTTAATCGCTTCGCTTTTAATTTGGTATTCTTGGGAATCGGTCACCTCGATGACAGGCGATTTGAATTGTGTTGGCCACTAAGTATACAAAATACAGCTTGGAAAGTGTTTAAGCAACAAGCTGTACGTTTTTCAAGTTAGAGTGCGTAGCGAAAGTCTTGTAAAAGTAAGTTGCTGTAAATACAGCAACTCGGTATGCAGTGTATACTTAAAATAATCACAATTATTAAAACAGTATATGCAGAAGGTAATTGACACAGTAATTAAAGTGGTTCGAGGTAAACCCCTCTACGTCCACTGTTCCTCCACACAGGAGTAAAAGTTTATTATAAATACTGCGTACACAACTACGTACTTATAATCAAACCTATCAATGTATCGTTCACACAGATTGATACAAAGATCGTAGCTTTCAACCGTTCACACAGATTGGTCAAAGCTTTCACTTGACTAACTTCTTCACGCACATTTCCCAAGCTTTGTCTCTTCAATGCAGATCCATCACACACAGTTCAGGAAAAGCAAGGCTTTCTCAGTCCACACAGGGCTGATGGTTTTCTTCAATGTAAGATCACTGGTTAAACAACAGCTTGACTTTCTTGAGCTTTGAGCTGATGATGTGTTGTTCAAGGTTGATCACTTGTATATTTCTTCTCTTAGAATGGGCAGTATGCTTGAAGAAATATGTTTGCTCAGATGTATTTATTCGTGTCCATATCGTTGGGTAGTTCGTATGCTTGTTGTATTTTTTCGTGTGTCTCTGATCTTCAAACTGCGGGGTATATATAGCCTCTGAATAGATCCGTTGAGAAATATCTGTTGAGCAAAAGTCCGTTACAACTGGATGGTTGACTTGTATAGACCAAGATACGGATTTTGCGTTTGTTTGAAGATCTCTGTCGGTTTTAGTATTTAAATACTTTATCCTTTCAGTATTTAAATAGTTCTTTTCAAATGGGACTTTGACTTTAGCAAATAACAAAGATCCCTTTTCAAATGGTCTTCAGTCCTGTTTCGATAGGTATTGAAGATATCAATACTTTATAGCTTGAATGTTGTATCCATTTATGCTGTAGACTATATTGGAGTAGTCGCTGTATGGAATGTTGCTGTATGAAGAGACAGCTTCCATTCTTGGCACTTTTAGACTCTGTTGCTGTATGATGGCAACGCGAAGGCTTGTATGAAGACACTTTATACTTTCACTGTATGCTGGCATTATGAGAAGTCTTCGATACAGAATTGACAACTTCGATCGTCTTTCGATACAGCTGCTTGCTGTATACTGGGTTGGCACTTTATCAAAACTTCCATACAGGATTATTTTATCCCAACAATTTCTCCCTTTTTGATAATTTGCCAAGTCTCTTTAAATCCTTTTGATGTTTTCCAAAAATTCTTGATGATGCCAAAACCTTGACACCTAATGAAACATCTTACAGGAGGGCAGACTTCTTGGTCTTCTGTCGAATGTTATGGCCTTCAGCAATTAGTCTAACACTAAGAACTGCTCGCAGGCGAAATCAAATTTAAAAAAAAAGAGTATTACATCTTTTAACTTATGATTGGCGCGCAGGCACAATCTTACAGTGTAATCTAGATACATACAACTTAATCTATGAACTGTTCGCGGACAAGTTCTTACAGCTTAACAAGTTTTCATACTTGTTTGATTTCAGCAAATGAATTGAATTTCGTAATCATACAGGAACACATTAGATTACGAGTTGTAATCTTTCAAGACAGAAAAATATTTTATTGATGTATGGCAAAGTTTACAATGTATAGCAAGCATACAAGATTTTGCTGTCTCAAAAAGAAAATAAGAATACATGAATGAATCTAGCTCCTATAATCAGAATGCCTCCAAGGCCTTCTAGGGTCGTTCTTGGTTCCCTTCCACCAATTTTGTAGTGCATCCCTATTTCGATTTAGATAGATGGCTTGACCTTCATACGATTTATCGAACACCAGGATCCAATCTTCTGGGTGGGTAACCAAGTCTCCTTGCCTATGCTTGGATTTCATCTTTTGCTATAGGGGGAGCGTTCCTTCGTCCAACCTCTTTTTGAATTCCACGACGGCTTCCTACACAGTCTTACAACTATTGAATATGGAGGATTTCCTGATAAGAACTACGAAGTATCTTAACAGTTCATTCTTCCTCCAATTCTTTATCTCGTCGGCAGTTGGCTGTCGGTTGGCCGGGAGGTTTATTGCTTGCGGCTTCTGTACGAGGTTTTCCACAGAAAATTAGGGTCGTGAAATTCCGGACAATCTCCCTGTATCCTGACATTGTGAGTAGGAGATGATAGTCGAGAAAGTTCAGCAGTGATGCTGTCTCCAAATGCAGCTTCCATCTCCTTCTCTTGCTCGAGCCTTGTTCTCCTTGCAGCTTCTCTGGCCTCTTCCCCCTTTTTGGAGTCATCAAGATAAGAGACCTTCTCATCCAAGCAATCCAGGATTTCCATAGCAGCGTCCTGTTTGGTCTCAAAACTTGACATTTTATCAACTAAGGAGTTGAGCACCTGCGACATATCTTGAATTTTTTTGTCGTGTGCTCGAAGCTTGGAACCTGATTCAATAAGAGCGGATGCTGTCTTGGCCTCAAAACACGAAGCTTTGCTTGTTCTTCCTTCAGGATCTGCTCCTGACACTGTTGGAGTTGGTTGAGTGCCTGTTTGAAGACGGTGGGCAAGATGCGGAAGGCTTCTTCCAATTTTGAGACTTCGTGCCTCATACCGGTCATTTCTTCAACAACAGACTGATGTAACCAATCAATCTCATTTTCAACATCATGTAGGGCATTAACGGCATCCTGCAGGAAAACGGTTTGTCGGCCAAGAGCATGCAGTTGCTCTTTCTTATCTACGGTTCGGGGAGAGTCGGGCTTGGAAAAATCTTCAGCTCCGTTCAGCTGTCTCAAGTTCACATGGGGGCGTGACTCGAGTTGTATATCCTCAAGTGTGATACCATCGTCGGATGGCAATACAGTTGAAGGTGCGGGAGCATCCGATGTGGGCTCGGCAACAGGGGTGGTTGTATCCTCCTGTTATGGAATGGGGTCTGTAGACATAGATACAGGAGGGACTGAATCCTCCTGCTGTCTCTCAGCGTCCGCCTGCTCCGGCAGAGGGACTGATTCTTCGTGTGGGATGGCACGGGTCTGGTCGTCGGTGGCGATAGGCTCGGGTGCCTGTTGAGTGACTGGTTGTTCCTCCACGGCAGGAGGGATTGAATCCTCGCTGTCTTGAATATTATCTCGTGAAAGGGGAGGAGATTGCTGTTGGTTTGAGGTCCCTGATCCGGTTGGTATTGAGTTTCCTCACGACTCATTCTCAGACCTATCTGGAAGGCGGCGGCGGCGTTGTCTGAGTCATGATCAAATTTAGGACTTTGGGGAGCTGATTCAGTGGATTTGGATTTTCCCTTCTTGCGGGCGTCGGCTTTGTCTATGAGGTGGCTTGATATCAACTCCTTACAGCAAAGGCTGTCCCATTAGATTAGGGCTTCAACATCTTGAGAGTCCGTCACTTCCAACACAAACCTTTCTTCTTCGCACCATTCGCTCCAATTGTACAAAGTGTTGTACGGAGCGAGCCTGTAAGCTTTCCACTGGACAAAACGATCATATGCCTGCTCGATTTACACAGAAAGCAATGTTTTGTTAATTATGGTGTCAGGGGAGGGGCTGCGTATAGCATATGGGTCCGCTGTGTGCAAAGGTTCCTCTACAGGTGTGGGTTCCTGTATTGGAGCGGGATCCCGTACAGGGGTTGGTACCCTGAGGGGAGATGGATCCTGCATGGGTGTGGAGTCCCATATAGGAGATGTGGCTATTGGCTCCAAAGAGGTAGCTGACTCGCAGAGTCTTTTAAGTTGGCAGATGTCTGTATATCCGTCATAGCCGCCAAAGGCTCGGGATCTACTGTCTCGATAGTAGCAGGCATCTCTTCCACAGGGGTTGCGCCCTGGGGGCTCGATACATAAGGTTGGTCCGTTGAAGGAGCATCCTCGGAGATTTCTGTAGCTTTAACTTTTGTGAGCCTCCTTAGCTTCCTTTTCGGCTTCTCACCAGCAACGGGAGTTTTGCTGTGAGATCTCTTCCTTTTCTTCGAGGTCTCTTCGCTCCTTGGCTTAGAAGACATGTCCCTTGGATCAGCGGAAAGGGTCAAAGTTCGGACAAAAGGTCTGTTCGCAATCAGGGGTCCTTTGTTGAAAACGGAGGGCCTGATGCTTCCAATGTATATCCGAGAATTTATTTTCTTCGCTTCTTTGGCTTGCGGAACACCGCATTTTGTCAGAATATAATTAAGAAATAAACCAAAGGACTTCTTTTGAGAGACAGGTTTGGATACTTCTTCCTGCAGTCTCTTGAGAATAATCTGGCACCAGTTGACCTTTTCGCAGGTCATGATGGCGACCATCATCCTGAACCTCAAATTGGTGCACATCTCGAACGCACCTGTTCGGTTTTTAATTACACGACAGCAAAAATCGTGTAAGTAAACAAAAGGAAGACAAAAATGTTTCTTGTGGCATGAAGTATGAACCATTTCAACCGATGCTGAACTGGTGAATAAGCCATAGTATCTGGTTCGGATTTCTTGGGACCCAAAGGTCTCAAGTTCCTCCATGGAAAGGCCATCAGCAGGTAGCCTGTAAAGATTCTTCAACAGTTCTTGGTCAACACGGATCTCCACTCCGCGAATGACAGCAGTGATGTCGGCGACGTTTCCTCCCTGAGCAAGAGAGAAGAAACAGACAGCAACGTTGAGGTAAAATTCCTCAACCATTTGAGCATCGTAACGCGCAGTGGTGTGACTCCCAAGGTGATAGAGGCCTTGTTGACGAATCCTCGAAACGACAAACTCCATGGATTCGACGTCGTCTCCTTCAGAACGAACACGTTCAACAACTACAGATCTAGCAAAGATCCGTCCGTCAATGATGTTTGAGGTCTTCTTAAGAGAGAGAGAGAGGAAGTCTGTGAAGATGCCATTGTTGTTTCTTGAAGAAAAGTGAGGAAGATTCAAAGAAAATTGCAGTAAAAGCAATAAAACTTGTAGGCTGTATGCTCAAAGACTCGTTCAATTTGCAGAAAGCGTAAAGAGTCAAAAGAGGCATTAACAGTCCTTTTATAGTGGGCGGCGGTGAAGGGTTTCCAGATAGTGAACGGTCAGATTTAATGGATGGAAACCGTTGTTTAAAATAGACGAATAGGGTGGACTGAGTGTAACGGGTACAACTTATTCATCCAATTTTGAAATGAGAGCGGGTCCCACATCTGACGTATCAATTTCCCTTATTACCCGAATTGGCAGTGTGAAATTACAAAATAATTTGAAACATCACGGCTTTTGAGATACCAATGTCCAGATGTCGTGTAAAGCATTTAGTGCAAAAGACGTTTTAATTAAAATAGGGCACGTGGACTAAAAATCGTTTTAAAAGAAATAACATATTAATTGATTTCCCATAATATGTGCTGTATCCGCGAAAATACAGCGTTCCCCCTTAAAAGGTACATACAAGTTTCAATTCCATACAGCAAATTTTGGATTACTGCTGTATTCATGGGTCATACTGTATTCCCCCTTAATTATTGCACACGTCAGCTGTAGGATAATTCATGTCTCTTTGTTCCTACAGTGCTGTTCTGATAGTCTAAGTGTACAGATAATTAACCGTGGATACTGTATTCTTGGGTGTTACAGCATTCCCCCCAATTGTTGAGTAAAAGAATTAAAAACTTACAGGGAGTCAGGCTGTAGCAATCCCAATTCTTGTCGAAGCATGCAGAATCTTACTGTGTCGAGAGGTTTGGTAAAGATGTCGGCTAACTGGATATCTGTATGAACTTTTTCCAGCCTAACATCCTTGTTCTCAACATGATTCCTAATGAAGTGATGCTTCATATGGATATGCTTAGTACGCGAGTGCAATACAGGGTTGTGGGTTATTGCAATTTCACTCGTGCTATCACACATTATCGGTGTTTATTTGGCTTCAATTCCATAGTCTGACAGCTGTTGTTGCATCCAAAGGATCTGCATACAGCAATTACCAGCAGCATAGTATTCTGATTCAGCTGTTGAAAGCGAGTTTGCCAATTGTTTCTTGCTAAACCAAGACACAAGTCTAGGTCCAATAAAGTGACAAGTTCCGCTTGTACTCTTTCTATCTAGCTTGCAGCCTCTGAGATCCGAGTCGCTGTAGCCAACTAATGTAATACCCGGTTGTAATTCAGTAATTATCATTCAGTATTTATCATTCAGTCATTATCACTCAGTAATTTCACTCATTATTGATCATTTGTCACTCATATTCAGTCATGGTATTTATCATTCAGAGTAATTGTATCGTGTATCAATCGTCATTCATCACTAATCTGATTGGAGTTTCGTGCCGCGTTTATCATCATTGTCATTTTGTTGCGAGCTGTGCGTGAGGAGTAGCGCACGCTACATACTCCTTTTAGCGTACGCTAATTGGGTATAGGTAGCGCACGCTACCACTCAGCTTTAGCGCACGCTAAGGTTGTCCTGGCTGCGATCCGTAAGGTCTTGGGTGCGGTGAGATATTGTAGCGCACGCTACGAGTGGTAAGTAGCGCGCGCTAACGGGTTGTAGTAGCGCACGCTATATGTGTGGAGTAGCGCGCTAGGGACGGATCGAGGTTGAGTCCGGTGGCTCCGGATCGCCCGGTTAATTCATAGCGTCGCTATGCATTGTTGTTAGCGTCGCAACCGATATATTAGCGCATGCTAAACAATGGTTGTAGCGCACGCTATCGGGCCGAATCGGTCGAGACGGTTTTACGGACTCAAAGATCGGGCGTCAAATATTTCGCTAGCGCACGCTAACAATGGATATTAGCGCACGCTAGTAGTATGTCCATAGCGCACGCTACAAATAGGTACGTAGCGCGCGCTACCGTGTTCGGATAGTGGGTACTGGACTACCCAAATTACTCGTTAGCGCACGCTATGCACAAGGGCTAGCGCACGCTAACCTGGACTGAGTATAAATTGGACAGTTTAGTCAGAGTTCGTCATTTTTCATCTCATTTCATTCCTTCGGTAGTTTTGGGCGATTTCGAGCGATTCAGAGAGGATTCTTCGAGGTGTAATCATCAATCATCATCTTCAAGCTCATCTTTCGGATTGATCATCATTTCATCATCTTCATCACATCGAATCAAAGGTATTAATCTCTTGGATCTAGAATTTCGGATTTTTGGGGTTTTCCTTCCGATTTCTTCGTGTAAGCTTGGATTATCATTGGAATATGTTAGTTATGGATTATCTAACTTGTATAAATATATTCCTACGGATTTAATGGTTATTTTCGGAATTATTTCAAGAACCCTTGGGGTTGACTTCGGTTAATTGGGGATTTTCCGATTGATGTTGTTGTAATCATGAGTTATGGATTCCTAATGGATTATTGATATCCTTGAAAGTGTTTTGATGGTTTGAAATACTCATCTTGGAGTTGGTTTCGATTCATTCGAGCTCGGATATCGTTGTGTCGACGTTTGAGTCGATTATGATCGTTTTTGATTTGCGTAATGATCGGATTATTGGTAATTGTGTTATTCAAGGTTGTTCGAGCGACCGATATTTCATTTAGGACGTTGTTCGTGGACGGACAATCATCATCGGTATTGTGTAAGTTAATTCTTACTCGGTTAAAAGGATATTCATTCCTTTTGTCGTTGTTCATTCATAATCATAACTCATTCATCATTGTATTAACCGTATCAAAACTCGTCATTGTCAATTAATCACCTCAGTCATAAGGAACGACGGTTCCGATCATTTCATTGAGCTATCATTCATTTCACCATCATTCAATCTTGGTGAGTCATTATTCATTTTCATTGTCACTTTTGTCATATTGTGGCATTACGGGTCATCTTGGCGTGCAGTTGGTATGTGTAGTATTTTCATGTCGGTAACATTTTTGTGGTGTGTTGGTTGGTGTACTCACATTGGTGTGTGCTCACGAGTCGATTGCTCGTGAGACTGATTAGGTACAAGACCACGCGTGTTTGATCGTTGGTGGCTTGTGCACGGACACATTTCCATCCCGGACGTAGTGTGGCGCCATTCCTTTGAGCCGTACTGATTAGTCGATTCATATAGCATGTTTGATTGCGTATGTTTCGACAGGATAATTCATAATTTCAGATATATCATGATTGTGTATTTTCAACCCTTGAGGATTGTTGTTCTGTGTAACTGACCCCGTTGGGGGATGTTGTTTTTCAGGTCATGGCAAGGCTAAGGCACGGGGAGAGCACGGTGACGGCGAGGAGTCCCAGTGATACTAGTAGGGGGCCCCAGTCTGTTCAGTCATTCATTCAGTCATTTATGTTTCCTTTATTCATTCCGCTGCAGACATTCCGTTTGAATGCTCATTTCATTCAGTGTTGTGTATTTTATCGTCACATAAAATACACATGTATTCTATTTTATCCTGGGTGTTGTATAAAACTCCTCATCGGAGTAATTGATGTTGTAATGTGGTTCGGTACTACATTTACCTATGTAATTCATTCATTCTCATTCGCCTGGTGGGTCCCAGTCGGGGGTCCACGACACTGTAATATCCGCCTAGTTTGGGGTGTTACAGAGTTGGTATCGGAGCATGGTTTTGAATACTACCCTCCAAGTCATGTCTCCTTTGAAATCATCGTCATCGGACTAGTATCATTGGACTTTCGCGTCACGTGTGACCTGTGCAAATGCCGAGCCAATCAGACCAAGAACTGTAAGATTTCTAATGCCATGGTATAATTTCTGGCATTAATCATTCATTCATAATTCATCAGTTAACAATCCTCAATCATCATTGTCATTTTGGCCGGACGATCGAGTTAACTCATTAATCAGTCAATTCATTTCATTGTTCAGTTGTTGATCAGGAAGATCGGATCATTAATCTTGTTCACTCATCCAAGATAATCATTTCAGTAACTTCATCAGATAATCATGTCACGTCGATTAATCATTCATGTAATCGCTGTATTTGAGCTCGTATGCTCATTTTCATCATTTCATAATATAATCATAATGTGATACTCATGCGAGATATATGATCATCATATGACTTTCCACTTCAGTATGGAAAGGGCTGGCAGAGGACGTGGAGGAAGAGGCCGTGGAGCGGGCCGAATCCCGAGAACTCATTCGAATACACGTGCAAATGCCAGGAATAATGCCAATTCATCAAGCAGCGACGCTGCCACTCATTCACCTGGACGCGATCATTCACTGTCGGGGAGTCGTGCAGGACACGGCTCGATCGAGAGGTGTCCGGTTGACCCACTCGCATTTATGCGGGGCATGATGGCCGGATGACCCAGATGGCTCGGTTGATGGAGACGATGCATAACTCCGTCAATCAAAATCAGCGGGCTCCTCCGCCGCCACCTCGGAGGCAAGAGAGGGGTGTAAGCAATATCATTAGCGATATCTCTCGCCACGACCACCTACTTTTGAGGGCTCATCCGAGCCGGCGGATATTGTTCACCGGCTTGAGCATTTTGAGAAGTTATTTGCTATGGTGGATTGCCACGAAGGGCATAAAGTTTGATTGCGGCTTACTATCTCGGTAAGAGCGCTCATTCATGGTGGTTATCGTTGAAGCCCACAGACGGAACATGTACTTGGGATCGATTCAAGACTCTCATGATGGAGAGGTACTATCCGGCCCCACTCGGGAGGCCAAGTTGTCGGAATTACTCACTCCCGACCTTTCGGCGGATGATGATGTTCTCGCCATCGCCGAAAAATTTCGGGAACTTCTTCCGTTCGCCTCATCTATCATTCACTCGAAGCGGACAAGATCAAGTATTTGGTAAGAGGTGAAACCCCGTATGAGACTTGATTACTTAATCATAATTGCACCACGTTGGCCGAGTTCATTGAGAAGGCTCTTACTTACGAGCTTACGGCTAAGGAAATTGCTAAGCAGCAACCTTCGTCTGCTAGCAAGAAGTCCAAGAACCGTAATCAGTCTGACGGGAGTCAGGCCACTTTCAAGAAACCGCGGGCGGGCTCTACTTTTTCTGAGCGACCTCCCCTAGCGTCTAAACCCGCGGAATCTCAGTCGCGAGCGGCCAGTTCGGCCATCACCTGTTTCAACCGTGAGAGCAGGTCATTTCAGCACCAAGTGTCCGGCGATCATCACGTGCCACAACTGTGGGATTGCTGGGCATAGGGCCCGTTTTTGCCGTAGGGACTTTAAACCCACTCCGGTGTCATCTCAAGCCCCAGGTCATTCAGGGGTGCAGAATCAGGCCACTCAGTCAGCGTCGTTCAAGACGACAGGAGCTAAAGGCGGAGCCAAGAGCTATCAGACGGGAGCGTCCGGTTCGGGGGCCGGCAAGCCCCGAATTTATGAGATGAAGAAGACCGATGATCCTGAGGCCCGAATGATCTCAGGTACACTCGATATTCTATCTCAACCTGTGTGTACCCTTTTTGATACTGGTGCATCTCATTCATTCATTTCCGAGTCATGTTTGAGTAGACTACGTCTGGGTAGTGCTACTAGTTGTGAGCCATATGTCATTGGCCTACCTGATGGTAGACGAATTATCGGTAATCGGGAGATTCAGAATTGTCCGATCCAGTTTCATGGTCGTGTATGGCCAGCAGACCTAATCGTAGTAGATTTGCCGAGGGACGACATCATCTTGGGTATTGATTGGATGGATCGTCATGATGCCATCATTAGTGTCCGAAAGCGTTTGGTCACTATCATTTCAGACGATGGAGTTGAATATGTGTTTCAGGGAGGTAATCCCGGCTGTTCTGGCAAAGTCATTAATTTGATGAAAGCAGTAAGATTACTCAATCAGGAATGTGTCGGTTATTGGTGCTATATGGCCAAAACCGAGAAATCATCAGTAATATTGACGGATATCCCGGTGGTGAGGGAATATGCCGATGTTTTTCCAGACGAGTTACCTGGTTTGCCTCCACAGATGGATGTGGAATTCACGATTGAGTTGGAGCACACGCGTCCCGATATCGAAGGCACCGTCTGGATGGCCCCGAAATGCAGGAATTAAAGAACCAACTTGAGGAGTTGTTCGAGAAAGGTTATATTCGACCGAGTGCGTCCCCGTGGGGAGCGCCAGTGTTATTTGTCAAGAAGAAGGATGGTTCATTCCGCTTATGTATTGATTATCGGGAGTTGAACAGGGTGACGATCAAGAATAAGTATCCCTTACCCCGTATTGATGATCTCTTAGATCAACTTCAGGGAGCTTCAGTATTCTCCAAGATCGACTTAAGATCTGGATATCATCAGTTGCGGATTCGAGAGTCGGATATCGCGAGAACAGCGTTTCGCACGCGCTATGGTCATTATGAGTTTGTGGTTATGCCGTTCGGATTGACTAATGCACCTGCGGTATTCATGGAGTTAATGAATCGGGTCTTCATCGACTTTTTGGATCGGTTTGTTGTTGTCTTCACCGATGACATTTTGATTTATTCTCGTGACCGGGAGGAACACGAGTTTCACCTTCATCTAGTGCTCGACGTGTTGAGAAGAGAACAACTTTATGGGAAGTTTTCTAAATGTGAGTTCTGGATGTCCGAAGTGACTTTTCTCGGACATGTAATTTCATCAGACGGAGTTTGTGTCGATCCTCAGAATACGGAGGCTATTCGAGATTGGCTACCTCCGAAGAACGTTAAGGAAATCCGAAGTTTCCTCGGATTAGCGGGTTATTATCGGCGATTTGTAGAGGGATTTTCTCGAATCGCTCAACCCTTAACGAACCTTTTGCAGAAGGATAAGAAATACACGTGGTCCGACGCGTGTCAACGGAGTTTTGAGGAACTCAAGAGCCGGTTAATGTCAGCACCTGTACTTTCCTTGCCGCAGGGGACGGAAGGATTTGTGGTCTATAGTGATGCGTCCGGACAGGGTCTCGGATGTGTACTCATGCAGAACGGGAAGGTTATTGCCTATGCTTCACGACAATTGAGACCTTACGAGATTAATTATCCGACCCACGACCTGGAGCTAGCAGCCGTGGTGTTCGCTTTGAAAATTTGGCGTCATTATCTTTATGGCGTTACATCGATATTCACCGATCATAAGAGCTTAAAGTATATATTTACTCGAAGGAGTTAAATATGCGCGAGAGGCAGTGGTTGGAATTAATCAAAGATTATGATATCGAGATCCTCTACCACCGGGCAAGGCGAACGTTGTCGCCGACGCCTTGAGTCGTAAGTCCGTTCGAGAGCATTCTTGCCCGTTTAACAATTCGGAAGGAGCTTGGCGGGAATTCCTTAGACCCGAGATCGAGTGCGGCCGGCGAGTTCAAGGGCGGCTTTGTATGTTAGAGATTTCATCGTCACTCGAGGAGGAAATCCGAGAGAATCAGGTTCGGACCCATCATTGTTGCGCATCCGAGAGGATGTGGCTCAGGAAAGCCCTGGATTTGTGGTCTACGAGGATGGACTTTTGAGGTTTAAGAATCGGTTGTGCGTGCGTGAATGACGAGTTGAAAAACTCGATTTTGAAAGAAGCTCATGCTACCCCTTATTGTTCATCCGGTCTAGCAAGATGTACAAGGACTTGAAACAAAATTCGGTGGAGTAATATGAAGCGTGAAGTCACCGAATTTGTTTCGAGATGCTTAACCTGTCAACAAGTTAAGATTGAACATCGGCGACCGGCGGGTATCTGAAACCCCTTCCTATTCCCGAATGGAAGTGGGAAGACATTTCTATGGATTTCATCACGAGTTTGCCGACGAGTCGTCGTGGCATGAACACGATCCGGGTGATCGTGGACCGCTTAACCAAATCAGCTCATTTCCTTGAGATCAAGGATACGTGGGGTCCCGAGAGACTTGCCCGATTGTTCATTAAAGAGATAGTCGACCGCGGTACTCTAAAAGTATCGTTTCCGATCGTGACGGACGGTTTGTGTCGCATTTTGGAAATCGATTCATCGTGCTATGGGAACTCGGCTTAACCTCGATCGCTTTTCATCCTCGGTCGACGGACAATCGAGAGAGGACCATTCGGACATTAGAGGACATGTTGAGGGCATGCGTCCTCGATTGGAAAGACGATTGGGAAGCCCAACTACCATTGATCGAGTTCACGTATAATAATAGTTGGCATGCTTCGATCAAGATGGCACCTTACGAGGCCTTGTATGGTCGTCGTTGTCGATCTCCGTTGTGTTGGGACGACTTATCAGAATCATTGGGCACCGAGCCCGATATGCTTATAGCCGCCCGTGAGAAGGTAGCTTTGATCGAGTCGTTTGTTGATATTTCAGTCGACAGAAATCATATGCAGATAACCGTCGTCGACCATTAGAGTTCGAGGCAGGTGACCACGTGTTGGTCAAGGTATCCCCGAGTCGTGGTATCTTCCATTTTGGGAAGAGAGGGAAGTTGAGTCCGAGATTCATTGGACCGTTTGAGATTTTGGATCGAGTAGGCGAGTTAGCTTATCGATTGGCTTTACCTCCGGCGTTGAGCCGAATCCATAATGTATTTCACGTCTCTCAGTTGCGGAAGTATGTTGCCGACCCGAGTCACATACTTCAGTTCGACGAAATCGAGATCGCCGACGATCATTCATATGAGGAGCGTCCTATACGAGTTTTAGAGCGGCGAATCAAACAGTTGAGGAATAAGACGATTCCTTTAGTTAAAATTCAGTGGTCTAGACACGGAGTCGAAGAGGCTACTTGGGAAACCGAGGATAGTATGCGGGAGAGTTATCCCGAATTGTTTGACCCTTAGTTTCGGGGACGAAACTCTTTTAAGGGGGGGTGTATGTAATACCCGGTTGTAATTCAGTAATTATCATTCAGTATTTATCATTCAGTCATTATCACTCAGTAATTTCACTCATTATTGATCATTTGTCACTCATATTCAGTCATGGTATTTATCATTCAGAGTAATTGTATCGTGTATCAATCGTCATTCATCACTAATCTGATTGGAGTTTCGTGCCGCGTTTATCATCATTGTCATTTCGTTGCGAGCTGTGCGTGAGGAGTAGCGCACGCTACATACTCCTTTTAGCGTACGCTAATTGGGTATAGGTAGCGCACGCTACCACTCAGCTTTAGCGCACGCTAAGGTTGTCCTGGCTGCAGTCCAGAAGGTACTGGACTGCAGGTGAGATTATTTGTAGCGCACGCTACGAGTGGTAAGTAGCGCGCGCTAATGGGTTGTAGTAGCGCACGCTATATGTGTGGAGTAGCGCGCGCTAGGGACGGATCAGGTTGAGTCCAGTGGCTACTGGACTGCACCGGGTTAATTCATAGCGTACGCTATGCATTGTTGTTAGCGTACGCAACCGATATATCAGCGCACGCTAAACAATGGTTGTAGCGCACGCTATCGGGGTCAGATCAGAGGTCAGACAGTTTTCTGGACTCCAGTACTGGGCGTCAAATATTTCGCTAGCGCACGCTAACAATGGATATTAGCGCACGCTAGTAGTATGTCCATAGCGCACGCTACAAATAGGTACGTAGCGCGCGCTACCGTGTTCGGACAGTGGGTACTGGACTACCCAAATTACTCGTTAGCGCACGCTATGCACAAGGGCTAGCGCACGCTAACCTGGACTGAGTATAAATTGGACAGTTTAGTCAGAGTTCGTCATTTTTCATCTCATTTCATTCCTTCGGTAGTTTTGGGCGATTTCGAGTGATTCGGAGAGGATTCTTCGAGGTGTAATCATCAATCATCATCTTCAAGCTCATCTTTCGGATTGATCATCATTTCATCATCTTCATCACATCGAATCAAAGGTATTAATCTCTTGGATCTAGAATTTCGGATTTTTGGGGTTTTCCTTCCGATTTCTTCGTGTAAGCTTGGATTATCATTGGAATATGTGACTTATGGATTATCTAACTTGTATAAATATATTCCTATGGATTTAATGGTTATTTTCGGAATTATTTCAAGAACCCTTGGGGTTGACTTCGGTTAATTGGGGATTTTCCGATTGATGTTGTTGTAATCATGAGTTATGGATTCCTAATGGATTATTGATATCCTTGAAAGTGTTTTGATGGTTTGAAATACTCATCTTGGAGTTGGTTTCGATTCATTCGAGCTCGGATATCGTTGTGTCGACGTTTGAGTCGATTATGATCGTTTTTGATTTGCGTAATGATCGGATTATTGGTAATTGTGTTATTCAAGGTTGTTCGAGCGACCGATATTTCATTTAGGACGTTGTTCGTGGACGGACAATCATCATCGGTATTGTGTAAGTTAATTCTTACTCGGTTAAAAGGATATTCATTCCTTTTGTCGTTGTTCATTCATAATCATAACTCATTCATCATTGTATTAACCGTATCAAAACTCGTCATTGTCAATTAATCACCTCGGTCATAAGGAACGACGGTTCCAATCATTTCATTGAGCTATCATTCATTTCACCATCATTCAATCTTGGTGAGTCATTATTCATTTTCATTGTCACTTTTGTCATATTGTGGCATTCCGGGTCATACTGGCGTGCCGGTTGGTATGTGTAGGATTTTCATGTCGGGCACATTATAGTTGTGTGTTGGTTGGTGGCCTCACATTGGACTGTGCACACGAGTCGATTGCTCATGAGACTGATTAGGTACAAGACCACGCGTGTTTGATCGTTGGTGGCTTGTGCACGGACACATTTCCATCCCGGACGTAGTGTGGCGCCATTCCTTTGAGCCGTACTGATTAGTCGATTCATATAGCATGTTTGATTGCGTATGTTTCGACAGGATAATTCATAATTTTATATATCATGATTGTGTATTTTCAACCCTTGAGGATTGTTGTTACGTAACCGGCCGCTGGGGATGTTGTTTTTCAGGTCATGGCAAGGCTAAGGCACGGGGAGAGCACGGTGACGGCGAGGAGTCCCAGTGATACTAGTAGGGGGCCCCAGTCTGTTCAGTCATTCATTCAGTCATTTATGTTTCCTTTATTCATTCCGCTGCAGACATTCCGTTTGAATGCTCATTTCATTCAGTGTTGTGTATTTTATCGTCACATAAAATACACATGTATTCTATTTTATCCTGGGTGTTGTATAAAACTCCTCATCGGAGTAATTGATGTTGTAATGTGGTTCGGTACTACATTTACCTGTGTAATTCATTCATTCTCATTCGCCTGGTGGGTCCCAGTCCGGGGTCCACGGCACTGTAATATCCGCCTAGTTTGGGGTGTTACAACTAAATCGAATCCGCCTTCTTTAGGATACCACAGTCCTACATCGACTGTTCCTTTGATGTATATCAGGATTCGTTTGGCAGTTGCGAAGTGTGATTCTTTAGGTGCTACTTGATATTGCGCACACACTCCTACAGCAAACTGGATATTGGGCCTGCTAGCCGTTAGGTACAGGAGTGAGCCAATAAGCTTCCTGTAGAGTGATTGATCAACCGGCTTTCCAGCTTCATCAACACTAATTTGCACGGAAGTGCTCATGGGGGTTGACGATGATTTGAAAGTATTCATTCCAAACTTGTTGAGAAGCTTCTTACTGTATTTTTCTTGGTTGATGAATATCCCTATAGGCAACTGCTTTACCTGCAATCCTAGGAAATAACTAAGTTCTCCCATCATACTCATTTCAAATTTACTTTGCATGAGATGAGAGAACCTTTGACACAAAGCAAGGTTAGTTGAACCAAATATTATATCATCTACATATATTTGAACCATCGGGAGGTCATCACCTTCCTGTATTTTAAATAAGGTCTTGTCCACAGCACATTTCTCGAATCCATTATCGGTTAGATACTGGGACAGAGTCTCATACCATGCTCTAGGGGCTTGCTTAAGTCCATACAGCACTTTCCTTAGCCTGTATACGAGGTCTCCGCCTTCTGGATTGACAAACCCTGGTGGTTGTTTATACTTCTTCAGCAAGGTCTCCATTCAGGAATGCACTTTTGACATCCATTTGATATACAATGAAGCTCTTATAGGCGGCAAAGGCTAAAAATATCCTAATGGCTTCTAGTATGGCTACAGGGGCAAATGTTTCATCGTAGTCTATGCCTTCTTCTTGTCTGTAGCCTTGGGCGACTAGTCGGGATTTGTTTCTGATAATGAGTCCATTTATATCCTTCTTGTTTCTAAATACCCATTTGGTGTAATATCCGCATTTTTCCCTTCTCTTATTATTCTCATCTTGGTGCATTTTCGTTTCTAGCAACTCGTTTGTAACCGTATTAACATTTTGAGGATATTTAATATTGAACTTTTGTCGCTCGAGCTTGTTTCGGACTCGTTTTACTCGAGTCGGTGTTTCATGTTGTTTCCGTCGCTATTTGGAGTGTTATCATAATCGCTGCTCGAACCGCCGCTTTGGGGTTGCCAAGATCGATCTCATGTTATTGTGGGCGTTGTGAGTTTTGTTGGTGTTTCGACCATGTTTCGTACATTTCACATGTTTGGATCGCTTTTGTAAATTTCCCAAAAGTTTGGGAAATTTACGTTTGATGTTGTTTTCAACCTTTGAGTAGTCGGGAATATGTTTTCCTTCGGTACTTAAGTTCGCTGTTTCAGGCCCCTTGCGTCCGTACCATCGTGAATTGTTCATCGTTGTATTTCGATTCTTTTCGGTACCTCCCTCTTTCATTCTGGCCTCGTACTCCACAAGAAGGAATGTTACGACGTAACACCTTTTTGGTTACGTACGTAACGCCCTAGTGTAAATCGCAGTGCACTTCGCTTTTTGGTTACGTACGTAACACCCTTTCTGCTACGTACGTAACGCCTAGTGTATTTCGGTCCAGCGATTCTCGCTTTTTGGTTACGCACGTAAGGCCCTTATGGCTTACGTCGTAATCTGACTTACGTGCGTTAGCGGTGGTGGCTAACGTGCGTAACGAGGCCTGGGGTTATAAACCCGAGGAGTTGACCGATTTCGGTCATTCTTCATCCCTCTCCTTCCCATCCGACTCCTAGGCGACCTTCTTGGTATTTCCGCGATTTGAAGCTTTGTAACTCCGAGCCATCATCTTCTTGAGTTTTGGTGTATATTATCAACCTCTAATCGTGTTCTTCATCATTATTCAAGGTAAACTCCTAAAAACCTTGTTTTGGGTAAATTGAAGGGTTTTCATGTTTCGTCCGATTCGTTCCGTATGTTAGATTAATTCATGATGTACATGATTAATCTCGTTAGTTTTGTTGGTTTCCCTACGGATTCATGCTATATTTCGTAGTAACTTTGTAATCGTAAGGGTTTGGTTGAGGTCCGCCCTCGTTGTTGTTTTTATACGAATATACATGAATCGTAGGCGGGTTTTCGGGTGTATTCCAATTCCGTATTCATTTAGAAACGGTTGTGATTGTATTCTTCAAATCGTTAGGTTCGGTTCCGTTGGTTCCTAGCGGTTGTCGGTGACCTTCCTTTCCGTTCTTCACGTCGTCAATAATTCGAGGCAAGTATTTTTGGAAACCTTTAAGCTTAACATGAAATGGTGATGTATATTACTTGTGTGTAACTCACCTCGTGTTGGCCCGACGGGGTCAAGGAGGGAAATCTATGCTGCCGCCCTGGATTTCACGAGTTTGTTTAGCTAGCCAGTGCGGGAGGGTCCTTAGAGGCCTCGTGCGGGAATCTATGATATTACTCTGTTCCCAAGGCGATGCATGTGCGTGTTTTATTTTGTAATGTAGCCAGTGCGGGAGGGTCCTTAGAGGCCTCGTGCGGGAATCTATGATATTACTCTGTTCCCAAGGCAAATTATTTGACTGTTTGTTTCCGGAAAAGACATGTCTTGTTTTGGTTTTCGAAATGATTATTGGTGCATGTACTATGAAATGTGTAAGCGATTGGTTTGCCTTGAATACTTGTACTAGCGTAATTGCTAACCCCTTTGGGGACCCGTTGTCGGGGAAATTCTTGTTATGGATTTCAGGTTATGATTATCTGGACGAGCGAGCACCAGGACAGTACGAGGATGTTGGCCAGGGTCGTTGACATGTGCATTTGGGTCCATTCATTTCCTTTGTCCATTTCGATATGGTTGTTTCCATAGTTTTAAACTTATAGATTGTACTCGCGAGTACTTAGGCTTTTCGTTTCAAACTCCGCATTGTATTACTTTAAAATTGTCACGTTGTTGGTTGATGCTTATTTTACCGGTTGCCCCGGGTGTATCTTTATATGTCATATTACTTAATTGTGTATCCTCGTTAACCAAGATGGTTAGTCGAGTGAAGTTTTCCTATTGTAGCCTGGTGGGTCCCATGGAGGGGTCTACGGCGCTGTAATACACCTCGAATAAATTGGGGGTGTTACAGAAAATGGTATCGGAGCTCTAGGTTTATGGATACCTAGGCTTGTCGGTTACTTGGGTCTAGTCGTGTTTTGTTTTGCACATTGTCACACCGCTGCCGGCATCTCAGTACTTCCAGTGCTCGTAAGTTTCCTTACCCGATTGTTTGCTTTCACATACTGTATTTCGTTTCTTGAACCGTGGTTATTCTCCCTCTTTTGCTTATCATCGTAGTTTTCCTTACTCATCCTCGATATGTTCCTGTTATCTTTTAACACCAGTATGGATGCCGGAGGAAACCGTGGTCGTGGTCGTGGTCGTGGCCGTGGACGCGGCCGAGGACGTGGGACAGCCGGTGGGGCAGCCACGTCGCACTCTTCAGGAGCCGGCAGTACCGGCGACCGTCACAGTCATGCTTCTTCTCAGGAGCGCGCCGATCTTGGTATTGCTGCTGTAATGCAGCAAATGGTTAACCAGATGGCGGCTATAGCTCAAGTGGTCCAGAACCCCGATCAGGCCCACGCTAATCGGGGCGGAGCGGATCGCTGGCTCCAGGATGTCATCAAGATGCATCCTCCTCAGTTCTCGGGAGCTTCAGACCCGATCGGCTGGGAAGGGTGGATCAAGGAGATATCCAAGGTCTTCACTGCTACCAATTGTCCCGAGGACCGTAAGGTCCCTATTGCTCAATACTTTCTCACGGGAGATGCTACAGATTGGTGGGAGGCCGTTAGTCCCAAAGATCATGTTGCTTCGTGGGCCGAGTTTCAGGAGTTGATGGAAACCGAGTACTGCCCGTGGCCGGTCAGACAGGCTCGAGTGCATGCTTTCTTCGATGCTCAACCTCGGGATATTCCCGTATCCCAAGCTATTGCTGATTTCAACAAGGAGTTGGGTTATGTGAAGACCCAAGTTGTCGCAGAAAGCGACAAAATTTTCCATTTTTCCAGGAGGATGAAGCTGCCCATCCGGGACTATATGTCTGGGCTCGTCTGTACTACCTTGAAGGATTATCAGAGTCGAGCCCTTGCTTATGATATGTCGGTGACGGCTAGCGATTTGGCTCGTGAGAGCAAGAAGCAGAAGTCGGTCGGAAATTTTTCTGGTCCCAAGAGTGGAGGCCAGCAGAAATCTCAAGCTGCAAATATTTCAACGGGCGGTTCGGCTCGTTTTTCTGGGAGCTTTCGGGGTGCCGCCGGAAACTCCGCTCGTGAACCCACATGTTTTAACTGTGGTGTGCAGGGCCATAGGAACCGGCAGTGTTCTCGTCCGAAGTTTACTTGTCACACTTGTGGACAGCTGGGCCACAAGGCCCTTTATTGTGATCAGATCAAGCAGCTTCGTGGCGCCCGTTCTTCCCAATCAGTACCGTTAGAGCCAAGCGTGAACCAGGGCTCATTTGCTCCGCCGCCTCCACCGAGTGCCGGCCGAGGTAAGGGTCGGGGTCAGCCCGCTAGGGGTGGAGCTTCCAGTGTCGGCTCTGTTCAACCACGTATCTATGAGATGAGGAGGGCCGATGATCCAGCAGCTACTGTGGCGACAGGTACCGTTCACATTCATTTCCATCCTGTCAGTGTGCTTTTCGATTCGGGTGCTACGCATTCATTCATTTCTCTAGAGTGTGTACGCCGTTTAAGTCTCGACTGTTTGTCACCTTGCGAGCCTTTCATCGTTAAACTTCCTAGCGGTGATAGAATTGTCGGTGATCGAGAGGTCCGAGACTGCTCTGTGTTTATTTGTGAGAGAGCTTGGCTCTCTAATCTTATTGTCGTTAATATCGAGGGTGAGGATTTGATTCTCGGGGATGATTGGCTCGAGCGGCATGGCGCAATCATGAACTACCGCACGAGAATCATCACTATGTTAGCCGAGGACGGCACCGAGCACTCTTTCGCGGGGCGAAAGAGGGGAAACCAGAAATTCGTCATTAATGCCTTGAAGGCGATGAGTCTCCTGCGAAAGGGGTGTACTGGATATTGGTGTTACGCCTTGAAGGCGGAGGATGGTGGAGTCGAGCTTTCGTCGATTCCAGTCGTTAATGAGTTTCCTGATGTATTTCCTGACGAATTACCGGGTTTGCCACCGGATCGTGAGGTTGAGTTTGCTATAGATTTAGAGCCGGGCGCGGCTCCTATTTCGAAGGCGCCCTATCGCATGGCACCTTCAGAGATGTCCGAGTTGAAGAAGCAGTTGAGTGAGCTTCTTGAGTCGGGGTATGTTCGACCAAGTGCCTCGCCTTGGGGCGCACCGGTCCTGTTTGTGCGGAAGAAGGATGGTTCACTACGTTTGTGTATCGACTATCGTGAATCGAACAAGGTGACCATCAAGAACAAGTATCCTTTGCCGAGGATTGACGACTTGTTCGACCAGTTGCAGGGAGCGGCGGTATTCTCAAAGATTGATTTGAGATCGGGGTACTATCAGCTCCGGGTGAGGGAGTCCGACGTGCCGAAAACGGCTTTTGGACGAGATACGGACATTATGAGTTTGTAGTTATGCCTTTCGGGTTAACTAATGCGCCGGCGGTGTTCATGCAGTTGATGAACAAAGTCTTTATCGAGTATTTGGATAAGTGTGTCGTCGTCTTCATTGTGATATTCTTATCTATTCGAGGAATGAGGAGGAGCATGCCCATCATCCGCGAATAGTGTTAGACATTTTGAGGACCGAGCAACTCTATGCGAAGTTCTCGAAATGTGAGTTCTATTTGAAGGAAGTGATGTTTTTGGGTCATGTGATTTCGGTAGGAGTCCGTGTGGATCCGCAGAAAATTGAGGCGTGTTGGATTGGGCACCGCCCACTAATGTAAAGGAGGTCCGTAGTTTCTTGGGTTTGGTGGCTACTACCGTAGGTTCGCCGAGGTTTCTCAAAACTAGCTCGGCCACTTACACAGCTTGCTCCGAAATCAGAAGTTCGTTTGGAATGTCGAGAGACAGTCGAGTTTTGAGGAATCAAGAAGCGTTTGACTTCAGCTCCGGTTTTGGCGTTGCCATGTGGCAACGAGGGATTTGCCGTTTATAGCGATGCTTCTGGTCAGGGTCTTGGGTGCGTATTGATGCAGCACGGCAAGACCATTGCTTACGCATCGAGACAGTTGCGGCCGTATGAGCTGAACTACCCTACCCATGATTTGGAGTTAGCGGCCGTTGTGTTCGCGCTCAAGATCTGGCGTCACTATCTTTTCGGCTCTGCATGTCAGATTTTTACCGATCATAAGAGCCTGAAATACATATTTACTCAGCGGGAGTTGAATATGAGGCAGAGGAGGTGGTTAGAGCTGATTAAGGATTACGATCTTGAAATCCTTTATCATCCGGGCAAGGCAAACGTCGTGGCCGACGCCTTGAGTCGGAAACCGATTTCGTTGTGAACGCTTGAGGTCCTTACGCCTCAGCCTGAGCTTCGGAGGGCTTTGATCGGGTTAGATGTTGAGGTTTTGTTGCCTGGAGCTGTCGGGCAACTTTGTGCTTTAGAGATTTCATCGTCTTTGATCGATGAGGTTAAGCTGAAGCAATTAGAGGATCCGATGATTGCTCAAATCCGAGAGAACGTTCTTAAGGGAAAGTCTCCTGGGTTTGTGATTCACGAGGATGGTGTTTTGAGATTCCAAAGTCGGCTTTGTGTGCCGAACGATCCAGAGTTGCGACTGAGTATTTTGCGTGAGGCCCATTCCACACCCTATTCCGTTCATCCTGGTTCGAGTAAGATGTACAAGGACATGAGAAGAAATTTCGGGTGGAATGATATGAAGGAGGAGGTCGCACGCTTGTGGCGAGATGTTTGACTTGCCACAGTCAAAATCGAACATCGGCCATTTGGATTATTGCGATCACTTCCCATTCCGAATGGAAATGGGAAGATATATCGATGGATTTTGTTACGAGTTTGCCGAGATCGAGGTCGGGCATGAATATGGTATGGGTGGTTGTTGATCGTTTAACCAAGTCGGCACATTTTACGGGCATCAAGGACACTTGGGGCCGGAGAAATTGGCTCGTGTGTTTATCGCGCAGATTGTGAGACTTCACGGTACTCAAGTCTATTGTTTCGGATCGTGATGGCCGCTTTGTATCGCACTTTTGGCGGGCGGTGCATAAGGCGTTAGGTACCGTTTGCATTTGAGTACCTCTTTTCACCCCCGATCGGATGGACGGTCGGAGCGCACTATCCAAACATTCGAGGACATGTTGCGTGCTTGTGCCCTCGATCGAGTAGCGACTGGGAGGAGCACTTGCCATTGATCGAATTCACGTACAACAATAGTTGGCACGCGTCTATTCGGATGGCACCGTATGAGGCACTTTATGGGCGACGATGTCGATCGCCGATTTGTTGGAATGAGGCGTCCGATTTGGTCGGGACCGAACCGGATGTCGTTTTAGACGAGACGGAAGATAGAATTAATTCGAGAACGGATGTTGATCGCCCAGTCGGCGAAGTCATATGCCGATGTCCGTGCCGACCTTTAGAATTCGAGGTGGGAGACCACGTTTCTTTGAAGGTTTCACCGACGAGAGGAGTTTTCCGTTTCGGGAAGAAGGGGAAGTTGAGTCCGAGATTTATTGACCCTTCGAGATCCTTGAGCGAGTCGGTGGGTTAGCATACCGGTTGGCGTTACCCCGGCCCCGAGTCATGTTCATAGCGTTTTCATGTTTCCCGGTGAGGAAATATGTTCCGGATCCTAGTCACATCATCGACTATGGGGAGATTGACGTTGCGAGGATATTACTTTTGAGGAGCGTCCTTTGAAGATTTTGGAGCACCGTGAGAAGCGGCGAGGCATAAAACCATTCCTTTGGTCAAAGTGCGGTGGTCGAGACATGGTGTCGAGGAGGCGACTTGGGAAACCGAGGATAGCATGCGTGCTAAGTATCCCGAGTTGTTTATTTCTTAAGTTTCGGACGAAACTTGTTTTTAGAGGGTAGAATGTAATATCCGCATTTTCCCTTCTCTTATTATTCTCATCTTGGTGCATTTTCGTTTCTAGCAACTCGTTTGTAACCGTATTAACATTTTGAGGATATTTAATATTGAACTTTTGTCGCCGAGCTTGTTTCGGACTCGTTTTACTCGAGTCGGTGTTTCATGTTGTTTAGTCGCTATTTGGAGTGTTATCATAATCGCTGCTCGGAACCGCCGCTTGGGGTTACCAAGATCGATCTCATGTTATTGTGGGCGTTGTGAGTTTTGTTGGTGTTTCACCATGTTTCGTACATTTCACATGTTTGGATCGTTTTGTAAATTTCCCAAAAGTTTGGGAAATTTACGTTTGATGTTGTTTTTCAACCTTTGAGTAGTCGGGAATATGTTTTCCCTTCGGTACTTAAGTTCGTCGTTTGTGCCCCTTGCGTCCGTACTCATCGTGAATTGTTCATCGTTGTATTTCGATTCTTTCGGTACCTCCCTCTTTCATTCCCGGCTCGTACTCCACAAGAAGGAATGTTACGACGTAACACCCTTTTTGGTTACGCGTAACGTCCTAGTGTAAATCGATGCACTTCGCCTTTTTGGTTACGTACGTAACACCCTTTTCGATACGTACGTAACGCCTAGTGTATTTCGGTCCGTGCGATTCTCGCTTTTTGGTTACGTACGTAAGGCCCTTATGGCTTACGACGTATCAGCCTACGACGTTAGCGGTGGTGGCTAACGTGCGTAACGAGGCCCGGGGTTATAAACCCGGAGTTGACCGATTTCGGTCATTCTTCATCCCTCTCCTTCCCATCCGACTCCTAGGCGACCTTCTTGGTATTTCCGGCGATTTGAAGCTTTGTAACTCCGATCCATCATCTTCTTCGAGTTTTGGTGTATATTATCAACCTCTAATCGTGTTCTTCATCATTATTCAAGGTAAACTCCTAAAAACCTTGTTTTGGGTAAATTGAAGGGGTTTTCATGTTTCGTCCGATTCGTTCCGTATGTTAGATTAATTCATGATGTACATGATTAATCTCGTTAGTTTTGTTGGTTTCTACGGATTCATGCTATATTTCGTAGTAACTTTGTAATCGTAAGGGTTTGGTTGAGGTCCGCCTCGTTGTTGTTTTTATACGAATATACATGAATCGTAGGCGGGTTTTCGGGTGTATTCCAATTCCGTATTCATTTAGAAACGGTTGTGATTGTATTCTTCAAATCGTTAGGTTCGGTTCCGTTGGTTCCTAGCGGTTGTCGGTGACCTTCCTTTCCGTTCTTCACGTCGTCAATAATTCGAGGCAAGTATTTTTGGAAACCTTTAAGCTTAACATGAAATGGTGATGTATATTACTTGTGTGTAACTCACCTCGTGTTGGCCCGACGGGGTCAAGGAGGGAAATCTATGCTGCCGCCCTGGATTTCACGAGTTTGTTTAGCTAGCCAGTGCGGGAGGGTCCTTAGAGGCCTCGTGCGGGAATCTATGATATTACTCTGTTCCCAAGGCGATGCATGTGCGTGTTTTATTTTGTAATGTAGCCAGTGCGGGAGGGTCCTTAGAGGCCTCGTGCGGGAATCTATGATATTACTCTGTTCCCAAGGCAAATTATTCGACTGTTTGTTTCTAAAAGACATGTCTTGTTTTGGTTTTCGAAATGATTATTGGTGCATGTACTATGAAATGTGTAAGCGATTGGTTTGCCTTGAATACTTGTACTAGCGTAATTGCTAACCCCTTTGGGGACCCGTTGTCGGGGAAATTCTTGTTATGGATTTCAGGTTATGATTATCTGGACGAGCGAGCACCATGACAGTACGAGGATGTTGGCCAGGGTCGTTGACATGTGCATTTGGGTCCATTCATTTCCTTTGTCCATTTCGATATGGTTGTTTCCATAGTTTTAAACTTATAGATTGTACTCGCGAGTACTTAGGCTTTTCGTTTCAAACTCCGCATTGTATTACTTTAAAATTGTCACGTTGTTGGTTGATGCTTATTTTACCGGTTGCCCCGGGTGTATCTTTATATGTCATATTACTTAATTGTGTATCCTCGTTAACCAAGATGGTTAGTCGAGTGAAGTTTTCCTATTGTAGCCTGGTGGGTCCCATGGAGGGGTCTACGGCGCTGTAATACACCTCGAATAAATTGGGGGTGTTACATTTGGTTCCAATTACGGATTGATGCGTAGGTCTGGGTACTAATACCAAACATTATTCCTTTCGAACCCATTAAGCTCTTCTTCCATAGATGTAATCCAATGAGAGTTGTCTAGAGCTTCTTTGGTAGAAACAAGTTCGAATTGGGCTAAGAATACAGCAATAGTGCACATGTTGAGTCTTCTAAGCTCGGATTGAGATTTCCATTCAGGAAATGGAGATATCTCAGACTCGGGTTCTTCTTGCGCACTTACACGTCTTTTATGTAACTATCGCAAGTGCACGATATTGTATCAAGTAGTAAGTGGACTTTTTGAGTCTGGTTTATCGATCCCACGAGGAAGTTAGGTTATATATTGAATTATATACTTTATCTATTTGTTATAGGGATTAAGATGAGTGAAACACACAATTTAAGAGTTTGGTTTGACAATTACAAGGAAAATGCAATAATATTTCTAAAATTTAAGGAAATGAAAGATTGCACTAATAATAGATTAATGAAAGGGTAAAATGAAATAGTTGGGAATACAAACTTAGTTCATCATTAGTTATAGAAGATGTATATGAGATCATAAGATGAATTTACTTATTATGTTGTGTAGATTCGATTTTTTTTAAAAAGACGGTTCCTCTTTCGAATGTCAAAACTCCCCTTCTATATTGAATCAATCCACTATATTTCTATGTTGATTGACTTCAATACGTAGCATTAGGTTTTATGAAAATAACTCAAAGAATCATCTAAGGTGTATATTTCTATCCCATAGAACAACTTAGAGAGAAGATCATTTGATCTAATCAAACATATTTTCTTTCGAAACATATGAAGACCATAAATATCATCATTTATTGGCCAAATAAATAAAGATTGGTAACACAATGAAAATCACACATAATAATAAGTAATCCATAATAGATCTTTATACAAACTTAAATAACATGACAATCCTTGTTTATAATCCCAACTAAGGATAACTTAGCCCATGAAGGGTTTATTCAACATATTACAAGCTTGAGTGGTCATTATTAGTTGAAAAAGAGAAAGAATTGATCCTAACTCCCTTAGTAGATAAAGGAGAAACAAGCAATAATCTCCCTCAACAATATAAGCTAAACCACTATTACATAAATCACTCAAGAACACAAGTGTGTTCTTCACACAAAGAAAAATATTACAAAGTGGGGAATTATAAGATGAATGATGATTAATTATGGATCTAAGGGGTCTATTTATACACATAAAGTCATCTAATACCTCCAAAACTCCAGCATTATTACATTAGATCGGATCAAGGTCAGCCATCCCCTCAATAATAGATCAAAAGTATAAAAGATTAAAAAATGATCAAAAATCTGTCCAAGAGTTACGGCCGTAACTTTGAGGAGTTACGGCCGTAACTATGAGGACTTTACGGCCGTAACTTTCAGATGTTGCGGCCGTAACATGTCTACGGCTTTTGCACATTAGTTGTAGTGTGAGTTACGCCTGTAACTTTATGATGTTACGCCCGTATGGAGTTTCAGACTTCATTTTCAGCCCAGAATTTCTTAGACTTTGCGTTTTCGCCCCAAATCTTCTTCGGATGATTACTTTTGATATATAACTCTGATTTTGAATCTGGAAAGACTGCCGAACTCGTCTCGAAAAGCCCTACAACATGAATACATAAAAATTCAGTAAAGAAAATATTTTATAAACATGTTATTTCTTGAGTAAATCAGTAATTCAATCCGATTAAGACTAAATTTACATCTTCATCCTATAAAAATAAAATTATTAAAAACTAATCAATTCAAAGCAAAATCGAGTAGACTAGCTCATAATTATGGGTGAAATATATCAATACTAATCACAGATAAGTGTATAAAACTAACACTTATCACACCCCCAAACTTAAATTCTTGCTAGTCCCGAGCAAGACTCTTTATTATTCATGCTCAAAATAAAATAAAAAAAATAAGACACAAAATAAGAAAAATAATACACACACAAATTAAGAAAAATAATTATATATAAAAAGAGAAAAATAAATCAAAATGCCATTGATACACAATAACCAGCTTTATACAGTAGATAGAAATGAATCAAGATCCAAAATAAATCTACTAATGATTTTGAAGTTAAAACACGATTTTATTTTTGTAATTCCAAAATGCAAGGTATCCCCCCAAAAGGCTGATTATTTATTTCCCACTCGTGACATACACACGACTCCCTTTAATGGTTTCTCTTGATCACTCGTTTATTTTTCGACTCAATATGAAAAAGAATTTCATCGGCGTCATCAAATATTGTGATTGTTCACAAAATTGAGTGTATTGAAATTCAGCCACCAATTAATTCAAATTTGCTCATAATCTACATCCCTTTTAGTGATAGCTTTCACACCATTATATGCTAACGTGTAGCTCTTTTCACTAACACATTTTCCATTTTTTTAGGTGATAGATTTCACACCGTTATTTGCTAACGTGTAGCTCTTTTCACCAACACAATTTCCATCTCTTTTTTTAGGTGATAGCTTTCATACCTGTAGAGTGAGCCAATAAGCTTCCTGTAGAGTGATTGATCAACCGGCTTTCCAGCTTCATCAACACTAATTTGCACGGAAGTGCTCATGGGGGTTGACGATGATTTGAAAGTATTCATTCCAAACTTGTTGAGAAGCTCCTTACTGTATTTTTCTTGGTTGATGAATATCCCTATAGGCAACTGCTTTACCTGCAATCCTAGGAAATAACTAAGTTCTCCCATCATACTCATTTCAAATTTACTTTGCATGAGATGAGAGAACCTTTGACACAAAGCAAGGTTAGTTGAACCAAATATTATATCATCTACATATATTTGAACCATCAGGAGGTCATCACCTTCCTGTATTTTAAATAAGGTCTTGTCCACAACACATTTCTCGAATCCATTATCGGTTTGATACTGGGACAGAGTCTCATACCATGCTCTAGGGGCTTGCTTAAGTCCATACAGCACTTTCCTTAGCCTGTATACGAGGTCTCCGCCTTCTGGATTGACAAACCCTGGTGGTTGTTTATACTTCTTCAGCAAGGTCTCCATTCAGGAATGCACTTTTGACATCCATTTGATATACAATGAAGCTCTTATAGGCGGCAAAGGCTAAAAATATCCTAATGGCTTCTAGTATGGCTACAGGGGCAAATGTTTCATCGTAGTCTATGCCTTCTTCTTGTCTGTAGCCTTGGGCGACTAGTCGGGATTTGTTTCTGATAATGAGTCCATTTATATCCTTCTTGTTTCTAAATACCCATTTGGTTCCAATTACGGATTGATGCGTAGGTCTGGGTACTAATACCAAACATTATTCCTTTCGAACCCATTAAGCTCTTCTTCCATAGATGTAATCCAATGAGAGTTGTCTAGAGCTTCTTTGGTAGAAACAAGTTCGAATTGGGCTAAGAATACAACAATAGTGCACATGTTGAGTCTTCTAAGCTCGGATTGAGATTTCCATTCAGGAAATAGAGATATCTCAGACTCGGGTTCTTCTTGCGCACTTACACGTCTTTTATGTAACTATCGCAAGTGCACGATATCGTATCAAGTAGTAAGTGGACTTTTTGAGTCTGGTGTATCGATCCCACGAGGAAGTTAGGTTATATATTGAATTATATACTTTATCTATTTGTTATAGGGATTAAGATGAGTGAAACACACAATTTAAGAGTTTGGTTTGACAATTACAAGGAAAATGCAATAATATTTCTAAAATTTAAGGAAATGAGAGATTGCACTAATAATAGATTAATGAAAGGGTAAAATGAAATAGTTGGGAATACAAACTTAGTTCATCATTAGTTATAGAAGATGTATATGAGATCATAAGATGAATTTACTTATTATGTTGTGTAGATTCGATTTTTTTTAAAAAGACGGTTCCTCTTTCGAATGTCAAAACTCCCCTTCTATATTGAATCAATCCACTATATTTCTATGTTGATTGACTTCAATACATAGCATTAGGTTTTATGAAAATAACTCAAAGAATCATCTAAGGTGTATATTTCTATCCCATAGAACAACTTAGAGAGAAGATCATTTGATCTAATCAAACATATTTTCTTTCGAAACATATGAAGACCATAAATATCATCATTTATTGGCCAAATAAATAAAGATTGGTAACACAATGAAAATCACACATAATAATAAGTAATCCATAATAGATCTTTATACAAACTTAAATAACATGACAATCCTTGTTTATAATCCCAACTAAGGATAACTTAGCCCATGAAGGGTTTATTCAACATATTACAAGCTTGAGTGGTCATTATTAGTTGAAAAAGAGAAAGAATTGATCCTAACTCCCTTAGTAGATAAAGGAGAAAGAAGCAATAATCTCCCTCAACAATATAAGCTAAACCACTATTACATAAATCACTCAAGAACACAAGTGTGTTCTTCACACAAAGAAAAATATTACAAAGTGGGGAATTATAAGATGAATGATGATTAATTATGGATCTAAGGGGTCTATTTATACAAATAAAGTCATCTAATACCTCCAAAACTCCAGCATTATTACATTAGATCGGATCAAGGCCAGCCATCCCCTCAATAATAGATCAAAAGTATAAAAGATTAAAAAATGATCAAAAATCTGTCCAAGAGTTACGGCCGTAACTTTGAGGAGTTACGGCCGTAACTATGAGGACTTTACGGCCGTAACTTTCAGATGTTGCGGCCGTAACATGTCTACGGATTTTGCACATTAGTTGTAGTGTGAGTTACGCCTGTAACTTTATGATGTTACGCCCGTATGGAGTTTCAGACTTCATTTTCAGCCCAGAATTTCTTAGACTTTGCGTTTTCGCCCCAAATCTTCTTCGGATGATTACTTTTGATATATAACTCTGATTTTGAATCTGGAAAGACTGCCGAACTCGTCTCGAAAAGCCCTACAACATGAATACATAAAAATTCAGTAAAGAAAATATTTTATAAACATGTTATTTCTTGAGTAAATCAGTAATTCAATCTGATTAAGACTAAATTTACATCTTCATCCTATAAAAATAAAATTATTAAAAACTAATTAATTCAAAGCAAAATCGAGTAGACTAGCTCATAATTATGGGTGAAATATATCAATACTAATCACAGATAAGTGTATAAAACTAACACTTATCACACCCCCAAACTTAAATTCTTGCTAGTCCCGAGCAAGACTCTTTATTATTCATGCTCAAAATAAAATAAAAAAATAAGACACAAAATAAGAAAAATAATACACACACAAATTAAGAAAAATAATTATATATATAAAGAGAAAAATAGATCAAAATGCCATTGATACACAATAACCAGCTTTATACAGTAGATAGAAATGAATCAAGATCCAAAATAAATCTACTAATGATTTTGAAGTTAAAACACGATTTTATTTTTGTAATTCCAAAATGCAAGGTATCCCCCCAAAAGGCTGATTATTTATTTCCCACTCGTGACATACACACGACTCCCTTTAATGGTTGCTCTTGATCACTCGTTTATTTTTCGACTCAATATGAAAAAGAATTTCATCGGCGTCATCAAATATTGTGATTGTTCACAAAATTGAGTGTATTGAAATTCAGCCACCAATTAATTCAAATTTGCTCATAATCTACATCCCTTTTAGTGATAGCTTTCACACCATTATATGCTAACGTGTAGCTCTTTTCACTAACACATTTTCCATTTTTTTAGGTGATAGATTTCACACCGTTATTTGCTAACGTGTAGCTCTTTTCACCAACACAATTTCCATCTCTTTTTTTAGGTGATAGCTTTCATACCGTTATTTGCTAACATGTAGCTCTTTTCACCAACACATTTTCCATCTCGTGTGAGACGGCAGCTACACACCAACAATGGTTAGTCCTTTATTTTTCGCAATATTTTAGGATCCCCAAAATTAGGCAGGTGTTGCTGCTCAACACCTCTCCTTTTTTCCGACTAACCTCATTTTATCAATGACTTTTTTTAGGGAATAGAATTTTTGCAGAAAAATCGTTTATTAGCTAAGCATGAAAAATCAAAAAGTCCTCAAATTAAGTAAATTTCAGTTCTATTTTTCATCAACCGAATGATTCTTCTTTTCTTAAGATAATGAATGACTCAATTTTACATGATAACTACAAGGCTTGGAAAAAAAGATTAAGACTCAAAAATTTTGTAATGTACAAATTTTTAATCGGTTAAAACGATTTTAGAAGCTTGTATATAGCTAACTTATTGGTGTTATGGCCAGATCTAGAAATCTCACAAAACAATATATATATATATATATATATACATTAAAAAAATATCAAAGTCAAATAATAATGTAACACCCCGAGATGTTCGGAATAATTACAGCGCCGTAAACCCTTTAAGTAAGGATTTACAAGGCTAATTAAAAAAAAGAAAGTAAATATAAGACATCAACACTGCGAAACTTCAAGTCTATGGAACGAACAACTGGTTCAACGGGTAATTAATACAACCATATCGAATTAATATCAAAAGGACATGCGTACTCGAGTACAGAAACCAAACCAAGACCACAAATCTCCACTAACAATAAACATCATCAACCCCTTTCGCCGGCCCGTCGGTCGCTTCCGCTCCTCGGCTACCTGAACATCAAAACAAATGTCCACCCCCGAAGGGGTTAGCAAAACGATGCTAGTACAAGTATCATGTTAAACAATTCGAATATGCATCAATAATACATAACAAGATACACCACACGGACTTCCGCTACCGGAATCCGACAATGCGAATCCACAAGATTCCATTACACAGCATGGGTATTCCAATGATCCAGCGCCCTCAGCATAGATCCCAAGATGATCCCGTCGGACCAACACGAGGTGGAAATAACCCGTCCAATGATCCAGCGCCCTCAGCATAGATCCCAAGATGATCCCGTCGGACCAACACGAGGTGGACATCCGATCCAGCGCCCTCATCATAGATCGTTCAACGTATACAAACACAACTCATGCATACACATATGCCAAATCATTATGTTCATCATCATGAACATATAAACACTATATCACGAATATCATGACAAATCAACGAAGTAAATATCACGTTCAACAACTTGCATAATCATACACATACTCCAAAAATACCGATATTAACATATCACGATACTTGCCTCGAAAATGGCAAGAACGATATACTTCAATGCTCTCGACGCACTCGAAGGCCGCCTCCTCCGATCAACGTAACAAGCTCGAACCTTAAAAAAAGGAACGATATACAAATCATCTCAAGTCGAACGATGGCCTAACAATTCGGTCTACGACCGAAAAGCTCAAAATAAACAATCGCCGGATCGTTAGCGCGCCACGCACTTACGTAACGTGCGCTAAGACGGACTGTTAGCGTACGCTGTCTTATAAGACTAGCGTGCGCTAGCCACGGTCTGGCAGTCTGACTCGGCTGGTCTCATAACGTACGCTACGTACGTTTTGTGCTAAAACCGAACCTCGATAGTGCATGTTAACTCACACAGGTTAGCGTGCGCTAATCTTGCATGGCAGAAAACTGCAAACCGAAAACTGGGTTGGATGATGAAGAACTTATGAATCCTATGGTGATGTTACAAGTTATCCTCGGGCATATCAAGATAATAAGGTTTCTGGAAGATTTATGATTATGAAATACCAATATACGGATAGTTATCTCGATATCACAATTCCTCTACGATCTTCCAGAAATAATCTAAGTTCCATCGTCTAACGTTCCAAAACACATGATTCCAACGTATACAACATATCAACTGGGTAATATCCGATTACTTGATCATAAATCGATTTAAACATGCTTAGGAGTCCTTATAATAAGGTGGTTCAAAGGTTCATTCGATATCTAGCATCTATACGTCAAAAGTATCCTTCTAACATGCGATGACCGATAAAAACGAAATACTTGCTATCCAAACATGATTCAAACTTCCTTAGGAACCTTACTAATCATTGGTGAAAAATCACCTACCTCAAAGTAATGAAGAACACGGATGAAAATGAAGCAATCCAATACCAAAGGCTTGAACACCAATCTCCAATGATATAAGATCTTCAATCTAGAACTAAGTGGTTGATACGAAGTGTTTAGGACGAATGGAGTTATGTTACAAGTGCAAGAGTTCGGGTTATGTGGGAAGAAAGGACTGAAATCACGAATAGGATGTCATCCTATTTATAATAAATGGCTATTAGCGCGCGCTACACCTGCTCGTAGCGTGCGCTAACGGCTCACGCCTAAACAGTACTCGGCACTTAGCGTACGCTACGCATATACATGTAGCGTGCGCTAAGGCGTTGACCCGGCTTTTCCCGAAAGCCGCCCAGTCGTCGACACGATCCGACAGGGGTCCCGGCCGATCTCACCTACCGCACGTCTCCATCAGTCTGACCACGCATAGCGTGCGCTAATTACACTCGGTAGCGTGCGCTATAAAACCATGTTAGCGTACGCTACCCTTAGCCTGTAGCGTGCGCTACATGCACAGAATTTCAACCTTTAAATCACATACACGAAATTATATGCTCAACGATATCGGATTATGAACTACGGAGAATAGTATTCAGACAAAAGTACAATCATTACAATATCGCAAGTTCCAATTACATAACAGAAATCTCGGGTATTACATCCTTCCTCCCTAAAAAGAAGTTTCGTCCCGAAACTTAGGATGAAAACAACTCCGGATATTTAGCCTTCATACCGTCCTCCGTTTCCCAAGTGGCCTCTTCGACTCCATGTCGTGACCATTGTACTTTAACCAAATGTATCGGTTTATTCCTTAATTGTTTGATCCGGCTCTCAAGTATCTTGATTGGTCTTTCTTCGAAGGTGCCATCATTAGCTATCTCGATCTCGTCGAAATCAATGACGTGACTGGGGTCCGGTATATACTTCCGCAGTTGGGATACGTGAAATACACTGTGAACATGACTCAGCGATGGCGGTAAGGCCAACCTGTATGCTAAATCCCCAACTCTATCTAGGATCTCAAATGGTCCGATATATCTTGGACTAAGCTTGCCTCTTCTCCCAAAACGGAAAATCCCTCGTGTAGGAGACACCTTCAATAGTACGTGGTCCCCAACGTCGAACTCTAGAGGGCGACGACGTACATCTGCATAAGACTTCGCCGACTGCAGGCGTCAACAGTCTCTCTCGAATCACCGCTATCTTCTCTTGAGTCTGGATAATCAAATCCGGTTCCGTCCCGATCAAATCCGAAGAATCATCCCAACACAGGGGTGATCGGCACCTCCTCCCGTACAAAGCTTCAAATGGTGCCATCTTAATAGAAGCATGCCAACTATTATTGTAAGTGAATTCGATCAAGGGCAAGTGAACTTCCCAATCAGTCGACCAATCCAACGCACAAGCTCTAAGCATGTCTTCTACAGTTTGAATAGTCCTTTCGGACTGACCGTCCGTTTGGGGATGATAAGCTGTGCTAAAGTTGAGCTCAGTCCCCAAAGCTTTGTGAACTGCTTTCCAGAAGTGCGACACGAAACGACCATCTCGATCTGAAATAATGGTCTTCGGCGTCCCGTGCAATCTGGCTATCTCCGCAATAAATACTCGCGCCAAACTTTCGGGTCCCCAAGTATCTTTGATCCCTAGGAAATGAGCTGACTTGGTTAGTCGATCAACTATAACCCAAATCATGTTCATTCCCGCTCTAGTCCTTGGCATACTGGTGATGAAATCCATCGAGATATCCTCCCACTTCCACTCAGGGATCGGAAGCGGCTTTAACATCCCGGCAGGTCGCTGATGCTCAACCTTGACCTGCTGACAAGTCAAACACTTCGAAACGTACTCTGCTACGTCCTTCTTCATATTCCCCCACCAGAAGTTTTGTTTAAGATCCTTATACATCTTATCACGCCTCGGTGAATAGAATAGGGCGCGCTATGAGCTTCTTTCAGAATAGTCCGTCTCAAGTCATCATCGTCGGGAACGCAAAGTCGACTCCGAAATCTCAGAACTCCATCGTCTTGTATCACGAATCCTGGGGCTTTTCCTTTCTTTACTTCATCACATAATCGAAGGATCAGAGAATCGTCTAACTGCTTGGACTTGATCTTCTCGACTAGTGATGAAGTCAGTTCCATCACATAAAGTCGCCCTTGGATTTCTGGTGCCCATACTTCAATCCCTTCGCGGATCAGTTCTCGTTGAATGCTGGTCTGGGGCGTAAGAGCTTCCAACACTCGAAGAGAAACAGGTTTACGGCTCAAAGCATCGGCTACTACATTTGCTTTCCCCGGATGATAGAGAATCTCCAAGTCGTAATCCTTGATCAATTCCAGCCACCTTCTCTGCCTCATGTTTAATTCTTTCTGACTGAAAATGTATTTGAGGCTCTTATGATCTGTAAAGATCTGACAATGAGTGCCGTACAGATAATGTCTCCAAATTTTCAAGGCAAAGACCACAGCTGCTAGCTCCAGATCATGAGTCGGATAATTAATTTCGTACGGTTTCAATTGCCGAGAAGCATAAGCAATTACTTTACCCTTTTGCATCAACACACAACCCAAACCCTGATTCTAAGCGTCGCTGTATACCAAAAATCCGTCAGTTCCTTCTGGCAGCGCTAATATAGGTGCTGTCGTCAGTCTCTTCTTAAGTTCGTCAAAACCAGCCTGGCACTTCTCATTCCACGCGAACTTTTGAGTTTTCTGTAACAGCTGGGTGAGCGGACGAGCAATTTTGGAAAATCCCTCTACAAAGCGGCGATAATATCCAGCAAGTCCTAAGAAGCTTCGGACTTCTTTCACGTTTTTAGGGGCTTCCCATTCCAAGATTGCTTCGACTTTCTTCGGGTCCACCTGAACCCCGTCGGATGATATCACGTGCCCAAGGAAGGTTACTTTATTAAGCCAGAATTCGCATTTAGAAAGCTTAGTATACAGCTGTTCCTTTCTCAAGATGCTCAAAACCACACGTAAATGTTCAGTATGTTCCTCTGCGTCCCTCGAATATATCAAGATGTCGTCAATGAAGACAACCACAAATTTATCCAAGTACTCCAAGAATACCCGATTCATCAATTGCATGAATACCGCAGGAGCATTTGTAAGTCCAAATGGCATCACTACAAATTCATAATGCCCGTACCGGGATCTGAAAGCAGATTTCGGTATATCCGATTCCTTAATTCTCAACTGATGGTATCCTGATCGCAAGTCAATCTTCGAGAATACCCTTGCCCCTTGCAGTTGCTCAATCAAGTCGTCGATCCGAGGTATAGGATACTTATTCTTGATCGTCATCTTGTTAAGCTCCCTATAATCAATACACAGTCGGAGGGATCCGTCTTTCTTCCGGACAAAGAGAACGGGCGCTCCCCAAGGGGAAACGCTCGGTTGAATATAGCCCTTTTGTAACAATTCCTCCAGTTGCTTCTTGAGTTCATACATCTCGGTTGGCGCCATGCGGTATGGTGCCCTGGAAATAGGGGTTGCTCTAGGCTCTAATTCGATGGTGAATTCCACTTCTCTTTGCGGAGGTAACCCTGGTAGCTCGTCAGGAAATATATCTGAGAACTCATTCACAACTGGAATAGACGAGAGTTCTACTCCTTCCTCTTTCCTCATGGCATAACACCAAAGTCCATGACATCCCTGTTTGATAATTTCTGCTTTCATTGCTTTGATCAATTTCCCGAGCTTCGGTCTCCATCCTCGGAATAAGTGTTCGATCCGTCATCGCAATGATGGAAATGACTCTCTCTGTAATTCAAAGACAGGCTCCATAACGGTTGAGCCAATCGTCTCCGAGAATTAAATCGTCACCGCAGATGTCAACTACAATAAGATTCGATGGCCAATCTCTTCCCTCTATAGATACTGGGAAATCCCTAGCTTCAAGTGTTCCCATAATTCTCTCTCCACTCGGCAATCCCACAACATACGGTTCACAATCAATTAAGCACGAGATTTTCAAACGATTAACACAGTTCAAAGATTTAAAAGAATGTGTGGCTCCGGAATCGAATAAAACACTAGCTGGTTGCAAAAGGATCTGAATCGTACACGATGCAACAGCAGTGTTCTCGTCGCCGATCTCCTCATTTCAGACAGCGCGAGGAACGGACCCAAAGATCGGATGTCTCTCTCTTCCAGCCGTCTGCTGGAATCCACTCTGCGTGTCTGGTTCACACTTATCTCCTTAGGAATCAGTGCCGGAGTGCGGGTACCAAAAGATCTAGTAGCGGCTCCACGAAGGCCGCACGGTGCCCTTCTTGCCCAGTCGTAACAAGTCGCGGAAGATGCGGGCAATCACGTCGAACATGCCTCGCTCGACCACAATTGTAACATTTCTTTGATGCGTCCAAATCGCTGATGCTGTCCGGAACTTCTTTCCGCCTCTAGAAGGATGTGGAGGTTTCTAGCCGAATAAAAGGAAGACCGGCCTTTGCGGGCCCCACCATTCTTGTTTTACGCAAAGTGCCGGTCACCTTCGCTTCTTTGCCTCTACCGATTTCTCTACCGCCGCCTCTTTCATGTCGTAGGCGGCGCTTTGTCTTGATACTGCCGCAACGTAGTACACTCGAATCCGGACATGTACCTCTGAATCTCCGGCTTCATCCGCATATCAAAATGAAAAATCTTTTCTGCCTCCGTTCTGACCAAGTGTCGCACACAAGTCAGCTGATGATTAAAAGTTTTAATTACATCTGTCACAGATGCCTCCGAACTCTGTGGTGAGAAAAACTCTCGGATCTTCGCCTCTCTTACTGGACGGGGACAATACTGTGCTTCCATCATTTGTTTGAATTCCGTCCAATCCGCATTATGATCCTCGGGTCGAACAGCTTCCCACCAATCAAAGGCCTCCCGGTCGGGAAAATACTGGGCGATGGGAACCTTCCGGTCCTCGGGACAGTTAAGACCCGCGAATATCTTTTCCAACTCCTTGAGCCAGTGATCCCAAGTAAGTGTCTCAGCAGATCCGTCAAATTTTGGCGGGTGCAATTTAACCACTTCCGCAAGCCATCTGTCTCCCCGGTTATCCTCGTGGTGCTGCTGTCCCATCGCTGTCTGCATGCGATCGACGACCTGGGCGAACTGATTTATTTGCGCCACCACCTGTTGAAGCACTCCTGGCATGTTAGGGTTTGCGTCATCATTCGCTGATCCTTGCTGCCCTCCAGAATGGGAATCGGTTCGACTAGCCGATATTTCTGGGGTAGTTGCGGAATCCTCATGTCTCACGTTACCACGTCCGCGTCCACGTCCCCCTCTCAACATGCTGTAAACGCAATTTCTCAATATACAGAACAAAATTTTTGGAATAAAGTCCGTCAATACTCTCAAAACAGTAATTAAGTAAAACGGTAGTACAAGAGATTAAGAGACTTACAACCACGGTCCACATGACGACTTGAACAAAGGATGTTACAAACGACCCGTAAATCAAATAACGTAAACAGACCCAAACAAAACCCGACTGCCAAGATATCCATAAATCTTAGCTCCGATACCATAATCTGTAACACCCCGAGATGTTCGGAATAATTACAGCGTCGTAAACCCTTTAAGTAAGGATTTACAAGGCTAATTAAAAAAAAGAAAGTAAATATAAGACATCAACACTGCGAAACTTCAAGTCTATGGAACGAACAACTGGTTCAACGGGTAATTAATACAACCATATCGAATTAATATCAAAAGGACACGCGTACTCGAGTACAGAAACCAAACCAAGACCACAAATCTCCAATAACAATAAACATCACTGACCCCCTTCGTCGTCACGTCGGTCCTGTGGCTGTTTCCCTGCTCCTCGGCTACCTGAACATCAAAACAAATGTCCACCCCCGAAGGGGTTAGCAAAACGATGCTAGTACAAGTATCATGTTAAACAATTCGAATATGCATCAATAATACATAACAAGATACACCACACGGACTTCCGCTACCGGAATCCGACAATGCGAATCCACAAGATTCCATTACACAGCATGGGTATTCCAATGATCCAGCGCCCTCAGCATAGATCCCAAGATGATCCCGTCGGACCAACACGAGGTGGAAATAACCCGTCCAATGATCCAGCGCCCTCGGATAGATCCCAAGATGATCCCGTCGGACCAACACGAGGTGGACATCCGATCCAGCGCCCTCAGCATAGATCGTTCAACGTATACAAACACAACTCATGCATACACATATGCCAAATCATTATGTTCATCATCATGAACATATAAACACTATATCACGAATATCATGACAAATCAACGAAGTAAATATCACGTTCAACAACTTGCATAATCATACACATACTCCAAAAATACCGATATTAACATATCACGATACTTGCCTCGAAGATGGCAAGAACGATATACTTCAATGCTCTCGACGCACTCGAAGGCCGCCTCCTCCGATCAACGTAACAAGCTCGAACCTTAACAAAAGGAACGATATACAAATCATCTCAAGTCGAACGATGGCCTAACAATTCGGTCTACGACCGAAAAGCTCAAAATAAACAATGCGGATTTGCTTAGCGCGCTCGTACCCTCGTAGCGTGCGCTAAAATGAGCTGATAAGCGTCTGTTGTCTTATAAGACTAGCGTCGCTAGCCACGGCTCTGGCGATCGACTTGGCTGGTCTCATAACGTACGCTACGTACGTTTTGTGCTAAAACCGAACCTCGATAGCGCACGTTAACTCACACAGGTTAGCGTGCGCTAATCTTGCATGGCAGAAAACTGCAAACCGAAAACTGGGTTGGATGATGAAGAACTTATGAATCTTATGGTGATGTTACAAGTTATCCTCGGGCATATCAAGATAATAAGGTTTCTGGAAGATTTATGATTATGAAATACCAATATACGGATAGTTATCTCGATATCACAATTCCTCTACGATCTTCCAGAAATAATCTAAGTTCCATCGTCTAACGTTCCAAAACACATGATTCCAACGTATACAACATATCAACTGGGTAATATCCGATTACTTGATCATAAATCGATTTAAACATGCTTAGGAGTCCTTATAATAAGGTGGTTCAAAGGTTCATTCGATATCTAGCATCTATACGTCAAAAGTATCCTTCTAACATGCGATGACCGATAAAAACGAAATACTTGCTATCCAAACATGATTCAAACTTCCTTAGGAACCTTACTAATCATTGGTGAAAAATCACCTACCTCAAAGTAATGAAGAACACGGATGAAAATGAAGCAATCCAATACCAAAGGCTTGAACACCAATCTCCAATGATATAAGATCTTCAATCTCGAACTAAGTGGTTGATACGAAGTGTTTAGGACGAATGGAGTTATGTTACAAGTGCAAGAGTTCGGGTTATGTGGGAAGAAAGGACTGAAATCACGAATAGGATGCTGTCCTATTTATAATAAATGGCTATTAGCGCGCGCTACACCCTGTTCGTAGCGTGCGCTAACGGCTCACAGTCTAAACTGTACTCGGCACTTAGCGTACGCTACGCATATACCTGTAGCGTGCGCTAAGGCGTTGACCCGGCTTTTCCCGAAAGCCGTCCAGGTACGTCCGACACGATCCGACAGGGGTCCCCCGGCCAGATCTCACCTACCGCACGTCTCCATCAGTCTGACCACGCATAGCGTGCGCTAATTACACTCGGTAGCGTGCGCTATAAAACCATGTTAGCGTACGCTACCCTTAGCCTGTAGCGTGCGCTACATGCACAGAATTTCAACCTTTAAATCACATACACGAAATTATATGCTCGACGATATCGGATTATGAACTACGGAGAATAGTATTCAGACAAAAGTACAATCATTACAATATCGCAAGTTCCAATTACATAACAGAAATCTCGGGTATTACAAATAAAAATAATCAAAACACACCACAATAATTAAAGCTAAACACACCAAAATAATCAAAACACATCACCCTCAAACTTGAAAAAGAAAATGTCCTTAGTTTAAAAAAATAAAAAAAATAAAATAAAAAGCAAGGGAGAAAAACAGAATACTCTCTGTTATGAAAGTTGATGCTTGAGCTAACGCCTTTTTGGATCTACAAGAGAAAAAATATACGAGGCAAACAATAAAAGGAAATAAAATATACCCAGAAGTATAACATAATTTTTAAGATGCGCTTCAGGAAAGTCCGAAGAGTCGCCTTACGCTGCCATCAATGCTTTTATTAAAAACAAATAATAAAAATTACAGCAATAAAAATAACAATACATAAATCGCGAATAGATGCGCGTCAAGAGATCAAAAAGAAACTCCTTAAGCTGCCATCATTTAACACGATTTTTACACATAACAGAAAGTAAAAATAACAAGAGGTCCGATATCGGTTATTAAAGGGAGAGAAATGAATCCACTTTTCGTTTTCTCACGGTAAAATCTTCCATCCAGACAATATTAGCTAGAGCTGAATCTGGTTGAGGAACAAATTCAATGAGTTTTTTGATTAGTTCTTCTGGTGTTGTTGCAACGACTATGATTCGTTTAGCACGCTCAGAAATAAAACCCTTTTCAGCAGAGTAGTCGATGAAAGATAGTAAACCATCAAAGAAACCATTGACATTAAGCACACCTATGAACATTTAGCTGGGCTCTGGTAACCACATGAAAAAGTTCCTCAAAAGTGCCAAAACCACCGGGAAGGGTGATAAAGGCGTCAGAATTATTCATCATGTGAGTTATGCGATTTTGCATATTTACAGCTCTAAACTCATCTCCAATAGTTGCCCCGGTGATTTTACTTTCAGCCAGAGGTTTTGGAATTATTCCCAACACTTTTACTCCTTCCATATAGGCAGAAGCAGCAGCGCGTCCCATTAATCCTAGACTTCCTCCTCCCTAAACTACATGAATGCATTTTTCTCCTAAGGTACGACCCAAGTTGTGGGCTGCTTCAGTAAAACATACCTCTGTTCCATAACTAGCTCCACCAAAAATGCAGACTGAGTTAAATCTTTTTGTGGAAGATGATGATTCTATTTTTGAAAAGAAACTTATTTGAGAGAAAAAGAGAAAAGTACAAGTTTGAGGGATGAATAAAAGAAACAAGCACAATGTTTATTTATAGAAGAAAAATAAGGTAAAAATATTTAACAAATATGTGATTGCGTTAATTGCACTTCAACTACTCAATAGAATAATGAATGCATTTATCGCGTATCACATTTTTTATTCAGAAAATCTCACCATACGACAAAAATAAAAGATACTTACGCGTATGTATAGTAGTTGTGATTGTGGCTCATATCTTCCTCTGATTTTACATTCAGAAACGGCTTAAACGCCTTCTAAGAGTCGGGGAGAAACTTCCCATCCAATTTTCTTACAAATTGACAAACTGGGTCTTTTAACGTCAGATTCCCAAGACGTTGTTCATATTCTGGCTTCAATTGCATCAATTTTTAGACAATAATCATCTGTGGAGGGATGATTCAAAGTTTTTAGGACATTGAAGGTGGCATGTTCGTCTTGCACTCTAAGAATTAGCTTTCCTTCATAGACGTCAATAAGAGCATGTCCGGTTGCAAGAAATGGCCGTCCCAAGATAATAGGAATATCATGATCTTCCTCCATGTCAAGGATGATAAAATCTGCTGGAAGTATAAATTTATCAACCTTGATTAGCACATCTTCTATTATCCCATGTGGATATTTGATTGACCGATCGGCTAATTGTAGTGAAACTGTTGTTGCTTTTGCTTCTCCCAAGTTTAGTTTGTTGAAAATTGATAGGGGCATCAAATTGATACTTGCCCCTAAATCACAAAGAGCTTTGTCAATATTCACTTCACCAATTGTACACGGGATTGTAAAAGTTCTCGGGTCTTTTAGCTTGGGTGGCAATTTCTTTTGGAGTATTGCACTACATTCCTCTGTTAGCACGACAGTTTCATATTCTTCAAGCCTTCGTTTGTTAGAAAGAATATCTTTCATAAATTTGGCATAGCTTGGCATTTGTGCTAGAGCATCGGCAAAAGGTATATTGATGCGTAGCTTTTTGAAAATTTCCACAAATTTGCCGAATTGCGCATCGAGCTTGTGATTCTTCAACCGTTGAGAAAAAGAGATAGGTGGAACATAAGATTTGGCAGCAACTGGGCCTTTTTGAGATGAAGGTCTTGATTCAGATTCTTTTTCTATTTCACGACTTTGTTTATTTTTTTGTTTTGTCAGATGATTTTCCACAGAAATCTCGGGCAATTGCACTCCACTTCTTGTTGTGATAGCCTGGACACACTCCCTTAGATTTACCTCAGTATTGCTAGGTAACATGCCGTGGGATCTTTCGGAAAGTATTTTGGCCATTTGGCCAACTTGTGTCTCCAGATTTTTAATTGAAGCATCATTGTGTTGTTGATACTTCAGTTGTTGTTTGGCTAGCTTTATGATTGCTTCTTTCCACCTGGGCTTCTTTTCTTGATGCGTTAGATTTAACACATTGTTGTTCTTTGCATAAGAAAAATTTGGATGATTTTTGTACCCTGGATTGTATGTTGGCTCGTAAGGATTGTATGCTTGCCTTTGGAAATTCTGAGCATAGGCCACTTGTTCTGGTGGTGGGAATGATTGCTCCTGTTGCACTAAGGGACACATAGTGCTGTTGTGAGTTGCTCCACAAATTTCACATGAAAGAGCTAAAACTTGTGGAGTTTGCACCGTCTTCACATATTGAGGAGTTGAAAAAGACATGTCCTCGACTTTCTTTGATAAAGCTTCAATTTTTGCCAACATAAGTGAATAAGAATCCACTTCAAAAACGCCATTTGGTTTTTTTTGGATATTTCTGTCTGGCCATCTTGCACTTTGTTCACTTATAACCTCAAAAAGATTATAAGCCTCTCTCATAGTTTTGTTGCCAAGTGAGCCATTTGATGATGAATCGACATTGGCTCGGCATGTAGGTAAGAGTCCAGAATAGAAGTAATTGACTTGTGCTCCCAAATTGAAACCATGGTTAGGACATTTTCGTAGCATATCTTTGTATCTCTCCCATGCTTCGTGAAATGACTCCGAATCTTGTTGGCAAAATGTAGAGATTTCGTATTTGAGTTTCGCCACTTTTATTGGTGGAAAGTATTTAGTGGTGAATTTTTGAACAAATTCGGGCTAATTTGTTATGCTTCGTGGTGGCAAAGTATCTAGCCACTCTCTTGCTCTGTCCTTCAAAGTGTGCACAAAAAGTCTCAGTTTTATCGCCTCGTCATTTACATGTGGATATTTGAAATTTCCACAAATCTCCACAAAACGGTTAATGTGGAGATATGGATTCTCGTCGATTCTTCCATAGAATGAGTTGTTGTTGGAGAAGAGATTGATGACATCTGGGCGAATTTGAAAATTGTCCACTCCAAATGGTGGATAGATCACACTTGATTGCACGCTCAAAGATGGGGGGTTCATGAATTTTCCAAAGAGCATGTTGTCTTCATCTATTTCCGGTACAATAGGATGTTGTTGATGTTGAATGTTTTGAGCATCCCCCTACCGGAGGAATTCTTTCGTTATCATTTTCTTGGAGGAGTGGCGGGTTTGGTTCGTCCGCTATTGATGGTGAAGAAATAATGCTTGTTTCTTGTTTTCTTCGCCTTCTTCTAAATGTGGCTTCAATCTCGGGATCTAGTGAAACTAAATCGCGATTGTACGTCCTTCGCATAGACAAGAGAATTAACAACAAAGAAAAAGTTGTATTTATAACAATAGTTAATAATGTAATATTTCAAAATAACTCTTATACTTCCCCGGTAACGGCGCCAAAAACTTGACACGTCTTTTGTGTAACTATCGCAAGTGCACGATATCGTATCAAGTAGTAAGTAGAATTTTTGAGTCCGGTTTATCGATACCACGAGGAAGTTAGGTTATATATTAAATTATACACTTTATCTATTTGTTATATGGATTAAGATGAGTGAAACACACAATTTAAGAGTTTGGTTTGACAATTGCATGGAAAATGCAATAATAGTTCTAAAATTTAAGGAAATGAAAGATTGCACTAATAATAGATTAATGAAAGGGTAAAATGAAATACTTGGGAATACAAACTTAGTTCATCATTAGTTATAGAAGATGTATATGAGATCATAAGATGAATTTACTTATTATGTTGTGTAGATTCGATTTTTTTTAAAAAGACGGTTCCTCTTTCGAATGTCAAAACGCCCCTTCTATATTGAATCAATCCACTATATTTCTATGTTGATTGGCTTCAATACATAGCATTAGATTTTATGAAAATAACTCAAAGAATCATCTAAGGTCTAGAAGTATATTTCTATCCCCTAGAACAACTTAGAGTGAAGATCATTTGATCTAATCAAACATATTTTCTTTCGAAACATATGAAGACCATAAATATCATCATTTATTGGCCAAATAAATAAAGATTGGTAAAACAATGAAAATCATACACAATAATAAGTAATCCATAATAGATCTTTATACAAACTTAAATAACATGACAAATCTTGTTTATAATCCCAACTAAGGATAACTTATCCCATGAAGGGTTTATTCAACATATTACAAGCTTGAGTGGTCATTATTAGTTGAAACAGATAAAGAATTGATCCTAACTCCCTTAGTAGATAAAGGAGAAAGAAGCAATAATCTCCCTCAACAACATAAGCTAAACCACTATTACTTAAATCACTTAAGAACACAAGTGTGTTCTTCACACAAAAAAAATATTACAAAGTGGGAAATTAAAAGATGAATGATGATTCATGATGGATCTAAGGGGTCTATTTATACACCTAAAGTCATCTAATAGCTCCAAAACTCTAGCATTATTACATTATATCGGATCAAGGCTAGTCATCCCCTCAATAATAGACCAAATGTATAAAAGATTAAAAAATGATCAAAAATCTGTCAAGAGTTACGGCCGTAACTTTGAGGAGTTACGGCCGTAACTATGAGGACTTTACGACTGTAACTTTCAGATGTTACGGCCGTAACATGGCTACGGCTTTTGCACATTAGTTGTTGTGTGAGTTACGCCCGTAACTTTATGATGTTATGCCCGTATGGAGTTTCAGACTTCATTTTCAGCCCAGAATTTCTTAGACTTTGCGTTTTCGCCCCAAATCTTCTTCGGATGATAACTTTTGATATATAACTCTGATTTTGAATCCGGAAAGACTGCCGAACTCGTATCGAAAAGCCCTACAACATGAATACATAAAAATGCAATAAAGATAATATTTAATAAACATGTTATTTCTTGAGTAAATCAGTAATTCAATCCGATTAAGACTAAATTTACATCTTCATCCTATAAAAATAAAATTATTAAAAACTAATTAATTCAAAGCAAAAACGAGTAGACTAGCTCATAATTATGGGTGAAATATATCAATACTAATCACAGATAAGTGTATAAAACTAACACTTATCACGCACATAGTATATTTCCTTGTGTACTCTGTATTCTCCTACGAGTAGAAACACCAGCATCAATATTTCCTATGATCAACTCCCGTGGGTGATCTCTCAACCATCTTCTGTCGGGTTCTAATTCGGGGTCCCGTACTTTATCTTGAGTTGCTGTAGTTTCGGCTTCAGCTTATATAGCATCGGCTTCATCTACTTCAGTTCTTACAACTGCGGGGTTGATTTCTAGGTCAACGACAGGTTCTATAGGAGTTGTAGTGTTATCAATGGTGAGTTGTTGGATGTTCTGAGTAAGATCTTCTACTCCTGTAGGATCATGGTGAGGTTCATCGAACACTACATGAACTGATTCCTCAATTGTTAGCTTCCTTTTATTAAAGATCCTGTAAGCTTTGCTAACAAAGGAATATCCTAAAAATATCCCTTCAACCGATTTCTCATCGAAGGTTCTAAGTTGATCCTTCCCGTTGTTCAAAACGTAACACCTGCATCCAAATATGTGAAAGTACGAAACTAACGGAGTTTTGTTGTTCCATACCTCGTATGCTGTTTTGTTGTGGTGTTTGTTGATGATACGGTTTTGTGTATAGCACGCTGTATTGGTGGCTTCGCCCCAGAAACGCTGTGGCAACTTGCTTGCGGCAATCATTGTCCTTGTTGCTTCCTTCAGCGTCCTGTTCTTTCGCTCAGCAACACCATTTTGTTGAGGTGTGTGGGCAGCTGAGTATTTGTGTTGTATCCCATTTTCCGAACAGTATTGCTCTATAAAGCGGTTAGTGAATTCCGTACCTCTGTCGGAACAAATGGACACGATACTCAACCCTTTCTCATTCTGAAGCTTTCTCAGGTGCTCGGGCAGCTTTGATGTTGTTTCCATCTTCTTGCTTAGGAAGATTGTCCAAGCATACCTGGAAAAGTCATCAACAATAACGACACAGTATTTCTTACCTCCCAAACTTACCGGGTCTACAAGACCATAGAGATCCATGTGTAGCATTTCTAGAATTCTGTGAGTGGAAAGTTAGGATTTTCTCTTCAGGGTGGTCTTGATTTGCTTGCCTTTATGACAGGGTCCATAGACGCTGTCTTTTTGGAATGACACATTTGGCAATCCTCTTACCATTCTTTGTCTGGAGAGCTTGTTGATGGTCTTGAAGTTGACGTGAGACATCCTCTTGTGCCATAGCCAGCTTAAATCTGCAGTGCCTTTGGCAACAAAACAAGGAATTGTGGAGCTCGTACGCATCCAGTCAGCAATATACATATTACCTGATCTGCTTCCTGTGAGCACAACTTTTTTGGTCAGGATGTTCTTGACTCTATAGTGATCTATATTGAACTTCATCGAGAACTATTTGTCACATAACTGGCTAATACTAAGTAGATTATACTGTAAGCCTTCAACATAAGCTACATCGGTGACTTTGAATTTTCCCACAGGCAGAGTTCCCTTCCCTCTTGTTCTTCCTTTAAATTTATCACCGAAGCACACTTTTGGACCGCGACCTTCTACGTAATCTGACAGCTTAATTTTGTCTCTTGTCATGTGCCGAGAACATCCGCTGTCGAAGTACCAGATGTCCTTCTCTAAGATGTCCTGTATGCAAATAAATTAAGTAGATTTAGGTCCCTTTGATTGTTGGGTCCATGGATGTTAGTGCCTTTAGGTACCCAGATTTTCCTGACAGCAATTGGTTTACTGTAGGTTACGTTAGGTACGTTTTTGCAGTATATACGTGGGGCATGCATGTAGTCGCTATAACCATGATAATTATTATGCATGTATAATTCAGGGTTATTATTATTGATCCAGTACGAATGCCGTCTTGGAGGTGGAGCCATTTTCTTCGGCCTTACAACTTGCCTTCTGGGTCTCCAGTTGGATTCCCAAAGCTGTTGTTGATACTATGCAGAAACTTGCTTTCGCGAGGGATAACGAGGCTCCTGTATCCAATACCTAGGCATGCTGTACTGAAAGTACTGCCGTGCGGGCCTTTGATATTTGGATACAACCTTATTTCTGAATGGCTGTTGGCGCTGTTGATATGCTCGGGGAGCATGCTGTTGGGTACGCCTTACAGGTCTGAATGGCTGAGGATTCCGCTGTCTGGAATATGACTGTGGTGGCGAAATGGCAGTTTTTGCTGTTCGCGATGCAACATGTTCCTTCACAGGACTCGGAATTTCTTCCGATACAGGAATGGGTTCCACACCCCTGACGAACACAGTACTAGTTTTCCCTTTATTGGAAAATGAGCTGTATCCTAAGCTACTTTTATCATGAGCATGTTGCCCAGTGCTTAGAATTTCTTCTATTCTTTTAGATGATTTCTCGAAAGATTTTAGAATGGTCTCAAGTTCTCCTTCTCGTTTTTTGAGAGTTTTTACTTTGGCTTGAAGCAGAACAAAATCATTTGTCTTGCTTTCACTATGAGATTTAGCCTCACTTAGTTCATGAGCAAGTTGATGATTGATCTCCATGAGTTTTTCATAATCGACTTTGCTGTTTTCACAATCAACAGACATATTTTCGTAATTTATTTTTAGCAAGTCGTTTTCTTCTTTCAGCTCTAGGTTAGAAAGTTGGAGCTGCATATTTTCATTTTTCAATGTATCATAGGCCTTTTGAATGTTATTAAACTCATTCATCATGTTTTCAAAAGTATGAGATGCATTGGTAGGAATAGCGGAGGTTGAGCTTACCTCATCATCGCTATCTTCATCTTCCAGAATGTCTTTGGCCATGAAGCACATATATGCTTTATCTTCGAATTCATCATCAGATGAGTCACTGTCAGTGACTACCTGAAGACATTCTTCGGACTTTGATGATGCGGGGGAGGCTTCTGATTCACCAATCAGGGCCTTGAGCTTGTTTTTCCAAGCACGTCTTCTTTCATCCTTTTCTTGTTGCTCGGCTTCCGGCAACCTTTGAACTTTAGGATGAGGATATTTATTTGCATAATGTCCTGGTTTCCTGCAATTATAACACAGGTTAGCATCACCAGAGGAAGTTTCAGTACTTACCTTGTGAACAGACTTGGGCCTGTATGGAGTCTTTCCCGACTGCTTGATAAACTCCTTGAACTTATGCATGAGGAGCGCCATTTCATCTTGTGACAGGATGTCGTCGTCGCTGTCAGCATTCTTGTGAATAGGCTTTGATGAGCTGGGCATGCTGTGTCTTCGGTTGGATACAGCTGCTAAAGCTGTAGTCCTTGCGGGAGATTCTTCAGCTTTCTCTCTCCTGTCTATATCATACTCAAATACTTTGAGGTCAGAAAAGAGATCAAAAGTAGATATTTCATTAAGATTGCAGGATTCATGCATAGTTGTGGTCTTAATGTCCCATCGGGCAGGGAGAGATCTGAAAATTTTTAAATTCTTCTCCTTTTGTGTGTAAATTTTGCCCAACGCTTCAAGTTCACCAACAATGCCAGTGAATCTGAGGTCAAGTTCCTCAAGTGTTTTAGTTGGTTTCATTTCAAAAGATTCAAATTACTGAGTCAATTTTGAAATTTTGTTTTCTTTTGAGAGCTCAGTTCCCTCACAAAATAACTTGAGTTTATCCCAGATATCCTAGTCTATTTTACAACTCTTTACCTTAGAGAACGTGCCTTTGTCAAGAGTGATAAATAGCGCATTCTTTGCAACATTGTCAAGGTTGGCGCATTTCCGATCATCTGTGGTCCATTGTTCGCGCTCTTTCTCGAGCATCTCGGTATGAGCTTGGCCTTCAATCCTTTGGGCCGGATTTACCTTTATGATCTTTATGGGGCCATCCTATATAACAAAAATCATCTCTTCGTGCATTGCTACAAGATGAGCCTCCATCCTAATTCTCCAATCGTCAAACTCGTTAATAGAAAACATAGGGACTTTATTGATCATTGATGTATCCATATGAGAATATAGGAAAGAAAAAGACTGATATTAAAAAATAAGTGATTTTTGGATCTGATTCGGTCAAAAATACGACTGATTCTTTTTAGAATCAACCGCTCCGATACCACTTGTTGGCCACTAAGTATACAAAATACAGCTTGGAAAGTGTTTAAGCAACAAGCTGTACGTTTTTCAAGTTAGAGTGCGTAGCAGAAGTCTTGTAAAAGTAAGTTGCTGTAAATACAACAACTCGGTATGCAGTATATACTTAAAATAATCACAGTTATTAAAATAGTAAATGCAGAAGGTAATTGACACAGTAATTAAAGTGGATCGAGGTAAACCCCTCTACGTCCACTGGTCCTCCACACAGGAGTAAAAGTTTATTATAAATATTGCATACACAACTACGTATTTATAATCAAACCTATCAATGTATCGTTCACACAGATTGATACAAAGATCATATATTTCAACCGTTCACACAGATTGGTCAAAGCTTTCACTTGACTAACTTCTTCACACACAGTTCCGAAGCTTTGTCTCTTCAATGCAGGTCCGTCACACACAGTTCAGGAAGAGCAAGGATTTCTCAGTCCACACAGGGCTGATGGTTTCTTCAATGTAAGATCACTGGTTGAACAACAGCTTGACTTTCTTGAGCTTTGAGCTGATGATGTGTTGTTCAAGGTTGAGCACTTGTATATTTCTTCTCTTAGAATGGGCAGTATTCTTGAAGAAATATATTTGCTAAGATGTATATATTCGTGTCTATATCGTTGGGCAGTTCGCATGCTTGTTGTATTTTTTCGTGTGTCTCTGATCTTCAAACTGCGGGGTATATATAGCCTCTGAATAGATTCGTTGAGAAAGATCCGTTGAGCAAAAGTCCATTACAACTGGATGGTTGACTTGTATAGACCAAGATCCAGATTTTGCGTTTGTTTGAAGATCTATATCGGTTTTAGTATTTAAATACTTTATCCTTTCAGTATTTAAATACTTCTTTTCAAATGGGACTTTGACTTTAGCGAATAACAAAGATTCCTTTTCAAATGGTCTTCAGTCCTGTTTCGATAGGTATTGAAGATCTCAGTACTTTACAGCTTGAATAATGTATCCATTTATGCTGTAGGCTATATTGGAGTAGTCGCTGTATGGAATATTGTTGTATGAAGAGACAACTTCCATTCTTGGCGCTTTTAGACTATGTTGTTGTATGATGGAAACACGAAGGCTTGTATGAAGACACTACTTTCGTTGTATTCCGGCATTATGAGAAGTCTTCGATACAGAATTGACAACTTCGATCATCTTTCGATACAGCTGCTTGCTGTATGCTGGGTTGGCACTTTATCAAAACTTCGATACAGGATTGTTTTATCCCAACAAATTGTATTGATGTACTTTGTGTATCCTTAAAAATGTCTGCTGACAGGGGTCGAGGACGAGGTCGTGTCGTAGACGCGGACGAGGACGTGGTGCGGCCGCTTCCCTCAGTTCCGTTGCGGGATTGGCTACCCCCAGTTTATCTAACTTAGTGCATCCTGACACTTAAAGTCAACACGACCAATCGACCGATCAAGGGAATAATGTAAATGTTGGGGTTACGAATGTTCTTCAACAATTGGCAAATCAGATGATTGTCCTGGTCCAAGCTATTCAACTAAATAATCCTAATCCGACAGCGGATGTTTTACTCCAAAATGTGGTCCGTATGCATCCTCCGCAGTTCAGCGATACTACCGACCCAGCGGGATGGGAAAGTTGGCTATTTGAATTGGATAAAGTGTTTGAAGCGGCTGACTGTCCGGAAATGAGGAAGGTACAGATTGCTCAGAACTTCCTTACTAAGGAAGCCGCGACTTGGTGTAAAGCCATTAAGCCGCAAGATCATGGTGCTGCATGGGACGAATTTAAGGATCTGCTAGAAGCCGAGTATTGTCCTTGGTCAGTGCAAGAAAGCAGGATCCGAGCCTTTTTCGAAGCTAAGCCGCAAAATATCCGAGTCTCACAGGCGATAATGGAATACAACCAACAGCTGATTTATGTGAAGAATCAGGTACGGGATGAGCGTGACAAGATCCGCCATTTCGACATGCGAATGAATATGGATTTACGGAGTTATATGGACGGGCTTGCTTGCACCACTCTGAAAGAATATCAAGACAGGGCTTTGGCGTATGACATGTTGTGTTCCCACAACGACCCCACAGACGAGCCGAAGAAACAAAGAACCAGCGGTAATTTTTCTGGTTCTAAGGGAAGCAACTTTCAGAGACCTCAATCGGCTAACCGTTCCGTCGGGCAGTCGTCGCGTTCTTTTAAAGGGAAGAAGAGTTTTTGTTCTGTTTCGGGCACCTCAACTCGCCCGATGACCTGTTTTAATTGTGGTAATCCAGGCCACGTCAATCAGGAGTGCAACTTTCCACCTCTGAAGTGTCACACTTGTGGTCAAATAGGACACATGGCAGTCTATTACCCCGAGCAAGATTAGACTTTGGATACTCGGGCTTCTGACCCATCGCATAGAGATCAAAGCATGAACCAGCGACAATCAGCTATCCAGTCTCAGTAGGGTTACGGCAGAGGTCGGGGATGGAGTCAGACTGCTAGAGAGAGAGATTCTAGCATCGGTTCGCCCACGAGTTTATGAGATGCGTCGAGCAGATGAACCTGATGCAGCGGTGGCCTCAGGTACCATTCATATCCTATCAAATCCAGATCAAGTACTTTTTGATTCTGGTGCTACACATTCTTTCATCTCCTTGGATTGTGTACGCCGTTTGAATATAAATTGTATGACTGCTTGCGATCCTTTCATTGTGAAACTGCCTAGTGGGGATAGAATCATGGGGAATCGGGAGATTAGAGATTATCCGGTGAGCATAGCAGGTATTGATTGGTTATCAAATTTAATTGTGGTTGATATCGAGGGCGAGGATTTGATCCTCGTGAGGACTGCTTGAGAGTCACCAAGCGATTATGAATTACCGAACTAAGGTTATCACTATGATGACTAAAGATGGTTCCGAGTACTCGTTCATGGGACGTAAAGCGGGTCAACCTAAGTTGCTTACCAACGCCATGAAGACCGTAAAACTCTTGAATAAAGGTTGCACGGCCTATTGGTGTTATGCTTTGAAGTCGGAAGGGAATGGAGTCGATTTCTCTTCGATTCCAGTTGGTAATGAGTATCTAGACGTTTTTCCAGACGATCTTCTGGGTTTACCGCCAGATCGAAAGATAGAATTTTTCGTTGATTTAGAGTCTGACGCGGCTCTGATTTCTAAGGCACCTTATCGTATGGCACCTTCAGAAATGCAAGAATTAAAGAATCAGTTGGGAGAACTATTGGAGAAAGGGTATATTAGACCGAGCGCTTCGTTTTGGGGCGCACCTGTTCTGTTTGTGAGAAAGAAGGATGGTTCACTACGTTTATGTATCAATTACCGTAAGCTAAACAAAGTGACCATAAAGAACAAGTATCTGTTGCCTCGTATAGATGATCTATTTGATCAGTTGCAGGGAGCCACAGTATTCTCAAAAATCAATTTGAGATCAGGATACTGCCAACTCCGAGTGAAAGAGTCCGACGTTCCAAAAACCACTTTTCGGATGAGGTACGGACATTACGAGTTTGTGGTCATGCCTTTTGGACTAACTAGCGCACCGGCAATATTTATGCAGCTGATGAAAAAGATATTCATTGACTATCTTGACAAATGTGTGGTCGTCTTTATTGATGATATCTTGATTTATTCTCGAGATGAGGAGGAGCATGCCCGACACTTGCATTTGATACTAGACGTTTTGAGAGCCGAGCGCCTTTATGCGAAATTCTCAAAATGTGAGCTCTGGTTGAAAGAAGTTATGTTTCTCGACCATGTGGTTTCGGCCGAAGGGGTTTGTGTAGACCCGCAGAAGATCGAGGCAGTGCTAGATTGGGCACCGCCTAATAATGTCAAGGAAGTCCATAGCTTCTTGGGTCTTGATGGACATTACCATCGGTTTGTCGAGGGGTTCTCGAAACTCACTCGGCCGCTTACGCAATTACTTCAGAAGACAGAAAAGTTTGGTTGGACTGCTGAGAGACAGCAGAGCTTCAATGAGCTGAAGAGGCATTTGACCTCAGCGCCGATTTTAGCTTTACCATAGGGTAGTGAAGGATTTGCAGTTTATAGTGACGCTTCAGGACAAGGACTTGGATGTGTGCTTATGCAGCACGATAAAACGATAACCTTTGCATCACGGCAGTTGAAGCCATGAGATGAACTATCCTACTCATGACTTGGAATTGGCCGCAATTGTCTTCGCACTTAAGATTTAGTGGCATTATTTGTATGGCTCTTCGTGTTGGATTTATACTGATCACAAAAGTTTGAAGTACATTTCCAGTCAGAAAGAGTTGAATATGAGGCAGCGACGTTGGTTGGAATTGATTAAGGATTATGATTTGGAAATTCTTTACCATCCGGGGAAGGCCAACGTCGTCGCGGACGCTTTGAGCCGAAAATCAGCATCACTTCAAATGCTCGAGGTTCTTACACCCTAGATGAAGATTCTTTAGGATTTGATCGAGCAAGGTATAGAAGTTTGGATTCAGAGTGTGCAGGGACAATTGTGCACCCTCGAAATTACTTCGTCCTTGGTTGATGATATCAAAGAGAAACAGTGGAGTGACCCGATGATTTCCCAACTGAAGGAAGATATAATTAAGGGAAAAGCCCCGAGCTTTATGGTCCATGAAGACAGTATCTTGAGATTTTAGGGCGGGCTTTGTGTCCCGAATAATTTATAGTTGAGGCAGAGAATTCTCCGAGAAGCCCATGCTACGCCCTGCTCAATCCATCCTGGAACGAGTAAGATGTACAAGGCGAAATTTTTGGTGGAATAATATGAAGAAAGATACAGAGTTCGTATTGTAATGTTTGACGTGTCAAAAAGTCAAGATCGAGCATCAACGACCAGCGGGGTTGTTGAAGCCACTTCCCATTCCCGAGTGGAAGTCGGAAGATATCTCCATGGATTTCATCACGGGGATGCCTAGGTTTAGAGCCATAATGAATGTTATTTGGGTAATCGTTGATCGATTAACCAAGTCTGCACATTTCCTTGGTATTAAGGATACTTGGGGACCGGAGAGATTGACCCGAACCTTTATAGCCGAGATTGTGAGATTGCATGGTGCCCCTAAAACTATTGTTTCTGATCGAGATGGTCGTTTTGTGTCACATTTTTGGCAAGCAGTCCATTAGGCCTTGGGCACCGAGTTGAGATTGAGCATGTCCTTTCATCCCCAATTAGACGGTCAGACTGAGCGGACGATCCAGACATTAGAGGATATGTTGCGGGCTTGTGCCCTAGACTGAAGTAATAATTGGGAACTTCATTTGCTGTTGATCGAGTTTGCCTACAATAATAGTTGGCATGCATCGATCAAAATGGCACCATTTTAGGCACTTTATGGTAGGCGGTGTAGATCGCCATTATGTTGGGATGAGGCTTCGGAGTTAGTCGGAACAAAACCGGATATGTTGATGGAGACTAAGGAAAAGATTTCTATTATCTGAGGCTGGTTGTTGACTGCCCAGAGCCCGTCAGAAATCTTATGCTGATACTCGCCGTCGACCTTTGGAATTCGAAGTGGCAGACCCTGTTCTGCTCAAGATGTCGCCGACTAAAGGAGTTTTCTGCTTTGGGAAAAAGAGTAAACTTAGTCCGAGGTATATTGGACCGTTTGAAATTTTGGACAGGGTTGGAGATTTAGCTTATCGCTTGGCGTTGCCTCCACCTTTGAGTCATGTCCATAGCATTTTTCATGTTTCTCAGTTGAGAAAGTACGTGCCAGATCCAAGTCATATTATCGACTATAGTGAGATTTATGTAGCCGAGGATGTTACCTTGTCAGAGAGACCAGTGAAGATCCTTGAACGTCGTGAGAAGCAGCATCGGCACAAAACCATTCCATTGGTTAAAGTGCAATGGTCAAGACATGGAGTCGAGGAAGCGACTTGGGAGACGGAAGAGAAGATGCGATCGGGATACCCCGAACTTTTTATTTCTTAAGTTTCGAGACGAAACTTCTTTTTAGAAGGGGGAATGTAATAACTGTACTTTCCATGAATTTTTGGGCTTTGACGTTCTTTCGCTTTTGCCGCTCTTGTAAGCACTTACTGAGATGTTGTTGTTGTTGATTTTAGAGTTTCGTACCTTTTGGGACATGTTCGTATCGATTGGACCTTGCAGCGATGTTTTGAGTGAGGTAGATATCGTACGCTTGGCGTAAGCTAATGCACGCTATTTATATTGAGTAGTGCGCGCTAGCTTCGCATGTAGCACACGCTAATGGTCCGGGCTTGGCAGAGGCAGTAGCTGGGTTCTGCCCTCTGGACTAGCAGTTAACGCACACTAGGCATGATGTAGCGCACTCTATCACCGCAGTGCAGAGGCTACTGGACTACCGGGTGATCCTGTTAGCTGTGCTATACTTCGGTCTTTAGCGCACGCTAATTCAACCCAGTATATAAACTGGGTCAGTCGCCTTCTTCGTCATTTTTCATCTCTTTTATTCATTTCCGACGAGAAAGCACGAGAGGCAATCCGGAGGCGATCATTTTTGGTTGAATTACAAAGATTATACAACATCTAATCCGTTCCTTCTCTCCGAATCAAGGTAAATTCCTTAGAACCCTAGTTTGGGGAATTTTTGGGGGTTTTTCTTAGATCCGTGCAATTTATCCATTTTGAAGCTTGAAATCTTTGAGATTATGATGTAACTACCCCGTACCTACGTTTCTCTTATGATTATCCGAATGTTTTCGTGTATCACTTGAAGTGGAGAGGGTTTGGATGATTTCCAACCTCTAGGTGAATATTTTGAAGATTTATGAATCGTAAAGGGGGGTTTAAATAGTCTTCCTTGAGAATTTAGTATTGATGATTGATTATCGTATTTCCTTACGAATTGTTTAGGCCCGAAAGTGCGTTCTTGGACCTCTCGAGCTTGAACATCGTTATCACTTCGGTTCTAATGTCTCAAAGGCAAGTATATGTTTATGATTGTACGTTCTCGACTTTGAAAGTGAGGTATATGAATTGTGTGATTGTATATATTCACTCTGGGATGGACCTACAGGTCCTCGGAAGGTTCCGTTGCCTTTGGTGTGATTCCACGAATATTTTTAGGTTAACCAATCTGGGAGAGTCCGATGGGGCCTCGGAGGGTTCCGTTGCTTCTGATGCGGTTCCATGGTTAATCACGTATGTATTGACACGAATGGTATGAGATTTAGTTATTCCGGAATACTAGTCTTGAGTTTGATGAAATGATGATTACATTTAATTTATTGTCGAGAAGTATTGTGTTTCATATTCGATATACTTACACTTGCTATTCGACGGCTAACCCCTTTTGGGGGAAATACCTTTCATGTATTTCAGGATCCAGGAGGAGAGAAGGGCGTGCACCGGGTCGGCACGAAGATGATGGGCAAGAGTGATGTTGTGTCTTATTTCTATCTGTGTTTTGTACTTTGTTCCACTCGGTGTGGTTGTACTTGGAATGGTTTGAATATTCGATTAATGTTTCAGATGTTCAGGACGTTGTGTCCTGTGTTGCCCTGAGTTTTAGTTCCCAATGTATTGTATTCTGTCGGATTGATGGTTAAATTGGTGTCATTCTTATTGCCTTCTATTGGGATTATGTTTAAACCTCATCGGTCGAAATTTATGGTTCTGTGTAATTTACTAGACCTGTGGGTCCCACGGAGGGGCTCATGGCGCTGTAATATGTCCTGAATAACTTGGGGGTGTTACACTTCCTACCACTTCAACCTTCTTTATCCTTGGATCTCTTGCCCTTGTCCTTGCATGTCATGGCTTTCTTCAAGTTTAGAACAACGATAAAATTCATGCCCCCTTTCACAATCACATTGTTTGCAGATGCTCTCTTTCTTTTCACCTAGTGACAATAAAAATTAGAATAAGATTATTGGAAACTATTCACTATAAGAATAAACGTCAAAGACTTCGGATAATACCTGAAATAAAAACGTTATAATTACCGAAGTCTATGTTCGTGTAGTAAGAGGTATACTTTAGATTACGTTTTTTATGCGAAGTCTAGTATCCTAATAACCGAAGTCTATCTCGTTTTTTTTTATTGTGATCCAAATGTGGGGGGGTAATTGAAGTTAAAGTATGCCTTTAACTTCGGTTATTTTATAATTGGCGTAGTAAATAAAGAACTTTTTACTTCAGTTATTGTATATTATATATTAGTATTTTCTCCAGTAATATATATTAATATTTCACATTTCAATTTAAAATTCATTGCCAAAATCTACATTCAACTATAACTAACCACCAACCACAAGAGCTCAATCATATAAGAACCAATAATTTCATATCATCCCGTCTTAAAAAAATAACATGTGTTCCAATCAATTCAAAACCAGATACATATCATAACAAAGACAAAGAATGTGTAATAAGATTCTATCTATTTCATCATGAACATCATCATGAACACCACAAATAGGACAAAAGGGATTAAAAAACTCATATACTTCGAAACGACAGTCTCTCTTCAGCACATCATTGCTTTTCATCAGACGATCATACTTCTTGTTCATGAAATCATCTTCTTATCAACTTTCTTCTTCAAATATTCAACATCGGCACGTGAAGCAAACAAATCCACATAATCACTTTGTTGCTGGTTTAACAAATCTTCTTTCCCAATAAAGAAATTACAAGGTTTTGCCTGAAAGCTAAAATTATATTACCAACTAAAATATATTAGCATAATGTGTCGTAACACACATACTACAACATTATCAACAGTCAAAAATAACTTCTATAAAGTGTGATGAACCATAGAAATATTATGATCGACATAATCCAAAATTTCGGCAGCACGTTGATCGATTAAAGTGCGAAACTTCCGATTTCTCTAATATGTAAACATATCACCACAGAATAACAATTCCAGTGATACATAAAAAAAATGCTAGAACATAAAACTCACTGTGTATACCTGAGACTTGTCAGCAATCTTGCATTCCAGTTGATACACTAAAAAGTAAATACAAAGAACATAAAACAATATAAAGTACGTCATCAGAAGATAATAACTTCTAGTTAATAACCACTCCTTTTTTTCCCTTTAGATTTATGGAACTTTGTCCAGCTATCTTCTTCCATATCTCCAGTAAATTCATTTAATTTGATGCACAGTAATAAAGTAAATCTCAAATGTAAAATACCAAAGGTCTCCAACACTAGGTCAGAGAATATATGACTTAAAATATTCTCATCAGTTGTTTCTTTTTAATTTGGATAAGAGATGCAATATATTACCAATGCAGTGATAAAATATGCAACAAACGGTACTCAAAAGTCCAAACCATGAAGCCATTAGGAAGTTTACAAACAAGCATAACTAGATGGATAACGCGACTTTAGGAAGTGATCAGTACTTCATTGTTCAATGAGATTCAGTGCCGATGGAAAAATAATTCAATATTCTTAGTGCAATGATGATGTGCCCAAAAAAAAATTCTGATGAACCGTCTTTTACTTATGCACCAATCAGCCAAGAAAAGAGAACCAAATTACCCAATAAAGATGACATATTGTCCAGTGAGATTGTCCACATTTTCACTTCTTTGCAATAGGACCAACTGTAGTAGAATTGCAACCGCCTCTAGGTATACTGAAAATGCCCAAAATATCTGGAAAACTAATAAACCAACTTAAGCAGTATATATAAAGCACAATGCAAGACCATATTACTTAAATACAAAAATGGGCAACAAAATACGTAAAAGAAGCGAACATGAAATGTCGCAAACAAGGACAGAACCCAACATGCAAATTCCATTAGGTGTCAGCATACTGCATCTGACAGTAAATAAAAAGAATAAAGACTTTACTGACCTCCTGAATCGAGAACTCCTCATGAACAAAAAGTGCCAAAAGAAAACTAATTCCCACAATAAAGTAATGCCTAAAGGTGTCCAACTCACGATCATAAGATCGCCTCACAATTCGATGAAACCTCATGCACCACACAATTGCCAGAGAGCTTCCAATGAACACCAGTTTCATTATAGTGTCATACACTGAAATGAAGCCAGTAAACAAATCGAGGTACCGAGCCAAGAAGACAACTGCATACAGTTCCTGAGTCTTCACGAAAATCCCTGAATATAATGCAGGCAGTTAGTTTCACTATCTCATATAGCGACAATATGTGATAATTCTTCATAACTTAAGCGTATATGCACCGACATGGTTCATTAAAACTAGCAAAGTGACAATCTAGACATCTATGTAGACATACTGAACAGAACATCTTGAGCTCGATCAATTTCTGACTCATAAAACTTCGAATACATTGAATATAACAATACCTCTTACACATATAAATACATGCCCTTGACGTATAATTTGACGACCCATCAATAGCTGGCATGATGTAGATTTCAACAAAAATAAAGAAATATAAATCTCTATAGGCAATCCAGGATACACCATAATGCAACAAGACAAGAAGATCACCAGAGAGCCTTCAACCTTATCCGCCCCAACCCACCATACTCTTAAAACATGAAGATGATTAGCTTCATTGGGAACACTTAAAAAGAATAGCACAATTCAGAAGTCGATATCCTGATTCCTGATACATATGCGCATGTAAGAACAGAACTGCATCCATCACCTTTACAAGCAAAGCTGGACCACAAAATGAAACCCTAAACCTATGCCATTTCCGATTCTACTACAGAATACATGAACAAGAACAACAAATTTCAGTATGTAAAATATTGATTATAGGTTGATTAATCCATTATATCAACTTAAAGAATCGTAACACAGGAACAATTAAAAAAACGAACGCATCGGATATGATAACCGAATTAAAGTACCCAACCTGAACATGATTCCAGCCAACACATCACATATTACAGCCAATCCAACCAACAATTCATCAAACTCCATCCACAAAATAATATAACATTCAAATTTGATACCAAACGATTACAAGAATAACACATAAACATTGCTCGGAAAACCTTGTGCTCAGTAAATGAATCTGGCGATATATGAATAATATACATAAAAGGCATTGGATCTTCAACATAATATCAGTAAATGCATCACCCTGTTGAACCCTTGACATGTGATGAGCATCAACATAATAGTTACCAGTTATCCTTTCTAGAGACAATTTTCATTTTGTATGTATAGGGCAGAAATTTCCTGAAGCTGTAGTAATATTGAGTGAAAGGATCAACCCGGTCAGAAAACCACCAACGAAAAGTTTATCAAGGAAACTGATATTATCAGCTAGCACTAAACAAACAGTTTTCAGTAACCGAATCACAAATATGATTCATACCACTTAAGCACTAAACAATGAAAACGTGGTTAGAGAACAATACACAGATGCGCAATTACATAAAACAAACATTAGATGGTGTTTTACCTCCCACTCTTCCTGACTCTGAATCCCTTCATATGCCATTAAGAAAGGCTTCATCTTCTCAAGTGCATCATGTAGTGGAATCGGAGGTTTCTCATTAATATCAGGGTTCGTGCCAAATTCTTCCATTAAATACTCTGGTTCACATCCAATCTGCAAAATAAACCCCAAAAATGAAGAAATCAGCTCATCACATACAGTTGGCCCTTGAACGCCGAATCAGTAAATGCATCAACCTATTTTCAAGCACCGATTAGTTCCAATTTTTAAAATCATTAAAGACTGTGAAAAAAAGGAAAGATAGAAACACTACCTTCTTCATCTTTTCTTCGAAAAATCTGGGCTTTAACTTCTTCTAACCACCGTCCAGATCCCAATGTGTGTGGGTGTGTGAGTTTTGAGAGAGAGAAAAAAAAAAGAATAAGAAGAACAAGGAGAGGGAGATCGGGAGGGGAAGGACAAAGAAACGGGAAGAGAAAAGAAAAGAAAAAAAATGAAAAGATTGAGGGGGCGGTTACCAAGAAGTAGGGTTCGGGTAAAATTCCGGTTTAGATACGCTGTTACTTCACTAATGGGGAGATATTTTTATTCAAAAAAATTCATTGCATTTTTTACTTCGGCAATTATCAAATTAGTGAAGTCTTTGTAACTTAAAATATCTAACTAGCTCCTACTTTTTTGTTTGGTACCATTTACTGAAGTCTACGTGGGGCTTTTACTTCAGTAAATTGAAAAGTGAAGTTGTTGTTTGTTTATACTGTAACACCCCAAAGCGGCTATTACAGTGCCGTGAATCCCACACTGGGACTCACCAGGCAATATCCAAAACAAATTAAATAAATATTATTTGTGATACCGAACCACAATGAATAGTCATTACTCCGTTTAGGAGTTTATCAAAATATGGCCAACGACCTTACAATACACAGGATCCAAAAACAAGTATAAACCATATGGAGATGGAAAATACTTCAAATGTCAAATACAACCAAATAGCAATTTAAATGGAACAGGAAATAACACAACACGGTTTAACATAACCGGACAACAAGAGATGTGGGGGCCCCCGAACTAGTATCCCTCGAACCCTTCGCCGTCAACATGCTCTTCCCGTGCCTTGCCTTTGCCTCGACCTAAAATACAATACAAGTATTTCTCCCAACACAGGGTCAGATATACATGATAATCAATTCTTCTGACATATACAATTCACATATATAGATTTCAAAGAATTCATTCTGACTATCAATCATACCCCTCGAGCGTATGAAACGATCAGTCACAAGCATCCAATACTATGGACGATTACAGTATGGCTCAAAGATGGACATCACAGTACGCCCGATCCGGAAATGTGTCCGTGCACATGTCCGCCCCGTATATGGAATCCAGAATATACGTAGGACAATGTACCTAATTAGCCTCACGAAACTACGTCCCGTGTGCACAGTCCAATGCGGAATAATATCCACCAATGACTATATGTGCCTGGCTAAAAATCCTACACAATAACCAATCGGGACGCAGATATGATTCCGGATATGTCACGATACAACATGACAACGAATTCAACAAATCACATATCCGATTAAGGATCAAGAAACACTCACCGATGTGAAAATAAGGCCAACGAGATCAATGATTCAAAACGACATACTTGGGAATGCAACCCCATGAAGAAAACGGAATAACGTCAAGGACAGTGTCAAATCACGACAAACATTTCATGAACAATTCATACATATGAAAAATATAACCATCAGAAGAATCTAATCATCATTATAACCAAGCAAGATAACTTGCCTCAAATCCGTAAGTGAAAGATAGTCCTGCTCCAAATGATCAAACGGACGGTATCCTCGGTTAAACACTCAATCGAACGAGCAACCTTGAATGAAACGTAATTCATTCAATAACATATTCACGTAATATTAATATCAATTCGTAGAAAACGACGCCCGCAACCTACTCGAATAATTCATTCCCCCCTTGATGAATACCTTAACGATTAATGAAAGGTTTCAATACGACTAATTCATCCTCCAAAATCGGATTACCATACCAAAAGTGTCTTGAAATTCTCTCGTTATTCCATGAACAAAACATCTTCAATTTGCCAATAAAATTGGTTTAAATCAAATTCTTATGTTCTACAACATCTCCTAATAGTCATAATGAATTTGATACTCAATATACCATGATAGTATTATTCATAAACAGCATCATCTTACTTAAGAACACTATCTTTTTAGCATGATGATGAACCACACTCTAAGTTATCAACACAATAGATTGATGAAAAGTTATTGTTGTAAGATCCTTATCATTCTTCAAAGACTTGTGAAACTGAACAAATATGATTTGTTAAAGCTTCTAAGATTTCTGAACTAGATCATCTAATCTCATCTTTAACATCATCAAGTTCTTCTCAAGGTAAATAAATACCTAAAATGGTGTTTAATCACTTTATGATATCAATTTCTTGACTAAGTCCAGTTATGATGAAGCTAACCGATCCAACAATGTCCTACTGAGCTAAATTCGTCCAGAAGATGAGTAATGACAGTTACAAACATGGTTACCATTACTACAATATCAAGAACTCCTCTAAACTAAACCCTCATTTCTCATATTCATCAAGAAGTGTTTAAAGAGTTTAATTATAACCATGTTTTACTTGCTTAATCTAACTATAGGTGAAGTATAATTCGTTTATAACATCAACATAAGAAATTAATGCAGAGAAGAAAGCACACCTACCTCTAGAAATGAAGAACAACTTCAATGCTATGAGAGAATATATTCCAAGCTCAAAAACAACTCCAAATCTCCAAGGGAATGAGCTCCACTCCAAGATTCAAGGCTTAGAAACAAGTTGGTGTAGGTTGATATCGTTTTTAGAGTGCAGAGGGACGATAAAATGGAGAGAGAATCGGTTTAGAGTTGTGAAGAAATGAAAAACAGGCTGGCCCTATAAATAGACTGGACATACTTAGCGCACGCTATCGGAACAGTTTAGCGTACGCTAATGCACTTACGTACGCTATCCGGACGATATTACGTACGTAAGCGGCTTACAGTGGCTACTGTCTTGAATTATCGCAGGCCGTTAGCGCACGCTAACGAGAAATAGGTTACGCACGCTAATAAAAGTAGATTCTCACCGACACGCCAGCTCAGATTTAGATCTCATGCATGCTAACGGTTAAAAGGGTTCACGTGCTGAAGTCAATCGGCCGCGATTCCCTCTTAGCGTACGCAACAGAGGAAACCTTACGCACGCTAAGTCACATGATTAGCGTACGTTAATAGTACTGTGTAGCGTACGCTACATTAACAAAAATTCGAAAATGCAACACTCTAATAACATCGAATCATCACATATGAAATAACAACGATATGATATTCAAATCTATAATACCTCAACATAATACTAAATGCAACGATTTCTGATAATCAGATTATCCGAATAATACAACGACAGGTAAAAATGAAAAGTTACAGTCGGATATTACATACTCCCCCCCTTAAAAAGAGTTTCGTCCCCGAAACTAAGGGGTAAATGACTCGGGGTATCTCGCTCGCATACTAGCCTCGGTCTCCCACGTAGCCTCCTCGACTCCGTGTCGTGACCACTGAACTTTCAGTAGGGGAATCGTCTTGTTCCGCAACTGCTTGATCCTCCTCTCGAGTATCCGTACAGGACGCTCCTCGTATGAATGATCCTCTGCTAATTCAATATCTTCGAATTGAAGTACATGGCTCGGATCAGCAACATATTTCCTCAACTGGGAGACATGAAACACGTTGTGAATCTTACTCAAGGTCGGTGGCAAGGCTAGTCGATAGGCCAGATCACCTACACGCTCCAGAACCTCAAACGGCCCAATGTACCTTGGGCTCAGCTTGCCCCTCTTCCCGAAACGAAAAACACCTCGAGTAGGAGACACCTTCATTAACACATGGTCACCAACCTCGAACTCAAGCGGTCGTCGACGATGGTCAGCATAAGACTTCTGTCGACTTTGAGCCGTTAACAACCGACTCTTAATCAAAGTGATCTTCTCACGGGCGGCTAACAACATATCGGGTTCCGTACCCAGAGATTCTGACAGTTCATCCCAACACAAAGGGGACCTACAGCGATGGCCATATAATGCCTCATACGGTGCCATCTGAATCGAAGCGTGCCAACTATTATTATAAGTGAATTCCACCAAAGGCAGCTGGGCTTCCCAATTGTTCTTCCAATCAAGAGCACATGCTCTCAACATATCTTCTAGAGTCTGTATGGTTCTCTCCGACTGACCATCAGTCTGTGGATGGAAAGCCGTACTGAAATTCAACTGCGTGCCCATCGCACGATGAACTGCCTTCCAGAAGTGTGACACAAATCGCCCGTCACGGTCTGATACAATGCTCTTGGGGGTACCGTGTAGTCTCACAATTTCCTTAATAAACAGCTGGGCCAATCTCTCGGGGCCCCATGTGTCCTTAATTTCCAAGAAGTGGGCTGATTTGGTCAGACGGTCCACAATCACCCAAATCGTATTCATTCCTCGACGACTCGTCGGCAAGCTAGTGATAAAATCCATAGATATGTCCTCCCATTTCCATTCAGGAATCGGGAGCGGTTTCAGCATTCCTGCGGGTCGCTGGTGCTCAATCTTAACCTGCTGACAGGTTAAGCACCTCGAAACGAATTCGGTAACCTCACGCTTCATATTCCCCCACCAATAATTCTGCTTCAAATCCTTATACATCTTGCTAGAGCCCGGGTGAATAGAGTACGGGGTAGCATGGGCTTCTCTCATGATAGAGTTTCTCAACTCTTCGTCAGCGGGTACACAAACTCGATTTCTAAAATGTATCAATCCATCCTCGTGGATTACGAATCCAGGGGCTTTCCCTTGGTTTACTTCATCCCGAACTCGAGATAAGAATGGGTCCGTAACTTGCTTTGATTTGATCATATCATCAAGAGACGAAGAAATCTCAAGGGTGCAAAGTTGTCCCTGAACACGCTGTAACCAAACTTCAATTTCTGACCTCATAAGGTCCAACTGCAACTCTCTCTGTGCTGTCAAACGGCTCAGCATCTGCTCTTGCAAGGTTTTACGGCTTAATGCGTCGGCAACCACATTTGCTTTACCCGGATGATAAAGGATCTCGATATCATAGTCCTTGATTAATTCTAGCCACCTTCTCTGTCTCATGTTCAACTCCTTCTGAGTAAAAATGTACTTTAGGCTCTTGTGGTCCGTAAAGATCTGGCAGGTAACTCCATAAAGATAGTGACGCCAGATTTTTAAAGCAAACACCACGGCTGCTAACTCCAAGTCATGGGTCGGGTAGTTAACTTCATAGGGTCGCAATTGTCTCGATGCATAGGCAATCACTTTCCCTTCCTGCATTAGTACACATCCCAGACCCTGTCTCGACGCGTCACTATACACCACAAATCCTTAGTTCCTTTTGTAAGACCAAAGCAGGGCGAAATCAATCGACTCTTGAGCTCATCAAAACTCTTGACATGTTTCGACCACAAATACTTCTTGTCCTTTCGATAAGTTAGTCATTGGTTGCGCAATTTTAGAAAATCCTTCTACGAACCGTCGGTAGTAACTGCTAGCCGAGGAAACTACGAACTTCCTTCACGTTCTTCGGTGGTAGCCAATCTCGAATGGCTTCCGTCTTTTGTGGGTCCACTCTCACCCCTTGGTGATATCACATGCCCGAGAAAGACAACCTCAGGCATCCAGAATTCACACTTAGAAAATTTCCCATAAAGTTGTTCCCGCCTCAATGTATCGAGAACTTGGTGGAGGTGACTCTCATGCTCCTCGTGGTCGCGAGAGTAAATCAGAATGTCGTCTATGAAAACGACTACAAAGCGATCCAGATAGTTAATAAAAACTCGATTCATCAACTCCATGAATACTGCCGGTGCATTAGTCAGTCCAAATGGCATCACCACGAACTCATAATGCCCATAGCGATGACGAATCTGTCTTGAAATGTCGACTCTCGAATCCTCAATCGATGATAACCGGATCTCAAGTCGATCTTAGAAAACACGGCTCCGAAGTTGGTCCATAAATCATCAATACGAGGCAAGGGATACTTGTTCTTGATGGTTACCTGCTCACTCACGGTAATCAATACATAAGCGTAGAGATCCATCTTTCTTCCGCACGAATAACCGGTGCTCCCCAAGGGGACGCACTAGGTCGAATATAGCCTTTGTCACCAACTCCTCCGGTGGTTCTTCAATTCTTGCATCTCGGTTGGAGCCATACGGCACGGTGCTTTTGAGAGCGGGGGCGTGCACAGTTCTAACTCAATAATAAACTCCACGTCACGATGAGGAGGTAAGCCTGGCAACTCGTCTGGAAATACATTGGGGTAATCTCGGACTACCGGAATGTCGGCCAATTCAACTGGTCGATCTGCTGTTTTGGTCATGTAGCACCAATAACCAATACACCCTTGATTAAGCAGTTTCACTGCTTTCATAGATCGATGACTCTCCCGAGCAGTAGGATTATCACCTCGAAAAATACACTCGAATCCATCATCAGAAGTGACGGTAACCATCCGCTTGCGGACACTGAGTATTGCATCATGACGATCCATCCAATCGATACTCAAGATTATATCATCCTTAGGTAGATCGACTACAATTAGATTTGACAACCACTCACGGTCGTTCAAACGAATCGGACAGTCCTGGACTTCACGATTCCCAATAATTCTTCTACCATCAGGTAGGCCAATCACGTAGGGCTCACAATCGATAACATGGTCTAGAGGCAAACGACTTAAACAAGAAGAAGATATAAAGGAGTGTGAAGCACCGGTATCAAAAAGAACACATACAGGCTGGGAGTGGATCTCGAGTATACCTGAAATCATGCTGGCCTCGGGATCATCAGCTTTCTTCATCTCGTAAATCCTGGGTTTCGCAGTACCGGCACCAGGTGTACCACTTTGATTCCCACGGCCCATTCCCCTATTCGCCCCGGTGGTCTGATAGGAAGCGGACGGAGGCGTCCGGTTCTGGACAGAAGATTGAACTGGAGCATGAGACGCCACTGGATCATGTCCGGGCCCACTCCTGCAAAAACGAGCACGGTGACCATTCTTCCCACAAGTATGGCATGTGATGGCAGGCTTTGGGCAATTGAAGTTGATATGCCCCTGGCCCCCACAGTTGTGGCACACCGCGGAAGAGGGAACCGCTCGAGAGTGCGATCCGGCGGGCTTTGACGCCATGGGTGGTCGATCAGAAGGGTTTGGCAATGACTGGGGCTTCCTGAATGTCCCCCGATTACTCTCGATGCAGTTCTGGTTCTTGGACCTTTTGTTGTTGGACTGTGGTTGTTTCTTGGAAATCTCTTTCGCGGTGAGCTCGTACTCCAGAGCCTTCTCGATGAACTCCGGTAAGGTAGTACAGTGGTGATTCAACAGTTGCATTCTCATTCGGGGTTTAAGCCTCTTGAGAAAGTATTTGATCTTATCGGCCTCTGATCGGATAATTGTCGTGGCAAAAGGAAGAAGTGCATGGAATTTCTCAGCAACAGATAATACATCATCGTCTTCATACAGGTCGGGGTTCAATAGTTCCGACAGTTTGGCCTCGCGGAGTGGCCCTGGATAGTAACGGTCTAGCATGAGGTTTTTAAATTCCTCCCAAGTGTAAACACCATCAGCTGGCCTTACTAAAAGCCACCAGGAGTGAGCGCCTTTGCCAAGGTAATACGCGGCTACTGAAACGCGATTCTCTTCCGGGCAGTCCACCATCTGGAAAAGTTTCTCAAAATGCTCGATCCAATGCACAATGTCAGCAGGCTCAGAGGAGCCTTCAAAATTCGGTGGTCGCTGACGAGAGATGTCGCTGATAATTCGGCTCACGGGTCCGCCAATCACAGGAGGAGGATGAGCCCCCTGCTGCTGGCCAGTAGCGGCCCTCTGCATAGCTTCCATTAGTTGACCCATCTGGGTCATCTGTGTCATCATGCCCTGCATTACAACGTAAGGATCAACACGCGCATCTCCGCGCCCACTGTGGTGTGATTGTTCCCTAGAAGGTGAACCACTGTCTGCGGAACTCTGATCCGCATTCGCGTGTCTATTGGCTCGAGGTATCGGGATTCGGCCCCTTCCGCGGCCTCGTCCCCCTCTGCCACGACCCCTCAGGTTTCTTTCCATACTGAAAGAATCAATCATAATGATAACCATAAGTACAGTTCAAGATACTAAAATTCATGCTAAGTTAATAGCAACAAGGAATCACATATTCAAGGAAAACGGTTAGCGATACCACAATTGTTGCACCGAATATCATATCGGTGTCAAGTCGAACAATTTCAATTGTATAATAAATTCAGCATTTACCTCGGATTATCATTCAGATAAATCCTGTCACAATTCCTCGAAATAACATGATCAATAAGGAGACCCATACTGATATCAGTATCATGCCAGTAATTAAATCATGGCTCATAAAGTACATACCGTATTTGGCTCGTAGGATCAGGCGCTTGCACAGGTCACACGTGACACGAAGGTCTCTTGATACTAGTTCATTTCTCAATGACTCATAAAAAGGAAACAACGCTCCGATACCATCTTCTGTAACACCCCAAAGCGGCTATTACAGTGCCGTGAATCCCACACTGGGACTCACCAGGCAATATCCAAAACAAATTAAATAAATATTATTTGTGATACCGAACCACAATGAATAGTCATTACTCCGTTTAGGAGTTTATCAAAATATGGCCAACGGCCTTACAATACACAGGATCCAAAAACAAGTATAAACCATATGGAGATGGAAAATACTTCAAATGTCAAATACAACCAAATAGCAATTTAAATGGAACAGGAAATAACACAACACGGTTTAACATAACCGGACAACAAGAGATGTGGGGGCCCCCGAACTAGTATCCCTCGAACCCTTCGCCGTCAACATGCTCTTCCCGTACCTTGCCTTTGCCTCGACCTAAAATACAATACAAGTATTTCGCCCAACACAGGGTCAGATATACATGATAATCAATTCTTCTGACATATACAATTCACATATATAGATTTCAAAGAATTCATTCCGACTATCAATCATACCCCTCGGGCGTATGAAACGATCAGTCACAAGCATACAATACTATGGACGATTACAGTATGGCTCAAAGATGGACATCACAGTACGCCCGATCCGGAAATGTGTCCGTGCACATGTCCGCCCCGTATATGGAATCCAGAATATACGTAGGACAATGTACCTAATTAGCCTCACGAAACTACGTCCCGTGTGCACAGTCCAATGCGGAATAATATCCGCCAATGACTATATGTGCCTGGCTAAAAATCCTACACAATAACCAATCGGAACGCAGATATTATTCCGGATATGTCACGATACAACATGACAACGAATTCAACAAATCACATATCCGATTAAGGATCAAGAAACACTCACCGATGTGAAAATAAGGCCAACGAGATCAATGATTCAAAACGACATACTTGGGAATGCAACCCCATGAAGAAAACGGAATAACGTCAGGGCGATGTCAAATCACGACAAACATTTCATGAACAATTCATACATATGAAAAATATAACCATCAGAAGAATCTAATCATCATTATAACCAAGCAAGATAACTTGCCTCAAATCCGTAAGTGAAAGATAGTCCTGCTCCAAATGATCAAACGGACGGTATCCTCGGTTAAACACTCAATCGAACGAGCAACCTTGAATGAAACGTAATTCATTCAATAACATATTCACGTAATATTAATATCAATTCGTAGAAAACGACGCCCGCAACCTACTCGAATAATTCATTCCCCCCCTTGATGAATACCTTAACGATTAATGAAAGGTTTCAATACGACTAATTCATCCTCCAAAATCGGATTACCATACCAAAAGTGTCTTGAAATTCTCTCGTTATTCCATGAACAAAACATCTTCAATTTGCCAATAAAATTGGTTTAAATCAAATTCTTATGTTCTACAACATCTCCTAATAGTCATAATGAATTTGATACTCAATATACCATGATAGTATTATTCATAAACAGCATCATCTTACTTAAGAACACTATCTTTTTAGCATGATGATGAACCACACTCTAAGTTATCAACACAATAGATTGATGAAAAGTTATTGTTGTAAGATCCTTATCATTCTTCAAAGACTTGTGAAACTGAACAAATATGATTTGTTAAAGCTTCTAAGATTTCTGAACTAGATCATCTAATCTCATCTTTAACATCATCAAGTTCTTCTCAAGGTAAATAAATACCTAAAATGGTGTTTAATCACTTTATGATATCAAGTTCTTGACTAAGTCCAGTTATGATGAAGCTAACCGATCCAACAATGTCCTACTGAGCTAAATTCGTCCAGAAGATGAGTAATGACAGTTACAAACATGGTTACCATTACTACAATATCAAGAACTCCTCTAAACTAAACCCTCATTTCTCATATTCATCAAGAAGTGTTTAAAGAGTTTAATTATAACCATGTTTTACTTGCTTAATCTAACTCTAGGTGAAGTATAATTCGTTTATAACATCAACATAAGAAATTAATGCAGAGAAGAAAGCACACCTACCTCTAGAAATGAAGAACAACTTCAATGCTATGAGAGAATATATTCCAAGCTCAAAAACAACTCCAAATCTCCAAGGGAATGAGCTTCACTCCATGATTCAAGGCTTAGAAACAAGTTGGTGTAGGTTGATATCGTTTTTAGAGTGCAGAGGGACGATAAAATGGAGAGAGAATCGGTTTAGAGTTGTGAAGAAATGAAAAATAGGCTGGCCCTATAAATAGACTGGACATACTTAGCGCACGCTATCGGAACAGTTTAGCGTACGCTAATGCACTTACGTACGCTATCCTGACGATATTACATACGTAAGCGGCTTACAGTGGCTATTGTCTTGAATTATCGCAGGCCGTTAGCGCACGCTAACGAGAAATGGGTTACGCACGCTAATAAAAGTAGATTCTCACCGACACGCTAGCTCAGATTTAGATCTCATGCATGCTAACGGTTAAAAGGGTTCACGTGCTGAAGTCAACTGCTGCCAGATTCCCTCTTAGCGTACGCAACAGAGGAAACCTTAAGCACGCTAAGTCACATGATTAGCGTACATTAATAGTACTGTGTAGCGTACGCTACATTAACAAAAATTCGAAAATGCAACACTCTAATAACATCGAATCATCACATATGAAATAACAACGATATGATATTCAAATCTATAATACCTCAACATAATACTAATTGCAACGATTTCTGATAATCAGATTATCCGAATAATACAACGACAGGTAAAAATGAAAAGTTACAGTCGGATATTACATATACTTTGCTAATAGATATTACCGAAGTGAGACGTATCGAAGTCTTTGATGTTTATTCTACTAGTGATTAAAATATTCATTACACAAACACATTTTTAAAAACACTGGAATGCAAACAACTCACATTCAGTTTTTGAGTTCTGGATTGGGATGGAAGGGGCTGGGAAATTTCTTATTGTTGAGCTGCACTTTTCTTTTTCCCATCACTTCTCTTTCTAGGAACACTTATATCTCTGGTACAAATCCTAGAGTTATATGCCCAGCTGAATTACATTTCTTGCACTCCAAAGAATTTTGGAACCTCCTAAACCTTGTAGATGAAGAGGGCGCTGGGGGCTCATCAGCTTGTCTTCTCCTCAATTTCTTTGGCCTTCCAGGTTTGGTGTCATACCTAGGAGGATTTGGTGCTGGTAAAGGAACCATAGGCCACAATTCATGGCCATTGATACCCAATGCAGGTTTCTCATATGCCCTCCGATAAGTCTCCACATTGTAAAAATCATGCACATAGTCCTCTGGCTCCTCAATTCTATACTATATTGCTGATATGGCATGCTTGCAAGGGATTCCTGTTAATTCTCATCTCTTGCAGCTGCAAATCTTTTGAGACAAGTCCACTGTATGTTGTTCATGTGTCCCTAAAACCTGTAAATTCCACTCACCTGATTTCATGGGAGTGCACACACTAGCCTGCTACTTGTATTTACCAATAATTGCCTTTATTTTTGGGCAAATCCCAGCATCCCACTTGTAAGCCTTGTCTCTATTGATTTGGTGTCTTGTCATTAGCAAATTTCTGATTGTCTCAAGCATGGTTATCACAGGATTGTCTCTGGACTTGAGGATGAATACCTTAAAACTTTCACACATGTTATTCAATAAATTATCACATTTAGGAGTGATACTAAAGTGAGATCTTGACCATTTACTTGGAGGCTTGTTTTTAGGCCAATTATAAGCATCTTCATCTATATCCCTGAGCTTCTTCATCTTGGCTGTGAATTTCTCAAGTCTTGTTGCTCTAGCAGCTTCCCACATGGCATCAATGGATTGGCCTGTAAATCCTGCCACTTTTATGTTACTGTATAGGTGCCTAACACATAATCTATGTTCACTGTGTGGGAAAAGATACTCAACTGCCTCTATGAGCCCTTTCTATTTATCACTCATGAATGTCCAATCCCTTTGATTTTCCACAAGCTCCAAGTCCTTATCTAATAACTCCAAAAACCATATCCAACTGTTTCTGTTTTCACCTCTACCACAGCATAAGCAACTGGATAAAGGGCATTGTTTGGATCAATCCCAACTGCTGTGAGCAATAAACCCCCATATGGACATTTCAAAAATAGCCATCTACTTCAATCACTTTCCTACAATATCTGAAACCTTTTTGAGAGCATTCAGGCATATATACAGTCTCTGGAATGTTGGTTTTCCTCCCTAAACCTCTTGATTAATCAATTTCAACCTCACAGTAGAACCATGATTGATTCTTTGTAATTCTGCACAGTAATCCCTGAACCTACTTAACTGCTCAATCAAGCTCCCTTGCAACATATTAAAATCCTTATACCTAGCCCTATATGCTTGCATCATGGAGACACTAGCTCCAAGTTTTGTGCTTGCCATCTCTTTAAACTCTTGAGGACTTAGCTTGGGCTTGAATTTGAATTTGTTCACAAAGGCCTTCCCAATCCAGTCAGACCTCAGGGTTTTGTTGCTCCAAGTCCAAGCACATTTGGTGTGTATAGGATGGAACACCTTAAACTGCCAATACTTGTCACCCACACTTGGAGATCAGTCTTCTTTTATCATTTTTATCCCATTTCAGAACCATGCCCCTTCCCTTCTAAAACAGTAATTTTCAACAACTAGCTTAACCTCAGCCTTAGTACTGAAAATTTCTCCCAACACTAAATCCTTTTTCTTGTCTGTTTTGGGATTGTATCTAGGAAACTTAGCCTCTCGGGGCTCCTCATTATCTGAACCATGCAAGCTTTCAAATTCATCAGCATTTTCAACCAAATTTTGTTCTTCATCTTTCTCCAATCTATCTATTGTCTCATCATCCACATACTCATTTCTAGGTGCTTTATCCTTATCTGGAACCCCTACAAATTCTATATCCAGGTCAACACATTTCTCATAATTTGCATCACCCTCATTCATATCATACTCACTATCAAGAAACTCTTCACAATCAGAATAACTGACATCTCCATTATCAGCATTTGAATCATCTCTATTACTTGTCTCTTAAATATCTACATGATCCACATCATCAAGGAATGAAATGTCAATCATTTCCTCATCTTCACTGCCAAAAGTGGACTGAAAAGCACTCTCTATATGTGCACCTGTTATTAGGGGTTCTACATGCTCAACATAAATGATTACCTCCCTCTGATTTGCACTAGTCTCTCCAACAATTCCATAAACATCAACATCTTTCAATAAAGGTTTAGCACCCACGTGTAATGAGCAACCATACATCCACCAGAATATAACTTTGTCACCATTATAACCTAGTTGTTCCACAAAATCTCTCAATTCAATTAACTCAAACATCTCCAAATCTTGCCTATCAAAATAATCAACAGTTCCCCCATAATACCTCAAAGGCACTGAATTCATCACACCTCCATGGAACATCTTAATGTTGACCATTGTAAATTCCGCAATAGGATCTACATCAGTAAAATGGAATGATTTTATTTTTCTGAACATAAAGGTGACAAAAATACACTAGTCGGATTAACACATACCGTAATGTGGACTGGACTGATCTCCATTCGACATTCTTCTCGCCATGGACGAAGTTCTGCAGTCTTACTTCGGTTGAATGAGCGGATTTGAGTGGAATTTGAGCGGATTTTTAAAAAAACACGGGCAAATTTGAGAGGAGTTGGGTTTTTAAGGTTCGATCATTTTTAATTTGGGGAAGAAATCTGGGGGAGAAATGAACCGTTAGTGAATTACCGTTATATATATAGCCGTTGAGCTGCACTTTTCTTTTTCCCACCACTTCTCTTTCTGGGAACACTTTTATCTATGCTACAAGTCCTAGAGTTATATGCCCAACTGAATTACATTTCTTGCACTCCAAAGAATTTTGGAACCTCCTCAACCTTGTAGATGAATATAATATCCGTACCTTTCTATTTTTAGCAGTTTCCATTTTTGGTGCATGTCTATTTTTATCAACTTGCTTGTTACCGTTTCGACAATTTTGAATCTATTTTGTTCTTGGAGTTTTTCCATTTGGACGAGTTTCGGAGATGTTTTTATGTATTTTCGTTTTGAGTTATGTTTTGTCGCATGTGCGTTTGATTCTCGTAAAACTCATCCGATTTTGTTGTTTCTTTGTTTCCATGAGTTCGTATGGTTGAGTTGTTCATGTTGTGAGTTTCGGTTTGTTAATCCGACGTCGTATGATAATTTTCGAACGTTTGGGCCGTTTTGTAATTTCCTAAAACTTAAGGAAAATTTACTTCTGTCGTCGAATTCCGAACCTTCGGGTAGTCGGAATTGTGTTTCCTTTTAGCGCTTAGATTCGTCATCGGGAGTCTTCGTAACCATATTTTCCGTTTGTTAGCAGGTTTAGGTTTCGGGGTCGTTCGGGACGGTTTGGACAGCAGATTTCCCAAACTGCTGTCCAGTAGGGTGTTACGGCCGTAACACCCAATAGTTACGGTCGTAAGATGGCCTTGTTACGGCCATAAAATCCCATTGTTACGGCCGTAACAGCCCGCTGTTTTAAAACAGCGGGCAGAGGTCAGAACCTCATTTTTCATTCCTCTCTTCGTTTTTTTTCGTCGGGCGACACTAGAAGACCTCCAGGGCGATTTCCACCACTTTCAATCCATGTTTTATTCATATTCCATCATCTTAGGGTCGTAATAACATATTATCATCAACGAAACCATCCTATTCTGTCCGAATCCAAGGTATATGGCTTAGAACCCTAACTTTGTCAATTTTGGGGGTTTTCGGGTTTTGCTTGTTTAAACTAGAATTGTTCGTTTATGTTGAGATATTTATTGTCGATTATTGTTGTTGGGTGATTCCCAATCCATTTCCGTCGTGTTTAATTCGTGGATTGTTGGTTAGGGGAGTTTTTGTGAAAACCCTCGCCCATATCGATCGTACGTATGTTGTTATTGCTTGTAATCGGAGTTGTGGGCCTATTTCTTTCGATTATTGTTATCATTTAGGACAGAGTTGTGTTAATCTCTTGTTTAGGAACGGTCGTGTTCCCTCCGAGTCATTCATAGTCATTGTTCGTCCCGTTTCATCGAAGACGTCTCAAAGGCAAGTACTTTACATTTGTTTGTATATTCTAGTATTTGGATTATGGCTTCCCATGTATGTTGTGGATGTGAATGCGTATGTCCACCCAGGGATGGTCTGACAGGGCCTCTGGGGATAAGTAGTGCCGTGTGTATGCATATAATGAACTGGGGTTAACCACCCAGGGATGGTCCGATGGGGCCTCTGCGGGGTACGGTGGCCGTGAGTCTCGTACCAACGGTTAACCTTTGAAATGATTTGTAGGAGAACTGTGTTTTGTGCTTGTTGTATCGTAATATTCCGGAATATAAATGTTTTCTAAAATGGTTTTGGCACATATTTCATCTGATTAGAATGGTAGTTCAAATGGATTGTACTTGCACTAGCAGTTGTCGCTAACCCCTTAAATGGAGGAAATACTTTTGTATTTCAAGTTCACATCTTGGAGGCGAACGAGCATACGGTCAGTACGAGGATGATGGGAAAGAGTGAATATGTTCAATGGTCGTTCGATGATGTCGTGTCATTTACATGTTACTAATCATGTTATTGCTTCAGTACTCGAGTACTTCTTTCTTGTGAACATCGTATTTGTTGAGTACCCAATTTGGGGTTGGTTTGACGTTGCATTGTACTATTGAGTTTGGTTTACTAGTTTCATATGTATGGGATTGAGAAGTCATTCGTATGTTGATGATGTCAGTCATCGTTGTCATGTCGAGTATGTGTGTTAGCCTGGTGGATTCCAAAGGGTACGGTCCACGGCGCTGTAATATGCCCTGAACGTCTTGGGGGTGTTACAGAATATGGTATCGGAGCTTAGGTTTATGGATACGTAGGCTGTCGGTCATTTGGGTCTAGTTGAGTGTTGTTTTTGAACAGTATCACTACTACGCCATCATCTCAGTACGCCGGTGCTCATAAGTTTTTCCTAACTCGACTCGTTGCATTATCCTGTGTTGTTCTTTTCGTAATGTTGTGATGTGTTTTGTGTTTGATGTGTACTCACCTGTTACTTCTTCAGAATGCCTGCCGGTAGAGGACGCGGACGCGGTAGGGGACGTGGCGCAACAGGTGGAGCGGCCATGTCCGATAGCTCAGGGGATGGTTCGGCAACGTTTTCCTTGTCGAACAGTGTTCAGCCCAGTGCCGAAGGCCAGCAAGATCAGTCTGCTAGCTTCGGCAAAGCTCATGATAACGTTGGAGTGGCTAACATTCTACAGCAAGTAGCGAACCAAATGACGCTACTGACTCAGGCCGTTCTGGTCAACCAAGGTAATACTAATCCGGTTACGCCTACTGGTTCCGGTACTGACAAGCTACTTTGGGACGTGATTCGTATACGTCCTCCGCAGTTTGATGGTTCTTCCGACCCTTCTGGTTGGGAGAGTTGGTTGTTCGAGATGGAGAAGGTGTTTGAGGCAGTTAAGTGCTCCGAGGAGAGGAAGGTACCAATCGCCCAGTACTTCCTCGCCAAAGAGGCGGCAATGTGGTGGCAAGCAGTGAAACCACGTGACCGGGCAGCCACGTGGGACGAGTTCTGAGAGTTGATGGAGGACGAATATTGTCCGTGGCCGATAAAAGAAGGGATGATTCGAGCCTTCTTTGAAGCAAAACCCCAGGATGTTCCTATTTCACAGGCGATCAAGGATTACAATCAGCAGCTACATTATGTGAGAAATCAGGTCCGATATGAGCTAGATAAGATCCGCCACTTTGACATGCGGATGAACCCGAGGGTTTGCCACTACATGTCTGGTCTCGGGTGTACAACTTTGAAGGATTATCAGAACAAAGTGATGGCTTATGAAATGTCGTTTTCTACGACGGAGGCGGCAACCGAGGGTAAGAAACAGAAGACCTCCGGTCAGTTTTCGGGAGGTAAGTCTGGCAGGCATCAGAAGGCTCAGTCTGGTTCGCGAATATTCAGGAATCAGTCCCCATCATTTGGGCGAAGAAATGGTTCTAATTCTGCTCCGGCCGTTCCTGCTCGTGGCCACACTTGTTTTAACTGCAGTCGTTCGGGACACATGATGAGTGAGTGTGATAAGCCGCCGCTATAGTGTCTTACTTGCAGTCGTATGGGGCATCGTGCTAAGTATTGTGGATATGCGAGCCGGGCACTAGTTACTCAGGTGTCAGCCCCGGCTGCGGGAGACCCGAGCGTGATTCAGGCGCCGATAGCTAGTCAGCCCCAGCTGAGTTTTGGCAGAGGTCGACGACGGGGGCATCCTTCTAGAGGGGGAGCTTCTAGTGCGGGGTCTGTTCCATCCCGTGTGTATGAGATGAGACGAGCTGGAGATCCTGATGCGACGGTGGCCACAGGTACCATTCGCATCCTTGACCATCTTGTTTCTGTGCTATTCGATTCTGGTGCTACGCATTCTTTTATCTCTTTGGATTGTGTGCATCGTCTGCATGTTGATTGTCTAGTTTCATCTGAACTGTTTTTGTTAAACTGCATAGTGGATATATTATTGTGGGGGATCGTGAGATTAGATATTTTCCGGTGAGTATCGCGGGGAGGGATTGGTCTTCTAATTTGATTGTGGTAGACATTAAGGATGAGGATTTGATCCTTGGTGAGGATTGGATAGACCGACATAGGGCGATCATAAATTATAGAACGAGAACCGTTTTGATGTTAGCCTCTGACGGTACCGAGCATTCTTTTGTGGGACGTAAGCGGAGTAGTCAGAGACTTCTGATCAGCGCTATGAAAGCGGTGAAACTCCTTCGAGGGGGTTGCACTGGTTACTGGTGTTATGCTATGAGATCGGGAGCAGGGGTAATTTAGCTCTCGTCTATTCCGATAGTAAACGAGTATCCTGATGTTTTTCTAGACGAGTTGTCAGGTTTGCCCCCAAACTGAGAGGTTGAGTTCACTATCGATTTAGAGCCAGGTGCGGCTCCGATTTCGAAGACGCCCTATCGTATGGCGCCTGCCCCCGAGGATGACTTGTTTTACCAATTTCAAGGAGCGACTGTGTTTTTGAAGATTGACTTGAAATTGGGGTATTACCAGCTCCGAGTGAAGGATTCCGATATTCCGAAGATGGCCTTTCGGACGAGATACGGCTACTACGAGTTTGTGGTTATGCCGTTCGGGCTAACCAACACCCCATCCATGTTCATGCAGCTAAAGAATAAAGTCTTTATCGAATATATCGATACGTGTGTAGTCATCTTCATCGATGATATTCTGATTTACTCGAGGAGCGAGGAGGAGCATTCACGTCATTTGCATATCGTGTTGGGAATCTTGAGAACTCAACACCTTTATGCGAAGTTCTCAAAGTGTGAGTTTTGGTTGCGGGAGGTTATGCTTATCGGCCACGTGATCTCTGCCGAGGGTGTTCGTGTGTACCCACACAAGGTAGAGGCAGTATTGGATTGGGCGCCACCTAAGAACATGAAGGAAGTCCGCAGTTTTCTGGGTTTGGCCGGTATTATCGTAGGTTTGTCGAGGGGTTCTCTAAACTCGCTCGACCGCTTACTCAGTTGTTGTATAAGGCAGAGAAGTTTGTGTGGACCGACGAGAGGCAGAAGAGTTTCGAGGAGTTGAAGAAGCGGTTGACTACCGCTCCCGTCTTGGCTTTACCGAGCGGTAATGAGGGTTTTTCCGTTTATAGTGATGCCTCGGGACAAGGACTTGTATGTGTACTCATGCAGCATGGGAAGACGATTGCCTATGCTTCCCGTCAGTTGAAACCGTACGAGTTGAAATATCCTACCCACGATCTTGAGTTGGCCGCAGTTGTGTTTGCATTGAAGATTTGGCGTCATTACTTGTATGGCTCGTCGTGTCAGATTTTCACCAATCACAAGAGCCTGAAGTATATTTTCACCCAGAAAGAACTGAATATGAGACAGAGAAGGTGGCTGGAGTTAATTAAGGATTACGATCCCGAGATCCTTTATCATTCGGGCAAGGCAAATGTGGTGGCAGATGCCTTGAGTCGGAAATCAGTATCACTTCAGGCACTTGAGTTACTCACGGCCCAGCTAGGGCTCCAGCGAGAGTTTATGGGGTTGAGTATTGAGGTTATGCCACCAGGGAGTGCCGGGCAGTTGCGTGCTTTTGAGATCTCGTCGTAGCTGGTCGACGACATTAAATCGAGGCAGTTAGAAGATTCGATGTTTATTCAACTCCGTGAGAGTGTAGTGAAGGGGAAGTCCCCGGGATTCATGATTTGTGAGGATGGTGTGTTGAGATTCCAAGGTCGGTTGTGTGTTCTGAGCGACTCGGAAATGAGACAGGGTATTATGCGAGAGGCTCATGCGTCACCTTACTCAGTCCATCCGGGTGCGAGTAAAATGTATAAGGATTTGAGAAAGAATTTGTGGTGGAATGACATGAAGAATGAGGTAGTACAGTTTGTGGCTAAGTGTTTGACTTGTCAGCAAGTCAAAATCGAGCATCAGCAGCCAGCCGGGTTGTTGAAAACACTTCCCGTCCTAGAATGGAAGTGGGAGGATATCTCTATGGATTTTGTCATGAATTTGCCGAGGACGAAGACTGGAATGAATATGGTGTGGGTGATCGTGGATCGACTGACTAAGTCGGCACATTTTCTGGGCATCAAGGACACTTGGGGTCCAGAAAGATTGGCTCGTATTTTCATTGCGCAGATCGTGAGACTTCATGGTACACCAAAGACTATTATTTCGGATAGAGACGATCGGTTTGTATCGCATTTTTGGCACGCGGTACATAAAGCATTGGGGACACGTTTGCGTTTGAGTACATCTTTCCATCCTCAGACCGATGGACAGTCCGAGCGTACCATTCAGACATTCGAGGATATGTTACGCGCGTGTGCGCTAGACTGAAGTAGTGATTGGCAGGAACATCTGGCCTTGATCGAGTTTACTTATATTAATAGCTGGCATGCGTCGATTAGGATGGCACCGTATGAGGTGCTTTATGGCCGACGGTGTTGATCACCGATATGTTGGGATGAGCCGTCCGATTTAGTTGGCACCGAGCTGGATCTTGTGTTGGAGACGAGGAAGAAAGTCGAGTTGATTCGAGAGAGGATGTTGGCGGCTCAGACTAGACAAAAGTCTTATGCGGATGTGAGGCGTCGACCCTTGGAGTTTGAGGTAGGGGATCATGCTTTGTTGAGAGTGTCTCCGTCGAAGGGAATTTTCCGTTTTGGGAAAAAGGGGAAGCTCAGCCCAAGGTATATTGGACCTTTCGAGATATTGGAGAGAGTTGGTGAGTTAGCATACTGTTTGGCATTGCCTCCGTCGTTGAGTCATGTGTTGGAATATAAAACTCAGCGGAAACTAGTTGTTGAAAATTTTATAAACTGTTTTATAAACTAACCAACACAAAAACCGGATTTATTTAGGCTTGTCGATTAATTAACTAAATAGATTAATAAACAATCATATAAATATATTTACGCATGGGAGTTGGTAATTAATACCTTTGACGCGAAGTGGTAGAAATTCCCTTTTGGTCGATTGAACACCTCCTCGTACTCTTCCTTGATCTACTTGTATTTCTACCTCAAGATCTTCTAGAGTATGATCCGCTTTCACCGGGACGTTGTGTGGGCAACGAGCTACCAGATGTTACTTGGACACCAATGGATCGGCCGAATTCTCCTTTGATGAGAGTCACTGGATTTTTCTTTACTTTTTAGTATTTTATGAACACTCTTAAGCAAATTGATGTGTTATCTAAATTTTAGAATCAAAGACACAAGTCTTGATCTACAATTAAACACAAGATGAAAAAATCAATCTCACAACCTTGGAATAATGATAAAAATCGGCCTACCCCCTTTGATGTCCTATTTAGAGGCTCTTGGACTACTACTAGGGATCTTAAGGAGGATATGGTAAGGACTCTTAATAGATGTCATCTTCCTATATTAGAACTCTTCCTAATATAATGACTCTATTAAATATCAACTTAGTCCACTAAAAAGTTGATACTGTACTTCCTACCAAAATCCCAAATTACGAAATTGGGCTCCTTTTTGAATTAATTATTTCCCGTATTTAAGATATTCTGTGTCCATTAATTAATTTAAGCTACTGACAGCTTCTAATTAGTTAATATATTATACATGAGTATACCACTCGACCTTTATTATTATATTGGAAAATTAATTCCACCTGCAGGGTTTAATATAATAATCATTTCGAGTGCCTCAAGGGACATGATCAACCTGACTGGTCGGGACGATTTATAGTTATAATATTAATTAATATATAAATGATAATATTGCCCAAGATATCGAGCATCTTGAGTCAATCATTGTGGCTCTCACCCATGATAAATCAAAACAATAAATATTAAATATATATATAATTAAATATTAATCACTAGAATTAAGAAATAATAATTGTCTGAGATTTACGTTCTTCTTATAGTCAGTACAGAAGAATCTATCTCACCTCGATCATGTTCAGCGTATAGCGAATACGCTAATATATGATAATGGTCAAGACCAACGAATCTCAAGCATATACTACAACCTCTCACATAACGGTCTAATGTTATATAGGTTGTGAACTAAATATTACTGTATAAGGAACTGATAATGTGATCTTCTGTGTGACACGACACACCACATTATCTACAATATAAAGTAATTTAGACTACATTTGCATAACCATAGCGTGAATAAATATGCAAAACATGTGATAAATGAATTAAATATTCTCATCGATAAAGACCGGAAAATTAGGTAATACAAGCATAAAGTATGCTTTGATGTATACAACCCTAACAATCTCCCACTTATACTCAAAGCATGCTTTTGAAGTATACTATATAGACTATGTCTATATATCTCCCACTTATACTCAAAGCAATGCTGCCATACATCTCAACCACATTCCTTCCACATCACCTTCAAATAACTTTGAGGGCAACCCTTTCGTGAAAGGATCAGCTAAGTTGTCTTCAGATGATATCTTGGAGAAAATAATCTTCCTTCTCTTCACAAAATCTCGAATGATATGATATTTGCGCTTGATATGTTTGCTTGCTTTGTGGGCCCGTGGTTCCTTCGAACTTGCAACAGCACCGGTATTATCACAATAAAGTGTAGTACTCCTAGGCAAATTAGGAATCACACTCAAATCCTTTAGGAAGTACTTGATCCATACCGCCTCTTTAGCTGCCTCTGAGGCTGCTACATACTCGACTTCCATGGTAGAGTCCGCTATGCATTTCTTCTTCACACATGGCTCCACCTCCCAAAGTGAAAACACATTCGGAAGTTGATTTCGACTTTTCTTTGTCCGCACTGAAATCTGAGTCAGTGTAACCCAAAGGACAAAGTGTATCCGATTGATATACAAGCATATGCTCCCTAGTCCTTCTCAGGTACTTGAGTATATGCTTGACAGTAATCCAATGTCCCGGTCCTGGGTTCGACTGATATCTCGCGACCATGCCTACAGCATGACAGATATCAGGCCTAGTGCAAAGCATAGCATACATGAGGCTTCCCACTGCCGAAGCATAAGGGACCAACTTCATGTCATCTATCTCCTTCTGTGTCTTAGGACACATAGCCTTAGATAGCTGAATTCCATGACTGTAAGGTAAGAAACCTTTCTTGGAATTCTCCATATTAAACCGCTTTAGTACCTTATCGATATAGGATACCTGAGATAAGCACAACATCCTTTTCTTGCGATCTCGAAAGATCTTAATACCAAGGATGTTCCCGGCTTCTCCCAAATCCTTCATATCGAACTGCTCAGACAGCCATACCCTTACGTCTGATAATACCTTCACATTGTTTCCAATTAGAAGTATATCATCTCGTACAGTACAAGAAATACCAACACGTTTCCATCGCACTTTTTGTATACACAAACCTCACTAGGACACTGTTCAAAAATATACAATTGAATCACCTCATCAAATCGCATGTTCCAAGACCTTGATGCTTGCTTGAGACCATAAATGGCTCTTTTAAGCTTGCACACTAAGTGCTCCTCTCCTTCAGCAATGAATCCCTCAGGTTGGCACATATAGATTTCCTTATCAAGACTCCCGTTCAAGAACACAGTCTTTGACATCCATCTGCCAAATCTCTATATCCAAATGCGCAGCTATAGCTAAGTTAATCCGTATCGATTTAAGCATGGCTACTAGCGAAAAGGTCTCATCATAGTCGATGCCCTCCTTTTGAGTGTAACCTTTCGCAACAAGGCTTGCTTTGAAGGTTTCAACCTTCCCTTTCGCTCCTCTCTTACATTTGTATACCCACTTATTTCCAATGAGTTTTACCCCATTGGGTAGCTCTACTAGCTCCCACACTTGATTAGAATCCATAGATCCCATTTCGGATTCCATTGCTGTTTGCCAGGATTCAGCATCCTTGTCTTGAACTGCCTGCTTATACGTACATGGATCAGTTTCATCCTGGTCCGGGGAGTGGTCCGAAGACGCTCCCACGCTGATGAAACATTCAGGTTGATGAACAACCCTCCCACTACGACGAGGCGTGTCCTTGGTTTGCGTATCCACAATAGTGTTGATACGTGGTACACTAGGTGTTTGTACAATTGGTATTGTCAAAATCTCACCCCTAAGTTCTTCTAGAATGACCTCAATCCTAGGCTTGTGGATTATTACATAGTCCTCCTCTAAGAACCGGGCATTGGTGCTAACAATGACCTTCTGATCTTTAGGACTGTAGAATAAGCCACCCTTCGTTCCCTTTGGATATCCTACAAATACTCGTACTTCTGTACGAGATGCCAACTTATCAGCTTCTTTATTCAGCACGTTTGCTGGTGAACCCCAAATCCGAACATGTCCTAGACTGGGCTTGCACCCATTCCACAGTTCTGTGGGTGTTTTTGGAACTGATTTCGAAGGCACAAGTTTAGAATGCACGCCGATGTTTCCAAGGCGTATCCCCAAAACGAAATAGGCAAATCAGAATAACTCATCATTGACCTAACCATCACCAATAAAGTACGATTCCTTCGTTCAGCAACACCATTCTGTTGTGGTGTACCAGGCGCTGTGAGCTGGGAAGTAATACCCTCATGTGCCAAGAATCCAAAAACTCTCCACCAAGGCACTTTCCACCATGATCAAATTGCAATGACTTGATACTCTGTCCATGACGCTTCTCTGTTTCAGCCTTGAATTCTTTGAACTTATCAAAAGATTCAGACTTACGTCGCATCAAATAGATGTATCCATATCTCGAATAATCATCTATAAACGTGATGAAGTATTCGAAACCACCCTTAGCCTGGATGTTCATTGGACCACATACATCAGTATGAACCAATTCCAACACATTTTGTGCACGGTTTCCTTTGCATTGAAAATCCCTTTTAGTCATTTTACCTTCCAGACAGGATTCGCAAACTGGAAATGACTCAACTTGGAGTGAATCCAATGGGCCATCGCTCACCAATCTTTGAATCCTTCTAACGTTAATATGACCCAATCGTAAATGCCACAAATATGTTTGATTTATGCTCGAAGGTTCTTTTCTTTTATTAGGATTAGTCAAAGAATTAAGCGATTTATAATTATGCAAGGGAGCTGAGCATTGATGATATAAAGTTCTTCGTTATAAGTACTCCCGCAAATATATTCACCATTTCTTTTAATAATTGCATTATCTTCAAAAGAAACTGAATATACATCATGACGCAATTTAGAAACTGGAATTAAATTCATTCTAAAATCGGGTACCAATAATACATTATTTAGAACTAAAATCCTATCATCAACTTTTAACTGCATGACTCCTACTGCAATAGCCTTCAGCCTGGAATAGTCGCCCCAGCTTATAGTAATCTCATCCGCACTAAGTACCTTGGTTACTTGGAACCCCTGCGAGTCATAACAAACATGATCAGTGGAGCCCGAATCTACTATCCACGAAGTGATAGAACAGGCAGCCAAACATGTTTTGACTACTAGTGCATGAGACGTACCTTTCTTACGGCAGTCACTCTTGAAATGCCCTTTCAGACCGCAATTGAAGCACTTGCCCTTCGGCTTTTTGTTCGCCTCGGACTGAGGAGCCTTTGACTGAGGAGCCTTGCCCTTAACTTTGAAGGTTGCCACTTGCTTCTGGCCAACCTGCTTTTTCTTATTTCCCCATTTGGGTTTTCAATAAGTAGCATTGGCTGCCGCAAGAATTTGATGATAACCTTGTTTGAAGAGACCTTCGGTAGACTGAAGCTCGGTCAGAAGTTCCGCCAATGTGTAAGTCCTACGATTCATATTGTAGTTGAGGCGGAACTGCTCAAAGCTTCTTGGTAAACTGCCTAAGATAATATTGACCTGCGACTCCGCATCGATAATGGCCCCCAGTATGCTCAGCTCGTTCAAATGAGACATCATTTTAAGAATGTGATCCCTTACTGGGGTCTCTTCAGACATTTGGGTTGTCATCAAAACCCTAATTGTATTTTGCTTAGCCGCCCGGTTCTGATGACCAAACATCTCAATGAGATTTTTCATCATTTCCGTGGCCGAGCCCATTGTCTGATGCTGATGTTGCAATACATTTGTCAGTGAAGCCATAATGTAACAGCGAGCCATCTCATCAGACTTTTTCCATTTCCGGAATTCAGGCAACTCTCAGGAGAGGCATCCGTTTCTGGTTCCAAAGGGCTCTCCTCAATTAAAACAAATTTATTCCCCTTGGCAGTCAAGACAATATCAAGATTTCTTTTCCAGTCGGCAAAGTTAGTGCCATCAAGTTTGTTTTCTTTGAGAATAACAGCTAGTGGATTGAAAGACATCTGAGAATAAAATTAAAAACACCATTCATCACATAATTTGACGCAAGAGATATTGAAAAACCTTAAAACACAATATATATGCAATCAACCAACACCTTGAAAAACCGCACATGCAAGCCACGATAGTGTGGACGTTTACACATACATTTTCAAGTAGATTTTAACATCTTTAATTTTACTATCTAGCCAAGATGCGTTTTGACAAGTAAAATTAATAGTTGGTTCCTCTTGGCCATGTATTCAATTAACATAGACTCCGATGGGGAGCTTATTAATCAATACACCTAAGTGAACACCATAATTTAACAAACCTTAGAATATCATTTAAAATAATATTCACCTTTTTGTTATCAAATTTGAAGTTTAAAACTAGTGAGCCAATAATTAGCACATCCGATGTGGAGGAAGACTCTAATGTCAACGCGTATGCTAATTATTTCACAATTTAAATCAATTATGGAGGCCAATTTGATTTTGAAAAATCAATTTAAAATCATTTAGTTATTTTGAAAATACGGTTTTTAATTTTCTCGTCCTAACATGCAAGGAAACATATCACACATACATCCATACATGTCATATATCAAAATAATAAAAACCAATCAAAATAAAAAAAAAATGGATAATTAAATCCAATTATCATGGCTTTTATTCCTCGTTTTGAATAACGAGAAAATTTTCGGCTTGTTTGCTCCCACTGCTTCAAGCATCTCGCGGAAAAACGACTAGGACCATCCATCGAACGACCCGATTCCGGACAACTTGACTACCGGCCGCGACCCGACTTCTTGCCGACTCCGCTTCCCGAATCGCCCGACCACGCTGAAGGCTGGGCCGAGCGCAGCGATCGGCGAGCCGAGATACTGGCCGAGTCCCGATCGGCAGCCTACTGGTCTCGGTCAGTTCGTCCGATCAGGACTCCTCTTCGCGATGGACTTCTTTCTCTTTCGGACTTTGTGTGTTCCAACTCGATTACAATTTTATTCGAAATAAAATACATCGAATTTACAGCAACAAGAAAAATAAATCCTATTCTACCCGTGAATTTTCTCACGGGAAAAACTTATACATGCCTCAAAACCGGGCCAAATTACCAAAAATGCGTAAATAAATAAAAAACAGCATATAGCCATTATAATTGGATCATATTCTCCTCGAAGACAAATTCTAGCAAAATATTTCAAAAATCATACTACATGAATATTTAATTGCTAGCATATTAATCACCAAATTAATTAAATTTAACAGAACCTAAAGACCGGCTCCAATACCAATTGTTGGAATATAAAACGCAGCGGAAGCTAGTTGGTGAAATTTTTTTAAACGGTTTTATAAACTAACCAACACAAAAATCGGATCTATTCAGGCTTGTCAATTAATTAACTAAACAGATTAATAAACAATCAAATAAATATATTTACGCATGGGAGTTGGTAATTAATACCTTTGACGCGAAGTGGTAGAAATTCCCTTTTGGTCGATTGAACACCTCCTCGTACTCTTCCTTGATCTACTTGTATTTCTACCTCAAGATCTTCTAGAGTATGATCCGCCTTCACCCGGACGTTATGTGGGCAACGAGCTACCAGATGTTACTTGGACAACAATGGATCGGCCAAAATCTCCTTTGATGAGAGTCACTCGATTTTTCTTTGCCTTTTAGTATTTTATGAACACTCTTAAGCAAATTGATGTGTTATCTAAATTGTAGAATCAAAGACACAAGTCTTGATCTACAATTAAACACAAGATGAAAAAATCAATCTCACAACCTTGGAATAATGATAAAAATCGACCTACCCCATTTGGTGTCCTATTTATAGGCTCTTGGACTACTACTAGGGATATTAAGGAGTATATGGTAAGGACTCTTAATAGATGTCATCTTCCTATATTAGAACTCTTCCTAATATAATGACTCTATTAAATATCAACTTATTCCACTAAAAAGTTGATACTGCACTTCCTACCAAAATCCCAAATTACGAAATTGAGCTCCTTTTTAAATTAATTATTTCTCGTATTTAAGATATTCCATGTCCATTAATTAATTTAAGCTACTGACAGCTTTTAATTAATTAATAATATATGAGTATACCACTCGACCTTTATTATTATATCGGAAAACTAATTCCACCTGCAGGATTTAATATAATAATCCTTTTGAGTGCCTCAAGAGACATGATCAACCCGACTGGTCGGGACACGATTTCTAGTTATAATATTAATTAATATATAGATAATAATATTTCCCAAAATATCGAGCATATTGAGTCAACCATTGTGGCTCTCACCCATGATAAATCAAAGCAATAAATATTAAATATATATAATTAAATATTAATCACTACAATTAAGAAATAATAATTGTCCGAGATGTACGTTCTTCTTATAGTCAGTACAGAAGAATCTATCTCACCTCGATCATATTCAACGTATAGCGAATATGCTAATATATGCTAATGGTCAAGACCAACCAATCTCAAGCGTATACTACAACCTCTCACATAACGGTCTAATGTTATATAGGTTGTGAACTAAATATTACTATATAAGGAACCGATAATGTGATCTTCTGTGTGACATGACACACCACATTATCTACAATATAAAGTAATTTAGACTACATTTGCATAACCATAGCGTGAATAAATATGTAAAACATGTGATAAATGAATTAAATATTCTCATAGATAAAGACCGGGAAATTAGATAATACAAGCATAAAGTATGCTTTGATGTATACAACCTAATATCATGTGCCTCAGTTGAGGAAGTATGTTCCGGACCCGACTCATGTTATTGACTTCGGGGATGTGGAGATCGAGAAGAACGTTACGTTTGAGGAGAGTCCGGTGAGGATTTTGGAACGTCGAGATAAACAGTTGAGGCACAAAACCATTCCCTTGGTTAAAGTGCAATGGTCGAGGCATAGAGTGGAGGAAGCAACGTGGGAATTAGAAGAGGATATGCGTGCGATTCACCCCGATCTTTTTGATTCTTAAGTTTCGGGACAAAACTTCTTTTTAGAGGGGGAGAATGTAATATCCGTACCTTCCATTTTAGCAGTTTCTGTTTTTGGTGCATGTCTATTTTTATCGACTCGCTTGTAACCGTTTCGACATTTTGAATCTATTTTGTTATTGGAGTGTTTCCATTTGGACGAGTTTTGGAGATGTTTTTACGTATTTTCGTTTTGAGTTATGTTTTGTCGCATGTGCATTCGGTTCTCGTAAAACTCGTTCGATTTCATTGTTTCTTTGTTTCCATGAGTTCGTATGGTTGATTTGTTCATGTTTTGAGTTTAGGTTTGTTAATCCAACGTCGTATGATGATTTTCGAACGTTTGGTCCATTTTGTAATTTCCTAAAACTTAAGGGAAATTTACTTCCGTCGTCGAATTCCGAACCTTTGGGTAGTTGTTTCCTTTTAGCACTTAGATTCGTCATCGGGAATACTTATTAACCATATTTTCGGTTTGTTAGCAGGTCCGGTTTCGGGGTCGTTCGGGACGGTTTGGACAGCAGATTTCCCAAACTGTTGTCCAGTATGGTGTTACGGCCGTAACACCCAATAGTTACGGCCGTAAGATGGCCTTATTATGGCCGTAAAATCCCATTGTTACGTCCTTAACAGCCCACTGTTTTAAAACAGCGGGCAGAGGTCAGAACCTCATTTTTCATTCCTCTCTTCGTTTTTTTTGTCGGGCGACACTAGAAGACCTCCAGGGCGATTTCCACCACTTTCAATCCGTGTGTTCTTCATCTTACGTCACCGTAGGGTCGTGATAACATATTATCATCAACAAAACCATCCTATTCCGTCTGAATCCAAGGTATATGGCTTAGAACCCTAACTTTGTCAATTTTGGGGTTTTTTCGGGTTTTGCTTGTTTAAACTCGAATTGTTCATTTATGTTGAGATATTTCTTGTCGATTATTGTTGTTAGGTGATTCCCAATCCGTTTCCGTCATTTTTAGTCCGTGGATTGTTGGTTAGGGGAGGTTTTGTGAAAACCCTCGCCCGTATCGATCGTACGTATGTTGTTATAGCTTGTAATTGGGGTTGTGGGCGTATTCCGTTCGATTATTGTTATCATTTATGACTGACTTGTGTTAATCTCTCGTTTAGGAACGGTCGTGTTCCCTACGGGTCATTCGTAGTCGTTGTTCGTTCCCGTTTCATCGAAGACGTCTCAAAGGTAAGTACTTTACATTTGTTTGCATATTCTAGTATTTAGATTATGGCTTCCCGTGTATGTTGTGGATGTGAATGCGTATGTTCACCCAGGGATGGTCTGACGGGGTCTCTAGGGATACGTAGTGTCGTGTGTATGCGTATCATGAACTGGGGTTAACCACCCAGGGATGGTCCGACGGGGCCTCTGCGGGGTGCGGTGGCTATGAGTCTCGTACCAACGGTTAACCTTTGAAATGATTTGTTGGAGAACTGTGTTTTGTGCTTGTTGCATCGTAATATTCCAGAATATAAATATTTTCTAAAATGATTTTGACGCATATTTCATCTGATTGGAATGGTAGTTCAAATGGATTGTGCTTGCACTAGCAGTTTTCGCTAACCCCTTATATGGGGGAAATACTTTTGTATTTCAGGTTCAGGTCTTGGAGGTGAACTAGGGCAGTACGAGGATGATGGGCAAGAGTGAATCTGTTCAATGGTCGTTCGTTGATGTCGTGTCGTTTACATTTTATTAATCATGTTATTGCTTCAGTACTCGAGTACTTCTTTCTTGTGAAGATCGTATTTGTTGAGTACCCGATTTGGGGTTGGTTTGACGTTGCATTGTACTATTGAGTTTGGTTTACTTGTTTCGTATGTCTGGTATTGAGAAGTCGTCCGTATGTTGATGATGTCAGTCATTGTTGTCATGTCGAGTATGTGTGTTAGCTTGGTAGATTCCAAAGGGTGGGGTCCACGGCGCTGTAATATGCCCTGAACGTCTTGGGGGTGTTACAGAATATGGTATTGGAGCTTAGGTTTATGGATACCTAGGCTGTCGGTCATTTGGGTCTAGTTGAGTGTTGTTTTTGAACAGTATCACTACTACGCCATCATATCAGTACGCCGGTGCTCGTAAGTTTTTCCTAACTCGACTCGTTGCGTTATCCCGTGTTGTTCCTTTCTTAATGTTGTGATGCGTTTTGTGTTTGATGTGTACTCACCTGTTACTTCTTCAGAATGCCTGCTGGTAGAGGACGCGGATGCGGTCGCGGACGTGGTAGGGGACTTGGCGCAGCCGGTGGGGCGGCCATGTACGATAGCTCAGGGGCTGGTTCAGCAACGCCTTCCTTGTCGAACAGTGTTCAGCCCAGTGCCGAGGGCCAGCAGGATCAGTCTGCTAGCTTCGACAATGCTCATGATAACGTTGGAGTGGCTAACATTCTACAGCAAGTAGCGAACCAGATGACGCTACTGACTCAGGCCGTTCTGGTCAACCAAGCTAATACTAATCCGGTTCCGCCTACTGGTTCCGGTACTGACAAGATACTTCAAGACGTGATTCGTATGCGTCCGCCGCAGTTTGATGGTTCTTCCGACCCTTTTGGTTGGGAGAGTTGGTTGTTCGAGATGGAGAAGGTGTTTGAGGCAGCTAATTGCTCCGAGAAGAGGAAAGTACCAATCGCCCAGTACTTCCTCACCAAGGAGGCGGCAATGTGGTGGCAAGTAGTGAAACCACGTGACCGGACAGCCACGTGGTACGAGTTCCGAGAGTTGATGGAGGACGAATATTGTCCGTGGCCGGTAAAAGAAGGGAGGATTCGAGCCTTCTTTGAAGCAAAACCCCAGGATGTTCCTATTTCACAAGCGATCAAGGATTACAATCAGCAGCTACATTATGTGAGAAATCAGGTCCGAGATGAGATAAGATCCGCCACTTTGACATGCGGATGAAGTCGAGGGTTCGCCACTACATGTGTGGTCTCGGGTGTACAACTTTGAAGGATTATCCGAACAGAGCGATGGCTTATGAGATGTCATTTTCTACGACAGAGGCGGCAACCGAGGATAAGAAACAGAAGACCTCCGGTCAGTTTTCGGGAGGTAAGTCTGGCGGTCAACATAAGGCTCAGTCTGGTTCGCGAGTCTTCGACAATCAGTCCCCGTCATTTGGGCGAGAAAATGGTTCTAAGTCTGTTCCGGCCGTTCCTGCTCGTGGCCACACTTGTTTTAACCGTGGTCGTCCGGGACACATGATGAGTGAGTGGGACAAGCCACCGCTACAGTGTCTTACTTGTGGTCTGATGAGTCGATTCTTGATCGACTCATTCTATTCTATTTAGTCGTGTTTTTGTTGCTTTTTAGTATTTTTGTTCTCTTTTATGCGTGGTATGTTGTGTTTTAAATTTATAGATAACCAAGCGAAGATTTTGGTGAAATATGCGCTTTCATAGCTAATATTGGAGTTTATGACGATCAAGAGCTAAAACGGGGCCTAGAACGATAAAAGATTGAAGCAATATCAGTCGTATCTTCTAAATTCCAGAATCACCACTCCGAATTGAGATGTATTCTCCTTTGATATAAATTCCTCATGAAATTAGCTTCGAAACGGTATATGATATGCTAAATTCCGAGGTGTATTGATACAAGAACGAAGGATCAAGCCGAAGAAGACTAAAAACCGGAAATAAAACAGAAGAAAACAACTCGGGCCGCATCAGGCAACTCAGTCGTGTCACATGACACGGTCGGGTCTCGTTCCAGTAAAAATTACATATTCCCGAAGAGTACAACACGGCCGTGTCATGGGACACGGCCGAGTCACGATCCAGCTTCCTTTTGCATTTCTAGCGCAGTATGACACGGCCGGGTCCGTAGACAGTGCACTTTTTCATTTTTCAGGGTAGTACGACACGGTCGTGTCCCAGGACACGGGCCGTGTCACTTTTCGGTGCAAGTCATTTTCTTTGACATTTTTGCACGATTTTGAGCCCTTTTCTTGATCCTTTAGCTAAAAAAAAAAGGTGTGGAGACCCTAAGGAGGACATTCAGATCTTGTTTGAGATATTTTGGTGTGAAAAACACAAGATTTAGGGAGACAAACACCAAAAGGTGAGGAAAAAGGGAGATTGTTTCATCATCTTCATTGTATGTTCTTGGAGTGAAAAATACATTTGTGAGATATTACATTTCCTTGTATCAATTGTCATGAGTTTTTGAAGGAGGATCATCAAACCCTCATCGGGAATTCAATTTTGGCTTTTACAAGGGAAGTTTCTACCATATTTTGTTTTACAATTTCCATTATTATTGTTGAAATAATCATGAGTAGCTAAGCATTTCATATGGGTTTTTAGATTTAGCCACACATATGTTATCGATTGTTAGTTCCTATTGATTTTCCGGGTAAAAATTTGGGATTGTTCCTCCTTGTTTGTTCTTCGTACAAGAACTTTTGATTTAGATCATCAAACATATTTCTTAGTTGTTATTATTATTCTAATCGAGGGTTTTTGTCGGTGTTCGCCATCAAACGACCCGATAGAAGCGATTGTGAATGTTCTAAACCTTTTTCCGCGATCTTTTAGCGAATTACCCCATCAAAGGTATTAGTTAGTCGATTGTTAGTAGAGATTCGTCCCCATCAAAGGAGTGTCTCTTATTTTCGTTAAGAACAATCGTGATTTTAGAATTACTGCCATCAAATGGATTTCTTTTAATCGTGAGCAATCAATAATTCCAAACCTTAATTATTTGTGTATCGGAACTAATAATTGATTACGTTTGTGTCGGTGATTCTAAATTCCCATATCATTCTAATTATTGTAACCTCTCAATTATCCGACCATTAATTTGGTATTTTTAACACTTAGTTTATTTTAATTTTATGCGTTAGTGATTGTAATCTTATCAGACCAATGATGTATTTTAATTTACTTTACTTTTGTTCATTCGACTATTTGCCGAATATTATCGAACTTTAAACCGTTTCCAATTCCTCGAGAGATCGACCTCGGAGTTACTTGCCGCTTCCTACAGAAGCGATTCGTACACTTTCGATTTTATAATTTGTTCATCAAATTTTTGGCGCTGTTGCCGGGGAATTGGCGTTTAATTTTTAATCTTGTTATTCTTGATCATTTTTTTTTCATTCTCATTATTTTTGATAAAATTTAAAATTCGCTCTAACTTCTTTTGTTTATGCTTGGTAGGAGATCGTTGGGTAACCCGATTCTTCCGCCCATAAATGAAGTTCAAAGGATTAGAGCACCAAAAACAATGGCCACATCATCAATGGCAAATGACGAGGTGAATCCGGATCTTGAAGAGCGACTTTTGCTCCAAGAAGTCAACCCTCGTCAACCGAGGGTTGAGAATGTTGCACAGAATATAGATGAAGAAGACATTCGTCAACCAAGGATTCCGAGATATGAGAATGTTGGGCGCAATCAAAGGATACCCGAAGCTCAACAAGGGAGATACTTCTATCCGAGACAACCACCCGTTGGAGTGCAATATGGAGCGAATTATTATCCCGGACCTCAATATGGGATGGAAGCAAACTACAACATGCTGCAACAACCTCCGGTCGAATATCTAATGCGGGACTATGCAAAGCCTGTGGTGAACACCGCCATTTCATGCATCCAATTAGCACCGGCAGCAAGGAACTACCACATAAGCGGATTTCACATCGAGCAATTGCCCTCATTGCACGGATTATCACGTGAGGATCCGTTATCATTCATCCGAGACTTCTATGTGGCGATTGACAACTTCCCATTAAATGGGTTGAGCGAGGATCAACTAAGAATAAAGTGCTTCCCTTATACACTCAAGGATGGGGCGAAACAATGGTTGATGACTTTGGCGCCGGGCTCACTAAGAACATGGGATGAAGTTTACGACAAATTCATTACCAAGTACTTTTCTCATTCAAAGACTACACAATTGAGAACTCAAATCTCAACGTTCGGACACCAAGACGGAGAAGCATTTTACGAAGCATGGGACCGATTCAAAATGCTCCTCGTTCAATGCCCACACCATCACTATCCGCTACAACTACTTAATCAATTCTTCTATGATGGATTGACTCAATATTGCCAAGGAGAGGTAGATAATGCAGCCGGTGGTTCGTTTTGGGGTTTAACGGAAAGACAAGCGTATGATGTGTATGAAACATTGCGTGCACCAAGTAAGCGAGAAGGACGAGATGCAATCTAAAATCGATGAGTTGACAAATGAACTAAGACAACTCAAGACTCAAAATAAATCTTCTAGCTCACGAGTTTGCGAGATTTGCGGAGCACCCGGACATGATGCCAATTCATACCCACATACTTTTCCGGGAGAACAAACCAAACAAGTTAATTGGGCTATGGGACAAAGCACGGGAAGGCCCGAGTGGGAAGAGAGGAGAAATAATTATGGCGGAAACACAAGAAATGCATCTCTCCCAAACACTTATCATCTTGGGCTAAGAAACCATCCGAATTTCTCATAGAAAAACAACAACCTGATGTCATACGACACAAGCGCCCAAGCTCAATACAACGGAGGAAACCGAGCCCAACAACCAATGCAAAATGAACCACCTCCACAACAAAGGAACTCTCTTGAGGAGAGTATTGCGGCATTCATTAAGGAAAGCAATAAAAGGTTCGAATCTTTAGAAGCTTCGGTGAAGAAAATAGAGGTTCAAATTGGGCAACTTGCTACCGAGGCACGTAGACAAGAAAGGGGTAAACTACCAAGTCAACCCGAGCAAGCTCAAGCTATTACCACTCTCCGAAGTGGTAAAGTGATTAATAAAGAAGCTAATCCCGAGGCAAAAGAAAAGGGCGGTGAGAAAGAAGACGAGTCGGGAAATCAAGAAGAGAAAGTAGATGAAGAAACTTCGACTTCCAAGCTTCACAAATCTGCTCAACCATATAATCCACCTATCCCTTTTCCGAGCCGACTTAGAAAATCAAAGCAAGATGAGCAATTTTCCGAAATCTACGACATGCTTTCGAAGGTTCATGTCAACTTACCTCTCTTGGATGTTGTGAAGAACATTCCCGCTTACACAAAATTTTTCAAAGAGTTAACCTCCAACAAAAGACGATATTTTGGGAACGAGAAAGTGGTGCTCTACGAGGTAGAAGCAAGGGGTGAAAAGAAAGGCGATCCCGGAAGTTTTATGATCGACATCACTATGGGAGATAAGAAAGTTGCTCGTGGGATGCTAGATTTGGGAGCAAGTGTGAATCTCATGCCATACTCGACCTATTTGAGGCTTGGACTCGGGGGAATCAAACCAACAAGAATGACTCTTCAAATGGCGGATAGGTCGGTGAAATACCCCAAGGGAGTCATTGAAGACCTATTAGTGCAAGTGGACAAGTTGGTGATTCCGGCCGATTTTGTTATCTTGGAGATGAGCAACTTCGGAACAAGCGAAAATGAAGGGACAATACTTCTAGGACGGCCATTCATGCATACAACAAAAACAATCGTCGATGTTTATGAAGGAAAGGTCACCATGACCGTCTTGGGCGAAACTGTGGAAATCGACGTGTTCGGTTCATCTCCTATCCCTTCTCATATTTATGCTGCCCATGATGTGAATTTTATTGATTGTATTGATTCTTTGGTTAATGATACATATTTGCATGATGATGTAGGGGACACGTTGCATGATGCTCTAACCGTTGAGCATGATATGGGTCTGAATAATTTAGAAATTGAAGAATATGTTGTATTGTTAGATAATTCCGAAACCATTGATGAAGTTGACGATCTTAAGATACCATTGGAATTAAATTTTGAGGAGCCCGTTGAAATCACCCCACCCCAACTTGAATTGAAAGAACTTCTGGCACATCTTAAATATGTTTTCTTAGGCAAAAGTGACACTTACCCTGTAATTGTCTCTTCCGAATTAACTCCCTTGCAAGAAAACAAATTAGTAGAAGTTCTGACTAAATTAAAGGAAGCAATTGGGTGGAGTATTTCCGATATCAAAGGGATAAGTCCTGTTAGGTGCATGCATAAAATAATTCTTGAGGATAATGTTAAACCTATTAGGTAACATCAAAGGCGTTTGAATCCGAACATGTAGGATGTAGTGAAAAGGGTAGTTTTGAAATTGCTAGATGTCGGAGTCATCTACCCAATATCCGACAGTAAGTGGGTGAGTCCTGTGCATGTAGTGCCTAAGAAATCTGGAATAACGGTGGTTCATAATGATAAAAATGAATTGGTGCCCACAAGAATAGTGACCGGTTAGAGAATGTGCATTGATTATCAGAAATTAAATGCCGTAACAAAAAAGGATCATTTTCCCCTTTCTTTCATTGATCAAATGTTGGAACGTTTAGCTGGGCATGATTATTACTGTTTTCTAGATGGTCTTTTAGGTTTCTATCAGATTCCCATTGCTCCGGAGGATCAAGAGAAGACCACTTTCACTTGCCCTTTTGGCACTTTTGCCTTTAGGAGGATGCCGTTTGGTCTTTGCAATGCTCCCGCTACTTTTCAAAGGTGCATGCTTTCCATATTCTCCGACTTGTTAGAAAAATCTATCGAGGTATTCATGGACGACTTTTCTGTGTTTGGAACCACTTTGATGATTGTTTAAATAATTTGACTATTGTGCTAGAACGATGTATTGAGTGTAATCTTACACTTAGTTGGGAAAAGAGTCATTTTATGGTAAAACAAGGTCTTGTTCTGGGTCATGTGGTTTCCAATAAAGGAATGGAGGTTGATAAGGCTAAAGTTGATTTAATTGTTAAATTACCTCCGCCTTCATGTGTCAAAGAGGTTCGAAGCTTTTTAGGGCATGCCGGGTTTTATAGGCGTTTCATTAAAGATTTTTCAAAAATTGCCCGCCCTTTAAGTAACATTTTGTGTAAGGATGCCAAATTTGATTTTACCGAGGAATGTTTAGTAGGTTTTAATGCTTTGAAAGAAAAGTTAACTTCCACACCTATTGTTGTTGCTCCTGATTGGTCTCTCCCATTTGAAATTATGTGTGACGCATCCGAATTTGCTATTTGTGCCGTTTTGGGGCAAAGAGTGAATAAATTTTTCCACGTAATTTACTATGCTAGCAAAACGCTCGATGAAGCTCAGGCTAATTACACCACCACTGAAAAAGAATTTTTAGTCGTTGTGTTTTCTTTAGACAAATTTCGATCCTACTTGGTTGGCTCAAAAGTAATTTTGCATGCGGATCACGCCGCATTGAAATATTTATTAAAGAAATCCGATGCAAAGCCAAGATTAATTCGGTGGGTTCTTCTGCTGCAAGAATTTGATTTGGAGTTTAAGGATAAAAAGGGTTCGGAAAACGTAGTTTCCGACCATCTATCTAGATTAACCGAGGGAGATAATTTTAAGCTCGATAATTCTTTTCCGATTGTTGAAACTTTCCCTGACGAGCAATTATTCGATGTGACTAGGACACCTTGGAATGCTGATATTGTTAATTACATTGTTAGTGGTGTTTTGCAGCCCGACTTGACCTATCAAGGGAAGAAGAGGTTTGTTTCCATGTGCAGGCATTACTTTTGGGACGAGCCCTACTTATTCAGGTTGGGGCCCGATCAGATATTCCGACATTGCGTCCCGGAGGAAGAGCATGAGAGCATCTTGTCATTTTGCCATGACTTGCACTGTGGGGGACATTTTAGTGCGAAGAAAACGGCGCACAAGGTCCTTCAATTGGGATTCTACTGGCCAACATTATTTAGGGATGCCGATTCCCATTGGAAGAGTTGCGATCGTTGTCAATGAATGGGGAACATAAGTAAAAGGAATGAGATGCCGTTGACAAACAATCTTGTTGTGGAACTTTTCGATGTTTGGGGAGTTGATTTTATGGGTCCTTTTCCACTTTCCCTTGGCTTTGAATATATTTTAGTTGCTGTGGACTACGTTTCTAAGTGGGTGGAAGCAATTCCAACCCGAACTAACGATGCTAACATGGTTTGCAATTTTTTTATGGATGTGATTTTCTGCAGGTTCGGGACGCCTAGAGCTGTGATTAGCGATAGAGGCACGTATTTTTGCAATAGACAACTTGGAGGCTTACTTAAGAAGTATAATGTGATGCATAAGGTCGCAACGGCTTACCATCCACAAACTTCCGGGCAAGTCGAAGTGAGCAATAGACAAATAAAGGCAGTACTCGAAAAGACGGTGAAACCGACAAGGAAGGACTGGGCATTGAAGTTGAACGACACTTTATGGGCATATCGCACGGCCTACAAAACTCCAATTGGAATGAGCCTGTATCGCCTAGTATTTGTGAAAGCATATCACCTACCCGTTGAGTTAGAACACAGGGCGTATTGGGCAATCAAAGCGCTCAATTTAGATCAAGAAAAGGCGGGCGAGGAACGACTTTTACATTTAAATGAGCTAGATGAGATGCGATATGAGGTGTACGAAAATGCTAAGCTCTATAAAGAACGGACGAAACGGTATCATGACAAGCGTATCATTCGCAAATCTCTCGAACCTGGGATGGATGTTTTGTTACATAACTCTCATCTTAAGCTCATGCCGGGAAAATTGGTGTCGCGATGGGGAGGACCGTTCAAAGTCGTTCAAGTATGGCCACACGGAGCGGTAGAACTCCTTGATCCACGGAAAAACGAGCATTTTAAGGTAAACGGGCATAGGGTGAAGCAATATTTCGGATGAATCGAAGAAATCAATGCGTTTGAGTGCATAGAAGTGCACGATGTTGAAGCTTGAGCAAGACGGGAAGAAGTCGAGCTAATGACTATAAAAAAGCGCTACTTGGGAGGCAACCCAACAGTTTAGTTAGATTTTTCATCTTTTGTTTTTCGAATTTATTTTCCTTATTTGTTTTTACTCGATTCGAAACTGACCGGTTCAACTGTAGGTGTTAAAATTGCAGGGAAACGAGTGCGTTATCAAAAACTAACAATCTGTGTAGGATGGACACAGGCCGTGTCACAGTACACGGCCGAGTTGCAATATAGTAAACAATTCAATTTCTGGGCTAGTATGACACGACCGTGTCACAGGACACGGCCGAGTGTCAAAACAGTGAGAATTTGTTTTTCTAGGATAGTATGACACGACCGTGTCACAGGACACGGCCGAGTGTCAAAACAGTGAGAATTTGTTTTTCTAGGATAGTATGACACGACCGTGTCACAGGACACGGCCGAGTGTCAATATAGTGAGAATTTGTTTTTCTAGGATAGTATGACATGACCGTGCCACAGGACACGGCCGAGTCGGTGAGACAGTGGGTTTTTGCCATTTTTCGAATAGTTCGACACGGCCGTATCAGAGGCAACTCGGCCGTGTCAATCGGGCCTATATAAGGGGTACACGGCCGAATCCCCATTTCCATCTTCCCCATTTTTTCTTTTTCTCCCCCTCCGAACCCTAGCATCAATCCTATCAATTTATCTCTTCATTTTCAAAGGAATTTTGTGCAAAATCAAGGGGAGATACAAGAATCAATTACATAATCATCATTTTTCAACCAATTTCATTCTTCAAAGGGGTCAAATTGGACGAATCGAGACTGGTTTTTATTTTTTTTCTCTTCAATATCTCCGAAATCAAGGTATGTTTCTCATGTTTTTGATGATTCTTCTTGGTTATGAACATGCTATGATGATTAGAATCACTAGTCCTTGATTATCTAGGATTCTTGAATAAAATTGAAGGTGATAAAATTGGGGATTTTCGATAATTCTTCATGCTTGATGATTAAATTACTCAATTGGAAATTCTTGTAGTTAAGGGATGTTTTCCATGATGAAGATGATGATTTCTGGAGAATTATAAATTTTACTTGGGAGTTGTCTTGATTAATAATGGTTATATTGGGGGTTGTTTCATTGTTTGATATAAGTTTGGGGGAGGAATACGTTATTAAGTCCTTGGATAAATGATAATTTAAAATTTTTGCAGAAAATAGCTCGAGGATGTGGACGAGGAAATTCTCAGCGGGGAAGGGGTAGGAACGCCGGAGAACAAGAGCAACCGGCACGAATGGCGATCCAAAGGGATGTCGAAACTCCCGATTCTTACGGAATTGATCTCCCTGAAACACGATATGCTAGGTGGGAGATGCTGGGCCAGAAAAAGATGCTCCCTACGCGATGGCCCGATGTTGAATGTATGAATGCGATGGCAATAAGAGAAGACGTCATGAAATTCTAAGAAAGAGTGAATTGGGCCTGGATGATGACGCAACATTGGCCAACTTATAGGTGTCTCACGATGGAGTTTCTCGGCACTCTTACTGTCATAAGAGATCCGGTGACTCGTGAACCAACCGAAATAACATTCCGGCTCAACAATAATGAAGAGAGACTAACCATCGTCCAGCTGGAAGACATTTATCATGCGAGACACAACGGACATTACCCAATAAACCGGTTCGCATGTGAAACCTATTGGAGAGCTATGGTGGAATACCCGGGGAGCGAGGCACGGTATTATGTTGCAAAATCGGCTAAATGATCAAATATTCGCAATCCAATACTCCGATATCTACACAAGGTGATTGCGAATACTATTTATGTCCGAAAGGAAATAGGGCCTATTTCACTGCGAGAGTTATACATCCTGACTCACATGCTCGATAACTCAATTCCAGCCATTGAGGCTATGATAGCCGAACATTTCGAGGATGTTGCGACAAAGCAAAAAGGGGAGATATGGATAGGGGGTTTGATTACCCCTATCGCACTTCACTATGAGATTTCCTTAGCTTAGAGGACTCCCCTACCTGGAAACAAGCTACTCTCTATCTCTGTGATGAAAGTAATGAACATCCTGGATTATGATTCGCGCAAAGTCTTCCTCCAGACCGACAATGACCACTTCCTTCTCCCGAATACGCCTTTGACGACAATAAATAATATTTGGGACATGGGAAATCTGCAAATAGCTACGGAAGCACACCGACGAGCATGGATGGCAGCTGGATTGGCTCCCCCGGGTCACAGCCCTCTCGACCGAAATGTTCGACCTCGGCGCATTATGGATGAAGATAGAGCCGAGAGGATGGAAGAGGAAGAGGCTTATGAAAGAGGCCCGGATGAAGAGGAAGAAGAGGAGAACGAAGAAGAAGAAGAAGAGGAAGAAGAAGAAGAAGAAGAAGAAGAAGAAGAAGAAGAAGAAGAAGAAGAAGAAGAAGAAGAAGAAGACGAAGAAGAAGAAGAAAGCCCCAGAGATCGGCCCGAGACGTCAAGGCGGGCCGAAATTGGACATGCCCCCTCACGCCCAACATTAAGGGAGGAGTTCGTAGCCTTCCGAGAGGAGACTAGACAGAGGCTGGAGGAGGCTAGACAGGAGCGAAACGAGATGTTGTCTCTTTTGAGACAAATGCACGGGTGGCATGTCCAGCAAGGACACTTCCCTCCGCCCCACCAGTAAAACCGGTCGTAAGTATTTCTTGACCAATGAAATTCTTTTATTTAAATACTATAGCCCCTTCGTTCGTATATTCTTTAATTCAAGTTTGGGGGGTTGGTCAAGAAATACTTCGTTACTCTTGTTTTTATTTGTTTTTGGATACTATTATGCTTGTTTGTTTATTTTTGGTTGTTTTTGTCAGTAGACTTCTTTGTGGTGTGTTTTTATTTACATTTGGTGTGTTTTGAGCATTTTGCAAATTTGATAAAAACTTTGAAGTATGAACTCTTTTCTTGGAATGACTCGGGATTTATTTCGTTGTTTTGATATACAAATCGAGGATAATTTGAAGAGGAAAAATTGTTGATAATCGAAACGGGTGTGAAATTGAATAAGTAGTTTAAATATCTTGGAGGTATGAACAAACCTACTTGTGAGCTATCGAGCCTTCGTGCATTTTCAAAAATGCAAGTTTCATTGTCGAGTGTTTCATTCTCGATTTAAGACTCTAGAACTACTAGTGTGTGTGTGTGTGTGTGTGCAATTGAGTGAATATGATTTTTGGCGTCTTTGATCTTAACCCTTAGATTTTGGCCAACCCGACATTTGATTATTCCTTAAATAAACCCAATTGAGCTCATTGTCTATTTCATTGTTAAACCACATATCGAGCTTTCCATTGCTATAATCCTTCGATCCATACTTGAGCGATTAGAAATTATTTTTGACGAGGATACAAAGATTGTGCTGACAAAGAAGCAAACTTCAAAAAAATCTTGAGCTTCTAAAATTTCTCAAGTCAAGTCACTTTAACCATATTTATCCCACCCCGACCCAAGCCTACATTACAAGCCGAGTAAAGCCCTTTTTGATTCACAAAAATTTTGCATGCACAAAACAGTGGTAGAGATGAAGACGATTGGCAAGCCTATGAGGTTCCTTATTTCATTGAATGAGTTCTGAGCATAAACTTATCCCTATCACTTTGAGAGTGAGTGAATACACTTGACCGGTGAGGTTTATATTTGCCAAGTATCGACTATGATGTTAAGGAAGCACCCCGGAGATTTGAAAACTTTGTAGAACTCAACTTATTTTACTTGTGCGTATTGATGAAATTTTCGAAGAGGTCCTTTGAGGTATTTTGACAGTTGAGTTCCCCTTTGAGAGTGGTTATTTTAAAGTGCACTGCTCGGGACGATCAAAGTTCAAGTTTGGGGGGATTTGATGAGTCGATTCTTGATCGACTCGTTCTATTCTATTTAGTCGTGTTTTTGGTTGCTTTTTAGTATTTTTGTTCTCTTTTATGCGTGGTATGTTGTATTTTTAATTTATAGGTAACCAATCAAAGATCGTGGTGAAATATGCGCTTTCATAGCTAATATTGGAGTTTATGACGATCAAGAGCTAAAACGGGGCCTAGAACGATAAAAGATTGAAGCAATATCGATCGTATATTCTAAATTCCAGAATCACCACTCCGAATTGAGATGTGTTCTCCGTTGATATAAATTCCTCATGAAATTAGCTTCGAAACGGTATATCATATGCTAAATTCCGAGGTGTATTGATACAAGAACGAAGGATCAAGCCGAAGAAGACCAAAAACCGGAATCAAAACAGAAGAAAACAACTCGGGCCGCATCAGGCAACTCGGCCGTGTCACATGACACGGCCGGGTCTCGTTCCAGTAAAAATTACACATTCCGGAAGAGTACAACACGGCCGTGTCATGGGACACAGCCGAGTCATGATCCAGCTTCCTTTTGCATTTCTAGCGCAGTATGACACGGCCGGGCCCGTGGACAGTGCACTTTTTCATTTTTCAGGGTAGTACGACACGGCCGTGTCCCAGGACACGGGCCGTGTCACTTTTCGATGCAAGTCATTTTCTTTGACATTTTGCACGATTTTGAGCCCTTTTCTTGATCCTTTAGCTATAAAAAAAGGTGTGGAGACCCTAAGGAGGACATTCAGATTTTGTTTGAGATATTTTGGTGTGAAAAACACAAGATTTAGGGAGACAAACACCAAAAAGTGAGGAAAAAGGGAGATTGCTTCATCATCTTCATTGTATGTTCTTGGAGTGAAAAATACATTTGTGATATATTACATTTCCTTGTATCAATTGTCATGAGTTTTTGAAGGAAGATCATCAAACCTTCATTGGGAATTCAATTTCGGCTTTTACAAGGGAAGTTTCTACCATGTTTTGTTTTACAATTTCCATTATTATTGTTGAAATAATCATGAGTAGCTAAACATTTCATATGGGTTTTTAGATTTAGCCACACACATGTTATCGATTGTTAGTTCCTATTGATTCTCCGGGTAAAAGTTTGGGATTGTTCCTCCTTGTTTGTTCTTCGTATAAGAACTTTTGATTTAGATCATCAAACCTATTTCTTAGTTGTTATTATTATTCTAATCGAGGGTTTTTGTCGGTGTTCGCCATCAAACGACCCGATAGAAGCGATTGTGAATGTTCTAAACCTTTTTCCGCGATCTTTTAGCGAATTACCCCATCAAAGGTATTAGTTAGTCGATTGTTAGTAGAGATTCGTCCCCATCAAAGGAGTGTCTCTTATTTTCTTTAAGAAAAATCGTGATTTTAGAATTACCGCCATCAAACGGATTTCTTTTAATCGTGAGCAATCAATAATTCCAAACTTTAATTCTTTGTGTATCGGAACTAATAATTGATTACGTGTGTGTCGGTGATTCTAAATTCCCATATCATTCTCATTATTGTAACCTCTCAATTATCCGACCATTAATTTGGTATTTTTAACGCTTAGTTTATTTTAATTTTATGCGTTAGTGATTGTAATCCTATCAAACCAATGATGTATTTTAATTTACTTTACTTTTGTTCATTCGACTATTTGCCGAACATTATCGAACTTTAAACCATTTCCAATTCCTCGAGAGATCGACCCCGGAGTTACTTGCCGCTTCCTACAAAAGCGATTCGTACACTTGCGAGTTTATAATTTGTTCATCGCGGTCGTATGGGGCATCGTGCTAAGTATTGTGGATATGCGAGCCGGGCACCAGTTACTCAGGTGTCAGCCCCGGCTGCGGGAGAGCTGAGCGTGAATCAGGCGCCGATAGCTAGTCAGCCCCAGCAGAGTTTTGGCAGAGGTCGAGGACGGGGGCAGCCTTCTAGAGGAAGAGCTTCTAGTGCGGGGTCTGTTCCGCACCGTGTGTATGAGATGAGACGAGCTGGAGATCCTGATGCGACGGTGGCCACAGGTACCATTCACATCATTGACCATCCTGTTTTCGTGCTATTCGATTCTGGTGCTACGCATTCTTTCATCTCTTTAGATTATGTGCGTCGTGTGCATGTTGATTGTCTAGTTTTATGTGAACCGTTTGTTGTTAAACTGCCTAGTGGAGATATTATTGTGGGGGATCGTGAGATTAGAGATTTTCCGGTGAGTATCGCGGGGAGGGCTTGGTCTTCTAATTTGATTGTGGTAGACATTACGGATGAGGATTTGATTCTTGGTGAGGATTGGTTAGACCTACATGGGGCGATCATAAATTATAGAACGAGAACCGTTTCGATGTTAGCCTCTGACGGTACCGAGCATTCTTTTGTGGGACGTAAGCGGAGTAGTCAGAGACTTCTGATCAGTGCTATGACAGCGGTGAAACCCCTTCGAGGGGGTTGCACTGGTTACTGGTGTTATGCTATGAGATCGGGAGAAGGGGGAGTTGAGCTCTCGTCTCTTCCGGTAGTAAACGAGTATCCTGACGTTTTTCTAGACGAGTTTCCGGGTTCGCCCCCAGACCGAGAGGTTGAGTTCACTGTCGATTTAGAGCCGAGTACGGCTCCGATTTCGAAGACGCCGTATCGTATGGCGCCTGTCGAGATGCTTGAGTTGAAGAAACAGTTGGGAGAGTTGCTAGACATAGGTTATATTCGACCGAGCGCTTCGCCTTGGGGCGCATCGGTCTTGTTCGTGAAGAAGAAGGATGGGTCACTTTGTTTATGTATTGACTATCGAGAGTTGAACAAGGTGACCATCAAAAACAAGTATCCACTCTCTAGGATTGACGACTTGTTTGACCAATTTCAAGGAGCGACTGTGTTTTCGAAGATTGACTTGAAATCGGGGTATTACCAGCTTCGAGTAAAGGATTCCGATATTCCGAAGACGGCCTTTCGGACGAAAGGGTGCTGGGGGCTCATCAGCTTGTCTTCTCCTCAATTTCTCTGGCCTTCCAAGTTTGGTGTCATACCTAGGAGGATTTGGTGCTGGTAAAGGAACCATAGGCCACAATTCATGGCCATTGATACCCAATGCAGGTTTCTCATATGCCCTCAGATAAGTCTCCACATTGTAAAAATCATGCACATGGTCCTCTGACTCCTCAATTCTATACCATATTGCTGATATGGCATGCTTGCAAGGGATTCCTGTTAATTCCCATCTCTTGCAGCTGCAAATCTTTTGAGACAAGTCCACTGTATGTTGTTCATGTGTCCCTAAAACCTGGAAATTCCACTCACCTGATTTCATGGGAGTGCACACACTAGCCTGCTGCTTGTATTTACCAATAATTGCCTTTATTTTTGGGCAAATCCCAGCATCCCGCTTGTAAGCCTTGTCTCTACTGATTTGGTGTCTTGTCATTAGCAAATTTCTAATTGTCTCAAGCATGGTAATCACAGGGTTGTCTCTGGACTTGAGGATGAATACGTTAAAACTTTCACACATGTTATTCAATAAAATATCACATTTAGGAGTGATACTAAAATGAGATCTTGACCATTTACTTGGAGGCTTGTTGTTAAGCCAATTATAAGCATCTTCATCTATATCCCTGAGCTTCTTCATCTTAGCTGTGAATTTCTCAAGTCTTGTTGCTCTAGCAGCTTCCCACATGGCATATTTAATGGATTAGCCTGTAAATCCTGCCACTTTTGTGCTACTGTGTAGGTGCCTAACACGTAATCTATGTTCACTGTGTGGGAAAAAATACTCAACTGCCTCTATGATCCCTTTCTATTTATCACTCATGAACGTCCAATCCCTTTGATTTTACACAAGCTCCAAGTCCTTATCTAATAACTCCAAAAACCATATCCAACTGTTTCTTTTTCACCTCTACCACGACATAAGCAATTGGATAAAGGGCATTGTTTGGATCAATCCCAACTGCCGTGAGCAATAAATCCCCATATGGACCTTTCAAAAAACAGCCATCTACTCCAATCACTTTCCTACAATATCTGAAACCTTTTTTGAGAGCATTCAGGCATATATACAGTCTCTTAAATGTTGGTTTTCCTCCCTCAACCTCTTGATCAATCAATTTCAACCTCACAGTAGAACTATGATTGCTTCTTTGTAATTCTGCACAGTAATCCCTGATCCTACTTAAATGCTCAATCAAGCTCCTTGCAACATCTTAAGAGCCTTATACCTAGCCCTATATGCTTGCATCATGGAGACACTAGCTCCAAGTTTTGTGCTTGCCATCTCTTTAAACTCTTGAGGACTTAGTTTGGGCTTGAATTTGAACTTGTTCACAAAGGCCCAATCCAGTCAGACCTCAGGGTTTTGTTGTTCCAAGTCCAAACACATTTGGTGTGTATAGGATGAAACACCTTCAACTGCCAAGACTTGTCACCCACATTTGGAGCTCAGCCTTCTTTTATCATTTTTATCCCATTTCAGAACCATGCCCCTTCCCTTCTAAAACAGTAATTTTCAACAGTTAGCTTAACCTCAGCCTTAGTACTGAAAATTTCTCCCAACACCAAATCCTTTTTGTTGTCTGTTTTGGGATTGTATCTAGGAAACTTAGCCTCTTCTGGATCCTCATTATCTGAACCATGCAAGCTTTCAAATTCATCAACATTTTTAACCAAATGTTGTTCTTCGTCTTTCTCCAACCTATCTATTGTATCATCATCCACATACTCATTTCTAGGTGCTTTCTCCTTCTCTGGAACCCCACCAAATTCTATATCCATGTCAACACATTTCTCATAATTTGCATCATTCTCATGCATATCATACTCACTATCAAGAAACTCTTCACAATCAGAATCACTGACATCTCCATTATCAGCATCTGAATCATCTCTATTACTTGTCTCTGAAATATCTACATGATCCACATCATCAAGGAATGAAATGTCAATCATTTGCTCATCTTCAGTGCCAAAAGTGGACTGAAAAGCACTCTCTATATGTGCACTTGTTATTAGGGGTTCTACATGCTCTCCCTCTGATTTGCACTAGTCTCTCCAACAATTTCATAAACATCAACATATTTCAATAAAGGTTTAGCACCCACGTGTAATGATCAACCATACATCCACCAGAATCTAACTTTGTCACCATTATAACATAGTTGTTCCACAAAATCTCTCAATTCAATTAACTCAAACATCTCCAAATCTTGCCTATCAAAATAAGCAACAATTCCCCCAGAGTACCTCAAAGGCACTGAATTCATCACACCTCCATGGAATATCTTAATGGTAACCATTGTAAATTCCGCAATAGGATCTACATCAGTAAAATGGAATAATTTTATTTTTCTGAACATAAAGGTGACAAAAAATACACTAGCCGGATAAACACATACCGTAATGTGGACTGGGCTGATCTCCATTCGACCTTCTTCTCGCCATGGACGAAGTTCTGTAATCTTACTTCGGTTGAATGAGCGGATTTGAGTGGAATTTGAGCGGATTTTTAAAAATTCACGGGCAAATTTGAGAGGAGTTAGGTTTTTAGAGTTTGATCGTTTTTAATTTGGGGAAGAAATCTGGGGGAGAAATGAGCCGTTAGTGAATTACCGTTACATTTGGACGTGGCTTTGACGGTGGGGGCTAACGCTGAAAAAAATCAAACGTTAGGGACTAATAATAAAAGACCCAACAGTTTAGGTACTGTATTTGAAAGTGGCACAAAATCTGAGTACTAAACGTGTAATTTACCCTATTTTTTAACCTTCTCCATAGAGGAGCCCAACGCCGGGTCCGGGTCGGACCCGCCGGGTCGCCGGGTCGGCAGGATAGGACCCGGACCCCACCCGTACATATGAAATGTACGGGTTGGCGGGTCGACGGGTCGGCCACGGGTCCGGGTCCGGGTTCGACCCGCCGGGTCACGGGTCCGACCCGTCTCAATTTTTTTTTTAAGTATATAAAACTTTTATTTGTTATCATTTTATACACGAAACACGAAAAATAACTATAAGTGAAAAATGAAATCATTTGAAAAAATTAGCTTGTATTTAATTTTAAGTTTTTACTTAAAATTAAATTGCCTACGTATCCTCGTGAGAAATCAAAACTCCACGTAGTTCTTTTACTTGAGAAGAGTTAAAAAAATGGGCTTGTATTTAATTTTAAGTTTTCACTTAAAATTAAATTGCCTACGTATCCTCGTGAGGAATCAAAGCCCTACGTAGTTCTTTACTTACCTGACTTACCTTACTTACCTTTAGTCGAAGTCGATGTCGTCGTCGTATTGATCATCGGTTTGACTCATTTGACTAGACTCTCCTTGAGTAGTGCCTTCTTGATAGACATCTTGGCCCGCTAATAGGTCATCCCATTTATTTTCTTGATCTCGTAACTCGATTTTTGTTGCGTCTTTAAGTATCATTTGAGCCTCGATATTTTTTGGCGTCATTCGAGATCTCAGCTCGTCCAACATATAGCCTCCTTCACTAAAAGTACTCTCAACGGGGACTGTGGATGCGGGCACTACAAGAATTTCTTGTGCCATAATGGAAAGTATGGGAAATTCGGTTCCCCTTCTCTTCCACCAATCCAACAGATCAAATGTACCTGCATTGTCATCCTCCGGCACAAAACTAGTTGCATAATATCTACTAAGGTCATTTCTTTTACCGACGTTACTACCACCCCTATTTCTTGCTATATTATAGAGTTGTTGTTGAAATGGGTTAGTGGGAGTTCTGTCGAATTCCATGTTAAATGTATTTGTAGTCCTAGTTCTTGTTTTTTGAGTTTGAATCTTATCACCATATTTAGAAGAATATTCAGAAAAAACAGTTTCTAAACTATTTTTCAAATCAATTTTTACTTGTTCAACGTCAGGAATATGTTCAAATAAAGTTTGACTTTCAACACTATCCACAATATTAGGAAAACCCAAATTTTTAAGAATATTATAATATATTTCAAGTAATTGTTCTACTTGAGCTAAATTTAAATCGGGAGATAAAACAGCACTAATCAAGAAAACATCATGAATACGATTAAAGTATTTTAGCCATTTTAAACACATATTGTAAATAGCATTCGATAATCTTTTGGATTTACTACAAGCATCCATTTCGAATCTGATGAAACAACAATGAAATAAAACTTTAGGAGACGTGGGATAATAACAACCACTTAAATCTTTAGTTGCATTTTCAAAAACCCTTAATAGTTTTATTAAATCTTTAGTTTCATCCCAATACGTTGACAATAAATAAAATCCTTCTACGCGAAAATACGTATCAAAAAATTCACACAATTATTCTTTATATTCATTAGTTGAATTTAACATCTCATAAGTTGAGTTCCATCTATGTTTTACGTCTGGAGTAAAAAATTTGGGTTGCATTTGTTTTGACTTTAAAAATTTTACCCATTATCTGGCTAACTTAGTACGATTATGTAAAAACAAGACACATTTTCTAATTGGTTCTATTGCCTCATCTACAAATTTTAATGCATCTTGTACACATAAATTTAGAATATGACATATACATCTAGTATGAAATAATCGACCCGCTAAAACAGGATTGCAAGCTTGTATTAAAGCTGGTACACTTGCAGTATTAGAACTAGCATTATCAAAACCAATTGTGAAAATTTTATCTTTTAAGCAATAAAAAAGTTAAAATTTTAATAATTGCTCTAGCTATATTATCTGCACTATGTGCACAATTAAATTTTTTAAACGCAAGTAATCTTTTGTTTAAGTTCCAATTTTCATCAATCCAGTATATAGTTATTCCCATATAATCATTTTTTTGTTTAAAATCTGCCCAAGTATCTGCAGCTAAAGAAACTCTATGATTTATAGATCTAAAATAAGCTCGTAGTGCAAGTTTATGTTGTTTGGCTAAGTATACTACTTGTCTAGTCATTGTGGTACATGGAATTCTTTTAATAACAGGATTATAGGCATTTTGCATCCTGTATACCCAACCCGTACTATCCGCAAAATTAAAAGGTAAAGATTTTGTGCACATAATTTTGCCATTTGTTCTCTAGCAATTTTTTCATTATATTTATAAAGTTGAGATTCAGACATACCTTGATTGTCGACTGGCCCGGCTCCAGTAGAAGGTTGGAAGTTGAGTTGACTTTGTGACTTTTGTTCTCCGTGGACCGAAGCATGGTTATTCTCAAAATGCCTTTAAAAATTTCCATATCCATCCCCGGCTTTATACGGATACTCTTTCGAGTAGTAGTTGCAAGATACCTTCATCGAACCATCCGACATTTTTTCCTTGTTAAAGTGTTTTGAAAAAAGTTCGGATACCGGTACCCTTTCCCTTGTCAGAACTCGACATAATGATTAAATGCGAAAAAAAGAGAGAGATTAAGTAGTATAGCAATTAGCAATGAGAGTTTGAGAGATAGATAATATTGAAGGTGTGAAAAAAATGTGTTGGGGAGGGAGGTATTTATAGATAGGAATTTTTTTTTTTAAAAAACTGCACTAGCCGTTAGATCCGCCGGGTCCGGGTCCGACTCGCCGGGTCCAACGGCCAATTTTCAATTTTTTTTTTTTTACATTTCCGTCGGGTCGACGGGTCGGACCCGGCGGGTCACCGGGTAAGGAAAACCTAGACCCGGACCCCACCCGTGTATACCACGGGTCCGGGTCGACGGGTCCGACGGGTCAATCGGGTTCGGGTCCTGTGCGGATCAGTCGGGTCCGGATCGGCGGGTTGACCCGGCGGGTTGGGTCGTTTGGGCACCTGTACTTCTCCATCCACATTTCTCCCACCTGCATCCACCGAGATTTTACCAAATAAAAAAACAATTCAAACAAAACTTTTGAGTGCAGAAGTCCACATCCCGTTACTTTTTAGCTTTTTCAAGTTTGATTCCACTGATTGATGAAGAAAAATCGAGAGAGAGAGAGACTGGTCTGAAAAGACATGAATAGTTCAGTGGTTTCTAAATAAAACATTTTTGTAGCAATTTAAAGGCGAAAACCCTGGCCCCCAGGAGCCCTACCTCCCTGCCCAACAGTGATTGATGAAGGAATTAAATTATGGTGACTCAACGAGTGGGAGGAACAGTGCCTGGACTATCCCCATATTGGAAGGATAAAACTCGCATTAGAGTGCCGCTGACTAACTCGCATCCTGAAGAATCGCCACATGTGAGGCAGGTTGAAATGCGCGGACAATTTCCACTCTTTTTGGTTTTTCACCGCGCCTATATATATATATATATATATATATATATATATATATATATGATCTCATTTTTTGACAAACGTTGGAAAGAATTTGAAAGAAGAGTAATGAAAAATGTGTACTTGTACAGTCTGCTGTTCTTGTTGTTCCCTTTTCGTTCTTCTTCGTTTCCCTTGTGCACTGACTTGAGTAAGTACATGTTGTGCTTTTTTTTAGTGATTTTTCTTTTTTTTTTTGGGGGGGGAATTACACACACACTTTTTTTTTAATTTGGTTGTGAATTTGCAGGAGCACCTACAAGCACAAATGGCAGTTTGGATTTCTGTCCGTACAGTGGAAAAGCGTGTTGCAGTCAATCACAAGATCTGCAGTTGCGAAAGCGTTTTCAGGCTATGAACATATCTGATTCTGATTCTGCCTGTGCTTCTGCTGTGAAATCAATCCTATGTGCAGTGAGTTCTTGGACTAAATATTAAGATACTATTTGTAGTATTCAAAGGCAGTTGCCCCTTTTTTTTTTGTAATTAAACTAAAAACCAAGTTATTTTTCTTTTAGAAAAATAAACGTGTTCTGTATTTAACAAAATGGGTCATTCATTTCCTATGTAAATTAAATAGGAACATTACCCCCTATATTTTGCAGAAGGTGCATATTGTCCCCTCTGTCATCTTGTGCATAAGGGGTGATTTACATCATCCGTATAAAATACTGCTGCAACATTTTTGAGAACACAATGTAATAATGTGCTTATTTATTTTATTACACATGGAGTAATTGACTCTTGAATTTACATAGGGGTAAATGACCCAATTTATAAAACATGAGGGATAATCCGCCATTCACCCAAAAAAACACAGTAGTAAGAACTGGATTTTTCTTCTTCCTTTTTTTTTTGGCTTGTTCTTGCTGTGAGGAATCCCTTGAAAAGTTCATTCTATGTTCCATTTCTGTGCAGGAAGAATTCTTTTGAAACTTGTTATAGAAACAGATTATTTTGGACTGTATAAGAAAGTCAATAGTTTTCACATGAAAAGTTGATGGAAGTTGATGCAAATCCCATTCTTGTTTTTGAAATGTTTATTTCCTCAGGCTTGTGATCCATTCTCAGCAAGTTTATTCAACGTCGACTCCGAACCTCGATCGGTTCCAATACTCTGCAATTCCACTACAAGCACAAACAACAACAGCTTTTGCTCAACACTATGGAAATCTTGTCGAGATGTCCCGATTTCGGACTCCCCCTTTGCCCCCGCCTTACATAGCAAAGCCCAAGTCTCAACGAACGCGACTTTCTCCAAACTAGTCGACCTCTGGCAATCGGAATCCGATTTTTGCAACGCATTCGGTGCCACACCTACCAAAACCTCTCTATGCTTCGACGGCGAACCTCTTTCCCTCAACAGATCCGATACACACCCACCACCAAACGGCATTTGCCTCGAAAAAATCGACAACGGTTCGTACATCAACCTTGTTCCTCATCCCGATGGGTCAAACCGCGCCTTTTTCTCAAACCTACCTGGCAAAATATGGTTGGCCACTATTCCGGAGCAAGATTCCGGGGATGTGATGGGACTCGATGAATCCAGTCCGTTCGTCGACTTAACGGATCAAGTTTATCTTGATACGAGCTTCGGGATGATGGGAATGGCATTTCATCCGGGTTTCGAGACGAATGGGCGGTTTTTTGCGTCGTTTAATTCCGACAAGGAGAATTCGCCGGGGTATAGTGGAATATGCGCATGCAATTCAGATGTCGGGTGTGATCCATCGCAGATAGGGTCTTCTTCCGATGATGGTAAAGTTTGCAGATATCAAACGGTTGTTGCAGAGTACAGCGCTAATGGAACTGCTTCCAGCCCATCAATGGTAAAATATTTGGGAATAAGGGATATAGTAAGGAAAACCACCCCTCTGAGGTTTGCACAAATTACAAAAATGCCCTGCTAACTTTAAGAAATTACAAAAACTGTCCATGAGGTTACATTTTGTTTTGCCTTACATTTTACACACACTGTTAAATTGTTAGCTGGCGGCGGAAAATGCTGGCACTGTCAAATAGTTTTGCAATTACACCCCACCTTTTTTTTTATATTTTGAATAACCACAACTTTTTATCTGAAATATTACATTTATATCCCTCAGTTTTCCAAATATTACACCAGACAAACAACTGGTGCTATTTGTAATATTTTCAAAAGTTGAAGGGTAAAATTCTAGAATATTTGATCAGGTCAGCAAATTCCATATGGTCAACTAATGGTTGGAACAAAAGGTAAACGGAATCAAACTTCCAAGGGTGGTTTTCGAAATTCTCAAGGTTATCTTTTTTTTTTTTTTTTGCAAAGACCGGAAATGTAGCCTACCCAAGTTTATTGGGATAAAAGGCTCGATTTGTTTGTCTGTAAATACCCAAACCTCAGGGTTTTTTTAATCCTTTGAGAATATTTGTAAGAACTACCTATGAGATTAACTACAAAATAGTCCTTTTACCTTCCACATTACAAACAATCCCCCTTTAAAGTGTGATACTTGCATAGTATTCCCCTCTTGAAGATGCAACATGTAAAGACACAAATGCCATCGAGTATTTTTTTTACTGGGTCTTTTTGTAATCAGGTTAAACCTCAAGGGTAGTTACTGTAATAAAACCTAAATATTTCTTCTACATATTAGAAATGGTCTATAAATAAAGATTGAACAAGAAAATTAGACTGATTTTTGTCACATATGACCTCTAGGCAGAAAGTGCAGGACCACACGAAGTAAGAAGAATTTTCACATTGGTGCTGCCCTTCACATCAAATCATGGTGGCCAAATTCTTTTCGGTCCAGCTGATGGTTACATGTACATCATGATGGGAGACGGAGGAACTAAAGGCGATCCATATAACTTTGCCCAGAATAAGAATTCACTGCTGGGAAAAATACTGAGGGTTGATGTAGACAATATACCAAGTGAGTATCCAACCACAAAAACTATTTATATTTCAAATTTTGCTGCTGATCATAAATTTTCCATGCACTACATTAAGTGTTTATTATAAAAGTGCCCTTGAGGCTTTACCTAATTACAGAAAATCCAAATAACTTTTAAAAGTACAAAAAGTACCCCTGAGATTTTATTCTCTCTTACATTTACCCGCACAAATAAAAACACATTTCAAGACCCCGTTCACATTTATAAGAATATTATAAATATTTCAACTCTTCCAACCTCAGGGTAGCTTTTGTAATTAGGTCGGACCTCAGGGGTTTTATAATTATCCCTTACATCAGAGCCCATGTTTTCTAATGATCCAGTTTTTATTCAGTCTGTTTTACCAACTGTGGGGCTTGTTTCACAGGTGAAGAGCGATTGGTTGAGCTAGGCCGATGGGGAAATTATTCTGTCCCTAAAGATAACCCTTTTTCCGAAGATGAGGAAATGAAACCAGAAATCTTTGCTTACGGTTTGAGAAATCCCTGGCGTTGTAGCTTTGATTCGGAAAGGCCTTCTTACTTCCTCTGTGCCGATATTGGAGAGGTTCAGAAACACTGTTATTAACAGTCTTGTGATAATGGCAAAAACTACCCCGAGATTTGAAGTATTTACAAAAATTGCCAGCGAACTCTAACATTGCAAAAACAATTTGGAGGTTTGTTTCGTCTTATATTGTGGCCTGATAGATTTGCTGACGTCATCAAATACTTCACAAATACACTCAAAAAGTTTCAAAATATTACAAACATTCCAACTTTTCTTCCAACTATTCGTAATGTTTAGAAAAGATGAGGGATATAAATGCAAATGCAAGACGAAAAGTGCGGGATGTAATTGTAAAAATATTTGATGATATCAGCAAGATCCATTAGCTACGCTAAAATCAACATCAGGTGAAAAATGTAAGGCGGGTGCAGCCTCAAATGCCGTTATTGTAATTTCTCAGAGGCGGCTGTTTTACTTGGTAATTTGGCGAAACCTGAAGGGTGATTTTGTAATTATCCCTAAACCTTTTTAAATAATATGTACAAAAGTACTTCTACATTATGTCTGATAATACATGCTTAATTTGAGTCATTCCAGGATCAATATGAAGAAGTTGATATCATCTCCAAGGGGGGGAACTATGGATGGCGCGTTTATGAAGGTTCTCTTGTTTTTAATCCTAAGAGTAGTCCAGGGGGCAACACTTCTGCTGATTCCATAGACCCAATCTTCCCAGTGTTGGGATATAACCATGCCAATATAAACAAACTTGGTTCTGCAGCAATATCGGGTGGATACGTCTATCGTTCACAGACTGACCCGTGCATGTATGAAAGGTAAAGAACATGAATCAATCTTAATTTCTTGTGATAATTATAAAAACAACCTCTAAGATTTAGCTTAATTGTTAGTTGTCTTTCAGAATTACAAACACCCCTTAATTTTGTTGCACGACACCCTCCTTTTGAGGTTTGTAACTTTATATTTATACGATAAATACTACTCTCTTGTTGTAAAACTAATAATAATAATAATATAATGTCAAGGAGGTATTTGTACTTTTGAAAAATAATTGGATTTTTTTGGGGTTGGGTGGTAATTACAAAACTACCTTTCAGGTTTAGCCAAATTAGATAAAAAAAGAGCCAACTTTGAAAATTACAGAAACCACCCTTGAGTTCTGATTTCCTGTTACACTTTGCCCTAACCATGAATTTGAAATCAAACATTTTACAGTGCATCCATTTTCAAAATATATTACAAACAACCCCAACTTTTCACTTGGCTATTTGATATATTTAAAAAAGTAAGGGACGTAAATGTAAAATGTAAGAAAAGTCAAAGGTAGCTTTTGTAAATATCACTTTTGTTTGGCTAAACTTCAGGAATAAATATTTGAAATCAACCCTTGTTTCTTTCTATAATAAGCTTTGCTTAATGATCATCAGTTACTTGTACGGAGATCTATATGCAAGTTATATATGGGCAGCATCAGAATCCCCTGCAAACAGTGGAAACTTTACAACCAGAAACGTCACTTTCAGTTGCGCTGCAGATTCTCCCATCAAGTGTGACTCAGTGCCCAACAGCAAACTCCCTGCTTTACAGTACTTGTTTTCATTTGGAGAAGATAACAGAAAAGATGTTTTCCTTCTGACACAGAGTGGTGTGTATAGAGTAGTTCGTCCAAGCCGGTGTGATTATGTGTGCTCGAAGGAAGTGAAGGAATCTGTAAATTCTCCTGAGGCTGCTCCATCTCATGGCGACTGTGTTCGTCCACATTCATTTGTGGTGCTTTTTGTATCTGCACTTCTGGTTTTCCTAGAATTTTTCGTGTAACATGTAAGGTTGTGAGTACTGAAGGGGGGGAATGATGTAGATTACAGACCTTTACTAGTATGTATTTTCGGCACTCTTCCCACTGTTGATGCAACACTTAATGCGACTATTTCATCTGTAACTAGTCGTATTTGCAATATATCTTACTACTCCAGAATTTCAAAGAAACAAGAATAATAAATCACCATTTGGCAAAAATAGTCTCTCTCCGTCCCACTTGAATAGTCCATTTTGGTGAATGTGCAGTATTTTTTTTATTACAATGTATAATACATAAAATAAGTTTTCTTTTGTTCTTATATCTTCCACTTATACCCTTATTAGTTGGAAAATAATTTTGGACCATATAATGAAATGTAAAAAATAAGAAATGTGAAACAAAAATATTTACAAGCCGGGTCCAATAGGTTGATTGTGCGGTTTGGGTAGACTCGAGTTCGTCCCAGTTATTGCAGTATCAAGCTTGAACTCTAAACGGCTTACAATTCTTCTGAAGATCGGCCGGCATTCCTATATTGTGACGTAGAATTAAAAAATAGCCCAGTAAGCACAAGAACACTGCTTGTACACAAATAGAAAGGCATAGGGAACAACTTAGCCACCACACAAGAATGGCTGATTTACCCTGCCATCTGATTTCCGACCTCATGTATTTGAGTTTTCTTTAGGGTCCTCTGGACCTTACAAGAATATTGTCTCCATATTGCTTGGCTGAAATGTCTGAAGAGTATCATTCGTGGTATTTAATATCTGCACCCCCGTCCTGCTTGCTTCCTCTGGGCCTTTCTGTGCAACTCATTAATTAAGTCCAACAAACATTCGAACACTCGCATCCTTTCTCAATGCCATTTGCTGCTCATTCGGTTGGGGCATCTGAAGCCCATTGCACGTCAAAATTAGGTGCATTGTTCGTTAGGTAAACTATAGTTCGAAGAAATCCTTAGGCATACATCTTCAAACTTCAATGTAGATTTTATCCAGTGCCCAAGTACACAATCCTAGGACTCACCAAAAGCACCTACTCTGAGGATCATATGTTTCGCATTCTGCATCCAACGCTCTCATATTCAGGGGTTCCACCAATTTCCTGTATTGCATGGTAATGGATGAGGAATGCAAAGCGGTGTGTGACTGCAAATTCAAATAAATGATTTAAGAAATAAACATACACTCTGGTAGAATATATAGACATGGGGGAACTCTAATCTAGATGTGATCATGTCATCGTTCTTCCACTTGAGGCGACCCTGCACATGCAGTAACGAATAAGGAGTACATATTTTAGAGAGGGAGAAAAAAAAACCTTGAACTGGGAAATAACAGAAATACTAATAAAGCATAATGGATACTATAATAAGTTTCCGATTGATTCGTCAAATTATTTTTCACTTGTGTGTAAAATGCAGCTATCGCACAAGGAAACTTGTATGTGGCATTTCTTCAACCAGGTGACTCATTGACCCACACAGTTGGCCATCTATTCACCATCGTGGAGGTATTGCTTTTTAAATGCATTTCAAAATATTTCTAAGGCAGGTAATACATGTATGTATATATTGCTTTTTTCGAAGAGTGACATTCGCCAGGAAAGCAAACACCACTCTCAACCTCTCAAGAGTTTATGTTATTTTTCAACTAGAATGAGTGTTTTCCAACACATCTTGATATCCAATAATTGTTCGCTTCGATTATTTCTTTAAAATAAAGGCTAAAAGACATTGCTTTGATATTCATCCACCTTCTTATGGCATTATGTAAATATGATGTTACCGGTCATAATCCATTGGACTTATCACTTACTCAGATCCTAAATTAGACACTTTACAAGGAACTAATATGATAACAAGAAAAAAGAATAGCATAAAAAGCAGCATTTTTACCAAAGTTCTCCAATGATCACTTGCCAGATGAACTCCACAAAGACCAAAACCAAGCCGTGGAAAGTTATGTCCTTCCACCTTTGCTATTATCGACAAGACATCTCTCTACTGCTTCATCACAAAGCCCCAAAGTCGAATCAATGTTCCCTTCCTCATAATCCATCTCCGCAAATGTACAATATATTTCCTTATCTGCAGAAAAATCTCTTTTTCTCATCTCTTCAAAAAATTCCCTGGCTTCCGTATACTTCTTCCTTTTTATAAATCCTTTAATTAATGCATTATATGTCACGACTGTAGGATTGTATCCCTTTTCAATCATTTCCTTATGCAGAAACCATGCCTCCTTCATGTTCCTCGCTTTGCAATGCCCTCGTATCAAAATACTATAGGTATTTGCATCTGGCGTCACTCCTTCACGACACATACCCCGGTAAATTTCAATGGCTGTGCGCATATCATTTCCAATACAATGCTGTTTAATAAGAGAATTATATGTGGTTGTATTAGGCATTATACCCTTCTCCAACATCCAGTTCAGCAACTTCTGACCATCTTCTGGCATCATTGCCATACAAAACCCATTCATTAGAACATTGAATGTAACAACAGTTGGTTTGATCCCCTTCTGTAACATCTCATGAAGCAGCTGGTGGGCCGTACCCATTTGCCCAGATTTGCTATAAGAATCCATTAGAGTAGTATAGGTAAAAGCATCAGGCATTATCCCAGACGCCTCCATATCCTTCATCAATTTCACAGCTTGGGCTATATTTCCGGATTTACAGAGACCGTTGAGAAGTGCATTGCATGTGTAGATGTTGAGAACAAGTCCTTTATCACACATCTCCTTAAGAAGTTCGCTTGCTGTATCGATTTCCCCATGTTTACAGAGTCCATCAACCAGTGCGGTGTATGTGACGACATTTGGAATTAGGCCCATCTGAATCATCTCAGTATGAAGAGAGAATGCCCTTTTAATTTCAGCTGCTTTGCAATAACCGTCAATAAGCGTGGTATAGGTGAATTCATCCGCTTTTAACCCAATATTAAGCATTTCATGAAAGAGCCTGTCTGCTTCTTCTACTTTTCTACTCTGACAAAAGGCACAGATTAAAGCAGTGTATGTGATGAAATCAGGAACGATATTCCGACTCTGCATTTCATCATACATTCTGCATGCAGAAGACACATTTCCCATTTTGCTAAAACCATCAACTAGAGTTGTATAGACTACATTATCAGGAAAAATCCCCTGAGAAATCATTTCTCTCAAGACATTCTCTGCATCTGCCAGTTTACCAGTCTTGCACAGAAGAATGATGATGCTGTTAAAAGTAAATGCATTTGGACTTAGACCTTTCTGCTTCATATTTTCAACGACTTTTAGCACTGACTGTAGTTCTCCTTGATTACAATATCCATTGATCACTGTACTGTAACTTACAGCATCAGGACTCCAACCTCTTAAATCCATTTGCAAAAGTAGGCTATGAGCTTCTCTGGTGTTGCCTAATTGACAAAGTGCGTGCAGAACTATATTATAAGACACGGTATTCCAGTGAACACCCACTTCGGAATATTCACGAAAAAGCTTTAATAACTTTTTGGGACCATCAATAACTCTCGAGAGTCTGGATAGAAGCAGGTTACATGAATCAAGAGAGAGAATCACACCATAATTTAACATCTTATCAAAGAGTTTTTGCGCATCATCAAGGTGTCCATTTTCGGTAAGAGCTTGGGAAAAAAGGTCGAATACATAGGGATTTAATCCCCAATCTTTGTACGTGTATATTAATTTTTCACGAAACTGGGAGACTGAGGTATTTCCATGAACACTGGGTTTTGTCCAGAACTCACGAAAAAGTTTTTGAGCCATCTTTAGATCTTTTGTAGATGCTGCAATTTGAATAAAGACGCAGCGGGCCTCAAGTGACGGGTACCTTCTAATGCCGGACCACTCAAATAAATTGACGACCAGGTTGTAATCATTTTTAACCTCCATTAGAACCCAAATGAGATGGTCAGGCCTGAATTTGGATTCAAAGGGCTTCAGAATTCGGCGAAAGGGCTCATTGCAGCGTTGCTTGATGACAGTTGAGATACGATGCACAAATTCGGAGTCTTTTATAGTAGGTTTCTTCGGTGAATAATCAGGAAAAGATCTCGAACCAGTTGGCTCAAAGGAAGAAGAACTTCGTACGGACGATAAATGAACTCTTCTTGAACTTGGGCGTAAATTAGAAGAAGATAAATTATGACAGTAAGCTGAAAGGATGATGGGATGTCTCTTCATGCTGGTGGAAGAGATCCATCAATATGATATCAAAACTTACATGTCCTGTTTGATTTTCTTACCTACAGGCTTAATAATCACTGCTTCACCTAAAAACATGAAATAATAGTATTACTCGTACGTCTTTACAACATTAATAAGGTAAACTAAGTGAAAACTCTGCATTCAATTCTCAGAAAACTACCGTACAGATGAATGCAATTTATATCATAAACCTAGGTCCATGATGCACAATGGACTCGCGATGAATATATAATAAATAAATTAGTAAATAACATGTATATTCTGGTCAATCCATCCACTCATGCTCTGTGTATTGCTTCCGGGTTCATGTTGTATCATGAACTCGGGTGCCTGATATAACAACTGCAGATGAACAGGGGCAGAAAAATGAGCTCTTACACACAATGGAGTCTTCCTCGGTATACCAAGGACTGGTATATCTGAACAATCTTCTATCTCAGTTTAGCTCTCAAATGTTACACAAAAGTCAAAGTACACTAGAATTGATGACTAAAGTCCAATGTTTTTAATAGCGCCTCCGTCGTAGGGTAGCATAAGTAGTGTAACGCGTGGCGTAAGTTATTCGAGCATGTCAATTAATTATATAATAAAATAAAAATATACTTATAATAAAAAATTAATGAGATAAATAACCATAAAACCATAATAATTATTCTTTACATTCGAAAATAATGATACGCGCCAGGAACCTCGTTTACAGTCAAGGGATCTCCCTCAGTTTGTGCTCTTCAGATCGTAAACCTTCCACTTTCCTTCGTAGGTTATTTTCCTTCGCAGGTTTTCTATTCCTCTACAAGTGATGTGTGAGCTGGTGTTCAGTCGATTACTCCCAATCTTTTGTGAGTTGGTGTTAAAAGACAAACTTACCCCGAAAAATGCCGTCACTTTTCTCTGACCAAAAAGCGCAAGCTATAGTGTGCATAGCGTGATAGCATGCGCTTCTCGTGATATAGCGCGCTACACAATCAAACAGCGCATGCTTTTTGAACATTGCACTATCAAACCTGCACTCTGTCGTGCTAGAAGCCCGTAGCGCGAGATAGCGCGCTACAACTCGCGCTATTCAAAGCACTGCTAAAGTCACTACTGAATACCAGGAGGATCAATGAAATTACTTTTATACATAACTCTCACAGCAAAGTCGATCTTTTATCACGAAATATATCGGAATTGGGAGGAGTTGAAAGCAAAATGATTCTACTATTTTAAATCCATTCATTAACACAAAACTCATAAATGATATTGCTCCACAATTCCATTCTAACAATTGCAGTAGGCGAATCAGCTGTCACCTATGTCTCTATCCATTACCAAGAAAACAGAACATTAACTTCAATGTAGCTCAAGTGGAACCAATATCATTAACTAGTGCGCTGCAACTTTCATGTAATTGCTAATTTGTGCATATCTAAAGTCGGAAATATTGCGTATCAGAGTTACACAGCTCAAAAAAGTACTCAAAGGTAATTCATCAAACATGTAACGGGCATTCAATGTAACGCATTAAAAAAAAGGGATAAAATCACAGATATACGATTGAACTGGCATGGGTAAAGTTAGAATCTTCTTGAAAATTGATACTAATAGTGCAAATCTCTCTCGGGATGTGGAAATAGAAAAGAAATCTTCAACACAGGAAAATACATTTTTATCAAAGAGTTTTCTGAGGTAACCTGAGGAAGGCGAGCTCCAGCTGCTTCAGCTCTTCGAAAGCTTGAACCTCTGTAATTTTCTTATTTTGGTGGGCTTTATGGGGTTGTTCTAGATTTCGGGCCTTTCCTACAGCCCAACTACTTGGGCTTGAAACGACGATTTAGTTAACGGGTTTTTACAGGTCGGTCCAACTAGAGAACCGTGCTTTTTGGACTATTCAAGCGTAAAATTATGAGTTTAAGTTAAGCCATTAGTTCTTAAATTAATTTTTAATTTAGTGTTTTATATTTAATTTCAGCGCGAACAAAGTTTTCAGTTAATTTTCTAATATTATAAATGAAATTGAAGAATTTAGAAATTATGTTAGATTTTTAAATAATTCTCTGATATTGTTTTTTAATAACTTTTGAGATTTTTTTTCAATTTTTAAATTCAGGAAAATTAAAATTTTGAATCCTTCTAAAAAATAATATTTTTTTAAAATATCAAATTTTCGCTTTCTATGAAAACTATTCTTGTACAAAATATATTTACAATTAATTTTCTTATATTTTAATTGTTCTTACAGAATTTAAAATATTTTCCAGATTATAATTTTTCAGATTTTTAAATATTTTTGTGAATTTTAGATTTTTTTTTGTCGGAATTATTCTTCGGATATTGAAAATTGACAAATATGTGGAGTATAAGTTACTAGCTGATAAAAAAATAATTTACGTGTAAATTAGAAAAAAGAAAAACTCAAAGTTTAAAGTACAACTATAGGGAGAAAACTTGTTTTGCCCTTTTGTATTTAGAATATTTTTTTCTACCCCAAGTTTAGTAACAACTATTTTGATACTCAAATTGTCGAAATTGACCTTTACTCGTATAAATTCGAGTCATTTGTTATAATTTCGAGTAACATATTTTCGAGTCAACTTCAAAAAACATACAATATTGAGGAAGGTTGACAATCGGGTAACACGTAAGAGAAATTCGTGTAACCCGAAATCGGCTTACACAGTAAGGATCGACCGAATTCGGTTAATACGGGTTACACGAGGGTGTTCGGATTACACAACAATTCGGGTTACACACTCTTATCGGGTTACACGAATTTTTGAATTTGTGTTTGAATTCGGTCACTCGATTTTTTTTGAATTCGTGCTAAAAATATTAATAGCCATGTGACACGATTACATTTACACGAAAATGATTCGTGTGACACGAATAACAATACTCGAATAGTAAATGGGTAACCCGAAAATGATTCGTGTGACTCGAATTCGTGTTATTCGAATATTAATCGGGTAACCCAAAAATAATTCGTGTGACTCGAATTCGTATTATTCGAATATTCGAAAAATTGATAAATCAAGTATTACACGTATTGGCCAATTACCCGAGCAGAATCGGTTACACGTATTACCCGAAACAGATGCACGAGTAACCCGAACATGATTCGGGTTACACGAATTCATGAATTACCCGAAAACAAGTTACTCATATTACCTATTGGGTGAGTTTCAGAATAATAAATATCATGCTCAGCACGCCACAACATCCATTGAATTGAACTATTTATCACCAATATTTTCACCTTTTCCTTTCTGATATTATCTCACCGATATTTTTTTCTTTATTCTCTGATTAATTATCTCACACCAAGAGCTCTCTCACATCGAAGAAGAAGGATTATTTCGACTGTAAAAAGTAAAAGGTATATTTGTAGCTCAATTTCCAATAATGTTTATACTTGAAATATCAAAAATATTCAAATACTATTTAAGTCTGTAAATTTTTAGTTAATAACCTAAATGTTTTATATTATTTGACAGATGAGTTTTTGGAAAAAAGTTATCATTCGTTTTAATGGCAAGTGGCAAGATTTAGAATATCGCGGTGGAGAAGAACAAATATTGCCTGTGCCCGTTGGTGTGAGATATGCAACATTAGTAGATAATGTCCACTCTATTGTTGAAGCTTACAGAACAAAACATGTTTATGTTTTATTCTCAATTGATTGTGATGGAAAAAAAAAAAGAAAGATGAAGATAAAGAATGATTCTGATATAAATTACTTGGCCCAATTCATTGTTGAGTCTGTGATTTTTGTTAGCATTCAGAATGCAACTAGCATTCCTCCAAAAGCTCCCTCGTTTGGTCCACAATTTGACTTACCTGGATCCAGCTCTTTTCCGGTACCGTACAATTCTAGTCGTATGGATTATATGACTGATTGGGATTCAAGCATGCAAATTCCTCAGGAATTTGATGGTTCTCGATTTGATGGTTGCGGCCCTTCAAATAATGTATGTGATGTTGGTGGTAACTGTGGTGGTGGTGGTGGTGCTGATGATGGTAGTAGTGATGACGATAATGACGACATAAATATCGATGATATTGATCTCGAAGATGTCGAAGTTCAGAAACATTGGTTTGAAAAATTTTGCAAATACTGTGAGAAAAAGGGCATGTTCAATAAAAGATTGGTAAAAGAAGCAGAAGCAGAACCAGAATGGAGACGCTTTGATTTCGATCAATTAGTAAATGAAGAAGGTGCTCCAGCTCCTCCCTCTGGTCCTGGGTGGAAAATTCCAGCTATAACTCCATATGTGTCTCTTTCTGAAGTTGATGATAATATGGACGAGCAAGTTAATCCTGCAAATACACTATCTTTACAAAGAGGATCTGTATTTCTCTCCAAAGAATGTTGAAGAACGTTGTTGGGCGATATCATTTGGAAAAGAAGTCTGACTATCGTACTCTAAAATCTGATAAGTATCGCTATTCTGCCGTTTGTACAGATGAAACTTGTAATTTTTTTGTTGAGCGCCTCCGGGAGGGGTGGATTTTGGAGAGTGCACTCACTGAACGAGCATACATGTCATTTTGACCCAAATCGCAAGGCACCTAAGCAATTGCCTTCTAAGATGCTCGGCGAATACATGTCCGACAAACTATTAGTGGAAGGACAGATTATGACACCTAAACTAGTGCAGGGTCAATTTAAGAATGAGCATTGTTTGACAATCCGTTATGGCTTGGCATTGAGCATTCGCAACCATGTTATCTCGGTGATATATGAAGACCATCAAGATTCTTTCAGAATGATCCCATCGTACTTGCATATGTTGGAGGTGACGAATCCAGGTACCATAACTGATTATGTGGTTGATGCAAATACTGAAAAATTTAAATACATGTTTTATGCTTTGGGGGCTTCGATATCTGTATTTCGTTATGCTAGACCAATTATTATTGTTGATGGGACACACCTTAGGGGTAAGTATCGAGGAGTATTATTTGTTGCTGTTACAAAAGATGGTAACAATCGGATATTTCCACTTGTTGTCGGGATTGGCGGTCAACATGTGGTTGCAATTTTCAGTGCTGCAGCTTACAGCTATCGTATTGAGGACTATAATAGGCATATGTAAAGTTTATAAATAGCATGTCCAGCTGCAGCTACCTACTTGAAAGAAATTGTCGGTAAAAATAAATGGGCTCGTGTGAAGTGCCCAGTCCGGCGATTCGAGGTTATGAATTCAAATGCCGTTGAAAGCATGAACAACCGTCTTCTATGGGCTAGAAAGCTGCCCGTTTCCACACTTCTCGAGGTATGTTGAATCGCGGTAGAAGAATGGATATCTGATCGACATAAAAATGCAAATGAGTGTCCTGGACCTTTAACGAATCATGCATACGAGATATTGATGAAGGCGGTCGTAGCTGGATCGAACATGAACGTTCAATTCCTTAGTGATGGGGTGTTCAAGGTGACCTTTAACAGGAAAAATTATGTTGTGGACTTGAGAGAGCAAAAATGCAGTTGTATGATATTCCAGCATGATATGATCTCGTGCAATCATGTTGTTGCAGCTATAAGGTACCTAAATCACGACCAAACTGTGTATATACATGATTACTATAAAGTATCCACGCTTCGCGAAATGTGGGGACGGTCTGTGATTCCAGTACCTCACCCAAGTGATTGGTTCATTCCTGCTAACATCAAGGTAAAAGTTTGTGAACCACAAGACAATCCGAGGCAGGCAGGGCGACCAAAAGAAATGAGACACATCAGGGATTGAGTCCTCGACTCATACCCGTAAAGTTCAAACACGCCTTAGATGCGGAGGCACAGGGCACAATAGAAAGACTTGCACTTAGGGTTGCAAACGAATCGAATCGAACCGAATACTGAGACATTTTATTCGAATTGGATCAAGTTGACGAATATTCGAATTCGAAATCGATATTTAGTCGAATTCAAAATGCGATTCGTATTCGATTCGTTAAAAAAATTCGAATATTCGAATATTCGATTCGATTCGAAATTCGAAATTATTTATATATATGTATATTCCAAATAAATTATTTAACTAAAAATAAATATAAAAACTATATTATAAAATAAAATTATATTTAATAAATACATAACATATATATTCTCTATATATTTATTTTATATAATTAAACTATATTGACTAGCATATATTATGTATTAGAAAACTATATAACTAATATATATTATATATTACAAATATTACATAAATAAACGAATCGAATATTCGAATACATCGAATCGAATATTGGCATATTTGTATTTGTATTCGAAAAATCTACGAATACAAAAAATTATTTTTATTCAAATTCGAATTCGATTTTTCCGAATACGAATCGAACAATACGAATACGAATATCGAATCGAATCAAAATTATTCGATTTGTTTGCAACCCTACTTGCACTGCAGTTATTCCCCAACTATTTAAGGATTTCATAAGGCAACCAACTCCGTCTATAAAGGGACGTGAAAAAAAAGTGTAGTATATGTCATTATGTTGACCACATTGCTCCAAAATGTCCAACTAAGCATCGTTTCGACCTAAATGAGCCCCTAGTGTAAAATTAGTTATATTTATTTAAAGTATTTATATGTTTCATATTTATTATTTCAAGTATTGAAATTGAAGCTTAAAGTATGTATGTTTCAAATTTCAAATTGATTAAGTTCAACCTCAAACCAATTAAGTTTAATTTCAAACTAATTAAGTTCGATTTCAAATTGCTTAAGTTCACCCAAATTAGTTAAGTTAAAATTGAATCAGTTAAGTTCAATATAAACAGATTATGTTCAATTTCAACCGATTAAGTTCAATTTCAACCGATTAAGTTCAAATTTCAAATTGATCAAGTTAAAATTGAATCAATTAAGTTTAATTTGAATTGATTAAGTTTAATTTCAAATTGATTAAGTTCAATTTCAAATTGGTTAAGTTCAATTTCATCTGATTAAGTTCAATTTGAACAGATTATGTTCAATTTCAACCGATTAAGCTCAAATTTCAAATTGATTAAGTTAAAATTGAATCAATTAAGTGCAATTTCAAATTGATTAAGTTCAATTTCGAATTGGTTAAGTTCAATTTGAACCGATTAAGTTCAATTTGAACCGATTAAGTTCAATTTCAACCGATTAAGTTCAAATTTCATTGATTAAGTTAAAATTAAATCAATTAAGTTCAATTTGAACCAATTAAGTTTAATTTCAAATTGATTAAGTTCAATTTGAATCAATTAAATTCAATTTCAACCGATTAAGTTCAAATTTCAAATCGATTAAGTTAAAATTGAATCAATTAAGTTCAATTTGAACCAATTAAGTTTAATTTCAAATTGGTTAAGTTCAATTTCAAATTGGTTAAGTTCAATTTGAACCGATTAAGTTCAATTTCAACCGGTTAAAATTGAAATTGAAGCTTAAAGTATGTATGAAATTGAAATTTGAACCAATTATGTTTCATATTTATTATTTCTGGTATTGAAATTGAAACTTAAAGTATGTATGTTTCAAATTTCAAATTGATTAAGTTCAACCTCAAACCAATTAAGTTTAATTTCAAACTCATTAAGTTCGATTTCAAATTGCTTAAGTTCACCCAAATTGGTTAAGTTAAAATTGAATCAGTTGAGTTCAATTTGAACAGATTATGTTCAATTTCAACCGATTAAGTTCAATTTCAACTGATTAAGTACAAATTTCAAATTGATTAAGTTAAAATTGAATCAATTAAGTTCAATTTGAACCGATTAACTTTAATTTCAAATTGGTTAAGTTCAATTTCAGCCGATTAAGTTCAATTTGAACAGATTATGTTCAATTTCAACCGATTAAGCTCAAATTTCAAATTGATTAAGTTAAAATTGAATCAATTAAGTTCAATTTGAACTGATTAAGTTTAATTTTAAATTGATTAAGTTCCATTTCAAATTCGTTAAGTTCAATTTCAAAAGATTAAGTTCAAATTTCAAATTGATTAAGTTAAAATTGAATCAATTAAGTTCAATTTGAACCAATTAAGTTTAATTTCAAATTGATTAAGTTCAATTTCAAATGGGTTAAGTTCAATTTGAACCAATTAAGTTTAATTTCAAATTGATTAAGTTCAATTTTAAATTGGTTAAGTCTAATTTGAACCAATTAAGTTTAATTTCAAATTGATTAAGTTCAATTTCAAATTGGTTAAGTTCAATTTGAACCGATTAAGTTTAATTTTAACCGATTAAGTTCAAATTTCAAATCGATTAAGTTAAAATTGAATCAATTAAGTTCAATTTGAACCAATTAAGTTTAATTTCAAATTGATTAAGTTCAATTTCAAATTGGTTAAGTTCAATTTGAACCGATTAAGTTCAATTTCAACCGATTAAAATTGAAATGGAAGCTTAAAGTATGTATGAAATTGAAATTTGAACCAATTATGTTTTATATTTATTATTTCGGGTATTGAAATTGAAACTTAAAGTATGTATGTTTCAAATTTCAAATTGATTAAGTTCAACCTCAAACCAATTAAGTTTAATTTCAAACTGATTAAGTTCTATTTCAAATTGCTTAAGTTCACCCAAATTGGTTAAGTTAAAATTGAATCAGTTAAGTTCAATTTGAACAGATTATGTTCAATTTCAACCGATTAAGTTCAATTTCAACTGATTAAGTTCGAATTTCAAATTGATTAAGTTAAAATTGAATCAATTAAGTTCAATTTGAAACAATTAAGTTTAATTTCAAATTGATTAAGTTCAATTTCAAATTGGTTAAGTTCAATTTCAACCGATTATTTTTTTTTTTTTTTTTTTTTTTTTAAACCAAATCTAATGTTATATTATTAGAAAAATTGAGGGTGGACGAGTCCCTCTACACGCCCGAGCAAATGAGAAAGGGTAGCCGACCCCAATGCAAGGCTAAAGTTTTCCAAGTATCTCCCAAATTACAAGACGATTACATGTAAACTTTCCTACTCCTAATATAGGGGTAGGACATTTTATCGAGTTCAATAAGGCCACGGATTTTCCTATCAATATTGGATATATCGTGGAAATTAAAATCATGATGATCACAACCTTTGTTAGCCAAAAGGTCAAGAACGGCATTGCCCTCACGAAAAATATGTGAAAAATAAATTTCATATTTTTCCACAAGGGCCCGAATTTTAATAATGAGGCTACGGAGTTGCCAATGACACGAAGATGAATGCTCAATCAAGTGGAGTGCAACCTTCGAATCGACCTCCACCCAAATTTTATTAAAATTGTGATCGATGCAAATATCGAGCCCCCTCCAAATGGCGAATATTTCAGCAAAGTTGTTGGTTTGGGCCCCAAGAAATTCGGAGAACATGAAGAGCGGGTTGCCGAGATGATCCCGAACAATCCCCCCCGCGGCCGCATTGCCCGGGTTGCCCCTCGCAGCCCCGTCCGTATTGAGTTTCCACCATCCCATGTCCGGCTTAATCCAACGGACAGCCTTGATTTTGTACCTCGGCCCCGGGGCAGTTTGATGCCCACATAATCGGCAATTCTCCGCTCCCTTCCAAAATTGCGTTTTAATTTTGCCTGAAGTTTGAGATTGTAGATGTAGTTCCAAATACGCTTACACACAACTTTAGGCGTAAAAGGAACGTTATTAAATCTCTTATCGTTCTGCGGCACCAAAGAAACCATAAAATAAGGATCGGGATGATGTGAAAAATGTGGATATTGCCCTTGGCTTTACCAAACCAATTGGCAATGATAAGATTGAAATTAGATGACACAAGGACTTTGATCCCCGCAATATTATGAAAATAATTCCAAACAACTTTAGCAATCGGGCCAGTAAGAAAGAGATGCGGAAGATTCTCAACACCATTACAACAATAACAATTATTGGTGGCAACAATGCCCCTCCGCAAAAGATTATCCGGCGTTGAGATCCATTTATTAAGCACCTTCACCATAAAAAGAGAAATGGTAGGTGTGATAAGTGGATTCCAACAATACCGAAGAATATTATGCGGAGGGTTTTTTTTACGAACCATCCCCCAAGCGGTTTTGAAAGTAAAAATCCCATTAGGGGAAAGAGTCCATAAAGGCTTGTTGTCGGAGGAGAAAGTAGGTAGAGAGCAAATATGGTCACAAATGCCAAGCGGGAGTTTGCGACTAATTTTTTCCCTATCCCAATCCCCGTTATTCCAATAAAAACCATTTTTATCTTTGGACTTATTATGGTAAAAATTGGTGAGAGGGCTGAATTCACACCAATTGTCATGCCAAAAGGACACATCGGCATTACCACTATGCCAAAAATTTTATCATTCGCGATCGATCTAATACCACAAAGGTTTTCCAAGTAGGAGAACTTTTGGGATTAAATTTAATAATCATGGGGTGGATCCGAGAACAATATTTTTGAAGTAAGAAATTGGACCAAATGTTATTAGAAGTTACGAATCTCCACCACATTTTAACATGGGCACTGAATAATGTCATTGAAATCCCGACACCAAGACCCCCTCATCCTTGGGGAAACAAAGTCGATTCCAAGCCGCCCAATGCAACTTACGTTTGTTGTCATTAGTTCCCCAAAGAAATTTGTTGAAAAGCCTTTCTATGAAAAGAATGACATTCCCAGGGGGTTTAAGGACTTGTAAGTTATAAAAGGCAATGGAGTTTAAAACCGAATTAATTAATTCAAGACGCCCCCCCGTCGAAAGCAAGTGGTGGTTCCAAGTAGTGATTTTATTTTTAATTTTCGATAGGAGGGGACCGTACATATCAAAGGATTGAAAACCATTCAAAAGGTCGACGCCAAGATACGTAAACGGTAAATCAGCTTTATTAAACCCCGAAATTCTTTGCACCCAACTAACAATTTGGGGAGTCGGATTGTTCATCACAAAATTACTTTTATGGTTGTTGATCTTATGACCAGAAACATTCTCATAGTGGAAAATGCAATTATTGAGAATGTGAAGACTTCTTTTGGAAGAATTAAGAAAAATGAGAATATCATCGGCATACGCAAGATGCGTGATTTTCACTTTTTCTTAATCTTATAATACATCGAAGGATTATTGGAAAACATTCGATCAATACTCCTAGAAAAGTAATCCGCGGCAATCACAAAAATGAGAGGGGAAAGAGGGTCCCCTTGTCGAATACCTCTCCCACTTTTGAAAAAACCCCTCGGCTGCCCATTCACAAGGACCGAAAACCAACAATTAAAAATGCACGATTTGATAAAACCAATCCAAACATTAGAAAAACCAAAGCTAGACATCACTTGAAAAATAAAATTCCAATTGATCCTATCATATGCTTTTTCCAAGTCGAGTTTAATAATAGTATTAGTTACCGATTGAGATATATCATGGGTAACTTCGTGAGCCATCAAAATATTGTCCGTAATATTTCTACCTTTGATGAAGCCCGATTGGGCCGGATTGATAATGGAAGGGAGGATATTGCCAACCGATTAAGTTCAATTTGAACAGATTATGTTCAATTTCAACCGATTAAGCTCAAATTTCAAATTGATTAAGTTAAAATTGAATCAATTAAGTTCAATTTGAACTGATTAAGTTTAATTTCAAATTGATTAAGTTCAATTTCAAATTGGTTAAGTTCAATTTGAACCGATTAAGTTCAATTTGAACCGATTAAGTTCAAATTCAAACTGATTAAATTAAAATTGAATCAATTAAGTTTAATTTGAACCAATTAAGTTTAATTTCAAATTGATTAAGTTCAATTTCAAATTGGTTAAGTTCAATTTGAACCGATTAAGTTCAATTTCAACAGATTAAGTTCAAATTCCAAATCGATTAAGTTAAAATTGAATCAATTAAGTTCAATTTGAACCAATTAAGAATTGATTAAGTTCAATTTCAAATTGGTTAAGTTCAATTTGAACCGATTAAGTTCAATTTCAACCGATTAAGTTCAAATTCCCAATCGATTAAGTTAAAATTGAATCAATTAAGTTCAATTTGAACCAATTAAGTTTAATTTCAAATTGATTAAGTTCAATTTCAAATTGGTTAAGTTCAATTTGAACTGATTAAGTTCAATTTCAACCGATTAAGTTCAATTTGAACAGATTGTGTTCAATTTCAACCGATTAAGCTCAAATTTCAAATTGATTAAGTTAAAATTGAATCAATTAAGTTCAAATTTCAAATTGAAATTGAAGCTTAAAGTATGTATGTTTCAAATTTCAAATTGATTAAGTTCAACCTCAATCCAATTAAGTTTAATTTCAAACTAATTAAGTTCGATTTCAAATTGCTTAAGTTCACCCAAATTGGTTAAGTTAAAATTGAATTAGTTAAGTTTAATTTGAACAAATCATGTTCAATTTCAACCGATTAAGTTCAAATTTCAAATTGATTAAGTTTAATTTCAAATTGGTTAAGTTAAATTTCAACCGATTAAGTTCAATTTGAACAGATTATGTTCAATTTCAACCGATTAAGCTCAAATTTCAAATTGATTAAGTTAAAATTGAATCAATTAAGTTCAATTTGAACTGATTAAGTTTAATTTCAAATTGATTAAGTTCAATTTCAAATTGGTTAAGTTCAATTTGAACCGATTAAGTTCGAATTTCAAAAATTAAGTTAAAATTGAATCAATTAAGTTTAATTTCAAATTGATAAAGTTCAATTTCAAATTGGTTAAGTTCAATCTGAACCGATTAAGTTCAATTTCAACCGATTAAATTCAAATTTCAAATCGATTAAGTTAAAATTGAATCAATTAAGTTCAATTTGAACCAATTAAGTTTAATTTCAAATTGATTAAGTTCAATTTCAAATTGGTTAAGTTCAATTTGAATCGATTAAGTTAAAATTGAATCAATTAAGTTCAATTTCAACAGTATCACTAAAAGAAGATATCACACACTACAGTATCACTAAAAGAAGACATCACTAATCTCTATCATCCCACCGTATAAATAAACTAGTGGTATCACACACTACAGTATCTACATAATCGCTAAACCTCCATATAGCTTGGGCCATTCCTCTAAATGCATAAATATTCGCCTCGATCTTTCCATGAGAGAAAGACTGCTGAACGAGAGACTCTAAAGTCCGTATAGAATACGCACCATAAGAGGTCGAGTCATCATGTACATAGCATAAATCCTTCCTCGCTGTAGCAACTCGAAACGGAGTAACCGGGGTAATATCAGGGCGGCGCTCGTAAAATCCAGAACGCTGTAGAATGGTAGGAATTAAGCGACATATACCCAATGCCTGCCGCGATCTCAACTTCCAATATGCATCGTGTTCCTGCGGCAAAGAATCGTGCATGATGATGATACCCTCATTGAGTATAATACGGAGAACAACCCAATGTCCGCTCGAGGACTCTGGACGTATTCCAGATGGTCAACACCTGGATTGTTCAAAAAGTACATTGTCAGCACAATAATACACGAATAACTAATACAAATAAATAACAAAACATGCAATAAATTATCACCTCACGTAACTCCCACCAAGGGCGATGATCGCCCCAAAATGGTCTCAGACCGTGAACGTGGCTGATCAAGAAATCTAGATCATCATCGTCAATACTCAATGAACCTCCTCTCCTATTGGAGTTATTCCATACATTGATACACGTAGCCTAATATAAAATAATTTTGTCAGTAACGAAGCACTTAATTAATTTGGAATAAATTTATTAATATTTTTTTCATTACCAAGAAGCTCGTATGAACCAAAACCCTCTGAGCGGCCCAATCATCGAGCCATCGCACGCCAACAAATCCGGGATCAAATTGTAGGATCTCCATATATGCATCCAGATGCTGGATATCATTTAAATTTCAAATAATTTAAACATTTTCAATAACTACAGATTTCAATAAGAGATTACGCACATATAAATTGAAAGACTTACTTCTGCATCTATCAATATGGATCCGTCCTGTAGCATCAAAAACCAGGAGCACTAACTCCGCATGGAGCACCAACATTGACACTACAATTTACTTTTTGTTTAAGTACGGACAATTTTAGTAAGTAATATTGAATTTACAATTTAACTCACCTCTCGTCGTTGTCCAACCACCTGCTATACGCATCCTCATCCAAGTCCTTCCTCTTCCGAACTACAGTGGTCGAGAAGGGGGAATACGGTCTGTATGACTTATACTGTAGTCTAGGCACATCACACACATCTGCTCGAATAGGAATAGAAGAGTACTCAAGCGGGGTAGGGATCAGATCCGCAGTGGAAGAGGATGGTGGAGACCTAGGGGCAATCTCTGGTGGTGTCACCAACGTCTCAGCAGGAAAAACCGGAGGGGGGGGGGGGTAACTGTCGGGACCGAGGCTCCATCAGCATGATGATCGAGACTCAGAGTGCACTCTACCGGGACCGAGGCTCCATCAGAATGAACACCGAGACTCGGAGTGTACTCTACCGGGACTGATGCTCTGCCGGGGCTAGGGACACCCTCATTCTGCTCGGCAGGAGACGATGCTCCATCCACACGAGTCTCTGTCGGCAACGATGATCCGCCAGCGTCGGGGACTCTCTCAGTCTGCTCTGCGGGAGATGACGCTCCATCCACACGAGTCTCTGTCGGCAACGATGATCCGCCAGTGTCGGGGACTCTCTCAGTCTGCTCGGAGGGAATAGGCGCTCCAAATCGAGGCTCTGTCGGAATCGAGGCATGAGAAGGAAAATCGCGCATAAGATCATATACCTCCAAAGTCCCATGCCGGCGTATCAAGAGGAGCAGACTGGCCCACTACCTCATCAATATGTCGACATAACTTGCCCACTGCGTCATCAACATATCGACGCATCTACTCGACCGATGAATCCATATATGTACGCAGATGGGTGAAAAGAGTATCAAAATCAGTAATCGGTGCAGTCTCCTGAGTACCCCGTGCCGAAGAAGATGCAGTCTGGTGAGGACCCCGTATCGGAGAACTATGGAGCGGCAAATCAGTATGCAGAGGATCACGAGGCTCTGTTGATGACTCACGTCCATGAGTAAGATATAGAGGGTCAGAAATAACCGGACTAGATGTCCGCTGTCGGACAATACGCTCTCCGGCTAGATCACCATAACGAGCCCTCCCCTTCCCCTTCCCCTACCCTTCTTACATCCGATCGCTCGCAGCATCACTAATGGACTGCATATACGGCTCCTGCTCCTCCTCAGGTGTCGGAGATAACACCTCAAAACAATCAATCTAAATACAATTCAATGATTCATTTTCGGTAATTATTACCTTATATATATACAAGAGTATTTACGTATTGAAAACCTATAATTGATTACCTCATCATCGAAGAATGTGGTAAAATCAACATGACCCAGCTTCTTCCACTTCCAGCGTGTACAACGAGGTCGCTGGATGAAAGAAGCTCTAAGCATAGTCCCACATTTGGAGCCTAACGAAGGTATAGCCTCGCAAGCTCATATCTGAAAACAATAATTGAATCCCAACATAAGAAACAATAACAATATTTATTCTGTGTTTGAGTATATAATTAAGTTAATGAATGCAAGGACGTACCATAATAGCCTATATGTTACCATAAAAATGGTAACTCGGATCCAGACCAGCGGGGACCTGAGTGGGAACATCGCTCAAATACGTAACCAAAATCTGATATAAATATAAGCCCCATGGAAAGCTCTCCCACCGAGTCTGGTCGTCACCCAACGTCCACAACCACCGGTCAGTAATACGCTTGCCACCATCCACACCGAATATCAAATAGCAGACGCACAACACCTTAGCGACCTTCAGCGCATCACCGGGATGCTCTCTAAAATATCCAGCAGCAAATCGATCACGAATAGGGTCTAACATATGCCCCCACGACTGAGCAATGGATACTGATCGTTCACGCTCCCCTCTGGAGGAACATCGTCCCCGTGTACATCAAAGTCAGAGTCTCCGAATTGCAAGCCGGTGACTAACGCATACTCATATCTAGAAAATCGAATAAATCGATGACCGAGCCTAAACCAAAACTCATCGGCCTGTGCATCCGGTCTAATCACCTCGTTCGAGAACAAGGCATGCAATGCGGCATTATTTACAACCCCCCCACTCCTCCCGGATAAAGTATCCAAGACACGACTCTCTAAACTCCCTAATAGTGTCATCACCTACACTCCGCAGTTCAACAACGATCGTCTTAACAATCCCTAATCTAACATACCTATTTATGGAGCATTTCGAACCCCGCATATTCGGCCTCTTCCAAACAACCTGCCGATTCAAATATATCTTAATTTTAGCTTCCAGCGGGTGTATTGAGGTAATATGTAATCGGGAAAAGTAAGTGGACAATTCGAGTAACAGTGGAATTTATTCGATTTATTTCCATCGAGTTATTCTAATTCAACTTGAGACATCCTAATTCAATTTCAATCATCTAATGCAATTCGAGGCATTCTAATACAATCTGAATCATCCTAATTCTAGTAGTATTATGTTAATTCGAATAATCATAAATCAAGTTGCATCATTCTAATTGTGGAAGGACATTAGTCTTTTAAATTAATTTGAGATATCCTAATTGGTCAATTAGTCCAATTTGAGTAACTTATAAACTATATTCGAGTGAGACAAATAAAAAAACGAAATAAACTAACTAAACGAAATAAACTAACTAAACAAAACAAACTAACTAAATTCGACAAGATATCCATATTTATAACATTACCAAATTCGAATTGAAACTCGAATACGAATTACCAAGGTTACATAAATAATCAATTCAACACGACATTAATTCAATCGATATCAATTCATACATAAAGAACACGATATCAACACAAGATTCGGGGTTGACCGGCGCTACTTAATTCCCAAATTTAATTTTCTCTATTTAATTTATTTTTTCACCGTGTAAATCGAATGCAAATCTGATAATTCGAATGCAAATCGTGTAAATCGAATTCGTGTAAATCAAATGCAAAAAGTGTAAACCTAATTCGAGTAACGAGCATATACCAGTGACACGAAAATAAAGTCTTACCTGGTCATCGGCAGCGGCAGCGTCGGAAGCGGCGGCGGGATCGGCATCGGCATTACCGTCAGCGGCGCTATTCGGGGAACACCTCAAATTCCGAGAAGTCGAATTCGCCATCGAGAAGGAGGAAATAACTCGGATTCGTGAAACTCCTGTTCGTGAAACTCGAAGTCGTCGGATTCGTGAAATTCGTGAAGAAAGAAGAAGAAGACTGGAGTCTTGTTTTCGTGTGAAACTCAAAGTCGGATTCGTGAAGAAGGAGAAGACGACTCGAGTCTTTTTATCGTGAAACTCGTTCTTGTTTTATCGTGTGAAACTGAGTCGGATTCGTGAAGAAGGAAGCGACGACTCGAGTCTTGTTTTAAAGAGTTACTATCTCTTTGAGTAACTCGAGTATTCGGGTAATGGCCCGAATTCGGGTAATATTGTAAGGAGATTTTCGGATAATATAGTGAGTAGATAACCCGAGCGGCTTGGACAAATTCGGATAACCCGAATTTGCGTGACACGAAGTGAATTCGGGCAATCATTTCGTGTCACACGAATAAAACTCGAGTGGCTTGGACAAATTCGGATAACCCGAATTCGTGTCACACGAAGTGTATTCAGGCAATCATTTCGTGTCATGCGAATAAAAATATTGTTTTCAACCTGATTCGAAATGCGCAAATAAAATTCGGGTTTCGTGTGGCCCGACTACGTGTGACTCGAATTAAATTCGGTTAACACGATTTGACTGGTCTAACCCGAATTTTCGGGCTCGTGTAACCCATATTTTCAACCTTCTTCAATATTGTTTTTTTTAAGTTGACTCGTGATACGAATTACGTAATAAAGATGGACGTAAACTCGTATGCAATGCAGCGGAATTATTACTGAACATCGCAACACTCGGATATGTGTAACACTCGTAAGAAATAACCGAAAGTAGGGCAATTCGGTCGTGTAAGTAAGAACAATGTGAAGATGATTATCAAACTAAACCTATAGTTTGATAAGGTGATTTCCTCTCAAGACCTATTGAGAATCGATCGGATTAATACTCGAAAACGCGTCGAATAAAAATCAAGTTTCGATGAAAAATATTCACCAAGAAAAACACAATGTGTATTCTTATTATAACAACATTCAATGTCTTCTACAAAGCTACTCAAAGGCTACTTATAAGACATGTAGCCTTCTAACCAACTAAGGAATCAAAGATCACATGATCTTGACATGACAACCAAACATCAAAATAAAAATAAGGATGAAATCAAACAAATGGGAGGGATTCACAGAATAAACATAGTTATAAGTCACCCCACATAACACGCAAGTCTAATCATGACATGTGATGGAAGGAAAAACAAAAACAACACACAAAACTAACAATAAAATAGGTTGGTTGGCTGCTGGACACGGGCCGTGTCTCTTGACACGGCCGCGGCGCGCGCGTCCTGGTCGGTAGTGACTCGACCGTGTCGCCTGGAACACGTTAGGGTAGGCAGTGACTCGACCGTGTCGCCTGGAACACGGTCGGGTGTCTGGGCAGTCATTTTCGACGTTCTGGACGAGTAGGACTCGACCGTGTCTTGGGTCACGGTCGGGTTGGGCAGGCAGTCTGTCGGCAATTTCCGGAAGAGTTCGACTCGGTCGTGTCTCGGGACACGGTCGAGTCCTGCGGGTAGTAAGTTTTGCTTGTCCGGCATATCTCGGCACGGGCTGTGTCGGACGACACGACCGAGTTCGGCAGGCAGTGGATGTCGATCTTCCAGCACAGAATGACACGGGCCGTGTCATATGACACTATCGAGACTTGGCAACTTGTTCCTCCTCGTTTTGTGTCCGTTTTCTCACCGAAGTACATAGGTGCATGTGCATACAACGTTGTATCGTTACTTACGTCAATTCTTACTTCGTTTTCTTCGTTTAGATATGTCAATATCGCATCATCTCCTCCCTCTCTAAAAGGAATTGACCTCAATTCAGTAATTCCCTCGTCGTCAAGGTAAGAAGATAGATCGCCTACGTTGAACGTGGCGTGTACTCCATAATCGCCCGGAAGTTCTACTTTATATGCATTATCGTTCACCTTACCCACGATTTTGTAAGGACCCTCGGCCCTTGGCATAAGTTTGTTCTTGCGTTTAATAGGAAATCTCTCCTTTCTTAAGTGTACCCAAACCAAGTCGCCTACTTCGAACAGTCTCGATTTTCTTTGCTTGTTGGATTTCCGTTTGTACGCGTCATTCACCTCTTTGATTCGATCACGTATTTTTCCATGTAACTTCATCATTGATTTAAGTTTAGATTCCGCATCTTTGTGTACCAACTCGTCCTTCGGCAATGGAATCAAGTCTAAGGGTACATAAGGATTTAACCCGTAGATGATTTCAAAGGGAGAGTGTGCCGTGGCATGTGTAGGGGATCGGTTATAGGCAAATTCCGCATGAGCAAGTTTCACGCCCAATCCTTTTTCGTTTTATTCACAAGTCCTCGCAACAACGTTCCTAGCGTTCGGTTTGTGACCTCGGTTTGACCATCTGTTTGAGGATGGTGTGAGGTGCTAAATAAGAGTTTTGTTCCCACTTTCCTCCATAATGTATTCCAAAAATAGCTAAGAAATTTCGAATCCCGATCCGAAACAATAGTTTTTGGAACTCCATGTAAACGAACCACCTCTCGGAAGTATAAATCGGCCACGTTACTTGCATCGTCGATTTTGTGGCAAGCCACGAAATGAGCCATCTTCGATAAGCGAACAACGACCACCATGATAGCATCTTTACCTCGTTAAGTACGGGGCAAAGCAACGATAAAATCCATTGATACATCCTCCCACGGTCTTTCTGGAATCGGTAGAGGCATATACGATCCTGGTTTGAACGAACTCTTCGCGATGTGACATGTTACACATTTACTTATTTTTTTTGCGAATGCTTTCTCTCTCTAAGATTTTTTCTCTCCGTTCTCTCTACCATCTTCATCCGTGTTCTTCCTCTTGTTTGAAATTTCTGGACGTTATCATTATTTTCATCTGATAATGTCTCTTTTACTTTCGTTTTCCGCCGCCTAGAGCGGCGGTCCTGTCTTTAATTTCATCTGCCCCATGGCAGATAAAATAATCACGTGTGGGGACCCAGTCAACTTCCCCTATTTTCGGATCTCAGTCTTCTAAAAACGAGTTGATTAATCAACCCCAAAAAAATCATCAAACAAATGGAGCGGCTCCCATCTTTTCAGATGGAGATTCCTTTTCTGATGCTTTAATTATTAAATCTCTCCAGACTATACCACATGGGGCTGCGCCAGTTAACACAAACCCCACTTTTAGTGGGATTAAAGAATCCCTCCATGTGGATCCGCATCAAAGTCTCCCCAAATCACATGGGCCGGCTATACCTCTTCAAAAAACAGACTTCAAATTTTCTGAAAAACCTCGCGATGCCATTTCTCTTCTCAGCGCCGGCGGTGGCTGCGATTCTCCCCTGGTCCATGACGGGAAAAATCAAGACCACTCTCCTGTGGTGCTGATGGGCGCATCTCCGGTTGGCGATGGCTCTCTTGGGTGTCAGCCGGTTTTTGCGGTGGTTGGAGGCTCTGCGGCTTCTCCGGCGGTGGGCGCAGGTTCGAAGCTATCTCTGGCCCCAAATCTGGTAAAAACAACCAACAAAATAACACCACCGGCCCCCAAATCGGGCATAGCATCTTCGAACAAAAACCATATTTCATCTAATCCAACCCCAGCAACAAAATCTCCATCCTTGGCTCCGAAAAAAAACCAAAGTCAGCTTCAATCGATCACTAATGAAATCTCAGCGAATATATTCAAATATTCCATGGCCCACGAATCGATCCCCGCAGAGGTTCCCAAAAAAGCGGCGCAAACAGTCCCGGAAATTACTGTCAACGAGCATCCGGGCGTTTCTAAAGAGGGCTCTTCAAAGGGTATGTTGGAGGAAGGGGAAATACCTCCGATCCTTAACCCTACAACAACAACTTTGTTTCAGAACGCTCCCAAGTCATACCGTGATGCCATCTCCAGGGAGGATACCGATGATACTAGATTTGGTACGCTGGATTTTTCAGACTCCATTCCAACGGCCATCTTCACAAAGGAGGAATGCGATACAGTGTCTGAATTCTACAGATTTGCCCTAATTGGCAAATTCACGTACGGTAAACCATCTAATCAGGTAATATCTCAGCAACTTAAAGCCGACGGTTTTGGACTGTGTAAAGTGCATTTCTTGAATGCTAAACATGTGCTTATTAATTTAACTTGCAAAACTCTGTGTGATAAGTTGTGGATGAAAAGGGAATATAACTTTGCAGGTTTTCCCATGAGATTAATCCAGTGGTCATCATCTTTTGATTTCAAACATGAACCGGCCTTAGTGCCGGTGTGGTTTAAAATTCATGCTCTACCCTCATAATGGTTTGATTTACGTTCCCTAAAAACCATAGCCAGCCTGGTTGGCACCTTTGTGAAGGCTGATGATTTCACACTTAACCGGACCAAAATGAATTTTGCTAGACTATGTGTTGTTATCAATTTGGAAGAACAACCTACCAAAAAAATTAATCTCCAAGTGGAGGAGGTAAAAACTGAATATGACATAGAATTTGAAAAAATACCAAAATATTATCAACATTGTAAACACATTGGTCATGACATAGTAGAGTGCTACATTAAAAACCCATCATTAAAACCTGCTGTTTTCACTCATAAAAACCTGGGTAAAAATGTGAAGTCTAATGCTGAAGTTATTCAAAACCAAAATCAGGATAATGATGGCTTCGTGAGGGTGGGTAAGTCCAAAATAATTTCTGCAAATTTCAATAGTCCCAACCAGGTCTCGGTCAAATCTGGCTCTCAAAATAAATTTCAAACTCTTGCTCTTTTACAAGAATTAGAGGAGCACACACAGGTCTCTGATTTAGCTAAATCGGATTTCTCTAACAACAACCAGATGGAACCTAATCTTGTGAGTAAAGGGACTGAAAATATGGCCAAAACATCACATCCCCATATCCTAAAACCTATTCTCCTTCCTCTGGAAAAATTGGATCAGGCCTCTAACCAAGGCAAATCTTCTCCGGAAAAAATGGTTATTGCCGAGGATTCTGGCACTTCAGCCGCGGTTGATAATATTTTTGCAGGCAACATAACAGATTTAATTGTATTTAAACCCCCTGATATTATTTTGCATGATATTACTGACTGTGAAACTCTTGTTGATGTCAGGGTCTCCAGCATGGACTCCCCTCTCGAGAAATGTGTAGCGGGCAGTATTTGTGATTCTGAATCTAATGATGATTTTGATTTTGATACAGGAGGAGGGTCCGACAGGTCCACTAATTCCCAGAAATCGGTTCAAGAGCCTTCCTTCTCGGATAACAATGGCACTTGTTCTGATTTTGATGACAATAAGTTTATTAAAGGGAATATCAAGATAAAAACCAATATTTCTGGCAAGCAGAGGCTTACTAAAAATAAAACCCAAACTAATAATGTTCCAAAAAGGAGGACTAGAAGTAGTGCTAAACCACTCAATGATTAGTACACTTTTTTGGAATATTAGAGGTATTGGGAACAAACCTGCCCAAAATAAAATCAGAATGTTAAAAAGAAAACACCATTTCAACATCTTGGCTCTCATTGAACCTAAAGTGAATTTGTACACCAATTTTTATCTTAAACGATTTGGTTTTTCTAATATTTGCGCCAATGTTAGTAACCATATTTGGCTTTTTTCTGAACCTGGTTTTCAAATAAATATTTTACAAAATAATGAGCAGTTGCTTCATGTGGAAGTTATATGTGACTCCCTTCCCAACCCTTTTTTTATTAACTACGGTTTATGGTAGAAATACCAAACTTGAGAGAAGGGACCTTTGGGATGACCTTCTCTCCGTCAGTCAAAGCCAGATTCCTTGGATGGTTGGGGGAGATTTCAACATTATCCTCCAACCAGAAGAGAAAAAAGGAGGGGCTGTTCCAATCCATTCAGATATGGAGGAGTTTAATGATGCTTTATTAAACTGCAACTTGACTGACGGTGGATTTGTGGGTACCCCCTTCACCTGGTATAGTAATGGTGTTTGGCAAAGATTGGATAGGATCCTTCTCTCCCTAGAGTGGTATTCGGCTTTTCCTTGCATGTCCATTAGACATCTCCCTAAATTCAAATCGGATCATAATTCCATGTTGTGTCAATTTAGTAATAATATATCTAAACCCAAGTCGTCCTTCAGATTTCAGAATATGTGGATTAAACATCGTCTTTTCTTATCTACTGTGAAGGAATATTGGGAACTTTATACCAATTCTAGAGGGATGTTTAAACTTGTTGAAAAACTCTCCAGGTTAAAATACAAAGGAACGGAATAAGGTTGTTTTTGGGATTTTACTAAAATTGATCACACCCATTATGCGGTTGAAGTTGCTGAAAATGACTTTGATCGCGACCCATCCATCAGTAATCTAATTCAGCTTAAAAAAATGAACGCCATCCTTACCCTTGTATTGTCCATGGAAGAGGATTTTTGGAAACAAAAGTCTAATGTGAAATGGATGATCGAAGGGGAAAGGAATAGCAAATTTTTTCACTCCGTTGTGAAAAAGAAAAGACACAATAATTTTATTCATTCGATTCGGGACAATGGTCGCATGATCACAAATCCCGAGGAGATAAGTGAGTATGCGGTTTCATATTTCTCGAGTTGTTTTATGGAGCACAACTCCTTATTAGACAGCATCGACCCCCGGGTGGTGCCTAATAGTATTTCCAGTGATCTTAACAATAGTCTTTGTAGTAATCCTACAATTGATGGAGTTAGAAGTTGTGTTTTTGATATGGATGGTGATAGTATTGCTGGGCCGGACGGGTTTAATGTTAAATTTTTTCAAATATGTTGGGATATTGTTTATTGGGATGTTTTGGAAGTCGTTTTGGATTTTTTTGGTGGTTCCCCGTTGCCTCGGGCTTTCACCTCCACCACCATTACACTCATCCCGAAAAATAATAATCCTCAATCATGAAAAGATTTTCGTCCGATTAGCTTATGTAATACTTCTTACAAAATCATCGCGAAAATCCTTAGTAAAAGACTTGGCAATATTCTCCCTTCCATTATCAATCCGGCCCAGTCGGGCTTCATCAAAGGTAGAAATATTACGAACAATATTTTGGCGGCTCACGAAGTTGCCCATGATATATCTCAATCGGTAACTAATACTATTATTAAAGTCGACTTGGAAAAAGCATATGATAGGATCAATTGGAATTTTATTTTTTGAAGTGATGTCTAGCTTTGGTTTTTCTAATGTTTGGATTGGTTTTATTAAATCGTGCATTTTCAATTGTTGGTTCTCGGTCCTTGTTAATGGGCAGCCGAGGGGTTTTTTCAAGAGTGGGAGAGGTATTCGACAAGGGGACCCTCTTTCCCCTCTCATTTTTGTGATTGCCGCGGATTACTTCTCTAGGTGTATTGATCGAATGTTTTCCAATAATCCTTCGATGTATTATAAGATTAAGAAAAAAGTTAAAATCACGCATCTTGCGTATGCCGATGATATTCTCATTTTTCTTAATTCTTCCAAAAAAAGTCTCCACATTCTCAATAATTGCATTTCTCACTATTAGAATGTTTCTGGTCAAAAGATCAACGACCATAAAAGTAATTTTTTGATGAACAATCCGACTCCTCAAATTGCTAGTTGGGTGCAGAGAATTTCGGGGTATAATAAAGCTGATTTACCGATTACGTATCTTGGAGTCCCCCTATGGAAAGGGTTTCAATCCTTTGATATGTACGGTCCCCTACTCTCGAAAATTAAAAATAAAATCACTATTTGGAACCACCACTTGCTCTCGACGGGGGGGCGCCTTAAATTAATTAATTCGGTCTTAAACTCCATTGCCTTTTTTAACTTACAAGTCCTTAAACCCCCTGGGAATGTCATTCTTTTCATAGAAAGGCTTTTCAACAAATTTTTTTGGGGAACTAATGACAACAAACGTAAGTTGCATTGGGCGGCTTGGAATCGACTTTGTTTCCCCAAGGATGAGGGGGGTCTTGGCTGTCGGGATTTTAATGACATTATTCTGGCTGCCCATGTTAAAATGTGGTGGAGATTTAGAACCTCTAATAACATTTGGTCCAATTTCTTACTTCAAAAATATTGTTCTCGGATCCACCCTATGATTATTAAATTTAACCCCAAAAGTTCTCCTACTTGGAAAAATCTTTGTGGTATTAGATCGATCGCCAATGATAAAATTTTTTGGCATAGTGGTAATAGTGATGTGTCTTTTTGGAATGACAATTGGTGTGAATTCAGTCCTCTCAGCAACTTTTACCATAATAAGTCCAAAGATAAAATTATTTTTTATTGGAATAACGTGGAGTGGGACAGGGATAAAATTAGTCGCAAACTCCCGGGTGGCATTTGTGACCATATTTGCTCTCTCCCTACTTTCCCCACCGACAACAAGCTTTTTTGGACTCTTTCCCCTAACGGGATTTTTTCTTTCAAAACCGCTTGGGGGATGGTTCGTAAAAAAAACCCCGCATAATATTCTACGGTATTGTTGGAATCCACTTATCACACCTACCATCTCTCTTTTTATGGTGAAGGTGCTTAATAAATGGATCTCAACGCCGGATGGTCTATTGTGGAGGGGCATTGTTGCCACCAATAATTGTTATTATTGTAAATGGTGTTGAAAGTCTTCCTCATCTCTTTCTTACTGGCCCGATTGCTAAAGTTGTTTGGAGTTTTTTTCATAAAGTTGCGGGGATCAAAGTCCTTATATCATCTAATTTCAATCTTATCATTGCCAATTGGTTTGGTAAAGCCAAGGGCAATATCCACATTTTTCACATTATCCCGATCCTCATATTATGGTTTCTTTGGTGCTGTAGGAATGATAAGAGAGTTAATAATGTTCCTTTTATGCCTAAAGTTGTGTGTATGCGTATTTGGAACTACATCTACAATCTCAAACTTTAAGGCAAAATTAAAAGGCATTTTTGGAAGGGAGCGAATAGAATTGCCGATTATGTGGGCATCAAACTGGCCCCGGGGCCGAGGTACAAAATCAAGGCTGTCCGTTGGATTAAGCCGGACATGGGATGGTGGAAACTCAATACGGACGGGGCTGCGAGAGGCAACCCGGGCAATGCGGCCGCGGGGGGGATTGTTCGGGATCATCTTGGCAACCCGCTCTTCATGTTCTCCGAATTTCTTGGGGCCCAAACCAACAACTTTGCTGAAATATTCGCCATTTGGAGGGGGCTTGATATTTGCGTCGATCACAATTTTACTAAAATTTGGGTGGAGGTCGATTCAAAGGTTGCACTCCACTTGATTGAGCATTCATCCTCGTGTCATTGGCAACTCCAAAGTCTCATTATTAAAATTCGGGCCCTTGTGGAAAAATACGAAATTTATTTTTCACATATTATTCGTGAGGGCAATGCTGTTGCCGACCTATTGGCTAATAAAGGTTGTGATCGCCAAGATTTTCATTTCCACGATATCTTCAATCTTGAAGGAAAAATCCGAGGCCTTGTTAAACTCGATAAAATGTCCTACCCCTACATTAGGAGTAGGAAAGTTTACATGTAATCGTCGTTTAGTTTGGGAGATACTCAACAAACTTTAGCCTTGCTTTGGGGTCGGCTACCCTTAATCTTCATGTGTATCTTATTTTAGGACGTGTTGAGGAACTCGTCCTCCCTCAATTTCTCGGGCGTGTAGAGGGACTCGTCCACCCTCCACTTCTCGCAATAATATAAGAGCTGCTGTTTTTTTAAAAAAAAAATATCACACATTTACTTAAAATATTATAAACGTCTTTTAGCATTTTTTGCCAAAAGAAATGTTCTTTAAGTACTTCCATTGTCTTAGCCGTGCCAAAGTGCCCCGCTAAGCCTCCTCCGTGAGCCTCCCGAACCAACAATTCTCGAACCGCATGTTTTGGAACACAAAGTCTATTCCCTTTAAAGAGAAAATCATCTTGTATCATGAAATCCCCAAACGGACCAGAATTGCAACGAGTAAAAACTTCCCCAAAATCCGTATCATTTGCATAATACTCTTTCAACATTTCGAAACCAAGTAACCGAACCTCCAGAGTAGAAAGTAAGGCATACCTTCTAGATAACGCATCCGCAACGACATTGCTTTTACTATCTTTGTATTTGGATGAAAAGTGAAACGATTGTAGGAATTCCACCCACTTAGCATGCCTCGGACTCAGTTTGTGTTTTCCGTTAATGTATTTCAATGATTCGTGGTCCGAATGTAGAATAAAATATTTCGGCCGAAGATAATGACTACAATGATCAAGGGCCCTTACGATAGCATCGAATTCTTTATCGTAAGTGCAATAATTCGTCCGAGCACCGTTCAATTTTTCCGAAAAGTAAGCGATAGGTTGTTTACCTTGAATAAGAACCGCTCCAATTCCAACTCCACTAACATCACATTCCACTTCGAATGGTTGAGTAAAATTGGGTAGTGTTAGGATCGGTGCTTCGCATAATTTGGCCTTTAACCTTTCGAACGCTTTTTGGGCAGCCCCATTCCATAAAAATGGCCCCTTTTTTAAGCACTCCGTTATCGGACTTGAAATGATGCTAAAGGCCCGAATAAACCTCCGATAAAAAGAAGCAAGTCCGTGAAATGACCTTACTTCCGTCACGGTCGTAGGGGTCGGCCAAGACTTAATTGCTTCAATTTTTGTTTGGTCAACCGCCACTCCGTCCTTCGAAACGACATAGCCAAGAAAGACTATACTCTCGACTAAGAATGAACAGTTCTCCTTTTTTCCATATAGTTTTCGATCCCTCAAAGTTTCGAAGACTTGCCTTAAGTGTCTGAAATGTTCTTGTAATGACCGACTATAGATCAGAATGTCATCGAGATATACAACCACGAATTTCCCCAGAAATGGTTTAAGCACTTCGTTCATCAACCTCATGAAGGTACTTGGTGCATTTGTAAGACCGAATGACATAACGGTCCATTCATATAATCTATTTTTCGTTTTGAAGGCTGTCTTCCACTCGTCACCTTCTCGCATTCGAATTTGATGATATCCACTTCGTAAATCAACCTTTGAAAAGACAACCAAACCATGTAGTTCGTCTAACATATCATCAAGCCTCGGGATAGGGAATCGATACTTGATGGTAATATTGTTCACGGCCCGACTATCCACACACATTCGCCAAGAACCATCTTTCTTAGGGACAAGTAAGACTGGAACCGCACACGGACTCAAGCTCTCCCGAACGTACCCGCGGTTCAAAAGTTCTTCGACTTGTTTTTGTAACTCCTTTGTCTCCTCGGGGTTACATCTATATGCGGCTTTATTTGGAAGTGGTGCTCCCGGTATGAGATCGATTTGGTGTTCAATACCACGAATAGGTGGTAAACCTGACGGTAATTCTTCGGGAAAGACATCCTCAAATTCGTGTAATAACATATCTATCTCTCCTCCATTTTGTACTCCCATGTTCTCGTCCCGTGTTTCTTTAAACATCACCAAATATACTCGATCCCCGTCATTAATGGCATGTTCTATTTCCCTCTCGCTAGCAAGCATAGTAAGTTTCGGTTTCTCCACTCGACTAGAACTCATCGAACGGATAGCTTGTGGTGACATCGGCTTGAGTACAATCTTTTTTCCTTTGTCTCGTAATTCATATTCGTTACTTCGACCTCGATGTAAAACATCTCGGTCGAACATCCATGGTCGTCCCAAAAGTACGTGGCATGCATCCATCGGGAGTACGTCACATAACACATCGTCTCCGTATGGTCCCATAGTTAAGTTGACCCGTACTTGCCTCGACACCTTCACTTTGCTTCCATCATCGAGCCAATGTAAAACATACGGTCTCGGGTGACCCGTAGTAGTTAGACCGAGTTTTGTAACCATCTCATTGGAAGCTACATTCGTGCAACTTCCTCCGTCGATTATCAAACTACACCGTTTCTCTCCGACTCGGCATTTGGAATGAAAGATTTGGTCCTTTTGCTCCGTATCACTTGGAATGATTTTGGAATGTAGAGCTCGAAGTACTAAGGTAGTATCATATTCCGGAGTGTCATAAGCCTCGCATTCCTCATTTTCTTCCTCGGCCTCCATGTTAAATACATCACCAAGTCCTTCCTTCTCGTCCTCGACTAAAAGTTCGTCTCGGACCGCAAGAACTTCTCTTAACGTGACCACCCGTTTGTTTGGACATGCATTTTGATAGTGACCAAAACCTTGATATTTAAAGCATCGTACTTAAGTTAAGATCATCTCTTTGGACACATGAGGAATCTTCGGGGCTGGGGTAGGGACTTCAATAGGCGCGGTAAGCTTCGTAGTCGAACTTGAGCCGGTACTTGAATTTTCGAATTTGTATGGAAATTCAGGTTTGGCAAACTTCACTTTGTTTTGAGCTTCTATCTTTATGCATAGTCCGCATAAAGTGTCAAAATCTCCGTAGGGGTATAGTTCCACCGTATTTGCAATGTTTCGGTTTAGGCCACGTAAGAAACGTGACATTCTTTGTTCTTCATTTTCTTCGAGTTCTCCCATTAAGGCCAAGCCTTCAAATTCTTCAATATATTCTCCCACACTTAGTTTCCCTTGCGTGAATTCGGTAATCCTTCGGTACAAGGTTAACCTATGTGATGTCGGAACATACCTTTTACGTAGTTTCTTCTTTAAAGAATCCCAAGAACGGATCTTTTCCTTTCCCACACGAGCTCGTTGTGTTTTCACACCCTCGAACCACAGGGAAGCACCTTTCCCTAACTTGAGAATCGCATAGTTGCAACGTTTCTCGTTGTTAAGGTTTTTGAACTCGAACATGCGTTCAATCTTTCTCTCCCACTCCAAGTAGACTTCGGGATCGGTTCCTCCGACAAATTCCGGAAGTTCATTTAATTTAAATTCATCTGCATGACGCGGTGAATGTGCGTCATATCCTCCTCTTCTAGCTTGAAAACGTGGCTCTTGCAAGCTGTGTAGTGCCTCACGGAGTTTCTCCATGAAATCAACGTTGGAAAAATCCATGATAAGAGAGTCTTTGAGATAGTGTTAACAAGAAATTGCAAGAAAATTTCGACAAGGAAATAGTCTTGGATCCGGTACCACTAATGATACGAATTACGTAATAAAGATGGACGTAAACTCGTATGTAATGCAGCGAAATTATTACTGAACCTCACAACACTCGGATATGTGTAACACTCGTAAGAAATAACCGAAAGTAGGGCAATTCGGTCGTGTAAGTAAGAACAATGTGAAGATGATTATCAAACTAGACCTATAGTTTGATAAGGTGATTTCCTCTCAAGACCTATTGAGAATCGATCAGATTAATACTCGAAAATGCGTCGAAGAAAAATCAAGTTTCGATGAAAACCATTCACCAAGAAAAACACAATGCGTATTCTTATTATAACAACATTCAATGCCTTCTACAAAGCTACTCAAAGGCTACTTATAGGAGATGTAGCCTTCTACCAACTAAGGAATCAAAGATCACATGATCTTGACATGACAACCAAACATCAAAATAAAAATAAGGATGGAATCAAGCAAATGGGAGGGAATCACACAATAAACATAGTTATAAGTCACCCCACATAACATGCAAGTCTAATCATGACATGTGAGGGAAGGAAAAACAAAAACAACACACAAAACTAACAATAAAATAGGTTGGTTGGCTGCTGGACATGGGCCGTGTCGCTTGACACGGCCGCGGCGCGCGCGTCCTGGTCGGCAGTGACTCGACCGTGTCGCTTGGAACACGGTCGGGTCGACAGTGACTCGACCATGTCGCCTGGAACACGGTCGGGTGTCTAGGCAGTCATTTTCGACGTTCTGGGCGAGTAGGAATCGACCGTGTCTTGGGACACGGTCGGGTTGGGCAAGCAGTCTGTCGACAATTTCCGGAAGAGTTCGACTCGGCCGTGTCTCGGGACACGGTCGAGTCCTGCGGGCAGTAAGTTTTGCTTGTCCGGCACATCTCGGCACGGGCCGTGTCGGACGACACGGCCGAGTTCGGCAAGCAGTGGACGTCGATCTTTCGGCACAGAATGACACGGGCCGTGTCATATGACACGACCGAGACTTGGCAACTTGTTCCTCCTCGTTTTGTGTCCGTTTTCTCACCGAAGTACGTAGGTGCATGTGCATACAACGTTGTATCGTTACTTACGTCAATTCTTACTTCGTTTTCTTCGTTTGGATATGTCAATATCGCATCAACTCGAAATTATGTTACTCGAAATTACAATATATGACTCGAATTTATTCGAGTAAAAGGTCAATTTCGACAATTTGGGTATCAAAAGAGTTGTTACTAAACTTGAGGCATAAAAGAATATTATTATATGCAAATGGGCAAAACAAGCTAGGGTTTGGGTGGGTGAGGATGCTTCTTATTTGTAAATGAGTTCATACGAGCTAGGGTTCAAGTCCAACAATCAATCTTTTACTTTTTTTTTTTTTTTGATATCGAGGTTCCAAGCTTCGGGATAACAATCTCGGCCCCACAGTACTGCTACCAGTTAAATCGCGAGATGTGTATCTGGCTCTCAGGTTCTTAAATATCCTCAACTACTGCGCACAAGGAGTCGTCCCAAGTGATTGCTCCATGGTGAACCCCCTCAAATCCAACCGCAGGTCCCACTGAGATTTGGCCTCCCACACTGCCGTTTGAACCCCTCAATATTTAATTATTTTACCAGCCTACCCCGGAGGGCTAGAGTTCTTCTTTAATCATAGATTAAAGAGTCATAAGCCCTTGAAAATTCTTGCACTCAGAGGGACTCGAACTCGAGTCTCCCACTTGAAGTGGAGACCCGTGGCCAGTGAACCAAGGTCACTGGTTTAATTTATTATTTTAATTAATTATAATTTAAGTATATGAAATACCAAAACATGACGTGTGACATACAAAATACTTAATATTAAAATAAGATTCGATTAATATGATAGATTAACGGTGTTAGAAATTATATATTATATGGATAGATAGATACATACAGTGGGTTCTTTTATAGCAAATTATTAGGTTGGTTGTGCTGATGGACCGGCTTGTGGTAGGAATAGGACTCCGTTCATCACACGGAGTAGTGGTTTATAATAGTTAGTTTATAATAAGGGAAAAATAGTCGTGAAGAATGGAGAAAACATGATCTTATATAGTAATTCTATAACTATGTGTGTTTAATTTTTGATCCAATTTTTATTAAAAAAGAGAAATGATGTTAGTTTTGATCATAAGCCACTCATGTCGGTCGAAATGGGTAAATTTTTTCAAAACGGCATCATTTCCATTTTTTTTTAGCGGAAATTGAACCACAATTGGATAGACGAGATAGTTATGAAGACAAAAAGCAGTTGACACACACATATATTCACATGAGTAATTCAATTATAACAACAAGCAATACTGGTATAATCGTGCTGGTATATTGAAATCCTAATGTTGGTTACATAACATATAATTTCATATAAGGGTATAATTTACTATATTTTAATTAAGATAATTGCATAAAATACTGAAATTGAATTCAACTAGAATATCTCAATTGTCTAAAGAGTTAACAATTTGATCAAAACGGTCAGCATCGGGCTGTGCAAAACTGGATATCTGGAATTTCGGATATCCAAAAATTCGGATAGTAGATTTTGATATCCGATATCTGAATCCGATATTTCGAATATCCAATTTTCGAATATCCGAAATTACGGATACAGATATCGGATATCCGAATATCCGGATTATATTCGGATATCCTTATATTCGTAAAAATATTCGAATTCGGATATCGGATATACAAATATCAGAAAAAATTCGGATATGAATATCGGATACCCGAATATCCGAATACCTTCTATTGTTTAAAATATAAAAAAAAAAATTTAGGATTTTTCGGATATTTCGGATATCCGAATATCCGATTTATGAAAAGTACTATCCAATATCCGAATCTGAAGTTCCGGATATCCGAACTTCGGATATTCGAATTTTCGAATATCCGTAACTTCGAATTTTCGGATATTTCAGATCGGATATCGGATATCAGATATTTTTGCGATACACAATTCAGATTAAGTATCAATATTCTAGTACAAAATTCATTTGTACTTAACCAATGAACAACTACTCAAGGTGTTAATGTTACCAAGAACACAATATACAAGTACCTCTTCCAATTCTAACAATTCCATAATGTATTGCTTGTTATAATTGAATTGCTCATCCAAATTTATATATATATATATATATATATGTGTGTGTGTGTGTGTGTGTGTGTGTGTGTGAGATTCATTTTTAGTCCGAAAAAATTTTAATTGTCCCAAAATTATCTCATTTGTCCAATTTAGTCCAATTTCCACCGTAAAGTTTAAATGACGCCGTTCTTGAAAGTTGTATCAAATTCGACCGACAGATGACTGACATATAATACAAAACGATGTTCTTTTCATTGTTCGGCGAAAATTGGACGAAACGGATGAAAAGGAAAAGGAACAATGGGAATAAAACCATACAACTAGGGCAAACAATGGAAATATAACGCCCTACAACACCTCTATATATTACAACCCAACTCATTCACTTTTCTACCCATATTCCACGTTCTTTACTCCATAATTCGCTTAAAAATCAAAATGAACCCCAAAAATCCATTCCTCACCACTCTCTTCTCTTCAATCCTCGTCACATTCCTCCCAATCCTAACCTCATCCCAAACTTGCCAAAACACATGCGGCAAAATCCCAATCAAGTATCCCTTCGGCACGGCCCCCGGGTGTGGCGACCCCCGCTTCCAACCCTACATCGCATGCACCAACGAACAACAGCTCACACTCTCGACCCACACCGGATGCTACACGGTCACCTCCATAGACTACAACGACCAAGTCATCCACATTTCCGACCCGACCATGTCCACGTGCTCGTGCCCACTGCCCAGCCCAGGCTTCAGCCTGAACTGGGACGCACCCTTCACCTTCCACGACACCACGGTTTTCGCGCTCCTCGATTGCTCGACGGATTCGTCGCCTATTTATAAAGGTACCAGGTGAAGATAATGATTATATTTACGGATAACTATATACTTCCTCCGTCCACGAAACAAATTCACAGATTAAGAAAACTGAAAAAAGTGGTGTAAATGTGGTGTAAAAGAGTAAAAGGGTAGTGTTAATGGTAGAGTGTGGTGGGTCGAATTGGTAAAGTGTAGTAATTTTAAAAGTAAGGGGGGTAAGTATGACCAAAAAGCAGAGTGGAAACTTATTTTGTGGACAAAAAATTAGAGGCAAGTGGGAAAGAGAGAGTATAATAAAAAATTAACTTCCAAAATTACAAAATACATTCATAAGGTTTTATTTTGTCTAACATTTACCATTTCGTAAGCAAAATCGTATCAAACCCCCAATTAACATTTATGTATTTCTTACAATAATCCCTTATGCTTATTATCTTTTTAGATCATAGTTTTGAATACAGTATCTCATTATAATTTAGGATTATTCAGTATCGGATATTTTAGGAAGTGATTTATGACTAGGATTTTTTACCTGTGGAATCTTTTAAACTTTATTTGGTTCCATATCTTTTCTTCCTGTCTCTCTGCATTAGGTAACAACGGGAGTGATTCGACTTCTCGGATGTGTGATTCACAAGGTGCCGACATTTGTGGTTTGTTGTATTCTTGTGAGGCGGTTAGTAGGCTTAGCCTCCCGACATCGACGTGCTGCGTGTACACTCCGGTCGATCTCGGCCCTTCATTCGAGATGGACTTGGAGAAGCTCCGGTGCATGTCTTACTCCGCGGTGTATGATTACAACGGACAAGAAACCAATCCGGAGGGATGGGACTACGGGATTGCACTTAAGTACAAGTTCAACTATAAAAACGATTATCCGGCCTTATGCTCGAGCTGCGAAAAGAGTAACGGAGTGTGTGGATACGATAGTGGTCCTTATAAGTCTTTCGTTTGTAACTGTCCCGGTGGGTTGAATACGACGATGGATTGTTTCTTCGGACGACCTTGGAGCTTTGGGTCGAGAGTTTTCCCTTGGAATATAGGTACATTGTGAGATTTTTTTTTTTTAAACTTAAACTTTGAAGCATGTTTCTTGGAATCTGACATGATTTTGTGTATGTTTAATTTGCAGGGATTGTTTCATTTTTTTACCTGACATGGTGGTTCATCATCTTGGCGTTTATGTAGTTGAAATGTAAAGTAATCTGATGATGTTCAATAACTTGGAGTTTCAAAATCATGTACTACTAATCAATCAAGAGGAATGATAATTTGTTCTATACATGTTGGAAATTCTTATCACTTGCATGATAATGGGATCTAGAATCTTCGGTATTAAAGTCTTGATTATTCTGAATGTCGTGAATAGTATGAATACTTGTTTGTTTTAGAATTTAAAATATTTATTTTTCCATGTAGATGTTAATAGAGGATGTTGTATTATTACATAGTATTTAGTTTTATTATTTAAATATAAATCGAGGAGAGAAAAAGTAGTAGTATTTTTTTCAACATAAAAGGAGGAGAGAGGAAAGTAGTTCTATCTTTTAAGAGGGGAATATGCATTTGTATCCTCCTAAATATAAAAATAATATTTATTGTCTCAAGTTTAACAATAATTCTTTTGATACCCAAATTGTTGGTTATGATTTTTATTCAGAATGTATTGAGTCACCTATTTACGTTCGCATCACCTATTTAGGTGACTCAGTAACTTAGGTGTCTTGAATAGGTGATTCCAATGTATTATAGACGAGTCAAATGTTATTTATGTGGCTCGAATAGATGACTCGAACGTATAGCTTAGGTGACTCGATAGGTGACTCAAATATATTTTAGGTAACTCAGATGTGATTTATGTGACTTAAATAGGTCACTTGAATGTACTCGGATGTAATTTAGGTGGCTCAAATATGTAACTCGAATGTGTTCTATATTACTTAAATAGGTTTGAATGTGTTACCCAAATAGATGATTCAAATATTCTTGAGTAAAGATAAACTGACAATTTCGGTATCAAACCTTCAAAAAATTTGTTAAACAACGAGTGAAAAAGAATTATCTTATATTCGAGAGGGCGCCGTGCAATTTTCCCTTTTATAAACATAAAAAGAGGAGTGTGAAATTAATTGCATTTTTCAGATATAGAAAATGGGTGAGGGTGAGATGATTTGATATAAAATAGACGTATGATGTATAGAAAATTATCGATTGAGTATTTAAATTTGTGTCCTAAAAGAATAGGTATTGAGATGCCTTAGAACAAACAAGGCCTTGAGAATGTCCCCATGAATCAAATTTGTTTTCACATCAAGGGATCTGGCATGATATGCAGATACATAGAATTCACATTCTTCATATTAATAACTCCAAATACGTGTTCGGCATGATTTTAAATATCAAAGTCTTAGCTATTTAAATTTGGATAGCAGGGTAATATCGTCTTTCGGAAAGAGTAAACAATACTCGACTTGACTTACTTTTCCGTACAATTATGTCCCTTGAGTTTATGTACGTTTTCTTGAAAAACGTAATTATATATTCCATCTCCCACTTGAAGAGGTATTTTCAAAATATTATTTTAACTCGATAGAAAAAATATACTTTCAAAATCAAATCTTAATACCTAACTTTAATTTATACAATAATTTATTAAAATTAAAATTTTTGTTATATAAATTACAATATTAGGTGTTTGGAAAAAAATTAAAAAAATAAGTGAGAATAAAAATGATTTAAACGTATTGTACTCTTATTATAATGACTAAAATTAAAAAAAAAAAAGAATCCTCTTTAAGTGGGACGGAGAGAGTAGTTTCTAATAAGAACTTTGACCACTAAAACCAATTTTCACCCCCAAAAAAAAAAAAAACATATGTTAAAGTTCACCTTTATTTTATAACCATTCAATTCATATATTCTCCCTAGATGAGAAAAAAAAAAGTAGATCTTTTAAGCCTTTAGGAATCATCTGCATAAAAAAAAATTAGATGCTAATAATAACAACTTACAGAAGAGAAGAATATGTTCCTCCTTTAAAAGTGCCTCCACTCGGAGAACCACTCATGCAATAAAATGTTCTTTTTCTTTATTCTTGGAATTTTATGGGGGAAGCATCACTTGTATAACTTTGAAGCGAAAAGGCTAAACCGAGCTTCTACGAACGATGAGATTGCACATCGAGCCGAAAACGAATGGAGCTTTTTGTTGTTCTTTGATATTTATGAGTAGAAGTGGAACAGTATACTGAACATCTTGACCATCAAATGGAACAAACATAATGCACATCTTCACAGCAAGATACATTCTCAAAACAATAGCAAGATACATTTTCCTATAGATTACTGGTAAAAAGTTTAATATAAAAGCAAAATCGAGAAAGAGACATTTACGATTCTAATTCTGCTATTGCAACTCTTGGTGTACAGAAGTCGAAAATCATATCAATATAATCTTAAAATTCGTAAAGCAAAATGCCTAGCATCTCTGAGCCATAACAATTACAAAAAACGGGGCTCGGAATCGCGATGGATGAAAAAAAAATAATGAAAGATATAGAAAAATAACAAAAAGAGCCCAGCAAGCCCATCTACACATACTATGTACAAGCTAAGTAGAAGAAGAAGAAGAAGAAGAAGGAGAAGTAGTAGCAGTAGTTAGTTTCTTGGCTTGGAGGGTCATCTCAGATTGCAGCATTGGGGCTGACCATGAACTTGCAATTTTTGCCATAAACAGGTCATCTGTCTAGGAGACTGGTAATGTGCAGTGTTATAACCCTCTATGCATCCGAATTGGCAAAATCTCAAGCTATGCACGTATTCGACTGGTGTTGAGATGTTGAACTGTTCCACCCACATGCCCATGCTAACATCTTCCATTTTGAACAACTGACTCGGACCAAAAAAAATGCTCGCTTTAGTTAATAGATTCGTGAAAAAAAAAACACTATTACCACCACCATCCCGTAGGCAATTGGAGCATATTTTGGTCCTTGCGTATTGGTTCGAAAAGTGACTTAAACTTTTAAAATATCCACATTTACCCCAATTTTGTAATCTTTTTTCGATTTTACGTTAATTGCTAAGTTGCTGCATAGAGTCGGTGATATGGATTCATTTTGCCCCCCCCCCCCACCCCCCCACCCCCCCCCACTCTCTACCCAGGTTTACCCCCTTGTGTTTAAAACAGAAACAAAGTTCCAGGAGTTTCTTGTAATTTCAAGGACCTCCGGGTTTTTATGCAAGAACCTACAACCTCAAGTTTTTTTTTTTTTTTGGTAATTATTTATCCTAACGAAAAGTATGAATCCCCAAAATTGAGCTGGCAAAAGCAACTCTGATTGACAACAAATAAGCTATTCTCGCAAAAATAAAATAGCAAATTAGAGTAAATGTCCATATTTTAGAAAAAAAGTGTTTGCCAGTTGGCTTGAGGGGGAAAACCTCCCTCCCTCCCTCCCCTCCCCTCCCCTCCCTCCCTCCCCTCTCTCTCTCCCCTCCCTCCCTCCCTCTTTCCCTCCCTCCCATCCACACAATTAGAGCGGAAGGGTTTTAAAGCAAGGGTGAAAAGCACGTACTCTTAGTTTATGTTTCTCAAACTCAGATACGGCGTAGCTTGCTATGTCAGATGACACGATATAGCCAGGTCCATTTGCATAGGGCGGATAGTCCTCTTCTGGCCATTCCTGAGGACCCATGAGGAAAAAAATGAAAGTGGTCAAATGTGAGATAAAGGGCTTGTTTCGGATTCGCAACAAAATTTATGCAAAGAAAATAAACGTTTATGATGAGCAATCTAAGATATTTTTTAATTCTTGCAACGAAACATAAAAAAAAAATCTGATTACTAAATTCGCCTCACCATATTAAGAAATGTGTGTGGTTACTTAAACTTCTGTGTATATTACGAATTTCTGCTGTGAGCAACACACACACACACACACACACACACACACACACACACGTCATGCATGCTCTACATGAAAAAAAATAGAGAAATCACTATAAAATAATACTACCTCATTCCCTAAGTCGTTGGCAGGTTTGCCTTTCTCAAATTCCCCAAAAATTGTGTTATTTTTTAGTTAAAACATGCCTAACCTCTTGTCAAATAACAAAAGAAGTCAAAGCTCCTTAAATTTAAGCAAAGTGAAAACATGCCAACCATTTTCGGTAGGAGGAAGTACTTCATCCATTTTTCTTCAAGAAATAGGAGAGAAAAGGGTGTGGACTGGTGTCGTAAAATTCAAATGGTCATAATTTTTCATCTGATTTATATTTTAGTGTTGTTTATATCAAAACATTCATCTCGAAAAGACGAACAGAACAAGATCATTCATGTATATATATATATACATACATATACATATATAGTTAAATAGATATTGTATTGGATAAATAAAAAAATTCCATTTTACGTTGTGTGCAGGTGAACATAAACAGAGTAAGTATATATTTGAAAAATCCATGAAAAGAGCTTTCAACATAAAGACCCATGAATTGCAAGTTGGTTAGTTTTATGTTACTATGCATTGAATCTCAATGTTGTAAATAAGTGGCAATTGATATCTTCACAATAATTTAGATATTACTATAAAGTAACGATAGCTACTACCCATAAACAAGAAATATATATACAATATAAGGAAGTTGTAAGGTAACCACACGGGTACTATACCTGCATGAATATTCACCAAAGATTTATGATGAAAATCATTTGCTACAGATCTAATGATGAACAAACATGCAATATACACGCAGGTAAGTTACCCGTAAGGGTACCTTGGAATTTCCATACAATATAAAACCTTCTAAGAACTCCTTATGAAGGTTGCGACAGGAAGGACATCCGGTGTAAAATTTGCCACTATGCTTATTACATGAATTTATAGTGTTAACTAGTTTTAGACAATTAACTGAAATTATAATCTTCATGTCACCGGACCCAACAAAGTTGGGATTAAGGTGCACTTGCAGTTGATGATAAAAGATTCTAAGAAGTACTAAGAAATCACCATACCTCATATGTGACTGCCCATTTACCATGCCTCAAAGGCTTATGATAGTAATTAATGTTTCCAATATAACAACTTTTACCACTTTGAATTTTGTTTACTTCCATCATCATTGCATCTATCCTCACAAACGTATCGTCATCACATTTCATAATATATTTAGCTGCCACCGTCCGAACCTTGAAGAAAAGGGAGGGGAAAAAAAGAAGATACACAAAAAGTCAAAGCAAGATAAGGAAAACACAGCAAATCTAGAATTCAAAACTAAAACAAAAGTGACTCACCCCATATTCGCAAATCGCAATTGTCTTAAGTACAACGAGGTCATAATTATCCATATAAGGAACTATAACAATATCACCAAAATACTCTGCTTCTTTCATAAGCTCCACATTCACTTCCTTCCTAGCATGCTGCGAAAAACATGAATTTTCAAGAAACAAAATGTACATTAAGAACAATAGGTTATTAAAAAAAAATAGGGAAAATTACAAAACTGCCCCAAAGTTTCGAGGTATTTACAAAAAAAAAAAAGAAACGGCACACTTTGAAAATACCAAAAAGCACCCTTGAGGTTTCACGTCATCTTACATTTTGCCCCAACTGATGGTTGACCTAAATGAATCTATTGACCTAATCAAATATTTTACACTTACACACCTCAAATTTTTAAAACATTACAAACAGCCCCAACTTTTCGTCTCACTATATGTAATATTATAAAAATTGAGTGTTATGTAAAATGAAAAGTTGGGGTAGTTTGTAATATTGGAAAATTTAAAGGATGTAACTCTAAAAATATTTGATGAGTTCAGCAAATTCCATTAGTTCCATTCATGGTAGGTGCAAAAATGTAATATGGATTGCAACTTTCAAAATTAGATGGGTTTATTTTTCTGTAGTTTGGTCAGACGTCGACAGTAGTTTTTGTAAAACTATCCTTAAAAAATAAAGTTTCCACCGAAATTTCCATCTTTTTATGGACTCTCACCATCGCCACAAAAAAACGAGCGACAATATCTGCCGACTGGACTGCTTTATACTGCATCCAAGATTTTCTGACCGCCATCCGCTCCCCAAAATGATTGCCAGCCGAGAGTATGCCAATAAAGAGCTCCACAGGCCCGGCAGGAAGTTTCGGGGCTTTCCACTTGGCGGAAAGTTCTAGATGCTTCCGTGGAGCAGTACTTGGATGAGAGAAAGGCAAAGAAGCAGCAACTACAGAATGAATGTCAACATCCCCGTTTAAAAAGAGTCCTGTGGCGTCCTCAAGAGTGAAACCCTATCAATAACAGATGAACTCTCGGATGTCAAAGATCTTTTAGAGCTTATAAGATGTTAGATCTTATTATTAAAAAAAATATCTGTGTTCAATATAATGAGACGGATGAAAATTTTAGTAATGGAAATTATGTCATTAAAATAGTCCAAATTAAACGAAGTTGTCAAATACTTATGATTTTATTTTGAAAAACGAAAAAGTTTTTTAAAGATTGATAAGATCCTAAGGTAGTTATTAGATACATTCATTTTCGTTCCACTACAGAAATTTATCAATCCAAAATGTGATTGCCTACCAAAATTTCCAGAAAATGCATTATTCAGTATTCACTCGCTCTCTTTATTCTCAAAAAGTTTCACTACTTAACACACTCACATAATTATACTATAACTACCAATTATTAATTTAGTACATACTATTTCTACATCGGATCTTTCATCATTACATTTTCATCAAACACTAAAAAGAACAAATCATTACGAATTTGTTTTTAGATAAAGATAAAATCAAACACTGAAGACGTACTCACAGGACGATAAGGAAAGGATGAAATATGCCTCCCATCTACATTGATATGATACCCTTCCAATCCTGCAATAAGTGTAAGCACAAACAACTTGTTCTCTGCAAAAGGAAATGGCCAATCCAGAGAAACCTTCTTCGTCCTCCCAATCAACCTTTTCAACCACCAAGTGGTTTTTGATTCCTCGGACCCATTATCGTCATCACGAATCCATTTCTCACATTTCACATGTCCATCAACTTCATATTAAAAAGAAAGCATGTTATTTCCAATTCATAAAATAGCAAAAGAATGACAGCTGAACTGAGAGCACATAGTCTTTACAATTAGAACTACATCAAGAAAGTTTTTTAAGATTCAAGAACGCAACTCAACTGATTAGCCCAACTCTAACACGAGCTACCTTAATGGAAGTATCACCAATTTATCACTCACAAGCAATGTTTAAACAAATAGCAAACAATCAATTTTCAGATAATCGAAGTATATACACTTTTGATTAGTCAGCAAACCGTTCCGCTACAGAAAATATTTGCCTGAAAAGGATTTTTTCTAACCAAGATTTTCAAAAGAATACACAATTCACTTACTCTCACCAATCACGATGACACTTTTTTTTAAAAAAGAACAAATCATTATAACACAATTCCCCACAAATCTATAACCTCAACTTTTATCATTCCATTTTCATCTCGTCCAATCACATTCTCGAAATTCGTCCTTTTTTCAAAGATGTTTCCATTACTATTCTCTAACAAAAGAAAAATCTTCAAAGTGAAACATAATCCATTCGCAACCTCAAGATTTCATCCACCATTCTATAGAGCATCAAGTCATCAAAAACTAAAAATTACAGACCCACAGTATCAACAGACATCAACAAAGAATTCAACACATAATCAAAAGAATCTTAAAAACCAACTTCACAATCACCAATGGGAATTAACATCAACATACAACACACACAGTTCATCTCGATCATAAAATCCCATCCACCCACCCAAAAAAAAAAAAAAAAGAAGAAAAACAATCTCTCACCAGTTTCCTCATCAGCCCTGGATTTCCACCCTTCACACCGCTGTGCGGACGCCCACTGCATCCTATAACACGTATTTTGCTCAATCACAGGCCGTCCACTCCAATCACCCTTCAACCTCGGATTAAAATGTAGTATCCTAGGAGGGTCCTCCCCATCCACAGCCCTCAACCCTTGCAACTCCATCATAAACTGTGAAACCATCATGCTCTCTCCTTCCTTGGCCAATGCTATCTTCGACGAATTATCCATGTGGGCCCATCTCGGCCTCCCGACAACCGTTATGTGGGACCCCAACGACAAACCACATGGTATAACCATCATTTTCCCTTTCTTCACAAATTCATCACCGGCCAACACAACCGAATGCGGGCAGGGCTCATCCTCACTCGTCGCCTTTTGATTATCCACATCACTCGTCGTCACTTCTCCGGATATCAAATCCTCTAACACTTTCTTGCCTAAAACAAATGCATTCCTAACTACCTTATGCAACTCGGAAAATTCATCCTTACTTATTCTGTTAAACGCGTTTTCGTCGAAAATGAGGCCCGATATCTTTTTGAATTCCCCCATTTTCCGCTCACGAGTCCGGAAAACCTGTTTTTGTTTCTCCGTTGTGGAAAATTGATTGTCGTTTTGAGCTCCGAACATTGGGTGGGAGATGAGAGGTAAGGTGGACTCCACCTCAGGGGAATTTAACCCTAACCCAGCTTTCAAAATCATTGGAATCTCAAAGGTAATGAAAAGTATATACAAAAACAGCAAGCCCATTAAGACCTGAATCGGTCGGAGTCGACTCAGTGAGATCAGCGAGTCGAACTTGGCTCGCTTGTTCGAATCCATTTTTCTAAAGGTAAGCTCAGAGAATTTTCTGGGTTTTTGAGTTCGTACACGGATGCGGTCTCCAATCAAGGTCTTTATTTCCGATTAAAGAACGTATTTTTTTCCTGAAAAAAATCAGGGTAGTTCATCACCTAGGCTGATGAACTAACACATTGTTTTACTTATATACAAACATCGACAAACGAAAGAAATTCCTTTGTTCAGATCACAGAAAGTGGGCAATTGATTTTTAAAGGTGAAATTATTTCCGTTGTAACAAATCAGGTGCGGTTGAAAGGAGTTTCGTTTAAAAAGGAAAAAACGTCGACATCATGATCTTCAAGATTAGGGAAACGCTGCCGTTTTGGCTGTCACCAAAATTTTTATTTTTTCAGTTAATGTGAAAGATAAACATTTTGTTATAAAATTAAATTTTCTATTTCCTGAACAGCTTTTTGAGTCAAAATGAAAGTTAAGCAAATTAAAATTTTGATTTTATAAATTTCTTATTTTGATATTTGATTGAGAATTTTTGAATTAGATGATTGAGCTCAATCCTCTAATTTTCAAAAAACTTATTCAATTAGTTTATGCAATAAATGAGTTGAAAAGATATATCTATCCTTATATATTTATAAAATTATAATATTTTTTTAATCATAAATATCAAAATATAAATTTTTTATTAATTATCAAATATCACACGAATATGATTAAATGATGAATCTACATTTCTATCTCCATTTTATAGAAATGTACATTTATAATAAATTATTTAATATTTATTATTACGACATCTAAGATTAGATATTAGAGAAATTTTGATATCACTAAAAACAAAGTAAAATTTAAATTTTCATAGACCAATAAATTAAAATGGCTAATCAAACCTGGACAATATTTAATTGTCAAACCTGATAAAGCTTTATTTTTTCATTAAAGCTTGACTATGCATGGATCAATATTTCATATTTGAAGTATCATATTGGAGAATAACACCCGGACATATATAGCCTTTGTCTCAATCGAAGGACAACGCATTAAGTAAATTTAGTGTATTTTAAGAGAATAATTAAATGTGACGGATGTATAAGTTTTATAAATATTAATGATGCATTGTGTGGTGTAAATTAAAATATAAAAAAATATAGATAGTGAATATTTAGTGGAGATTAAAATTTGCATTTTTAGAAAAAAAAAACTTTTTTAGACCAAATATTATATTTCGAACCAGAAAGAGAAAATAATAAGAGTACTGCATCAAGGATTCTATCTGAATTCTTATTCTGTGTATCCTCACACCACATTACATGGCCCCTTAGGCCCTTACATACATATAGGTAAACATTTTCCAACCGTCAATTTCTAATGCAGAACTGTGTTCTCTGTCTAATTACGTCACTCTCCTTGGACGTCGTAGTGAACCCTTGTATGTCGTACAGTAGATGGACGTGTCTTGTTAAAATATTAGACTATTTAAACCAATATAAAGTTTTATTTACTCCATATAATAATAGTTGCAGTTCAAAATCGCAGATAATTTCTTGGTGTTATAAATCGAAATATTATAAAAAGAGAATTGAGAGAGAGAATAGAGAGAATGATTCTCAGGTGTGTTTTCATTAATAACTGAAGTCTGTTAAAGGAATAATACCCGTTGTGTGCCTAAGTCTGTTAATTTATGGGCTTTCCTAGTTAGGGTTTGGCTAAGGCCTGATTGTATGTATTTCTCCCTATTTAAAGGGAGCTCATCAATGGAATAATACAACAACTCCTCTTGCCTCTTTACTTTTGATTATTTTTCCTTCAACACGTTATCAATGCGAAGTTAAAATGAGCAAGAAAAATCCCGTTCGTTTTTTACGAAATCCATGGCGAAACCATAGCCGCGCCGCAGCCTGCGAACCCTAGACCTCCATCGCCGTCGTCATCCCTTCCCCGTCCAGATTGGATGTCCCAAATCCTGCAACACCATCCGACTGCCTGCAAAGAGTTGAAGAAGCGAGATCCGTCACTGCAAACCCAAGTTCCGTCCCGATTAAATGCGGCTGTCGATTTCGACGCGCCCCCCTGCACCGAGAACCACCGCGACCAACCTTGGTCAGCCGCCCTAATCGCGAACCACCGTTCCATTTTTTTCTGCCCGCTGCAGAAATCGCCGCTGACCCGTCGCCTCTCGCACCAGAACCGCCGCGACTCCGACCCTTCTCCAGCCTCCGTCGCTGCCAGTTCCGACAAGCCAGTCCGTTCATCTCCCCAGTGACATTTCGTCCCAGATCCAAGCCTGAAATCGGCCGCGATCAGACCGATTCTTGGCTTCGACCCGGCCCGATCCGTTTTTTTCCAGTCTAGATTTTCTGCTCATATTCACGAAACAAAGTACACAAATACGAACCCTACTATCTGCAATGTGCGAATTTATATGTTTTTAATTACTATTGATTGCATATTTATATTTCATAAATTTGTTTATGCTTAATTAAACCAACTTAAAGCATGATGCATTAATAACTTTAATTAAATTAAAGCGAATTGCTTTAAAGAGTTCTGATTAAAATTAATTCACATGAACTAATAATTATATTGCATCATAAGAGACCTATTTGACTGCATATATCCGTGTATAGATATATTCATAGGGCTATGTGATTATATCTATAATTATATATATATATATATATATATACTTTGCATGCATCGATAGTTATGGCATGTGTATTAGGTTCATCATTAGTAGAACCTAGAGGACTTATTTCTACTGTCTATATCAACTCGAACCGTGATAAAGTACTTTCACCGGTAACTCCAATAGCATCGAAAGTAATTTTGACCATATCTTGGTTCTGAAAAATAATAACCCTCCATATTATTGAAAATTTTATCATGGAAAGTACTCATGATATACTGTGAAAATTCATTTTCCTTTTTTTTTCTTGTCTCAAGATGGTTGATCCAACTCGTCCTGAATTTGACATCTTGGACTCAGAAGGACTTGAGTACCATAGATGGGTTTCTGACGTAGAGACCACTTTTATCGCTAAGGACTATAGTGCTACTATCTTTGAAAAAGCAGGCGAAGTACCGTCTGACAAAACCAAAGCTAGTGCATTAATGTTCCTTAGGTGACATATCGACCCGAGCCTAAGGTGGGAATATCTGCAGTTGAAATCCCCGAAAGAACTGTGGGATGCCCTTAAGGGCCGTTTTGGGAACATCCACAATACCTTGCTCCCAGAGTTGACCGTGCAGTGGAATGAAATCCGCTTGCTTGATTATAAACGGATCAACGATTTCATCAAAGATATGCTCCGTCTGAAGGCACGCCTTAATTTCTGTGGAAAGGACCTCACAGAAGATGATATGATTCAGAAAACTCTCTCCACTTTCCCTACTTCTGCCCTTATACTAGCGAACCAGTATAGGTTGGAGTATGAAAATAAACGCATCACTACCTTCAATAAGCTTATCAACCTACTGCAAGTGGCTGTGAGGCACAATGAAGTATTAGTGAGCAACAATGCCAGGCCGACTGGGACAAAGAAAGTTCCCGAGGCCAACTATGGCAAAGTAAAAGGTGGAAAGAACCCCAATGCACAGGGGACTGGTCATGGCAACCCCAAACCACAACGTGGAAGAGGGCACAGTGGTCGAGGACGTGGTCGAGGACGTGGAGGTTTTTCCAATGTAATGCGAAGACTTGGTGCTCCCGACTCTTCTAGCCAAGGGAACCAAAAAGCACCTACCCATCCTATCGCCTCTAAGGCTCGAGTTGGCAATGAACCGTGCTATCATTGTGGAGATGCTGGACATGGTACATGAACTGCCATGCAAACAAGCAAGTCGCATATCACTACAAGAAATATAGAGAGTTCAAAGAAAGGAGAACTCACTATATGGAGGAATATGATATAGACAAGTCCCCCTATGTCAATTTCACAGTCACCAATCGTCGAATTGAGTCATACGAGCCACAGTCTATAGACTGAATCTTAGTATTATGTTTACTTTCTCGTTTACATTTGGTATAGTTGCCTCAAGACGACTGTGTTGGTGCTTTCTTTTCAATAATTGCGTGATGCAATGTTGTTTCACGAACAAGATATTAATATTGCTTACGTCAGATTCTTAGCTTTATTTCGAAGTACTGAATAATGCTTGAATGCTTATGGTTCGAAATTTCTCTCTTTTCTAAGGAATGAATCGAGTAGATCTTGAATGTTCTTAGAATTAGGCTTCTATTCATCGAATTAGTCGCCTGGCAAATTTCGGTAACCACGATGATTGGGTCCTCCCAACTCATCAAAAAGCGAGGTAATGCCCAATTCTTGATGCCTAAACGGCAGTCTTCTAAGTTACCGATGCTCTTTATGCATCTAGAGCCCTTCGAACCTTACTTAGCTTCAACAATATACGTAGCAATGGTTTCCAGATTGAAACCCACTGTGAGAATGGAATAGAGTTTCTTTTATTCTAATGAATGTGGACGTATACGCATTTTAGAATAACTGATGAGTCGATCTAGTGGATGTACCTCACTACTATTAGGATTTTAAAATCCTATATTGTCACCAACAATGTACTTTGGGACATAGACTCATATAAGCTTTGGCAAGATAGACTAGGTCATCCTGGTCGAAGTATGATGATATGTATACTAAAGAACCTGTACGAACATCATTACATTTCGAGCGAAAAGGTGGCATAAACTCGACATAAAGAACAATGTTGATGTTAATCGTTTTATGTCATCCAAAGAACCAGATGCATATCAAATGCCCACCACTTAGTGTTGCAAAGCCTGCTCTTTAGCCAAAGTAGGAGCGAGACCTTCCTACGCTAAAGAAACAAAAGCAAACATTCCATTCTTACGCTGAATATAAGGAGATATTTGTGGATCCATCCACATAATATGCGGACCATTTATGTATTTATGGTTTTGATGGATTCTCTGACATGTTGGTCACATGTCGCTATCCTGTCCACTCAAACTGCTGCAGAACTTCCAAAATTATTTATAAGGACTCACCCCCTTATCACATTTAAAGGACTCGATGATGTTGGAGAGTTCACATCAAAAAGTACTTGATGTTTATTGCATGATAGAGATCAATGAATAGTATCTCGTCCCATGTGCATATGCAAACGGTCTCACATAAACCACCGTCGAAAGAATATGTATGGTGATTATGTCATTGGTTATGCGCACCAATTTGCATATTTTACCTGGAATTATGCAATATTGCACGCAACTTTACTTAAATCGTTCATTCATAGACCTTTTGCTAACCAATTAGTTTATGCGTACCAGTTGGTAACTGGATAGCCTGATTTTTATATTTTGGACCCAGACGGACTTGAGTGCCAATTGCGCATAATTGGTTACGCATTATATGTGCCTTCTGCGCCCCACAACGCATCGGTCTTTAGAAACGATTAAGTATTCACATTGGATAAGAATCTCCAGACGTTTATCCGCTATTTAGAACCTTCACAGTGATCTCTTTACCGCACGATTTGCAGATTGTCACTTTAATGAGACAACCTTCCCGTCGTTAGGGGGAGGAGAGAAAACGTAATTTCTCGAGGCAGCGGGGAATTGTCATGGTGTCTCCACTTTGTCTCATTATGATCCCCGAACTTCACAATGTTACCGTGAAGCACAAAGAACACTCGATCTTCAGGATGTAGCAGATTCGATGCCTGATGCATTTACTGATATCGTTCAAGTGATAAGATCTCACATTACAACTGCAAATGTGCCTGTAAGATTAGAAGTCCCCTCCAAGGGGCACATCACCAATGAATCGGGTGATGCAACCGCACTTGGTGGAGGTGTGGTTGAGGCCGTGGCTCCCTCCGAAGGAAGGGGTGGAAGCCACATGGTTCGACTAAATACTCACCCAAGTAAGAGGTAGAGTATGGCACAAATTCACATGTTAACCATCAATGAACTCGTTTCATGAGATCATGCTTGATTTTATTATGTCCATGAATCATGACGAGGGGGACGCCCCGAAGATATGATTCAGAAAATCAAGAATCTCGATGAAATTATGAGGGTGTGGCCTGATCAACCACCCACTTTGATGACATGTCATGAATCATAAAGTATGATGATATTGAACCTCGCTCGGTTGGATGAAATCAACATAGAGCTGATTGGCCTATAAGAAAAACATTCCAGGTAGAACTAGATTCTCTGACAAAGAGACAGGTATTTGGTGTCGGTAGTGCTAACCTAACCAAGTGTAAAGCCTGAAGGACATAACCGAACCTTTGTCGTAAATCATAGTGAGAATATAGAGTCCTAATGTACAAGGTTCACGAAGTAATGCTTCCCACAATGCCTTGGAATTGGTTACGAGGAAATGTACTCCCACGTATACGTTCCGCTATTTGATTAGCGTAGTAATTTCCGAGGGACTGGAAATGCAGCTAAATGGATGTGGTTACTGTGTATCTCTCTGGGGATCTAGATACGGAGATATATACAGAAGTGCCCTATGGCATTTCACTACCCAAATCAAGTAACTCCAGACCACGGAGTGCGTATTCAGTTCGTTTGAAACGCTCACTTTACGGTTTGAAGTAATCCTTAAGGATGTGGTATAACCGTCTAAGTGACTACTTGATTGGGAAGGGATAAAAGAACGATGAACTGTGTCCCTGCGTCTTCACAAATAAGATCCGGATTCACATCGCAATGTATGTCGATGACATGAACATAATCGGTCTTGATGAAATAAGAGAAACCACCAGATACTGAAAATCTGAGTTTGAGATGAAAGATCTTGGGAAAACTCGGTTCTGTCGAGGCATTGGCGTAGACATCGAGTTTGTGGAATTCATTCCACCGGTCTTCCGATGTCCAGAAGTTTCTCAGGCACTTTAACATGGACAAGGTAAACCCGACTAGCACCCCATGATAGGTCGAACATTTGGATGCAAAGGAAATATCCATTTCGTCTAAACGAAAGTGAAGAAGAGCTTTGGGAGCTGAAATTCCCTACATGAGTGCAATAGCGCATTATTGTACTTAGCTCAATGTACACGACCTGCTATCACTCCTCAGTTAATCCGCTGACTAGATTTAGTTCAGCATCGACGCAACATCAATGGAGTGGTATCAAGAATATCTTCTGATACTTAAAAGAAACCATTGACTTGGGACTATTCTTTCCCTACAAGCAGGCAAAGGAAGCTGCTTACGAAAAGGCAAATGCTAAAGTAAATGTTGGTGCCGAAGCAACTACCACAAAGTATGTGTTGGTATGAATTGCTTATGTCTTGGAAATCGACTAAGCAAACCCCTTTTGGCTACCTCCTCGAATCACGACAAGATTATTGCTTTGCATGAATCAATCAGTGAGTGTACATGATTAAGAACTATCATTCTACACGTGTGAGGAACTAGCGGTTAAGTATTGCCACTGATGAGCATACTTACATTTATGAACATGATGTAACTTGTAAATCCCCTTGATTGATGGAATGATCATAACGGGAAATATGTGAGATATAATGTAACATACTCACATAGGTTGCACTCTTTTCCTTAGACCAAGGTTTATTTTTCCCACTGGGTTTTGTTACTTGGCAAGGTTTTTAACGAGGCAACGATATATGAATGTAAGCATTAGGGGGGAGCTATAGAGTTTTCCAACTTTCGAGATTGATGTAAAGATCACAAGGAAATGGTGATTTATAAAGAAACTTAATCACATGTGTTGTACTCTTTTCTTTGATCAAGGTTCATTTTCTCCCATTGGGTTTTGTTACTTGGCGAAGTTTTTAATGAGACAAAAACTACTTGATTGATGTACAAATCAGGGGGAGATGTAGACTTGAGGGGGAGTCTTACATCCACACCGTACGTTACACTCTTTTCCTTCCAAGGATCATTTTTCCCACAGGGTTTTTATCACTTGGAAAGGTTTTTAACGAGGTAACAAGATGTACGATTTTAGGGATCGATGGAATGGTCACCTTAGTAGCGCTATGATCAAATGTGACGATCATATGAGAGGATAGATTCAAAGGACGAAGTCTAAACTTGATGTGTCTAGATGCTGTACTCTTTTTCCTACGATCAAGGCATTTTTCCCACTGGGTTTTTTCTTGACGAGGTTTTAACGAGGCAACATGACATGCGCTTGTAGACTAGGCACAAGGGGGAGTGTTAAAGGAATAATACCCGTTGTGTGCCTAAATCTGTTAGTTTATGGGCTTTCCTAGTTAGGGTTTGGCTAAGGCCTGATTGTATGTATTTCTCTCTATTTAAAGGGAGCTCATCAATGGAATAATACAACAACAACTCTTGCCCTACTTTCTGTTTCAGTTATTTTTCCCTTCAACAAAGTCTTATTTATAGGAAAACTTCAGATGGCACAATCGTAATTACATATTTACATCAGGGGCATAATAATAATTCGCACTATATAAAAACAAAGGGGTAATTGAAACGTCACTTTCGTGGTATATTATAACACCCCCCCTTGAATAACTATTTACATAGATATCTGCTGAACTAGTTTGAAGAAAAACCCAATGGGAGAAAAACTTTCAAACTGTTTGTATTGGAGCTTGTGACGTCTCAGTAAAACCTCGTGGGACAAAAACTGAGTGAATCTGTCATATATATCATTCATTGTTGGTGGAGTATCCACGTGTTGACTCATTAAAACCTTGTCAAGAAAACCCAGTGGGAAAAACTTGATCAAAGAAAAAGAGTACAACTACTCCTCCCGTTTTCAAGCTTTGAGGAATAATCTTGATCTTTGTAGTGTTCCTCATTATGCCATGAATATGCCTCGTTAAAACCTTATTAGGAAAAACCCAATGGGAAAAATCCTAATTAAGGAAAAAGAGTATATTATTCATACTAATACGTCATTCCAGTTGCCTCGTTAAAAACTTACTAGGAAAACCAAATGGGACAAAACCTCAGTCAAGGGAAAAAGAGTGCAACACGTATTTTATATAACTATGCCCCAGGCATTTCAATGATCCTCCAGAGATTAGTACGAGTATCATTTTCAGTGCAGTTTGTAATATCGAACTCATATTCATTGGAATATATTCCAAATTTCTTTTGGAGATTCCATATTGGTTGTGATTAAGCTGCCTCGTTAAAAACCTTGCTGGAAAAATCCGGTGGGATAAAACATCAGTCAAGAAAAAGAGTACAACATATAATTTTCTTTCACAACACCTTAGTTTGAGTGACTGCACGCATTGATAATATGTTCAAAATCTCCTCACGAGTTGCTTTCAGTAAGCCCATATATTTCATTTTATTATAAGGGCATATATTTCAATTTCGATGGATTTCAATATCCTCATTTTCACAAATCATGGATTTTAATATCCTCATTTTCAATATCCACATTTCACAGTCATGGATATCCTTATATCATTTATCGATATCATCTTTCCAATCATTGATATCCTCAGCGCTATATTGTGTCGACATATTTCAATATTTATTTTCCCATGGCAACATAACTTGCCGAGATATCTCATTATCAATCATCCATTGGAATTACACATTGTGGTTATGTCTATATACTTCTCAAAAGTATATGCCTCCTTTTATCATTTGCTTTGATTCATATTCGGGGAATTATTATGTATTTATCAAAACAGTTGTAGTTGGTACCAAAGATTAATAATCTGTCATGCATCTTTGAACTTAAAGTTCATATAATTGTGAGGATATAGTGTGATGCATTTCACATATTTCCAACTACCAATACTCCCCCTCATGCTAAGAGATTTCTTGAGCACCAAACTCATATGCCAATATCTCAGTATTCATCTCCAGTCATGGGAGTTTATATATTATGTTCTCGATATTGGCTGGAGGACTTCGAATAGTATGCCAATTAATATCCCAATTGTATGCGCATATCTTGATCCTTTCTGGGATCTATTCAAGTTTATTTGGGATATATTACTAGCTTTATTTGATCTGGAATATATGCTCAAACCGTGAGCAAATCATCTCGTAAATTTCTGATTACGAGTCATATACACATGTGACTATCTAGTGGATCCATAATATCTAGTAGTTCACATATAGAGGAAGTGGGCCCATACTCCCCCTTAATATATTTCAAATTTATTAGGGATTCATTCCCAATATTAGCTAGTAGTGATATTAATCGAGAACAAATATATGAATACATGATGTGTCTATATCACCATATAGATACTTTTACCGACATATCACATTATTTTTCGGTGCCATTATTGCACATCATTTTCAACATGGAGTCGTTTCTCCCACATGTCATATTATGTTCATTATTCAAATATAGAGCCGTAGTTCATACGCTTCAGGACGCGGAGTCAAATCTCATACGCGTAATTCCAATCTATAAATAGATTATCATTGTATTCACAAAATTCACCCATACCGAGGGTCTGAATATCATAATGGATTCAATGCTTTCGAATCTTCGTAAATATTATCCATCTCTTCCAGTGAATATCATAAAAAGAATTTATCGAGCTCGACTCGAAAGATTAAGGGTGCTAATGAGAAATGGCATCCCATAAGATATTCAATGGTTGATCGAAGCACAAGTTCGACTATCTGGCGAATTTTCAAATTCATTTAAGTACATGCCAGGTACAGGTAAGAGTAGTTTTGCAAAGAAATGGAGAGCAAAAAGATTAGGTGGGTGTTATAAATGTGCTCGATGGACATGTGACACATGATGCATGTCTGTTGGGTTTGTATCCAAAATCGAGAAGATAAAATAGCATTTATCAAGGATGGATTGAGTAAGGAATCTATGGATCATGATATGCAACAGATTCTTGATACACATCCCAGTGGATACGTTCATCGTGAACTAATGGCTTTGTGGATACAATTTAAGGATGAACGGGAACGTTATAGTCATGAAAAATTAGTCTCAAAAGATCCAGTTTGTAAGTCCGTTCTGTCAAAATTGGTATAAGGTAATAGAAAAATAATGCAAGTTGATGAATATTGTTTTCCAATATTTAAATTTCTCAGTTGCCAATCAGTAACGTCATTTTCATTGAAAAATATAATATCATATCCTTCGTTTTCATTTTGCAATTTTGTCAAAAGTAATGACTTATCTGCCGCTCATTTTTCAATGAAAATAATGAAATCATTTGTCGTTTAGTAAGAAGTTTGCTCTTTAAATTTGGGATCCAAAAATGAGAAAATGTATCTCTCATAAAAGTATTTTGAAAGTCTAGTGTAGAAAGATGGAGTTCTTAGAATCCTCATATAGATCTCATCCAATTAAAACCATATATATTTTAGGTGGATCCAAACTGATAGGTCATATTCAACATATAGATATGGCATATCAATTCGTAAAAGAATTAGGAAAACACAAAATCGATATATTGTATGGTGAGAGTAATTATAGATTTTTGGGTTATCTGTTAGAGGCTGCACAAAATGGGAGAATAAGAGTAACAAGTGCCTTACACTATCCCACAGTAAAAACCAGTAGTATAGGGGGTTCAACTGGGTTGATGCTTCAAGCACAGTCCGTGCATGATAGTTTGATGTATGTGGTGAATAATAGTGATGCCTTCCAGTTGGCTATGGCACACTCAATGAGATATTCAACATCACGTCATGGGCTGAGCGGGACTTCCATACCAAACCTATAGGTTTGTTGAATATTAATAATTTCTTCAGCGATTTGCTTGCCTTTCTTATAAAGTTTCAGGCATATATTTCAGTTAAGAATTTGGAAGTCAAAGCTCATCAGCCACAGAGCATTGGCGCCAAACAAAAAAGAAGTTTGGATCCTTTAGATCTTTCATTATAAATCCTGATGTTAGGGGGTGGCAGAGTTACGGAGTTTTATACTCTCGAGACGCACCCCTTCTCTTTTTATGGGTTTCATATGTATTTTCTTTTTCGCGTTTCATATTGTCGAGTGTTTACTGCCTTTCAGCTAGTTTCGATATTTTCACTTCGACTGTTGTGTGCTTCTTCCAGCAATAATAAGATCATCTTTTGCCTTTATACAAATATATTATTATCACGAATATGTGATATATGTTTTTCCATAAATATTATCAATCAATATGATTTCAATGATCCCACCATGTGATATAATCAACATGAGATTTATTGAGCAATTATTTTTCAGTGATAGTTTTTCATATCACTTGTCAAATGATCCCACCATGCTGTGTATTTGCATGGGATTTTCTTTAATTAATCGGTGATAGCTTCTGGTATCACTTGCTCAATTTTCATATTTAATAATCATGGAGATCGGATATTATTTCCATCAACTGCTTCTTCTTCGAGAGCAGGATCTGAATCATTGATCAACTACTTCTTTAGAGTAGGATTTATTTCTTTCAACTGCTTCTTCAGAGCAGGATTTAGATAATCGATCAACTACTTCTCCAGAGTAGGATTTATTTTTATCAACTGCTTCTTCGAGAGCAGGATATATGAACTATTCATGTGGTACCAACCACAATGGTGATATATAATATAAAAATTGCATACGTAAAACCATCCGTCTTGTGATAATTAAACTCATCACATGAGAGGTATTATAATTACAGAAAGTAAGCTTAATAAATGTGTGGTTTGAAGCCACAACTTTGAGATAAATAAGAGACATAATTTAAACTGCAAAATAATTAACTGCTTCTACCAGAGCATGATCGTGCAATCAATTCCTCAAAATATAGTCATCGTCAAGGTATAGTTCAAAATATCGAATACCGTTAAATCTTTGCAATTTCCAGAGTTGGATGTTATTCGTACATTCTAATAAATTTTGATAATAACATAATTGAAAAGAGTTAACACCCATATCAATATTGGTGTCAAATTAAAGGTCTCGTTAAACCGATCACGATTGTACCAAGAAAAAAAATAATTCTGATAATGCATACGTATTATATGTGAGGAAAACCGAATTCAAGATTCAAAGAATTATAAGAATATTTTATTCTTATATATTTTATTAATTTTCTTGCAAGTGTTAGGTGATATGAGTTGGTTTCTGTTTCCCATGACTCATTTTTTCATTTCAACCTTTCTCTCTCTTTTTATTTTATTTGTTCATCATTTTATTATTTTTTCTTTTCTTCTCGTGACACTCTTCTTCATCATCTATGGCTTTCCCTCTCTCTCTGTTTTTTTTTATTTTCAGTATTTCCCTCTTTTAATTCATCAAACCCACAGTCTGGCTTACCTGCCGTCGCGGTGTCACCAGTAGCAGTCTCTCCTGCGCGGTGCGGTCTACCTCGTTCGCAGGGCGCGTTTTCCAGGAGGTGCCAGGACCCTCCAGACCCACGAGCGGCGCTACCTACGACGAATACGGTGGAGCTCTCGAACTTCTTGTTGCGGCCTCGGCGACGGCGTTCAACCACTGTATCTCCAGTGGAAACATGGGGATCCTCTGCACCCCGACTCCGGATGATAATCTCTCTGCTTGAGAAGAGTAATTTCTTCTACTTTTGTTTGGAGGGCAGGGGCATAGATGGGGCATAGATGCCAAGCAAATTTGAAGAAGATAATTGTAGATCCAGATATATTAATATAATTATGTATCATCAGAGGAAGGTTGATATATTTAAGGATCTTATGCTTCATATTTCTGGGGATTTTGGTTTCGTATAGATTTTGAGATTCTGTTGTAATAATTTGATTTCTGATACAGAGGATCATCTATAAGATGCAACTGTAGAGCATACTCTCGTCATATTACTCAAATGGCTAGACTCGTGCTGGTAACGTGTTATAAATTGAAATATTATAGAAAGAGAATTTAGAGAGAGAATAGAGAGAGTGATTCTCAGGTGTGTTTTCATTAATAACTGAAATCCTTATAGGAAAACTTCAGATGGCACAATCGTAATTACATATTTACATCAGGGGCATAATAGTCATTCACACTATATAAAAACAAAGGGGTAATTGAAATATCACTTTCGCGGTATATTATAACACTTGGATTTTTTTTAATGCTAAGACTTTTTAATAGGGGTGTGCAAAAAAACCGATTAAACCGAAAAACCGCACCGCACCGTAAAAACCGTACTGAAAAAACCGATAAACCGCTTAAACCGACATATATGGTTTTTATTTTTTTATAAAACCGAAACTTCGGTAACGGTACGGTATTTGACTTAAATACCGAAAAAAACTCATACCGTACCGTTATTTATATTAAATATTTTTATGATAATATATCATATATATATATATATATTAGTTACAGGCTCACATGAATATATAAGTATAACAAATTTATTGAAGTTCAAGACACTTGTTTGTCTTTTTTTTATTTTATTTTTCTTTTTATCCTCCAAAATAGTTGGATGAAAACTTGAACATTAAATTAGTTACTGTCTTAATGTTAGTATGATTTTTTCGGTTTAGCTATTAATCTGGATCATGGTACCTTGTTGGATTAATTTATTCGAGTATTTTTGTCTTATCAATGCTATCAAGTATCAAGTAGAAAAACCAAAAAAATACCGTACCGATGTAAACCAAACCGAAATACCGAACCAAACCGAAAAAAACCGTATGCTTATGGTATTAAATCATAGTAAAACGAATATATTTGGTATGGTGTTGGTTTTACCCTAAAACCGTACCATACCGTACCATGGGCACCCCTACTTTTTAATTCTTCACAAACTCTTATATAGATATCAATATCCAATAATTCATATAGATAAATTGTTACAACATCCATAAGACGTATTTTAAGATTTGTCGAGACTAACAAACTGACTAAATATCTAAATATAATTTATCTAATAGGTTTCACAATTTCAGGGGTAAAAACAATAGGCCAAACGCATTTCATTTATTAAGAGAATTAATTCGGTATGTATAACGTCTTTTCCATTTGATCCAATCATTCTTATCTGACATTCAGACATAGATGTTGGCTCGGGAGCTTTATTCCCATTATCAACTTATTGTAATACGGAGTAACAAAATACATCATCAATATCCTCTATTTTATTCAGTAATTAATGAAAATCTTGTTATAAAATTGCATATTATAGAGAGAATTTAGAGAGAGAGAGAGTAGAGAGAATGATTCTCGGGTATGATTTTCATTAATAACTGAAGTCCTATTTATAGGAAAACTTCGAATGGCACAATCGTAATTACATAATTACATCGGGGGCAAATAGTCATTCACACTATATAATGGTAATTGAAACGTCACTTTCATACTATTTCATAACATTCTCCCTTGAATGATTATTTACATAGATGTCTGTTTAACTAGTCTGGAGAAAAACCCAATTGGAGAAAATTTCCAAACTGTTTGTACTTGAGCTTGTGACAATCATATGTTGTTGCATATAATATTGTTGGGAAAATCATCTGGGATGAAATCTCAATAATCTGTAATCTCGTAAATTTGCTCTCATTTATCTCGATAGTTCTTGTATGAGTATTCTTGTGTTGTCTCAGTAAAATCTCGTATGACAAAAATTGAGTGAATCTGTCATGTATATCATTCGTTGTTAGAGTATTCACGTGTTGTCTCATTAAAACCTTAAAAAAACTTGCTCGAAGGAAAAAGAGTACAACTACTCCTTCTGTTTTCAAATCTTTGAGGAATAATTTTGATCTTTGTAGTGTTCCTCATTATGCCATGAATATGTCTCGTTAAAACCTTATTAGGAAAAACCAGTGGGAAAAAATCCTAAAGAAGGGGAAAGAGTACATTATTCATGCTAATACGTCATTCCTATTGCCTCCTTAAAAACCTTACTAGGAAAACTCAATGGGATAAAATCTCAGTCAAGGGAAAAAGAGTGTCACGCGTATCTTATATGAATATGCCCCAGGCATTTCAATAATCCTTACCCAAGGATTAATATGAGTATCATATTTAGTCGATTAGTGCAATATATTCTGAATCATTTTTGGAGATTCCATATTAGTTGTGATTAAGCTGCCTCATTGAAAACCTTGCTAGGAAAGTCTAGTGGAATAAAACCTCAGTCAAGGAAAAGAGTACAACACATAATTTTCCTTTCGCAACTCCTTATTTTGAGTGATTGCATGCATGATAATATATTTAAAATCTCCGGAGGAGTTCCTTTTCACTTCTACTAAGCTCATATGTTATAATTTTATTATAAGGGCATATAATTCAATTTCAATGAATTCCAATATCCTTATTGTTAGGGTTGTATACTGCAAAACATACTTTGTATTACCTTGTTTTCCTGTAACTACATAAGGGAATATTAATTATATTTAATCACATATTTTGCATATTTATTCACGTTGTGGTTATACAAATGTAATGTCTAATTATTTTATTTTGTAGATAATGTGGTGTGTTGGTGTCACACGGAAGATCACATTATCGGTGCCTTAAAAAATAATATAATAGTTCGCAATCTATATAATTACTAGACAAATTATATGAAAGGTTGTAATGTGTTTGGAATTAATTGGTCTTGACTATTAGCATGCATTAGCATATTTGCATAAGTTGAACTGGATCGCAGTGAGATAGTGTCTTCTGTACTGACTGTAAGAAGAACGTAAATCTCGAAAAATTATTATTTCTTAATTCTAAGTATATAATATTTAATTGTGTAATTATAATATTTATTTCTTTGATTTACCATGAGTGAGAGTCATAGTGATTGACTAAATATGCTTCGTATCTTGGGAAATAATATTATTTATATGATAATTATTATTATAACTAAAAATCATGTCCAGTCTCGTGCGGGTTGATGATGTCCCCTTTTAGGAGCTCAATAATGATTATTATATTAAACTCTGCAGGTGGATTTAATTCTGATACATATAATGATAAGGTTCGAGTGGTGTTGTGTCAAGATTTAACACCTTCCGACCGGCGATCGCCTCCGAGGCCGAGCGACCGACTTGCGAGCGGCCAGGCTTGCTGCTGAGCGACCAAGGCAAGCTGCCGATCGGCGACCGAGCGACCGAGCCATAACCAGCGGGCATGCTAGGCCAGCGGCCGTAGGGCCCAGGACAAGTCCCGGTGCCGAGCGATCGACATCAAGACGATCGCCTCTCGGTACTCGACGACCGACCCTTGGCGATCGACCGTCTCTCGGCACCTGGCGACCTACCCTTGGCGACCGACCCTTGGCGACCTCCATCCACTGGCAGATGTCGACCTCCGAAGACCATCCAGGTCGATCACCACCGATGACCATCCGGTCGGCAAAGGCCAAGTCTCAAAGCCGACCCCACGTGCGAGATCCACAAAGGCGCCGACAATCTTGTCACCTACCTCACCTACCGGCATGGCCCAGACTGCGAAAGGAGTTGGCGGACAAGACATGTGACTACGGCCTGCACCTACCGACAAGGTCCGCCGAAAGTAGCTAAGTGGGACCTCCTGTGACAGTGCTTAGGACGCGTCTTTGGATCCTCATTGGACCGCACGGTGGCCACCACCGTAGCCTTAGACTTTTGGCGGGCGGCCCACGTGACCTTTAGGGCAATCGCCCCATTGCATTAAATGCCGAAAGGAGATCGCCCAATAGGGACAGGGCCTCTCGGCCTCTATATATACAAGGCGGCAGGCACTTGAAAAGGGACCAAAAACTCTTACGCACGACCGAGATTTTGACTCTCTAAACACTCTGCAACTTCACGATCCAAGCACTCAATACGAAACAATATACTGACACTTGGCTAACATCCACTCTTGGCAACGGCTTTCTTTCGGTCTTACTTCTCCCGGCCTTTTCTCCTCGAGCAGATTACCGGCGGGACGAAGAACACCTAGCTTCGCTCAAGAGCCGGATCAACAGAGTCTTTTTACACTCATTGTATTTAGATTTCTCTCATTAATACTTGTATCCACGAATATTCGTATTAATAACATCTCGCGAGAGCATTCAAGCCCGGGCCTAACAAACCCGGCAAATCTTGTTTTATTTATCTTCTCTCGGAAGTGCTCCCGCATTTGTTTGTTGTCCGTCTTCCAGCAGTATTAATCTTCGGATAAATATTTTGGGCAACAACAATTGGCGCTAGAGGAATCCAGGGCAGGCGCCAAGAAGACGATCGCCGGGCCAAGCGAGCCGCTCGCGATCGACATCGAGCTCGCCCCCGTGCAGCATAGGATCGCTCCCCCGCAAACACCCATGTACGTGGGGCGATCGGACCCCCAAGTGCACCTGAGGAGGTTCAACATCTACATGACCGGGTGTGGGGCATCGGACGCGACCAGGTGCCGAATGTTCCTCCGATCTTTGGACGACCTCGCCCACCGGTGGTATACTTCATTGCCACCTCGGTCCATTGGCTCCTTCAACGGTGGCGCACGGCTTCACCGAGTACTTCGCCACCGTGGTCGTCCGGCTGAAGGTCCCCTTCGCATGATGCAAATCAAGCGGGGAGAAGAAGAGTCCGACTCGGACTACATCGACCGGGTAGACGTAATCATCCTCAATGGCGAGCCCATAAGCGATGAGACCGCCCTCTACGCGGTCTAGGAGGTTTTCAGGGTTTTTCGCCTATGTTCGGGCATCTTACAAAGACCCAACCTACGACCTACGCAGCCTTCCGGGCAAGAGCCGCAGATTTTACGCCGTGCAAAGGTTTCTTCTTAGCACGTGAGCGGCGCGATCGGCACCGGACGACGATCTCCCACCCGATCGCCAATATCGACCTACGAATAAAGCGATCGGCAGTCTTCGGCCCGATCGCGATCATCACGCTACATCATCCGCGATTCGGAGGACACGATCGCCATCTACGATCCAAGCATATAACATGACGGACTAAGGCATAAGATCGCCCACCGCACATCATAAAGCCATGGCCTGGCCGATGGAACTGGCCGCTTGGCCATGCAAGGTCCCTTTCGGCCAAGATCGCCCGCCCTTCGTTTAAATACGAGGCCGGCATAGTCGGAGGGCCCTCCAACATTAATCGTGGACTCATTCCACAACCCCGTCTCAACGTACACGTCGAGGTCGGCCATCTCCATGGTGGCCGAGGTGGAAGCAGAGCTAACAAGCCGCGGCGTGGAGTTGATTCATCCGACGCCGCCCGCGCAAGGACTCCTCTAGACCGAGACCGCACGCCTTTCGTTTAAAAACAAGGCGAGGCGCAGCCTAACAGAGGACCCTCATAATAAAGTGAGTCACGAGGCACTCATTGTCTTTGTGCACCAAGACACGGTCATGGGGTCGGTCCATCGATCTCCGCGACTGTGCACGATTCCTCAAATAAAGCGAAACCACCAAGTTTCCATGGGGGATCGGCCAATCTTGTTTTTTGCAGGTACAAGACCGAAAGATAGCTAAGCCAATCGACCATGATTAAGCCCAAGTCCGAGTCCTAAGTCAGCTCAGATCGCCCGTCCTCATCCGTACACGATCACCAGCAAGAACCACCTCGCCCCATGTCTTCAACATAGGAGCAAGTACTACTCTTGGATAAGAAATTAATTAATTAAAGTTGCCCGTAGCTTAAATTAATTAATATATATTCGATATCTTAAACATGAAAAATAATATATTAAATAAGGAGCTCGATTTCGTAATTGGGATTTGGGTTGGAAGTGCAATATTAATTCTTTACTGGATTGAATTGATATTAGTGAACTCAACCATATTAGGAAGAGCTTAATATGGAAGGTTAGGTTGCACTAGGAGTCTTAATTTGTAATACCCGAGATCTTCGTTTCGGTTTCGTCGAATTTTTCTTCGGTCGAGCGATTTGTTGTCGTTCACGTCTTTGGAATCGTGTGCTCGTACTGTGGTACGTTGAGTTTCGTAGCCTGCTCGTTATCGTTTTGGATCTTAGTTGGTGTGTTTGCGTGATCGAGTCGTCGTCGAGTCTCGAGCCGGAGGGTCGGGTGTTGGCTGAGTCGAGTTATGGCGCCGATTACGGCCGTAAGACTCCCGCACATCCTGTCCTGGGAGGACTCAGTTACGGCCGTAAGGGTTATCCTGTTAGGGCCGTAATGCTTCGTTACGGCCGCAAGGCATTGGCCAGTTACGGCCGTAATGCATCGGCAGATTTCGGGCAGTAGCCCTGGGAACCTGGTTACGGCGGTAAGGCCGCATCGAGTATGGCCGTAAGGCGTACTCGTTACGTACGTAAGGCAGCGGCCGTTACGTACGTAAAGAGAGTTGACCGAGTTACGGCCGTAAGGCACTACCAGTTACGGCCATAACACTGTCGACCATCTATAGGCCTAGCGGCGGGCCAGACCTCATTCTTGAGTTTTTCTTCTTCTGGTGGCGGCTCTCGGACGGGTGCGACGGGGAGTGACGTTCTTGGTGTAATACCCGTAATTTCGATTTTCGGTAATTTCTTTTTTTTCGGAGAAAGTCCGTTTTGACGACTCGCTCATGACCGTTTCGTCATTCCGATAATGATTAATTCTGCACTTTTTGTCATCCGAGCTCGTTTCGGTGTCGTTTTGTTGAGTTCCGTGCTTTTTGGCGACTTTTCCGCACTTGAGTTCGATTCTTGCGAATCTCGTTCGAAACTGTTGTTTCGAGTTTCTCGTAAGTTCATTTAATGTTATTATTCATGTTGCGAGCTTTGGCTTGGTGTTTCGATCACGTATCGTGATTTTCGGGCATTTTGGGCCATTTTCGTAATTTCCCAAAGTTTAGGGTAATTACTTTCCGTTGTCGAATTTCGATCCTTCGGTTGGTCGGAATCGTGTGTTCTCTTAGTGCTCGAATTCGTCTTTGCGAGTACTTCGTAACCGTATCTTCGATTCGTATTCAGGTTCGGGTTTTGGGGTCGTTCGGGCCATCGGAGTTGGCCCCGGCCGAGTCATGGCCGGCGATGCAGGCCCAGGCGGCGCCGGCGAGTTACGGCCGTTAGTGCTCGGCGATTCGTCGTAAGGCGATTACGTCACGTAAGGCCTGGCCGTAACGCACGTAACGTTCCGGCATTTCTAAGCGGCGAGTTGGCCATGGCGATTCGTCGTAAGCCATGGCGATTCGTCGTAAGGCGGCGGTGATCGGCTATTTAAGGCGAGCGACGTTTTCTTGACCATTCTCACTCGGTTTTCTTCTCTTCGGTGGGTGTGTTGATCAAGGATAGATGTTGTAGGACAAAAAAACCATGACGACTGGGAGTTCATATCATCCATCATCAATCCTAAACCAACCTCCCATCTACTGACCAGTCGATTTCCTAGAAATCTAGTTTTGGGGAATTTGGGTATTTTGGTTGTTTTCGTCCGATTAATCCGATTTAACTTAGGATTATGATGGATTGATGAATATTTAGATGTATTATATCATTTCCCTCGTTATTCCATGGTTGGATCGTATCGATTCGTTGTTTTGGTCGAGTTCTTGATCGACGCCTTGAAGGTGTCCGGTAGAATGTCTTAGAGGGGTTTTCGGACGTTCTACGATTATTCCTCCTCGTATGATCATTGATTTATTAATTATATGTTATTAGGGTCAAGTTTCTTGCGAAGAAACCAAGTTGAACCCTTCCGTTCGTTGTCGTTTTCCTTTTCGAAAGCATCGGGCGTTTCGAAGCTTTCCGGTTGAGCCGTGTTCGTCGGGATACTTGCGTGCCGATTTTGAGGCAAGTACCTTGTCCATATAATTCTTGTTTTATGGATACGATAACTAGTGATCATCTAAATGTGGTTGTTTGGTCGTTTGAATTGAACTTTCAAAAGATTCGGTTTAGCCTTGTTAAAGGCTTGCTTTCAAAACGCGTGTGGTTTGTGAATGGTGTGGTTTGTGAATGACTATGTGAATTCTATGGATATGTTTGGTGTCGATGTTGCACTTGGTATTGCATGTGGACGTATATTATTTCATTTCGGTGCGTTGTGGTTTGACGTGGTGTTTTTGCTAAGTGTTTGATGCCTCTGGGTGAATTGTTTGAATATATGTGCTGTATTGTGCTGTGTGTGAATGTATGGATGTGGGCGGGGCCTACGGTGGCACATGGAATGCGATCATGTGGCCAGGATGCAACAAGCGATTGGTCCAACCGTGAGAGCCTAATAAAAACTACGGTGGCACATGGCATGCGATCATGTGGCCAGGATGCAACAAGTGATTGATCCAACCGTGAGCGCCAAAGATAATCTACGGTGGCACATGGCATGCGATCATGTGGCCAGGATGCAACAAGCGATTGACAACCGTGAGATGTGTGTGATTTGTTTAGCTAGCCAGCTCGAGAGGGTCCTTCGAGGCCTCGGGCGGGATCAATGGTATTACCCTGTTCCCAAGGCGATGCATGTGTGTGATTTGTTTAGCTAGACAGCTCGGGAGGGTCCTTCGAGGCCTCGGGCAGGATCAATGGTATTACCCTGTTCCCAAGGCAATGCTTGTGCGTGATTACGTTGTGTTGATTTTATGTCCGTCGAGGACACGTGATGTGGTTTCTGACCCTGTGAATTGTTAATGGTTTTCTATTTGCGAAAACAAAACTGTTGGGCTGTGACCCCTGTTGATTTTTGGAAAGGATAAGGATTGATAATCCTAAGTTGTTTTCTATTAAAACTCCCGATGGTATTTTAAACCATTTTGCAAACCGTTCTCGTTATTTGTGATCTTTCGGATTTGGAAAGTTTTACTCAAACTCATGCCTCGGGAAGTGCTTTTCGTTACGTTTGGAACTTTGAGGATTCCTGGTTATTGTTATTCTTGGAATTTGAATTATATGGCTCGTATTTGCACTTTGTATTTGCACTAGCAAAACAGTGGAGTTTTGCTAACCCCCGAGTATTCGGGGGGTGGATGTCTGTATTGCATTCAGGTTTTTGGAGCAGAGCACAGGGTCGGCATGAAGGATGATGAAAGATGAACGATACTAATCACACGAGGACTCGTTGATGTCGTATTGGTTTAGTTGTATTTTATTTCCGCTGCAGTATTTTTCCCCGTTGTACGGGAGTAGTTTGTATTCGACCCCTGCGTGGGCATGTAATGTGTTAGAGTTGTATGTTTTTATTGAAAGGCCAAATCGGTCTACTGAGTCTTTTTAGCCTTAAAGGCATTGTTGAGTTGTTCTATGTTGTTACCAGCCTGGTAGATCCTTGAGGAAAGGTTCTGCGGCATGTAATATCCCTGAGCGGATTGGGGGTGTTATATAAATGGTATCGGAGCTTAGGTTGTGGAAACCTAGGCTGTCGGGTCAGTGGTGTCTGTTGAGTTTTGTCTCGTCGGATTTTATCTGACTGAGTCGTGTCGCGACGCGTCGTCTGAGTTTTTTGGTCGTGATTAGTATCGTGGGGCGATCATCATCTTCGTGCGACCTGTGAATGTAAGTCTCCCTTCTTTGTGTTGTGCCTCGTGTGACACGAGCTATTTTGATGATTATTTGTTAAGTGACGGAATCCTCTTATGGATTTTGATTTCTTGATATGTGGTTATTTGGCCCTCATATTTCGTTCATATGAGGAGTAGTGTTGCTGGATTGTGCATGTTTGACTTTATTTCTTTTATCCGCTGCGTGAGTTCTTTTGTAATGGCTTTCGGTATTTTACCGACTGAGTTTTATTTCAAAAACCAATTCCCTTAATCGAGTTTTTGGCATTATGGCCTTGATCATTTTGGCGGAATTCTTATGACGGTATTTAGTATTTTGTAAATGGCTTTTGTGAGTTTTTGAAATATTACCGTCATCGGCCTTTTTGGCGTTTTTGTAAATGGTTTTATCCTGGTGGGTTCCGGCGCGGGACCCACGGCGCTATAATGTTCCGTGTAATTACCTGAAATTTTTGGGCATTCTAGCCCATTGAATTATCTTTGAAAACCTTGAGTATCTTAGAAAATAAATTTCGAGACGTACTTTTAAAATGAATTATTTTCTCGTGGTACATCCAAGGTGCACAATATATTTCAAAATTCTTCTACCTCGAGGACCAAAAAGTTTTGAGATGTTTTCAATGTTTTAAAAACATTTTTACTTAGACTTGAGGGTCGAATATTCTGAATGTTTTTCACTAAGAGAAAGTGTCCTCATTTTTATCAAATGCGAAATGGTTTTCCAAAGTCTCGATAACGATGTTTCACGTTTGTACTTTTTTTGAAAGGTGATACTCAAGATCAACTGGTGTTTTTTTTGAAACTATTTTCAAAAGGTGGTTTTTGTTTTTAAAACCCATCATTTCCTGCTTGTGGTCGGAGAAGGTGTGTACGATGTTGGTATTGTTGTTAGGGCGTTAGCCCTCCGAATTGTGAGTGAATTGGTGGTGTGAACGTTGAGTCGTTCGCCACGCATATGTTTTGTTAGCCCGTTGTGGGAGGTGTGATGATGATCTTTGATGTTGTCATTTCGTGGTGGCTTGCGTGTTATCGCACCTATGTGAGCTGTTAAAGCTTGGATTTTTGTGTGTTTATGCACATTGGTGATTGTTTCATGATGTTTATGATTGTGTGCTGGCTATCGTTCGGGCCGTTATAATCATCGAACGATGCTGTTGTTGTGATTTTTGTATATGTTGATATGTTATGCTGAGTTGGCATCTTCGGTATGTTGTTTTGCGGTGTTATGTTCCATTGTATTTAGCATCTGTATTTTTGATATGCCGAGCCGAGGCATTTCGAACGTGTTGTGCCGGTGGCATGTACGTGCAAATTCTCCTTCTCGTCAGTAACGCTTTTCAAGTGTGGAACCGAGAGACACAGGATCCAGTTTTGCGAGTTGGGTTCCGAGTCTTTCGGGGCGCGAACTTCAGTACAGATATCAGGATCGGCTCTAAGAGGCCCATGGGAGATTTTTCTGTCGGTTGCTTTTTGTGTTGTCACCTTATTTCCGTTGTTGTGAGTTGCGGGGACGACATTTCTTTTATAAGAGGTCGAATGTGATACCCGTATTGTTTTTGGGCTTCTGCATTTCCACTTTCCCAGGTCTATCGATTCGCTCATGTTCGTTGATACTTTATGAACTTGTTCTGTATTTCGGTTTCATCGTCCGAACGAACTGTGATCTTGTTGTGGGTCGATCTGGTTATCGCTGTGACTTTTTCGAGTTCGGTTTGATTCTTGTGAACCTTGTTCGGAAGTGACATCATTTGGTTATATTAGTTCTTTTATTCGAAGTGAATCGGATTCAAAACTCCTGTGTTTTCAACTCTGTCGACTCGTTATGCTCGTTAACATTTTCTGAACTTTCCCTATCCCTTACTTTTGTTGATCGAACGAGGGTGGTATTGTTTCGGAATAACTCGTTGTGACTTTTCAATCGCTATTCCCTTTCCGGTGGATCTTATGTTAATGCACGTCATGTTGTTTTCACCGGATCATATATTGTCTCGAGTCGATATGTGAACCTTGGAGTTGTTGTTTGAATTTTATTGTTCTTCGTGATTCGAACATGATTGTTCGATTCTTGTTGTCTCGATCATTGTGGTTCGATCGTTTGATTGTTCAGTTTTTGTTGACCCCGTTTCGTGATTGTTGAGCGTTCAGACTCCTTCCTAATTCCCTTATGTTCGGGAAATTAGTCTCGTTTTCGATCTTCCAACCCTTGGGCGGTGGAATTCCGTATTTGTTCAGCGATTGGCTCGTGCTTTGATTGATGTACCATTGGGTTGGTCAATCGTATTGATTTTCGTTCGTTGTGTTTTGTGATTGTTCGGATAATCGACTTGGTTGTATTATCTGTTTGATGACGCTTGTCACTTGTTGGTTTTATTATGTCTCTATCGGTGGCGTTGTGTTGGTCGTCGTGGAGCGCGTTTTCACGCTGTATATTCCTTTGCGTTGCTTGTAACGTTTCGCCGTCGGGCGCGAGTTTTCGGTTTTTGTGTATCTCGTCGAGTTTTCCTGGCGGGGATATTGCTTCTCCCTACTTGTTTTAAGTTTCGGGACGAAACTTCTTTTAAGGAGGGTAGAATGTAATACCCGTAATTTCGATTTCCGGTAATTTCTTTTTTTCGGAGAAAGTCCGTTTTGACGACTCTCTCATGACTGTTTCGTCATTCTGATAATGATTAATTCTGCACTTTTTGTCATCCGAGCTCGTTTCGGTGTCGTTTTGTTGAGTTCCGTGCTTTTTGGCGACTTTTCCGCACTTGAGTTCGATTTTTGCGAATCTCGTCCGAAAATGTTGTTTCGAGTTTCTCGTAAGTTCATTTAATGTTATTATTCATGTTGCGAGCTTTGGCTTGGTGTTTCGATCACGTATCGTGATTTTCGGGCATTTTGGGCCATTTTCGTAATTTCCCAAAGTTTGGGGTAATTACTTTCCGTTGTCGAATTTCGAGCCTTCAGGTGGTCGGAATCGTATGTTCTCTTAGTGCTCGAATTCATATTTGCGAGTACTTCGTAACCGTATCTTCGATTCGTATTCAGGTTCCGGTTTCGGGGTCGTTCGGGCCGTCGGAGTTGGCCCCGACCGAGTCATGACCGGCGGCAGGCAGTAGCGCCGAGTTACGGCCGTTAGTGCTCGGCGATTCGTCGTAAGGCCAGTTACGTACGTAAGGCCCTGGCCGGTAACGTACGTAACGTTTCCGGCATTTCTAGGCAGCGAGTTGGCCATGGCCGGTTACGTACGTAAGCCATGGCCGGTTACGTACGTAAGGCGGCCGACAGTCAGCCTATTTAAGGCGAGCAGACATTTTCTTCAGCCATTCTCACTAGGTTTTCTTCTCTTCCGCGGCTGGGGGTGTGTTGATCATGGATAGATGTTGTTGGACAATAAATCCATGAAGTCTTTGAGTTCATATCATCAATCATCAATCCTATAACATCCTCCGATCTACCGAATCAGGTCAGATTTCCTAGAAATCTAGTTTTGGGGAATTTGGGTATTTTGGTTGTTTTCGTCCGATTAATCCGATTTAACTTAGGATTATGATGGATTGATGAATATTTATATGTATTATATCATTTCCCTCGTTATTCCATGGTTGGATCGTATCGATTCGTTGTTTTGGTCGAGTTCTTGATCGACGCCTTGAAGGTGTCCGGTAGAGTGTCTTAGAGGGGTTTTCGGACGTTCTACGATTATTCCTCCTCGTATGATCATTGATTTATTAATTATATATTGTTAGGGTCGAGTTTCTTGCGAAGAAACCAAGTTGAACCCTTCCGTTCGTTGTCGTTTTTCTTTTCGAAAGCATCGGGCGTTTCGAAGCTTTCCGGTTGAGCCGTGTTCGTCGGGATACTTTCGTGCCGATTTTGAGGCAAGTACCTTGTCCATATAATTCTTGTTTTATGGATACGATAATTAGTGATCGTCTAAATGTGGTTGTTTGGTCGTTTGAATTGAACTTTCAAAAGATTCGGTTCAGCCTTGTTAAAGGCTTGCTTTCAAAACGCGTGTGTTTTGTGAATGGTGTGGTTTGTGAATGACTATGTGAATTCTATAGATATGTTTGGTGTCGATGTTGCACTTGGTATTGCGTGTGGATGTATATTATTTCATTTCAGTGCGTTGCGGTTTGACGTGGTGTTTTTGCTAAGTGTTTGATGCCTCTGGGTGAATTGTTTGAATATATGTGTTGTATTGTGTTGTGTGTGAATGTATGGATGTGGGCGGGGCCTACGGTGGCACATGGCATGCGATCATGTGGCCAGGATGCAACAAGCGATTGGTCCAACCGTGAGAGCCTAATAAAAACTACGGTGGCACATGGCATGCGATCATGTGGCCAGGATGCAACAAGTGATAGATCCAACCGTGAGCGCCAAAGATAATCTACGGTGGCACATGGCATGCGATCATGTGGCCAGGATGCAACAAGCGATTGATCCAACCGTGAGATGTGTGTGATTTGTTTAGCTAGCCAGCTCGGGAGGGTCCTTCGAGGCCTCGGGCGAGATCAATGGTATTACCCTGTTCCCAAGGCGATGCATGTGTGTGATTTGTTTAGCTAGCCAGTTCGGGAGGGTCCTTCGAGGCCTCGGGCGGGATCAATGGTATTACCCTGTTCCCAAGGCGATGCTTGTGCGTGATTATGTTGTGTTGATTTTAAGTCCGTCGAGGACACGTGATGTGGGTTCTGACCCTGTGAATTGTTAATGGTTTTCTATTTGCGAAAACAAAACTGTTGGGCTGTGACCCCTGTTGATTTTTGGAAAGGATAAGGATTGATAATCCTAAGTTGTTTTCTATTAAAACTCCCAATGGTATTTTAAACCATTTTACAAACCGTTCTCGTTATTTTTGATCTTTCGGATTTGGAAAGTTTTACTCAAACTCATGCCTCAGGAAGTGCTTTTCGTTACGTTTGGAACTTTGAGGATTCCTGGTTATTGTTATTCTTGGAATTTGAATTATATGGCTCGTATTTGCACTTTGTATTTGCACTAGCAAAACAGTGGAGTTTTGCTAACCCCCGAGTATTCGGGGGGTGGATGTCTGTATTGCATTCAGGTTTTTGGAGCAGAGCACAGGGTCGGCATGAAGGATGATGAAAGATGAACGATACTAATCACACGAGGACTCGTTGATGTCGTATTGGTTTAGTTGTATTTTATTTCCGCTGCAGTATTTTTCCCCGTTGTACGGGAGTAGTTTGTATTCGACCCCTGCGTGGGCATGTAATGTGTTAGAGTTGTATGTTTTTATTGAAAGGCCAAATCGGTCTACTGAGTCTTTTTAGCCTTAAAGGCATTGTTGAGTTGTTCTATGTTGTTACCAGCCTGGTAGATCCTTGAGGAAAGGTTCTGCGGCGTGTAATATCCATGAGCGGATTGGGGGTGTTACACTTGGACGATTCTACTCATTTCCAAGGCTTTTTGGAAGGCCTTTGTGGATTAGATCAGCATCAAATCCTTCTTCTTTACCGGATCGAGGTATTTGTCCCGTAGAACCCTAGTTGTGTATTTTTTTTGGAGGGTTTCTTCGTAATTCGTTGATTTTGTCCGAGACTGATGAATTGTTCATGGTATTCTCGTTGTATTGGTCATGATCTTCGGATTTTATAACTCGTTTATCGATTTTTACCACCCGAAACTTGATTCCCGATTTCCTTGAAGAAACCCTCAGATTCTTGTTGTTTTTCGGGTTGATTCGGGTTCAGTTTAGCGTTATTGATTCGTGGTGATATTATTTTCGTAGTTTTCATGGAGTTGTCTAGTTCTTGGTCGTTCTTGGGAGTTTGAGGGCTACCCGACCGTGTCCGTTTGTTGTTCCGTTGCTCGTGGTATCGAGCCAAGTATCTTGCCCATACGTTTCATGGTTCGTAGGCGTAATTATTGGTGAATGATTTTATGCGCAATCCAAATGTTTAATGAACTTTAAAAAAGATCGTTATGTTCTCGATAAATATTGTCTTTCAAAAGATATCTTGTATGCTTCATGAATAAATATGTTTTCGGAATATGTGTGTTAGTTTCGTATGTTGGAAGATGTTATAATCATACTGAGTGAATATAGTAGACCGTAATCATTTGCCTAGGATTGTGTATTGATATATGTGCTTGTTTGGTGAATATGTGACGCTGTGTGATGTCAGTTATTACTCCTTTGTAAGGAGGTTGTGGTGCTTAGTGTTGTTTGGTATTGGTATTGGCTTGTTGTTGTGCGTGATTGTTGTAAGTGATGTGCCTCTAGGTAAGATTGTTGAATCTATGGGATACGTCCTTGATAGTACGGATCGAGCGTGACCGTTGGGTTGTCCAATCGGGTATGTCTTGCGGAGACTCCGAGGTTCGTGGCTTGCTAGCCCGATGTTGGGATAACTTGTGGGGTTATCCAATCCGGGTATGACTTGCGGGGACTCCGAGGTTTGTAGCTTGTTAGCGCGATGCCGGGATAACTTATGGATATGGTTTGGTTGTGTGCTGTACGTGTCATGGGTTGTCCAATCGGGTATGTCTCGCGGAGGCTCCGAGGTTCGTAGCTTGCTAGTGCGATGCCGGGATAACTATGAACGTATGTATGGTTATGGTTACGTGACTGTTGTCACGGTGACATGTGATTTGCTATGGTTTCCCATTGGGTCATTCACTCGGGTATGTTATGCGGGAGCATCTGAGGTTCGTGGCTTGTTAGCACGGGATGCGAATAATCCTTGGGAATATGTTGTTATCGATGATTGGGTCGTGGACACTGTGTTTCGTGATTGGGTCGTGGACCCCGTGTTTCGTGATTTGGGTCGTGGACCCCGTGTTTTGTTATCGGAATTGTATTTTTGAAAATGGTCTTTGGGCCCTGTCCCTAAGTGTTTTCGAAAGACTTGAGAATTCTTAAATCCCAAATGTTTTCAAAACTCCCGAGATCGTAAATGTTTTGTAAGATGTGCTTTGGGTTTATTTCCCACCTTTTATGATTTGAACTGTCTTGATCAAATGATTTATCTCGGGAAGCATGTTCACGATTATTATGTTCTTAGAGTATGTTTAGTATGGCTTGTGTTCGTATTTTATACTTACACTAGCAAAACAGTGGAGTTTTGCTAACCCCCGAGTATTCGGGGGTGGATGTTTCTATTGCGTCCATGTACTTGCAGGTCGCTGAGGAGCGAATCACAGGATCGGTACGAAGGGTGATGGAAGACGACGATACTAATCACATGAAGACCAATCGTTGAGTATTTGATAGAGTCTTGTTGGTTATCTCTCAGCTGTTTTATTTTCCCGTTATATGGGAGCATTGATGTATTCTAACCCCGGCGTGGGTATGAGTTTCAGGGAAGAGTTATGTATGTTTGATGTGTGTATTGTGATAAAAGACCAAATTGTTCTAATGGTTCATTATGTAGCCATGTCAGCATGTAATGTGATATATTGTTTTTGTATTTAGCCTGGTAGATCCTCACGGAGAGGGTCTGCGGTGCTGTAATATTCCCGAGTGGTTTGGGGTGTTACAGAATATGGTATCAGAGCTTAGGTTGCGGAAAACCTAGGCTGTCGGGTTGAGTTGTGTGTTGTCGGGTCTTGTCTTGTCTTGTCTTGTTAGATTTTGTCTGACTGAGTCGTCTCGCGACACATCGTCTGAGTTGTCGGTCGTGATTAGTATCAAGGTGCAGTCATCATCTTCGTGCGATCTATGGACGTAAGTCTCCCCACTATGTTGTGCCTCGTGTTATGCGAGCTTGTATGATTTTTGTGTTATGTGTGGAGGTTAAATGTGAATCGTGAATACGTATTCCATGCTTGTTTGATTCTCGTATTGTGCTGGAATGAAAAATGGTGCCGGTGTATATGTATATATGTATGTATATATATATGTACCTTTATATAAATCGTTTTTACAGGAGTAATGTTTTGGTATGATTATGCAGAGAAAGTTTATTAATGTGTATTTTAAAACTTTAAATGTTTTGGGAAGTCACGTAAATTTTATTTTAAAACATCATTCAAGAAAGGAAATAGGTTTGATTTTCGTCTGATGACCACGAGACCGAAAATTTTTTGAGAACTCAAACTAATTATATTATATTTTCATCTTGCATTGTAAATTTTCAAAATTCAATTTTAAAAACTCAAGTGAGGTCTATCAAAAATTTACTTGAGACGTGACTTTCGCTTTCAACTTTTCGGTCTCATGAATTTCGATTAAAAGGTATGTGGCAACGATGTTATTGTTATTTCGACTATAATGCTCAGAGTTGCGATTAAAGTGGTGGTGTGAACGCTGAGTCGTTTGGTATGCACTCGTCGAGATAGTTCTCTTGACCGAGAGGTGAAGACTCGATTTAAAATGTTATTTAACCTCCGATGGTTATTTGTGCAATGTTATAATGACATGAACTGTCGACGTTTGGATTCGTATGTTGTTGTTTATTTTTGACATTCGACTTTTGGTATTATTTTGGTATATTATTTGGTGTGTTGTTCGACCGTTGTTGTCCCGATCGTTGTGGTTCGATCGTTTGTTCTCTGATTTTTGTTAATCTCGTATCGTGATTTTTGAGCATTCGGGTCACTTCGTAATTTCCCTTAAGTTCGGGAAATTAACTTCGTTCTCGATCTTCCCACCCTTGGGTTGTGGAATTTTGTATTTGTTCAGCGATTAGCTCACATTTTGATTGATGTACTGCTCGGGTTGGTCAACCATATTGATTTTGTTCGTTGTGTTTTGTTATCTTTCTGGTGTAGCGATATGAAGGGTAGCAGATACGTGCTGCATGCGATTCATTGCAAGTCGTCGGCAATGGATAGCGTGTGTTATCTGAGATTGTTTTGCGTTGATCATTTTATGTTTTAAGTTTCGGGGACGAAACTTCTTTTAAGGGGGGTAGAATGTAATACCCGAGATCTTCGTTCCAGTTTAGTCGAATTTTTCTTCGGTCGAGCGATTTGGTTCACGTCTTTGGAATTATGTGATCGTAATGTGGTACATTGAGTTTCATAGCCTGCTCATTATCATTTTGGATCTTAGTCGGTGCGTTTGCGTGATCGATTCGTCGTTGAGTCTCGAGCCGGACGGTCTGAGTCGAGTTACGGCCGTAAGTCCTGGCCGATTACAGCTGTAAGACTACCACACATCCTGGCCTGTGAGGAATCGATTACGGCCGTAATGCTTCGTTACGGCCGCAAGGCATTGGCCGGTTACGGCCGTAATGCATCGGCAGATTTCGGGCAGTAGCCCTGGGGACCTGGTTATGGCCGTAAGCCCGCGTCGAGTACGGCCGTAAGGCGTACTCGTTACGTACGTAAGGCAGAGGCCGTTACGTACGTAAAGGGAGTTGACCGAGTTATGGCCGTAAGGCACTGCCGGTTACGGCCGTAACGCTGTCGACCATATATAGGCCTAGCGACGGGCCAGACCTCATTCTTGAGTTTTTCTTCTTCTGGTGGCGGCTCTCGGATGGGTGCGGCGGGAAGTGACGTTCTTGGCCGATTCTACTCATTTCCAAGACTTTTTGGAAGGCCTTTGTCGATTAGATCAACATCAAATCCTTGATCTTCGCCGGATCGAGGTATTTCTTCCGTAGAACCCTAGATGTGTATTTATTGGGGGTTTCTTCGTGATTCATTGATTTTATCCGAGATTGATGAATTGCTCATGGTATTCCTGTTGTATTGGTCATGATCTTCAGATTTTGTAACTCGTTTATCGATTTTTACCACCCGGAACTTGATTCCCGATTTCCCTGAAGAAACCATCGGATTCTTGTTGTTTTTCGGGTTGATTCGGGTTTCGTTTAGCGTTATTGATTCGTGGTGATATTAGTTTCGTAGTTTTCGTGGAGTTGTCGTGTTCTTGGTCGTTCTTGGTGTAACACCCCAAGATATTCGGAATAATTACAGCGCCGTAAACCCTTTATATAAGAATTTACAAGGCTAAATTAAAGAAATGCGGAATAATGCAAAAATACCATAAAAATTTAGTAGTCCGGCAATTGGTTCAAACAACTCAAATGAATCCAATTATTACAAACATCTCAAATCATCAACAGGATACATCTACTCGAGTACTGTAAAACAAACCAGAATAATAAAACAACACGACGAATAATATCACTGAGCCCATTCGTCATCATGTCGGTACTGTGGTTGCTTCCTCGCTCCTCGGCTACCTGAACATCAAAACAAATGTCCACCCCTGAAGGGGTTAGCAAAACGATGCTAGTACAAGTATCATAATATACAAATCAAATATGCAACAACGATGCATGGCAAAATACATTACACAGACTTTCGCTACCGGAATCCAATGATGTGAATCCACATGATTCCATCAACACAACATGGGTAATCCAATGATCCAGCGCCCTCATCATAGATCCCAAGATGATCCCGTCGGACCAACACGAGGTGGAAAACCCGTCCAATGATCCAGCGCCCTCAGCATAGATTCCAATATGATCTCGTTGGACCAACACGAGGTGGACGTCTGATCCAGCGCCCTCAGCATAGATCACACGATCCCTTCGGATCAACACAACATATACAAACACCACTATGCATACACATATGCAAAAATCGATATGTCCATCACATGAACATACAAATAAATCAATAATGATATCATGACAATTCAACTGGAATGATCTCATGTTCAACAACATGAATAACAATGTGAATGATCAAAATCATCAATATTAAACCAATATTCAAAATACGATACTTACCTTAAATATGGCAAGAATTAAATACTCCAACGAATGTCACGTGTCCGAAGGCCACTGCCCCTCGATCGATCACTTCGCAATGCTCGGACCTTGTTCAAAAGAAATAACAAGGAACTCAACATACTACTCAAAATTAACGTATGATCACCGAACGTTCTAAGTTATAATTGTGTTAACAATGATGTAGGGCCGGTTCACGGTTAGTCTACTCAATGAAAGATGAGCCAGAAATAATGATATACTTCATATGAGTTGAATGACCATATAGGAGGTGAAATGCGATGTCTACGGATTTAAGGATATACAAGTCATCAAAATCTAAACTTCAATATTGGTTTCAACTCCCAATTCATATATGTTTCGGCTCTTACGATTCATATCACAAGTGTGACTCAAGATACAAGCGTACCAAGTGTACTAAGCAAGGGAACGATACTACAGTGATCCGGGATTGATTTCATTGACATAGCCGATTTATTTCAAGTATGAACATGAAGAATATTATCAAATCAGACAACTCTATCAAAACATGAATTATCATCGGTGGAACATCTTAGTAATCTCAGAACCTTACTAAAATCATGCTCATAATTCATAACGAACTTAGGACACTACATCCTAGGGTTTTTATCCATCAAGGTTCGATCAACACTCTTAGAAACGAAGTAAAAGCAAGGTATAACCGGGTTCCAATCTTCAAAAAATATGGTGCTGGATTCAATATGATATAACAAGTCCAATATTTTCCGAAGCAAGCTTAAAATATAGCTAAGAACATAAATTCCAGCTTGGTATAATATTAACATACCTCAATAAGGAGAAGAACAATGAAATGCTTGATGGAACACAACACCGGAGCTTGCACACCAATCCACAAGGGTCTAAGATCCTCAAAATCGAGCTAGGATGAAGTATAAAGTGCTGGGGAGTCTTCAGATGGCGAAAAATCGGTAAGGAAAGAAGGAGGAAATGAAATGGGGTTGAGGGTTATAAATAGAATTCTAAACCTTACGTACGTTATCTGCTCTTACTTACGTACGTAAAGGCCTTAGCATACGCTAGCCTCAAGCCTTAGCGTATGTTAACGTCTGGCCAAAGCTCACTGCCTCGATTATGGCTTTGTTTACGTACGTTATCAGAGTAGTTTACATACGTAACACTATGCACTTAGCGTGCGTTAACAATCCATCTTAACATACGTTAAGCCCAGTTGACTTGCTTAGCTGTAAAGCCATCCAGGTTAACTCAGAGCATATCAACGTATCTTCACCGACCCCCACACGCCGATCTATGTCTGATCTCGAATTGACTGAAGCTTACGTACGTTAAGCTTCAACCATAACGTACGTTATCTTCCAAACGTATCGTACGTTATGCTTATCACCTAGCGGATGTTATGACGTGCAGAACCATGCATGTATGAATATTTGGAAATACAAAAATGTAGGGATACGAATACGGGAAACCACTCTTCGATTAGTAATGCCACATAGTCGAATGTTACAAGTTCGAATACAGGTAAAATACACCATAATTATCTGGGCATTACATACTATCCATCTAAAAAGAAGTTTCGGCCCGAAACTTAAAACGAAAACAATTCCGAGTATCTCGACTTCATACTATCTTCAGTCTCCCAAGTTGCTTCTTCGACTCCATGTCGAGACCACTGAACTTTAACCAAGGAGATCGGTTTATTCCTCAATTGTTTGACTCGAATCTCGAGTATCTGGATTGGCTTTTCTTCGAACGTACCATCATTAGCCACTTCAATCTCTCCAAAATCAATTATATGACTGGGATCCGGTACATATTTCCATAATTGGAATATGTGGAATACATTATGAACGTGACTCAGCGATGGCGGTAAGGCAAACCTGTACGCCAACCTCCCAACTCTTTCAAGGATCTCCAAAGGTCCGATATATCTCGGACTCAGCTTCCCCCTTTTCCTAAAATGGAAAATTCCCCGAGTAGGAGAAACCTTCAACAGCACGTGGTCCCCAATTACAAACTCTAACGGGAGACGGTGCACATCTGCATAAGACTTCTCTCGACTCTGGGCAGTCAACAGCCTCTCACGAATGAGAGCTACTTTCTCTTGAGTCTGAACTATCAACTCTGGTTCAGTCCCGATCAAGTCAGAAGAATCATCCCAGCACAGGGGCGATCTGCATCTTCTCCCGTACAATGATTCAAATGGTGCCATCTTAATGGAAGCATGCAACTATTGTTTTAGGTAAATTCAATCAACGGCAAATGAATCTCCCAATCGGTTGACCAATCCAAGGCACAAGCTCTTAGCATATCTTCTACTATCTGTATAGTCCTTTCGGATTGTCCGTCCGTCTGAGGATGATAAGTTGTGCTAAAGTTCAGCTCGGTTCCCATGGCCTTATGAACTGCCTTACAAAAGTGTGACACAAAACGACCATCCCGATCCGAAATAATGGTCTTGGGCGTACTATGCAATCGGACTATCTCTGAAACAAACACTCGTGCCAGTTTCTCGGGTCCCCAAGTGTCCTTAATACCTAGGAAATGAGCCGACTTGCTTAGTCGATCAACTATCACCCAAATCATGTTCATTTTCATCCTGGTCCTCGACATATTGGTGATAAAATCCATTGATATATCCTCCCACTTCCACTCAGGAATCGGGAGTGACTTCAACATTCCGGCAGGTCGCTGATGTTTAATCTTAACCTATTGACAAGTTAAACACTTTGAGACGTATTTTGCTACGTTCTTCTTCATATTTCCCCACCAGAAATTCTGCTTTAAATCCTTATACATTTTACTGGTGCCCGGGTTAATAGAATAGGGCGCACTGTGCGCTTCCTTCATGATTGTCTGTTTCAAAACATCGTCATTGGGGATGACAAGTCGACTTTTTAATCTCAGAACTCCATCATCATGTATCACAAATCCTGGGGACTTTTCTTTGTTTACTTCATCACGTAACCGATAAATCAAAGAATCATCCAACTGCTTAGATTTGATTTCTTCGATTAACGATGAAGTTAATTCCATCATACTCAGTTTCCCTTGGACTCATTGCGACCATACTTAAATTCTTTCTCGAATTAGTTTTCATTGAATGCTGGGTTGGGACGTAAGCGCTTCTAACATTCGAAGAGAAACAGGTTTGCGGCTCAGTGCATCAGCTACCACATTCGCTTTGCCTGGATGATAAAGAATTTTCAGGTAGTAATCTTTGATCAATTCCAGCCATCTCCTCTGCCTCATGCTTAATTATTTCTGAATGAAAATTACTTGAGACTGTTATGATCTATGAAGATCTGACAATGAGTGTCGTATAAATAATGTCTCCAAATCTTCAGGGCAATGACGATAGCTGCTAACTCTAAATCATGTGTCGGGTAGTTAATCTCATACAGTTTCAACTGTCGAGGGGTATAGGCAATCACTGTATATTTCTGCATCAATACGCAACCCAGACCCTGATTCGAAGCATCGCTGTACACCATGAACCCATCAGTTCCATCTGGTAGAGCAATATTGGCGCCGTTGTCAGTCTTTTCTTAAGTTCATCAAAGTTAGTCTGACACTTCTCATCCCACGTGAATTTCTGAGTCTTCTACAACAGCTGAGTAAGTGCACGGGCAATTTTGGAAAATCTTTCCACAAAACGACGATAATATCCAGCAAGTCCTAAGAAACTTCAGACTTCTTTCACGTTCTTAGGAGATTCCCACTCCAGGATTGCCTCAACTTTCTTCGGGTCCTGAATTCCGTCGGTTGATATCACCTGCCCAAGGAACGTTACTTCCTTAAGCCAGAACTCGCATTTAGAAAGTTTCGTATAAAGCTGTTCATTCCTCAAAGTATTCAAAACGATACACAAATGCTCTACATGCTCTTCTGGATCCTTCGAATAAATCAAGATGTCGTCAATGAAAAAAACCACGAATTTATCCAAGTACTCTAAGAATACCCGATTCATCAATTGCATAAATATCACAGGAGCATTAGTAAGTCCAAATGGCATCACCACAAACTCATAGTGCCCGTATCGGGATCTGAAAGCGGATTTCGGTACGTCAGATTCCTTAATCCTCAACTGATGGTATCCTGATCTCAAGTCAATCTTCGAGAATACCGTTGCCCCCTGCAGTTGATCAAATAAATCGTCGATCCGAGGCAATGGGTATTTATTCTTGATCGTCGCCTTGTTTAGCTCCATGTAATCAATACACAATCGGAGGGATCCATCTTTCTTCCAGACAAAGAGAATGGGTGCTCCCCAAGGAGAAACGCTAGGCTGAATGTAACCCTTCTGTAACAATTCCTCAAGATGTTTCTTTAACTCATACATCTCGGTTGGCGCCATACAGTATGGTGCTCTAGAAATAGGTGCGGCTCCTGGTTCCAATTCAATATTAAACTCTACATCTCTTCGCGGAGGTAATCCGGGTAGTTCGTCCAGGAATACGTCAGAGAATTCGTTCACCACTGGAATAGATGGGAGCTCTACTCTTTCTTCCTTTTTCATGGCATAACACCAAAACCCGTGACAACCCTGTTTTAGCAATTTAACCGCTTGCATGGATTTGATCACTTTCCCTGAGCTTCCTGGTCTCCATCCTTCGAATAAGTGTTCAGACCCGTCATCAGCATCAATCAAAATAACTCTCTTCCGATAATTCAAAATAGCCCCATAACGGTTGGGCCAATTATCTCCAAGAATTAAATCGTCACCATGGATGTCGAGCACAATAAGATTTGACGGCCAATCTCTCTCTCCTATAGACACAGGAAAATCTATAGCTTCTAGAGTTCCCACAATTCTCTCTCCACTCGGTAAACCCACAATATAAGGTTCACAATCATGCAAACACGATATTCTTAAACGATTAACACATTTCAATGATATAAAAGAATGCGTAGCTCCCGAATCGAATAAAACACTAACTGGTTGCAACAGAATCTAAATTGTGCCTGATACAACAGCAGTGTTCTGATCATCTGACCTCCTCATCTCGTAAAGGTGCGGAGGAACGGACCCAGTACCGGATGCCTCTCTTTTCCCGCTATTCTGCTGCTGAAAACCACTTTGCTGTGTCAGGTTCATACTTGTCTCTTTCGGAACTTGTGCTACAGTGCGAGTACCAATTGATCTAGTCACATTTCCGCAAAAAGTCACACGATGCCCTTCCTGCCCACATTCAAAACAGGTCACAGAAGGAGTGGAGCAATCACGCCAAATATGCCCTGCTCGACCATAGTTATAATACTTCTTCGATGCGTCTGAAACTGTTGATGTTGTCCGGAACTTCTTTCTGCCTCGGGAAGGATACTGAGGTTTCCTGGATGAATGAAATAAGGACTAGCCCTTGTGGGGCCCACTACTCGTGTTCTCAGTGAAGTTTCCAGACACTTTCTGCTTCTTTGTTTCTGCAAATTTCTCCACCGCTGCCTCTTCCATCTCGTAGGCCAGTGCTTTGTCCTAATGCTGCCGTAGAGTAGTACATTCAAATCCGGACATATATTGCTGAATCTCTGGTTTCATCCGCAGGTCAAAATGGAAAATATTTTCCACCTCGGTCCTGACCAAATGTCGCACTCAGGTCAGCTGGTGATTAAAAGTCTTGATCATGTCTGTCACAGATGCCTCCAAATTCTGCGGTGAGAAAAACTCTCGGACTCTAGCCTCTCTAAGTGGACATGGGAAATACTGAGCTTCCATCAGTATCTTGAATTATGTCCAGTCAGCATGATGATCCTCAGGTCGAATGGCCTCCCACCAGTCGAACGCTTCCCCAGTCAGAAAATAATGAGCGATCGGAACTTTTCGGTCTTCGAGGCAATTAATTCCCGCAAATATCTTCTCTAATTCCTTCAGCTAGTGGTCCCAAGTAGGCATCTCTGCAGAACCGTCAAATTTTGGTGGGTGTAACTTGACCACTTCTGAAAGCCACTTGTCTCCCCGGTTGTCCTTGTTAAGCTGTTGGCCCATCGTTGTCTGCATGCGGTCAACCAACTGAGCAAACTGGGTCATCTGAGCGACCACCTGTTGAAGCACTCCCGACATGTTATGATTTGCGTCTTCCTCCATGGTTCATGTTCGGTCATCATTTACCGACTCCTGTTGTCCGCGAGAATGGGAATCAATTCGGTTAGCAATCCAGGGTAGACGATGAATCTTCATGTCTCGTATTACCACATCCGCGTCCATGACCGCGTCTGCATCCACGACCTCCTCTCAACATACTGTAAACACAAATACTCAATACCTAGAGAAAAATCTTCTAAAATTCGTCAATAACCACGAAATAATTAAAATGGTCGTATAAGAGATTAGGAAACTTACAACCACGGTCCACATGACGACATTGGCTGAGCAGTGATGTTACACGCGATCGATAAATCAAATGACTAAACCCAACTGCCAAGATATCCATGAATCTTAGCTCCGATACCATATTCTGTAACACTCCGAGATATTCAAAATAATTACAGCGCCGTAAACCCTTTATATAAAAATTTACAAGGCTAAATTAAAGAAATACGGAATAATGCAAAAATACCATAAAAATTTAGTAGTTAGGAAACTGGTTCAAACAACTCAAATGAATCCAATTATTACAAACATCTCAAATCATCAACAGGACACACGTACTCGAGTACTGTAAATCAAACCGGAATAATAAAACAACACGACGAATAACATCACTGAGCCCCTTCGTCATCATGTCGATACTGTGGTTGCTTCCCCGCTCCTCGACTACCTGAACATCAAAACAAATGTCCACCCCCAAAGGGGTTAGCAAAACGATGCTAGTACAAGTATTATAATATACAAAATCAGATATGCAACAACGATGCATGGCAAAATACATAACACGGACTTCCGCTACCGGAATCCAACGATGCGAATCCACATGATTCCATCAACACAACATGGGTAATCCAATGATCCAGCGCCCTCAGCATAGATACCAATATGATCCCGTCGAACCAACACGAGGTGAAAAACCCGTCTAATGATCCAGCGCCCTCAGCATAGATCCCAAGATGATCCCGTCGGACCAACACGAGGTGGACATCTGATCCAGCGCCCTCAACATAGATCACACGATCCCTTCGGATCAAAACAACATATACAAACACCATTATGCATACACATATGAAAAAATCGATATGTCCATCAACATGAACATACAAATAAATCAATAACGATATCATGACAATTCAACTGGAATGATCTCATGTTCAACAACATAAATAACAATGTGCATGATCAAAATCATCAATATTAAACCAGTATTCAAAATACGATACTTGCCTTAAAGATGGCAAGAATTAAATACTCCAACGAATGTCACGCGTCCGAAGGCCACCGCCCCACGATCGATCACTTTGCAAGGCTTGGACCTTGTTCAAAAGAAATAACAAGGAACTCAACATACTACTCGAAACTAACGTATGATCACCGAACGTTCTAAGTTATAATCATGTTAACAATGACGTAGGGCCGGTTCAAGGTTAGTCTACTCGATGAAATATGAGCCGGAAATAATGATATACTTCATATGAGTCGAATGACCATATCGGAGGTGAAATGCCGATGTCTACGGATTCAAGGATATACAAGTCATCAAAATCTAAACTTCAATATTGGTTTCAACTCCCAATTCATATATGTTTCAGCTCTTACGATTCATATCACAAGTGTGACTCAAGATACCAGCGTACCAAGTGTACTACGCAAGGGAACGATACTACGGTGATCCGGGATTAATTTCATTGACATAGCCGATTCATTTCAAGTATGAACATGAAGAATATTGTCAAATCAAACACCTCTATCAAAACATGAATTATCATCGGTGGAACATCTTAGTAATCTCAGAGCCTTACTAAAATCATGCTCATAATTCATAACGAACTTAGGACACTACATCTTAGGGTTTTTATCCATCAAGGTTCGATCAACACTCTTAGCAACGAAGGAAAAGCAAGGTATAACTGGGTTCCAATCTTCAAAAAATATGGTGCTTGATTCAATATGATATAACAAGTCCAATAATTTCCAAAGCAAGCTCAAAATATAGCTAAGAACATAAATTCCAACTTGGTATAGTATTAACATACCTCAATAAGGAGAAGAACAATGAAATGTCTGATGAAACACAACACCGGAGCTTGCACACCAATCCACAAGGGTCTAAGTTCCTCAAAATCGAGCTAGGATGAAGTATAAGGTGCTGGGGAGTCTTCAGATGGCGAAAAATCGGTAAGGAAGGGAGGAGGAAATGAAATGGGGTTGAGGGTTATAAATAGAAATTCTAAACCTTACGTACGTTATCTGCTCTTACTTACGTACATAAAGGCCTTAGCGTACGCTAGTCTCAAGCCTTAGCGTATGTTAACGTCTGGCCAAAGCTCACTGCCTCGATTCTGGCTTCGTTTACGTATGTTATCAGAGTAGTTTACGTACGTAACACTATGCACTTAGCGTGCGTTAACAATCCACCTTAACGTACGTTAAGCCCAATTGACTTGCTTAGCTGGAAAGCCATCCAGGTTTACTCGGAGCATATCAACGAATTTTCACCAGCCCCCACACGCCGACCTGTGTCTGATCTCGAATTGACTGAAGCTTACGTACATTAAGCTTCAACCATAACGTACGTTATCGTCCAAACGTAGCGTACGTTATGCTTATCACCTAGCGCACGTTATGACGTGCAGAACCATGCATGTATGAATATTTGGAAATACAAAAATGTAGGGATACGAATACGGGAAACCACTCTTCGATTAATAACACCACATATTCGAATGTTACAAGTTCGAATACATGTAAAATACACCATAATTATCTGGGCATTACAGTTGGGAGTTCTAGGGCTACCCGACCTTGTCCGTTCGTTGTTCCATTGCTCGTGGTATCGAGGCAAGTATCTTTCCCATACGTTTCATGATTCATAGGCGTAATAGTTGGTGAATGATTTTATGCGCAATCTGAATGTTTAATGAACTTTAAAAAGGATCGGTATGTTCTCAATAAATGTTGTCTTTCAAAAGATAACTCGTATACTTCGTGAATAAATGTGTTTTTGGAATATGTGTGTTAGTTTCGTATGTTGGAAGATGTTATAATCATACTGAGTTAATATAGTAGACTGTAATCATTTGCCGAGGATTGTGTATTGATACGTGCACTTATTCGGTGAATATATGACGTTGTCTGATATCAGTTATTACTCCTTTGTAAGGAGGTTGTGGTGCTTAGTATTGTTTGGTATTTGTATTAGCTTGTTGTTGTGCATGATTGCTGTAAGTGATGTGCCTCCGGGTAAGATTGTTGAATTCTCGGGATCCATCCTTGCTAGTACGGATCGGGCGTGACCGTAGGGTTGTCCAATCGGGTATGTCTTGCGGGGACTCCGATGTTCGTGGCTTGCTAGCCCGATGTCTAGATAACTTGTGGGGTTATCCAATCCGGGTATGTCTTGCGGGGACTCCGATGTTCGTAGCTTGTTAGCGCGATGCCGGGATAACTTATAGTTGTGGTTTGGTTTTGTGATGTACGTGTCATGGGTTGTCCAATTGGGTATGTCTCGCGGAGGCTCCGAGGTTCGTAGCTTGCTAGTGCGATGCCGGGATAACTGTGAATGTATGTATGGTTATGGTTACTTGACTATTGTCACGGTGACATGTGATTTGGTATGGTTTCCCATTGGGTTATTCACTCGGGTATGTTCTGCGGGAGCATCTGAGGTTCGTAGCTTGTTAGCACGGGACGCGGATAATCCTTGGGAATATGTTGTTATGGATGATTGGGTCGTATACCCCGTGTTTCGTGATTTGGTTCGTGGACCCCATGTTTCGTGATTTGGGTCGTGGACCCCGTGTTTTGTTATCGAAATTGTATTTTGGAAAATGGTCGTTGGGCCGTGTCCCTAAGTGTTTTCGAAAGACTTGAGAATTCTTAAATCCCAAATGTTGTACTTTGGGTTTATTTCCCACCTTTTATGATTTGAACTATTTTGATCAAATGATTTATATCGGGAAGCATGTTCACGATTATTATGTTCTTGGAGTATGTTTAGTATGGCTTGTAGTCATATTTTATACTTGCACCAGCAAAATAGTGGAGTTTTGCTAACCCCCGAGTATTCGGGGGGTGGATGTCTCAGACAAGGCCCAGTGTACTTGGGTGTCGCTGGGGAGCGAATCACAGGATCGGTACGAAGGGTGATGGAAGACGACAATACTAATCACATGAAGACCAATCGTTGAGTATTTGATAGAGTCTTGTTGGTTATCTCTCTGCTGTGTTATTTTCTCGTTACGTGGGAGCGTTGATGTATTCTATGTAATACCCGGTTGTAATTCATTCATGATCATTCAGTAATTATCAGTCAGTCATTGTCACTCAGTAATTTTTCACTCATTAATAATCACTCATCATTCATGATTCATTCATTTATTTTCATCATTGGCATATTTTAATCTTGTATCAGTTACCGATCGTCATTCATCTCCGTTTGAGGATCGAGATGAGAGTATTATCATAATTATCGTGAATGGTAGTCTTGTGTTGGAAGTATCATCTATCGCGTGTTATTGGACTTAATTACATTCATACAAGTATTGTATGTCAGATCATTCACCTTTCGTAACGAGAAAACGGAGTTGTCGGACTGTGGCATTTCCAGCAGTGAGTTACGGCCGTAACTTATCATGCATTACAGCCGTAACATGCATTCGTTGGCTTAAGGATATTTTGGCCGAAGGTGAGATACGGCCGTAAAGTAGGCAGGCTACGACCGTAACATGCGTTCGTGGTTTTCAGGACATGTCGGACGAAGAGGGCTTACGGCCATAAGGGTTGCGGCATACGGCCGTAAGATGAGGCAGTTACGGCCGTAAGTCTTGGCCGGTTACGGCCGTACGATTCGATCAGGGTGCCCGGTCAGTTTCGGACGAAGGTTTCATACGCTCGTAAGCCTTGCCGAGTACGGCCGTAACAGTCTAGTTACGCCCATAAGGCATGTGCGGATACGGTCGTATGTGTATCGGCAGATGTTTCGACGAGGGCGAGTTACGCCCGTATGAGATGGCTGGTTATGGCCATAAGGCCGTTGACTTAGGGATGTTACGGCCGTAAGTAGGCCGAGTTACGGCCGTAACCATGGCAGTACTTAAGGACTTGGATGGGACTTTGAGCTCATTTTTCTCATTTCTTCACCTTGTTTCCGAGAGAGAAAGAGGTTGAGGGAGAGATTTTTCATCATCAATCACTTGGATATTCGGTTTTCATCATCTTCATTCGTTTGTGAAGCTTGGATAGTCGATTTAACACGATTTCACCGGATCAAAGTATTTGGATCTTCAAGAGGTAAATTCTTCAACACTTTAGATTTCGATTTTGTGTTGGGTTATGATGTTTGGACGTGATGATCATGATATATGAAGTGATATACTTGTGATTATGTATTGTTAAGGATTATCATCGGATTATTTGGGTTTATTCAAGAACACCATGAATGTTGATTTGGATTTGGAGATTTTCGATTAGATGTTGTTTGAAATCTCGATTTGGGTATTCATTTTTGGATTATGGATTGTGTTGAAGATGTTTTGTTGGATTGAAACACTCCTTGGAAGTTTGGTATCGATTAATTGAGAATTGGTGGTAAACAATCGAAGATTGTTTAGAAGGTGTTTGTCATAATACCCCAATGAACTTGGATTTGTCATATCGACGTTTTGAGTTTGTTATAATCGTGCTTGTTGCGTATATTGAGCGGATTGTTGGTAATTGTGTTATTCAAGGTTGTTCGAGCGACCGACATCTCATTGTAGGATGTTTGTTCGAGGAAGGACATTCTTCACCGGTATTGTGTAAGTTAATTCTTACTCGGTTAAAAGGATATTCATTCCTTTTGTTGTTGTTCAGTGATAATCATAATTCATTCATAATGTATTAACTGTATTGAGACTTGTAATTGTCAAATAATCACTTCATTCACGAGGAACGACGGTTCCAATCATTTCATTGAGCTATCATCCACTCCACTATTATTTCATCTCGGTGAGTCATTCTTGACTTTGTCGGATTGTTATTCATTAATATTCATCATGGTCATTCTCGTTCATATGACCTTCTGGGTTCGTATTGCGTGGCCGGGTAGTGATGTGTGGAATTTTTAGTCGGGCACATGATGGTCACGTGTTCGGGTTCACCGACACAATAGACTGTGCACACGGTAACGTACCTCCGTGAGACTAATTAGGTACAAGGGCGGGTGTGTCCGGTCACTCGTCTTGTGCACATGCACATACCTTTACGGGCGTACTACGATGCCCCTCTTCAGCTTAATTTCATATTTAAGATATATCATGATTGTGTATATTTAACTCTTGAGGATTGTTGTTCTGTGTAACTGACCCCGTTGGGGGATGTTTTCAGGTCATGGCAAGGCTAAAGCACGGGAAGAGTACGTTGACGGCGAGGAGTCCCAGTGATACTAGTAGGGGGCCCCAGTCCTTTTCAGTCATTCGTGTTCTTCATTTTATTTCCGCTGCACACTTCCGTTTGAATACTCATTTCTATTCAGTGTTGTATATTTTATCTCCATATAAAATATACCTGTATTCTGTATTATCTTGGGTGTATTGTAATGAAACTCCTCATTGGAGTAATGGATGATATAATGTGGTTCGGTACTACGATTATATTATTTAAGTCATAAATTTTCATTCGCCTGGTGGGTCCAGTCGGGGGTCCACAGCACTGTAATAGTCGCCTAGTTTGGGGTGCTACAGAGTTGGTATCAGAGCGTGGTTTTTAATACTACCTTCCGAGTCATGTAAATCATCGTTCATCAGACTAGTATCATTGGGATTTCGCGTCACGTGTGACCTGTGCAAGAGCCGAACCCCTCAGACCAAATAACAGTAAGATTTCTAACGCCATGGTATAATTTCTGGCAATAAGAATCACTTATTCATCATTCTACAGTCAACAATCCTCAATCATCATTTTCATTTTGATCATATCGATCATGTTAACTCATTAATCACTCACTTCATTTCATTGCTCAGTTGTTGATCGTAAGGATCGCATCATTAATCTTGTTAACTTGTTCAAGATAATCATTTCAAGAATTTCATCAGATAATCATGTCACCTCAGTTAATCATTCATGTAATCACTGTGTTAGAGCGCGTATGCTCATTTTCATTGTTTCATGACGTAATCATAATGTGATATTCATACGAGAGCTATAATTATCATGTGACTTTCCTATTTCAGTATGGAGAGAGCAGGCAAAGGATGCGGGGGAAGTGGCCGTGGTGTTAGACGAAACCCAAGAGCTCGTGTGAATACACGCGCGAATGCGAGGATCAATGCTAATTCATCGAGCAGCGATGCTGCCACTCATTCACCCAGAAATGATCATTCACTGTCAGGGAGTCGTACCCGGGACAAAGCTCAATCAGAAGGTATTTGGGTTGACCCACTCGCTTTTATGCAGGGCGTGATGGCCCAGATGACACAGATGGCACGCCTCATGGAGACGATGCAGAACTCAACCGCTCAGAATCAGCAAGATCCACCGCTGCCACCTCAGGGGCAAGAGAGGGGCGTAAGCAGTATTATTGACGACATCTCTCGCCAAAGGCCACCTACTTTTGAGGGCTCATCTGATCCGGCGGATATTGTTCATTGGCTCGAGCATTTCTAGAAGTTATTTGCTATGGTAGAATGTCCCGAAGGACACAAAGTTTCATTTGCGGCTTACTATCTAGGTAAGAGCGCTCATTCATGGTGGTTATCGTTGAAGCCCACCGACGGATCATGTACTTGAGATCAATTCAAGACTCTCATAATAGAGAGGTATTATCCGGCCCCACTCAGAGAGGCCAAGTTATCAGAATTACTCACTCCCGACACCTCAGCGGAAGATGATGTTCTCGCCATCGCCGAGAAATTTCAGGAACTTCTTCCTTTCGCCTCATCTATCATTCACTCTGAGGCGGATAAGATTAAATATTTCAGCAAGAGGCTAAAACCCCGTATGCGGATGCAGTTGCTTAATCACAATTGCACCACTCTGGCCGAATTCATTGAGAAAGCTCTTACTTATGAGATTACTGCTAAGGAGATTGCTAAGCAACAACCTTCATCTGCTAGAAAGAAGTCTAAGAATCGTAATCAGTCTGAAGGCGGTCAGGCAACCTTCAAGAAGCCTCGTGCGGGCTCTACTTTCTCTGGGCGACCTCCTGTGGTGCCCAAACCTGCGGAATCGCAGGCCCGGGCGGCCAGTTCGGCCATCACCGGTTTCAACAGTGGGGAACTTGGTCATGTCAGCACCAAGTGTCCGAGGCAGACTATCACATGCCATAACTGTGGGATTGCTAGGCATAAGGCCCGTTTTTGCCGAAGGGACTCCAAACCTACTCCGGCGTCATCTAAGGCCCCGAAGCAGTCAACTATTCATAATCAGGCCACTCAGTTTGCATCGTTCAAGATGACAGGAGCGAACAAAGGCGGATCCAAAAGCTATCAGACGGGAGCGTCCGGTTCGGGGGCCGGCAAGCCCCGAATTTATGAGATGAAGAAGACCGACGATCCGGAGGCCCGGATGATCTCAGGTACACTCGATATTCTATCTAAACCTGTGTGTATGCTTTTTGATACTGGTGCATCGCATTCATTCATTTCTGAGTCATGTTTGAGTAGACTACGTTTGGGTAGTGCTACTAGTTGTGAGCCGTATGTCATTGGTCTACGTGATGGTAGATGAATTATCAGGAATCGTGAGATTAAGAATTGTCCGATTCAACTTCATGGCCGTGATTTGTTAGCAGACCTGATCGTGGTAGATTTACCGAGAGACGACATCATATTGGGTATTGATTGGATGGATCGTCACGATGACATCATTAGTGTCCGTAAGCATATGGTCACTATCATTTCAGACGATGGGGTCGAATGTGTTTTTCAGGGAGGTAATCCCAGTTTTTCCGGGAGAGTCATCAACTTGATGAAATCAGTGAAATTACTCAGTCAGGGGTGTGTTGGTTATTGGTGCTATATGACCAAGACCGAGAAATCATCAATAATGCTGGCGGATATTCCGGTAGTGAGAGAATATGCCGACGTATTTCCAGATGAGTTACCTGGTTTGCCTCCACAGAGAGATGTGGAATTCACGATTGAGTTGGAGCCTGGTACGTCTCCAATATCGAAGGCACTGTATCGGATGGCCCCGAATGAAATGCAGGAGTTGAAGAATCAATTGGAGGATTTGACCGAGAAAGGTTATATCCGACCGAGTGCGTCCCCGTGGGGAGCACCAGTGTTATTTGTCAAGAAGAAGGACGGTTCATTTCGTTTGTGTATTGGTTATCGGGAGTTGAACAGGGTGACGATCAAGAATAAATATCCTTTACCCCGTATTGATGATCTCTTAGATCAACTTCAGGGAACTTCAGTATTTTCCAAGATCGACTTAAGATCTGGATATCATCAGTTGCGAATTCGAGAGTCAGATATCGCAAGGACGGTGTTTCGAACACGCTATGGTCATTATGAGTTTGTGGTAATGCCGTTTGGGTTAACTAATGTGTTGTTACCCAAAATATTATCCGAAGATGATATTGCTGGAATGGACGAGTAACAAACAAATGCGAGAACACTTCCGTGGGAAAATAGGTAACACAAGATTTGCCGGGGTTGTTAGTCCCGGGCTTGAATGCTCTCGCGAGATGTTATTAATATAAATGCTTTGGAGTACAAATATTAATGTTAGAATCTATTACAATGAGTGTAAAGACTTTTAGTTATCTTAGCTGTGGAGCATGAAGATTGCCGGAAGAACCAGATATGAAGCTCTGTGAGTCTTGCTTTTTTGATGTCTTGTAGGGATGAATGAATATCACTATGTATGTGTAAGTATTCGTCAGAAGAGTCTTTTTGTTCTCTCTGTACGTTTTTCACCGTGTCCTTGGCCACTGTTGGAAGCCTCCTATTTATAGGAGACAAGGTTGTTGGGTCCTCTCCGGCGATCGTCCCGTCATGTGGGGCTGTTCCCTTAAAGTCCGAGGCTGCTGCTGGCAGCCAGCTGTGCGAGCCAATGGGAAACCTGCACGCATCTTGAATCGCTGTCTGGAGAGGATCCACCTTGTACCTTTCGGCGGGCCTGTCGGTAGGTGAAAGGTTGGTGACAGGCTGGGGTCAAAGGCCTTATCTTGCGGCGCCTTTTGTGGATCTGCACGTGGGTCTACGTCCGAGATTCGGTCTTCGAAGACTTTGACGGGTGTCGGATTCACATGCAGTATGGGACGATCGTCTACAGTCCGATATTATTGGAGATCGCTAGATGCCTACAGACGATCGCCTTTGGACGCCGATGTTAGGAATATGCCCTCGAATGCCACTCAGGGGATGAGAGAGTAGGGGCATTGTACTTGTAATTATGGAATAAATAATAAAAAGGCAATTCGATTCATTCACTGTTTATTGTATTTCAATTGCATTCTTGACTTGGTAAACATTGAAGTGAAGTCCATGTAAATAAACTGAACATTCCATTCTCGTTATGGGATAAGAGAAAATGCCTTCGGAAGTGTTTAAAGTTTATTCTGAAAATCGTCGCAAGTCAATAAACTTAAATGGGCATTAAGTTTTAATAAGACTTGTATAATCGATGCTAGACGTGTGCACGTTTTGATAGCATAGTTATAAAGTATATTGGTGGGACCAGATACTCGAACACGACTCATACTCGATTCAGTCCACAGTATTCACTCTCGAAGAGTCGATGACGAATCAAAAGGTTGTGATAGTGTATGTGGACCTTAGACTTGAGGATTCGGTAGAAGATGTGCTGTGACGTTTAGTTTGTCATTAGAGTAGTTAGACTCATTTGCTTAATTGCCGAGTCGACCTCGAAGTGCGGACTATACGGGCGAGTAGCGATCTTTACCGTATGCCAAGAAAGGATTTTATCTCTGTTAGTGAGCAGTATATGTTCTATACGGTTAATGGCAAATAAGATCATGAGTCTTTGGCCAAAGCATTACGATATAGTCGTATTAGATACACTATTAATCTCGGTCTTGATTTGCATTAACACATGTATAGAGTCTAGTCAATAGTAGGGTTTGACTTTACCGTGACGAAGACTTGACCGGGACATCCGATAAAGGGTCTATACGTATATAGTATTCACGACATAATGGTTCGGAATGATCCCTTCATTCGTTCTCGGTCGGGTTTACGGCGGCCCGCTAGTCGGCTAAGTGCCGCCCGCACTCATTAGTTCCTCCCAATGCCGGCCGAGACGGACCTACGAGTCGCGCATCGGGAGCGTTGACGGATAAATGTGAATTTATTATCTCTCTATAAATATTAGATATTGGATATCTAATAATGATTTATTAGATAAATCAAAATAGCGGTCTTATGAATTAAAATTAAGTTCTGGGTGATTAATTTAATTCATAAATTATATTTCTTAGAGAAATATATTTGTATTTGATATTATTAATTAATTAGATTAATTAATTAATATAAATACATTGGTGATTAAACGGAGTGTATTTAACGAGTCGTTTGATTTAACGTCTGCAGACACGATCCGAGTGAATCGGCTCGTTTTCTAGGAAAATTCCACCATGGGCCGCCCTCCCTCTCCCCACATCACATGGAATCATTTACATGCATGTGTATGTGTTAGTTGTATTTTTGTTATTATGTGTTGACATTTTATCTCATTATTAGACATATTAATTATATGTTTGAGAGATATATATTAAACACAAATGATAACAACTAAAAACACACACATACACATACTTTCTTGTTGCTCCTGGCCGAGAGTGATATTGAGAGGAGGGAGAATTTTTTTCATCTTATTTTCTTTCACTTTGAGTTGAGGAAAAATAAGAGATAAATTGAGAGAAAAAAATTCCTACGAGTTCCCTAGCCGTGTTCTTGGAGAACGGAGTCTCGTTGAATTTTTTCCAGGCAACTTCCGACGCGTGTGAAGTAGAGGCTTCGAAGTTTCGGTGCTTGGAACGAAGGGATTTCGTGTTCGTGACGGGGTTCGTGATCATCGTCTACACTTTACGAAGATTTATTTCAAAGGCTTCAAGGGTATGAATCTTTATCTTTGTATTTTTTTTTCGTATATACGTTACTTGATTGATTCTGTTTGGGATTCGTATTTATTTCTGCTGCGTATTTCGTTTTATTTTCGGAATCCCAACAGCCGATTGCTGGGTGCTTGCCCAGCATCTGTCTTCTTTGGCTGGCCCCTGACCATCATGCCGATCGCCATCGAGGCGTATAAATCGCCACACAACAATTGCCCCCCAGCTCCCTCTGATGTTGAAAACATGGGGTGAGGTGGCACTGTTGGCGATCGCCTATTCTAGACGATTGGCTCGTCTGCTTGTGACAAGGACAATCGTCGCCTGGACGATCTGATTTTGAATTTGGATGATTTCCTTATGCGCTGGAAATAGCGGGAAATGGAGGTGGGCTCTTGAAATTTTGCAGGGACACGCGTTGCGCTATCATTTGGGGAGTCCGACGGTTTTGTCAGACTTGTCGTCTGGCGTGCCCTCGAAACGATGCGTACGCGGGTTTCGAGGGCTGCATTTAATGTATCCCCCCCGACGGTTGCACTCCAGCCCCTGGGATTTCGCCTATTTGCAAAGAGGTCCCTGTACTCACCTATAAAAGGGCTAGGGTCATTTCAGTTTATCTCTTTATGCGCCCTTGCCTTTTAGATGAGACTCTGCCGAATTTCCTTGAAGATTCCAGTGCCGACCGTCTTTCTTTCTAGGTAAGAACCAAAATCTTCTCTTCCCCTTTACTTTTAAGAACATGTCTGGAGGCGGATCTAAAACATACGAGGCTGGTAGCTCTTCCGCCGTTGTGGCTTCGCCTGACCGGGAAGAAACCCTCGTGGTTCTCAACATGGAGACGGCCGTTGTGGCCATCCGTGCGGGAATAACACCTGCGGAGGTTGAATAACTCTTCAATGAGGCCGACGTGGCGAGATCAGCGGCGGTGGCGGAGCAGGGGGACTCGTCGGTGGATGAGGATGAAGTGGTATGGCTGTCTTGGGAGCAGAACAGCGTGTTCGGCCCTGCCTATTTAGATTTCGCCAAAGCTTATGGAGGGTATTGCCGGACCATGTCCCGAGTTTGACTTCGAAGCGTATTCTGTCGCCCAACCCTACGAGCCCGTGAGGCGGACATCATTCTGGGCCGCAGACCATTCCTTATGGACCCTTGGACAGATCCGGAGTTCGGCGACCAGGAAATACTTGCTTCGCTGGAGGGAGAAATTCCACATTCCTTCCGATGTTTCATTGTACGTGCCCTCGGAGAACGAACGTGCCGACTAGCCTCCCGAGGGTATGGTCGTTGTTAGTGAAATTATCCTGGAGGCCGGATTACGGTTTCCCTTGCCGTTCGCCGTGTCGTATTTGTTGATCGCCTGGAATGTGGCGCCGCTCCAGTTGACGTCGAACGCCTGGCTGCAGATCATCAGCACCTTGACATTGATCGGCGGTCATCGGTTGTTTCGTCTGCCTCCTGCACTGGAAATGAACTATCTTTTCAAGCTGACCGCGCAGAAGGGATCGGTAGGAGGCTACCATATCCAGGGTCGCATGGGTAGGGTGGTCCTTGGGGTGCCAAACAAGGTTCGGGGTGACCTGGCAAAGTGGTGCTGGGTCGGCGGAGCATGGAGGTCGGCATCGAGTGATAAGCTGGAGGAAGAGTTGGATATCCCCACCAGTTTTCGGGAGAGGAATCCGAGTAAGGGTTTCAACTATCCCTTTATTAGGATACACCTTGAACTGATCTAATTTGGTTTCCTTTTTTCAGGATCACTTGTTCCAGCGATCGGCGATCTCCCCTTTGATTTCTTGATCGTCTGGGGGCGAATTCGCGGCCTGTCGGACTCCTACATCGACGTTCGCTCAGTCAGCTACGAACTTCACCGGTTGGGAGCTCGATTGTTTCGCTACCCTCGCCACCTGAAGGTTCCAGGTATGAATTTTTACTTCCTCTTTCCTGTATGACGATCGTCTGATTGAAGTAGATGTCTAACTTGTCTGAATTTCTTCTTTGACAGAGATCCATTTTCCCCATTATACCGAGCCGCCGAGAGAGATCTCCATGTCGAATCCTGGTCTTTTGGGTCGTCTTCACCAGGGCAAGAAGGCGGGTCGTGCCTCAGCAACGACGTCCCGTCCTGTCCCTGCGGTGAGGCCTACTACGGTGCCGGTCGTCGAGCCGGAAGTTCGGGAGGAAGGACAGCTCCAGCGCAACCGCAAGAGGTGGAGGCCAGAGGAGTCCCTGCCAACTGCTGACGTGGAGGTATCTATTTTGGAGCCACCGGTTGCCGCGGCGCCTATCTCTACTGTTCCGATGGCGGAGGGATCTGGGCCATCTACTGCCTTCCTGAAAACTGCAGCAATCGCCGAAGCCGAAACTCCTCGGGGCAAGCCCTTCTTCGGTCGCGACCCCGAGCTGGTAAACAGGTAAGACCGGTTTGATCTTTCTGAGTTAGGCTATTTGTGTAGGATGTATACTAACTCCTTTGTTTCTATTTGTGTTACAGGGTCCGTCTTGCCGATCCAGACATCTCGCTGATGGTGCTGGATTTCTTGGCGAGCAAGTCTCCGCGCCAGTCCCTCGATGTTCCTTCTTATGTCTCCTGGGCCATCAACTCTCTTCCTAAAGCCTGGACGACCGACCTCGATGCGATTGCTTGTCGGAGGTCTGGAGATGCCATGCAGGCGACGCTCGCCCTGACTCTCCAAGCGGCGACGATGGCCGCCCAAGCCGCTAAGGATTATGAGGGGCGACCCTCTAATGCTCGCCTTCATCAAGATCTCGAGATTGCTCGGAACCAGAATACCGAGTTCGCTAACCGGATCGCGGCCATGGAGAAGAAACAAATCGAGACGGCCAAACGGGCCAAACAAGACCTCGACCGGATGAAGCAAGAGCTTGGCCGGTCCAAGGAAGTGGCCGATCGATTCCACGACCAGATGACGGATGCTCGTTGGTTGCACGCGGCCTCGCAGGAGGAGGCGACTGGGCTGAAGGCGACAGTGGATCGTCTCAACAGCGAGCTGGATAAGGCGAAAGGTGAACTGGCCGCCAAGGTAGCCGAGCTTGCGGATGCTGAGAAGACGACTGCGGGGCTGAAGGAGCAGTTAAGGGAGATCGAGACCGATCCTTACCTTAATGTGGGATACGTCGGCGAGTTCGCCTATTATATGGCCTATACCGACGCTATCCGTGCCGCCAAGAAGGTAGGGATCGAGGTCGGCCCTATGATGGAAACCTTCAAGGCCTACGTACTCGAGCATACCTTGCATCCGGACTTCTCCCTGCCGATCCTCGATCTCGCCGACTTAGGGATTGATTTGAGCTGGTATCCGCTTCCGGATAAACTTATCTATCCCGAGGCCGGTGAGGGATCGCGCGCCGATCCACCTGCTGGGGGCGAAGGCCAGTCGGGGGCGGCCTGAGAGATGGCGGAGTTGTTTTGTTTTCCTTCACTTTGTAATTTCCAGTTTTCTCTTGTATTGCCTGCGGGCTTGAATGTACCAATTTTTTCGAATGGAATAAAATACTCCTTTTCCGTATCTGATTCTTCACATGTACGATCGTCTCTTTTGAATATTTACTTATGCATTTATACAAGTGTTTATGTAATTGCATCTGATGCCTTGTTCGCCTGATTGACTGTTTGAATGTTGAATGGATCCGAATGTATTCGTACACTTGGAAATTCTTATTTGTAAATTTCTTGCATGTGTGTGTTTGAACGAAGCCGATCGTGTATGGTCACTTACTCCCGATCGTGTTTCAGGAATAGCTCCACTTTGCCCCTTGTTTTTGTTTACTTAGTGCAAGTAAGGGAACGAAAATAGTATGTTTGGTGAGCTATCCTTCGTTTTGCCGATTCTTTGAGGGAGAACGACTGTGTGCACGGTCGCTGAGTTCGATGGACCGACTTCCCTAGCCGTGTCTTTATGTGCGAGGGACATTCCATCGGTAGGTATGTCCCGCGACTCACTTTATTGTTAGGGTCCTCCGTTAGGCTGCGCCCGCCTTGTATTTAAACGAAAGGCGAGCGGTCTTGGTCTGGAGGAGTCCTTGCACGAGGCGTTCGTCGGTTTATTCGACTCCACGTCTGCGGCTTGTTTGCACTTTTCTACCTCGGGTCGCCATGTTAGATGGCGACCCTCGATAGTATACATTGTGATGAGGTAGGGACGCGTCGCCTTTGTCCGGGTACATCATGTTAGATGATGTACTTTGAGGGCGTGCGAGCGTGTCCACAGATTTATTTGGAGAGTCCTTCAGCTACGCTCGCCTCGTATTTAAACGAAGGGCGAGCGATCGCAGCCCAAAGGAACCTTGCATGGACGAAGCTGTCGGTTCCATCGACCTCCAGGACCATGGCTGCACTTTTTCTACCTCGAATCGCCATGTTGAATGACGACCCTCGATGGTATACATTGTGCTCGGAGGGACGGTCCCTTGCATAGGTCTGTCAAGTTTAGACGATGACCTCTTGTGGGGCGAGCGAGTCGTCCTCTTTCTAGTTGTTCGTTTTCGTCGAGGCGAATCATATAGATGGGATAGGGAAATCTCATTACACTCTTTGTAGATTGTGTAATTGAAACTGAATACAAAGTTCTCACTAGTAGTATTTCTTCAAATGTATGGCATTCCAGGGATATTGGTCCGGAGTGCCGTCAGGGTGTTCAAGTTCGTAGGCTCCCCTAGTTAGCCACTTAGATATCCTGAAGGGGCCTTCCCAATTCGGGCCAAAGACTCATGTGTGGGCTGGACTTTTTTGAGGACTAGGTCACCTACTTGGAACCGTCTTTCCTTGACTTTCAAATTGAAGAACTTCTTGGATCTCCTTTTGTGGATTGTGTTCTTCATTTTCGAGGTCAGTCGCCGTTCTTCGAGCATGTCCAAGTCGATCCGCCGGGCCACATCATTGTCCGTCGCCATCTCTTGTTCTGTTCGGTGGGTGAGGACGGCGATCTCTGAAGGGATCACTGCTTCTGTTCCGAAGGCGAGGGCGAATGGGGTTTCGCCGGTTGAGTTTCGGGTCGTCGTTCGATATGACCACAAAACATTTGGAACCTCGCTCGCCCACCGTCCTTGTCTGGATTCAAGTCGTGCTTTGATTGTATGTTTGAGGATCTTGTTTACAGTCTCTACCTGCCCGTTCGTCTGAGGGTGGTAGGGGGCCGAGAACAACTTTTTGATTCACCACTTCTCGCAGAATTGCATGACTTCTAAACCGTCGAACTGCTTTCCGTTGTCAGAGATGATAGCATGGGGCAGACCGAATCAGCATATGATGTTCTTCCATATGAACTTAATTACTTGTTCTTGGACGATCTTGTTGAGTGGCTCGGCCTCAGCCCATTTTGTGAAGTAATCGACCCCTACAATGGCAAATTTACATCCTCTTGGCGCAGTTGGCAAGGGACCGATGAGGTCGATGCCCCATTGGGCGAACGACCATGGGCTGTACATAGAAGTGAGTTGATCGGGGGAGAGTTTGATGTTTGGGCCCATCACTTGACACCTGTGACACGATCTGGCATAGGTGATCGCATCTTTCTGAAGCGAAGGCCAGAAAAAGCCTTGCCTGGTTGTTTTGTGGATGAGAGCTCGCCCGCCAGCATAGTTCCCACAGATCCCGTCATGGATCTCGGCTAAAACGATCCGGCCTTCCTCCGGCGTAATGCACTTTAGGAGGGGAAGGCTGAAAGCTCGCTTGTAAATCCGGTCGTCCAGTAGGGTGTATCTGGTTGCACAGAGTTGAAGCTGGCGAGCTTTGATATGGTCGTCAGGGACCGTTCCGTCCTTTAAGTATTTAATGAACGGAGTCATCCAATTCTCCTCGGCAATGGCAAATGTGGTAACCAGGTTTCTGTCGATCGCCGACTTTGCTGATTTCGTGATTTGGATGTTAAAGAAATCGGCCGCCCCATCTAATGATGCCAGTTTGGATAGGGCGTCGGCCTGAGAATTGTGCTCTCTCGGGACTTGTTCGATTAGCACTTCCTCAAATTTCGTGCACATTTCAGCGACCAGTTCTTGGTATTTGATCATTTGTTCGCCGCACGCCTCATATTCTCCCTTGACTTGGTTCACGACTAAGAGGGAGTCCATGAAGATGTGGAGACGGCGAACATCCAGGGCGAGGGCTAGATCGAGCCCGCCCACCAAGGCTTCGTATTCGGCCTCATTGTTGGTCGCCCGAAACCCGAAACGTACAACATTTGTGAAACTTTGTCCATCGGGGCTGATAAGGACAATCCCTGCCCGTGCTCGCGAGTTGGTTGCCGAGCCATCCACGTACAACTTCCAAGCGGGGCGACCGATCTGGGTCGGACTGGGTGGGAATGTTAATTCCACCATGAAGTCCGCCAGAGCTTGGCATTTGATCGCCGTGCGAGGAGCGTACGTGATACCGTATTGGGCGACCTCCAGTGACAACTTGAGGAGTCTCCCGTTAGTGTCGGGCCGGTGCAGGACTTGCCTTAAGGGGAGAGTCGTCAGGACCTCCACTTGATGTTCGAAGAAGTAGGCCCTTAGCTTGCGGACACTCATGACTAGAGCGTAGGCGATCTTCTCTAGAGGCGTGTATCGCGTTTCCGCGTCATGGAGTGCTTGGCTAACGAAATAGATCGGCAAGTAGGCTTGCCCCTCTGCTCGTACTAAAACAGCACTTAGTGCGACCTCCGAGGCCACCAGGTAAAGGAATAGTTTTTCGCCGGGGATCGGCTTTGCCAATATCTGGGGGTTAGATAGATATTACTTGATTTTGGCGAATGCTATTTGACTCTCCTTTGTCCATGCGAACTTCTTGTTCTTTATGGTCGCGAAGAATGGCTTGCTTTTATCCCCGAGCCAAGATATGAAACGGTTGAGGGCAGCTAGACAACCAGTGAGGCATTGCACCTGTTTGATATTCCGTGGTTCCTGCATGCCGAGGATCGCCTGGATCTTGGTGGGGTTTGCCTCGATACCTCTTTGGCTCACGATGTGCCCTAAGAACTTTCCAGAGCTTACCCCGAAGTTGCATTTCTTGGGGTTTAACTTCATATTGAACTTCTCGAGGATGGCGAACGTATCGGTAAGGTCATTGAGGTGATCTTCCTTCTTGAGGCTTTTGAGCACGATGTCGTCAATGTAGACCTCCATGGTCTTGCCGATCTGGTTGGCGAACATCCCGTTGACTAGCCGTTGGTAGGTCGCCCCTGCATTCTTCAAGCCGAACGGCATTCGGACCCAAAAGTATATGTCTTTTTCCGTGTGGAACGATGTGTGCTTTATGTCTTTCTCCGCCATTGGGATTTAATGGTATCCGGCGAAGGCATCCATGAACGACATCATTTCGCAACCTGCTGTGCTATCGACCAAGTGATCAATATGAGGCATCGGAAAGTGGTCTTTTGGACATGCCGCGTTGAGGTCGGTGAAGTCGATGCATAACCTCCATGAGTTGTTCGGCTTTTTGACGAGCACCGCGTTGGCGACCCACTGTGGTTCGTCTGTAGCTACTCCGATTCGTTTGTTATCGAGTAGCTTTTTAACTTCTATGTCGAGCACTGCGTACTTCTCAGGACCGAATTTCCTACATTTTTGGTGAACAGTCTTCCTTACCGGGTCGATCTTTAGATAGTGGCAAGCGTGTTCTGGATTTATGCCAACCATATCTTGATGCAACCAGGAAAAGACTCCAATGTTCTCACGTAGTAAATTGATCAGATCCTCCTTTAATTCGAGGTCGACGCTTGTGCTGATCTGTACTTCCCGCTCCGGGCGAGCCGGATCTATCGTTATGCTCTCCAACTCTTCGATGGGGATGGTCGCCTCTCGTTTGGAATGATTTCCAGACTCGATCCTTGGATCGATGTCGAGGCTTGGCTCGAAACCGATCCTTGGCTCGATGTCGTCCGTCAACCGTTGTGAGATGCCGTCCTCTGAGTCGGGCTGGCACAAGGTGCTTGGCTCGTCGATCTCCATCGGTTGATTGTCGATTGTCTCAATGTTATAAATAGTATGGGAAGTGTTGAAAGAAGTTACGACACAGGAGTAATTCAAACATTTTTTAGCCATTAATTGGTCTCCTTTTATAGTACCGACCGTCCCATCGGCAGTGGGGAATTTGATACAGTAAAAGAAGGAGGAGGCGACCGCCTCGAAGGTTTCTAGAAATGGACGGCCTAGGAACCCATTATAGATGCTGGGCCTATCTATGATTACAAAATTTAGGTTCTTAGTAATCCTAACCTTGGTATCGTAGTAACATATCAGCTCGACAGAGAGCTTGATCCTCCCATAGGCTTGGACTGTGCTATCGCCGAACCCTTGAAGCACGGTTTCAAAAGGTTTGATGTACTTGGTCAGGTTGCCGAGCTGGTCAAGAGCAGATTTGAATATGATATTGCAAAAGCTCCCATTGTCAACCAGCACGCGATCGACCGTTTTCCCAAGGATACATGCAGAGATCACCAATGCATCCTCTTTGGGGCACTGCACTCCCTCCCTATCCTTGTTGGAGAAAGTGATGAGCGCGTCTTTGGAGATGGTCGGCTCTGGGGGTACCACGACATGGACCCCGGCGAACGCCCTTAATTCGGCCTTCCGTTTTCTGTTCGACATGGTGGAAACTGGGGAAAGTACTCCGAGGTTTCCACCTCCTGCCTGAAGCATATTGACCCGACCGCCAGGGTTGATCGGAGGGATTGATTCGTCAGAGTACTCTGGCTCGTTCTGCTCGATCATGGCGATCGGATTAGGGGAGATTCCGTCGTTCTGGCGGCGATCGCGCCCCCTGGTTCTTTCTGCCTGGGGTTCTGGCTTGGTGACCAAGTTATCCAACTTGCATTCCTCAAACAATCTCCAGAGTTGTCGGAGGAGGTCGCGACATTGGATGGTGTTGTGGCCGGGACTCTTGTGGTAGGCACAAAATTTGTTGCGGTCTAGATGATCGTTGTCCCTTATCGGATTTGGTTTGTTAAGCCATTCGCGCCCCTTGATGACATTAAAGATGGGGGCCAGAGATAGATTGAGGTTGCGGAGGAGGTGAACCTCCACGTCCTCGAAGGCTTTGAATTCACCAGGCGGCTTTGCGACCGCCTTTCTGGGCTTGGCGACCGCCTTCTTTTGGATGTGGGATGGCGCCTTCCCTTCTCCGGCAGATCCCTCGCCTAAGCGGAGGGTGAGCATCCTCTGTCTGGCCAGGAAATCAGCGGCCCTGGCGCGGAAGATCGCATAGGTCGGGGGGATGTCCTTTGTAAGGTGCCTGAACATGGGTGAGTGGCCGTAGAATCCCCCTAGGACTGAGTAGAGAGCGAGATCGTCGCTAATGGGCTCGCTGGTGAGGACTATTTCGTCCACCCGGTCGATGTAATCTTCATCGGGCTCGTCTTTCCCCTGCCTGATTTTCATCATGCAGCGGGGACCTTCTGGCCGAGCAACTTTGGCGGCGAAGTACGACGTGAAGTCGTTCACCAGCTTCTCAAAACAATTAATCGAGCGAGGTGGTAGGGAGATGTACCACCTGTGGGCGAGGTCGCCCAATGTCAATGGGAACATCCGACATTTCGTCGCGTCCGATGCTCCGCATCCGGTCATGTAAATCTGGAATTTGCTCAGATGGGTCTCAGGATCCGATCTCCCCTCATATAGAGGTGTTAGAGGGGGAGCGATCTTCGGTTGAACTGGGGCGAGCTCGATCTGGACCGCGAGTGGCTCACTCGGTCCCGCGATCAATCTCCTGGCGCCTGCCCCAGTTTCTAGGAGCGCCTTCATTTCGTCGAGCTGGCGCTGCATGGCGGCCATTGCCGTAGCCTGACTGCTCGTTGATTGGCTCCCGGAGCGTGAGCCAAGGCGATCATGTACTGATCCCCTGGCCCCATGGTAGATGATGAGTTCTCCGCCACCGGGCTCTGTTCTTGGTTGAGCGGGGGCCAGTTGGCCGGCTTGTCTTCTGGGAGTTGGATATGCCGAACTCCTGGTGATGGATTCAGACTCCGATGCCTCCCGGATGGGGCCTGAACGCCCAGGTCGCCACAAGAGATCACTCCCTAGGCGGCTGAAGACGGAGTCGTCCCGTCTTACGAGAGCCTTTTCCTGCGGCTCGGGGTTTTCTGTCGATTTATCAACGTATATCCCATTGAGCTTCCGCTTGCCTGCTCGACGGATGGCTGACGGAGTAATAGTGGGCGAATCGCATGCCCTTCGTCGCTCCCTGAGGATGGCTATAGCCTCCTCAATCTGTTTCGCGGTCTAGAACTGATCGAGTGAGAGGCTGGGACCGTCCCTCGGGGGCGGGAGTGAGAGTCTAGCGTCGCCGCGATCACCTTCCGCCGTAGGCTGGGATTCAGTCTGGGCCGGAATGAGATGTCCGGCAGATAGCAGGGTGGCTCTTTTGGAGGTCGTGGCAGATGTCATGTTTCTGAAGGCTTTTTCTTTGAAGAACAGTGAGTGTTTCTTCAAGTCTATGCCCCGTAGAACAGTGAGTGTTCTTCGAGACGATCGGAATAAAAATGAAGGTTAAAATGTTGCCCCTTATTCTAGCGCTAATTGTTGTTACCCAAAATATTATCCGGAGATGATATTTCTGGAATGGACGAGTAACAAACAAATGCGAGAACACTTCCGTGGAAAAATAGGTAACATAAGATTTGCCGGGGTTGTTAGTCCCGGACTTGAATGCTCTCGCGAGATGTTATTAATATAAATGCTTTGGAGTACAAATATTAATGTTAGAATCTATTACAATGAGTGTAAAGACTTTTAGTTATCTTAGCTGTGGAGCATGAAGATTGCCGGAAGAACCAGATATGAAGCTCTGTGAGTCTTGCTTTTTTGTGCAAAGTGACGTTTCTCAGACATGTAATTTCATCAGACGGTGTGCGTGTTGATCCTCAGAAGACGGAGGCTATTCGAGATTGGCTACCTCCGAAGAATGTTAAGGAAATCCGAAGCTTTCTCGGATTAGCCGGTTATTATCGGCGGTTTGTGGAAGGATTTTCTAAAATTGCTCAACCCATGACAAACCTTTTGCGGAAGGATAAGAAATACACGTGGTCCGACGCGTGTCAACGGAGTTTTGAGGAACTCAAGAGCCGGTTATTTTCAGCACTTGTCCTTTCCTTGCCGCAAGGGACGGAGGGATTCGTGGTTTATAGTGACACATCCGGACACGGTCTTGGATGTGTATTAATGCGGAATGGGAAAGTTATTGCTTATGCTTCACGGCAATTGAGACCTTACGAGGTTAATTATCCGACCCACAACCTGGAGCTAGCAGCCGTGGTGTTCGCATTGAAGATTTGGCGCCATTATCTTTATGGCGTTACCTGTCAAATATTCACCGATAATAAGAGTTTGAAGTATATATTTACTCAGAAGGAGTTAAATATGAGACAGAGGCGGTGGTTGGAACTAATCAAAGATTATGATATTGAGATCCTATACCACCCGGGAAAGGCGAATGTGTTCGCCGATGCCTTGAGTCGCAAGTCCATTCAAGAGCAAATGCTTGCTCATTTAACAGTTCAGAAGGAGCTTCAGTAGGAATTCCTTCGACCCGAGATCGAGGCCTGGTTACAGCGAGTGCAAGGGCCACTTTGCATGTTGGAGATTTCTTCGCCACTTGAGGAGGTAATCAGGGAGAATCAGGGTTTAGACCCGTTTTTGTCGTGCATCCGAGAGGATGTGGCTCATGGTAAAGCCCCTCGATTTGTGGTCCACGAGGATGGACTTTTGCGATTTAAGAATCGGTTATGCGTACTGGCAAATGACGAGTTGAAAAACTCGATTTTGAGAGAAGCTCATGCTACCCCTTATTCCATTCATCCGGGGTCTAGTAAGATGTACAAGGACTTGAAACAAAATTACTGGTGGAGTAATATGAAGCGAGAAGTCGCAGAATTTGTTTTGAGATGTTTAACCTATCAGCAAGTCAAGATAGAACATCAGCGACTGGCGGGTATGCTGAAACCTCTCCCTATTCCAGAGTGGAAGTGGGAAGATATTTCTATGGACTTTATCACGAGTTTGCCAACGAGTCATCGTGGCATGAATACAATTTGGGTAGTTGTGGACCGTTTAACTAAGTCAGCTCATTTCCTCGAGATTAAGGATATGTGGGGTCCCGAGAGACTTGCCCAGTTGTTCATCAAAGAGATAGTGAGATTGCATGGTACTCCTAAGAGTATTGTTTCTGATCATGTTGGGCGATTCGTGTCACATTTTCTGAAATCAGTTCATCTTGCCATGGGAACTCAGCTTAATTTCAGCACATCTTTTCATCCTCATTCCGACGGACAATCAGAGAGAACTATTCCGACATTGGAGGATATGTTGAGGGCATGCGTCCTCGATTGGAAAGACGATTGGGAAGCCCAACTACCGTTAATTGAGTTCACATACAATAACAATTGCCATGCTTCGCTTAAGATGGCACCTTACGAGGCCTTGTACGGTCGTCGTTGTCGATCTCCTTTGTGTTGGGATGACTTATCAGAATCAATCGGCACTGATCTCCTTTGTTGACCGCTCAGAGTCGACAGAAATCATATGCAGATAATCATCGTCGACCACTAGAGTTCGAGACAGGTGACCACGTTTTGGTCAAGGTATCCCCGAGTTGAGGTATCTTCCGTTTCGGGAAGCGGGGAAACTTGAGTCCGAGATTCATCAGACCGTTTGAGATTTTGGATCGAGAAGGCAATCTGGCTTATCGATTGGCCTTACCTCCGGCGTTGAGCCGAATTCATAATGTGTTTCACGTCTCCCAGTTTCGTAAGAATGTTGCCGACCCAAGTCACGTACTTCAGTTCGACGAAATCGAGATCGCGGATGATCATTCGTATGAGGAGCGTCCTATACGAGTTTTAGAGCGGCAAATCAAGCAGTTGAGGAACAAGACGATTCCTTTGGTCAAGATTCAATGGTCTAGACACGGAGTCAAAGAGGCTACTTGGGAAACCGAAGATAGCATGCGGGAGAGTTATCCCGAATTGTTTGACCCTTAGTTTCGGGGACGAAACTCTTTTTAAGGGGGGAGTATGTAATACCCGATTGTAATTCATTCATGATCATTCAGTAATTATCAGTCAGTCATTGTCACTCGGTAATTTTTCACTCATTAATAATCACTCATCATTCATGATTCATTCATTTGTTTTCATCGTTGGCATATTTTAATCTTGTATCAGTTACCGATCGTCATTCATCTCCGTTTGAGGATCGAGACGAGAGTATTATCATAATCATCGTGAATGGTAGTCTTGTGTTGGAAGTATCATCTATCGCGTGTTATTGGACTTAATTACATTCATACAAGTATTGTATGTCAGATCATTCACCTTTCGTAACGAGAAAACGGAGTTGTCGAACTGTGGCATTTCTAGCAGTGCAGCCGTAACTTATCATGCATTACGTCCGTAACATGCATTCATTGGCTTAAGGATATTTTGGCCGAAGGTGAGATACGGCCGTAAGGTAGGCAGGCTACGGCCGTAACATGCGTTCGTGGTTTTCAGGACATGTCGGACGAAGAGGGCTTACGGCCATAAGCGTTGCAGCATATGGCCGTAAGATGAGGAAGGTACGGCCGTAAGTCTTGGCCGGTTACGGACGTACGATTCGAGCAGGGTGCCCGGTCAGTTTCGACGAAGGTTTCATACGCCCGTACGCCTTGCCGAGTACAGCCGTAATAGTCTAGTTACGCCCGTAAGGCATGTGCGGATACGGCCGTATGTCTGTCAGCAGATGTTTCGATGAAGGCGAGTTATGCCCGTATGATATGGCTGGTTACGGCCGTAAGGCCGTTGACTTGGGGATGTTACGGCCGTAAGTAGGCCGAGTTATGGCCGTAACCATGGCAGTACTTAAGGACTTGGACGGGACTTTGAGCTCATTTTTCTCATTTCTTCACCTTGTTTCCGAGAGAGAGAGTTTGAGGGAGAGATTTTTCATCATCAATCACTTGGATGTTCGGTTTTCATCACCTTCATTCGTTTGTGAAGCTTGGATAGTCGATTTAACATGATTTCACCGGATCAAAGTATTTGGATCTTCAAGAGGTAAATTCTTCAACACTTTAGATTTTGATTTTGTGTTGGGTTATGATGTTTGGACGTGATGATCATGATATATGAAGTGATATACTTGTGATTATGTATTGTTAAGGATTATCATCGGATTATTTGGGTTTATTCAAGAACACCTTGAATATTGATTTGGATTTGGAGATTTTTGATTAGATGTTGTTTGAAATCTCGATTTGGATATTCATTTTTGGATTATGGATTGTGTTGAAGATGTTTTGTTGGATTGAAACACTCCTTGGAAGTTTGGTATCGATTAATTGAGAATTGGTGGTAAACAATCGAAGATTGTTTACAACGTGTTTGTCATAATACCCCAATGAACTTGGATTTGTCATATCGACGTTTTGAGTTTGTTATAATCGTGCTTGTTGTGTATATTGAGCGGATTGTTGGTAATTGTGTTATTTAATGTTGTTCGAGTGACCGACATCTCATTGTAGGACGTTTGTTCGAGGAAGGACATTCTTCACCGGTATTGTGTAAGTTAATTCTTACTCGGTTAAAAGGATATTCATTCCTTTCGTTGTTGTTCAGTCATAATCATAACTCATTCATAAAGTATTAACTGTATTGAGACTTGTAATTGTCGAATAATCACTTCATTCACGAGGAACGACGGTTCCAATCATTTCATTGAGCTATCATTCACTTCAGTATTATTTCATCTCGGTGAGTCATTCTTGACTTTTTCGGATTGTTATTCATTAATATTCATCATGGTCATTCTCGTTCATATGACCTTCTGGGTTCGTATTGCGTGGCCGGGTGGTGATGTGTGGAATTTTTAATCGGGCACATGATGGTCACGTGTTCGGGTTCACCAACACAATGGACTGTGCACACGGTAATGTACCTCCGTGAGACTAATTAGGTACAAGGGCGGGTGTGTCCAATCACTCGTCTTGTGCACATGCACATACCATTACGGGTGTGCTATGATGCCCCTCTTCAGCTTAATTTCATAATTAAGATATACCATGATTGTGTATATTCAACTCTTGAGGATTGTTGTTCTGTGTAACTGACCCCATTGGGGATGTTGTTTTCAGGTCATGGCAAGGCTAAAGCACGGGAAGAGAACGTTGACGGCGAAGAGTCCCAGTGATACTAGTAGGGGGGCCCAGTCCTTTTTAGTCATTCGTGTTCTTCATTTTATTTCCGCTGCAGACTTCCGTTTGAATACTCATTTCTATTCAGTATTGTATATTTTATCTCCATATAAAATATACCTGTATTCTGTATTATCTTGGGTGTATTATAATGAAACTCCTCATCGGAGTAATGGATGATATAATGTGGTTCGGTATTACGATTATATTATTTAAGTCATAAATTTTCATTCACCTGGTGGGTCCCAGTCGGGGTCCACGACACTGTAATAGTCGCCTAGTTTGAAAATGACACTTTTCAAAATGAAAGTCTTACGGATGTTTTACGGAAAATGATTTTGGGCCGAGACCCAATCGATTTTGAAATAGATTTATAACTCAGGACCTGGGGTCCAAAAGGGTTTTCTACTTTTTAAACTTCTTGTAATGCGGGATGAGATATGGGCTGAGACCCTAGTGTTTCAAAAAGGCTTTTTAGTTTTCATAAAACTCCCGAAATTTGTAAAACTCTTTATCAATTGTTTATTTATTTCGTTCCTACCTTTTGAGGTTTTGGTTTACTTGTTCAAAACCCCTGCGTGGGTATGAGTTTCGGGGAAGAGTTATGTAGTCATGTCGGCATGTAATGTGATGTATTGTTCATTATGTAGTCATGTCGGCATGTAATGTGATGTATTGTTTTTGTATTTAGCCTGGTAGATCCTCATAGAGAGGGTCTGCGGCGGTATAATATTCCCGAATGGTTTGGGGGTGCTACATAATTAACCCTAATTCTCCTTAAGATCCACAGTGTGCACCCCCAGAATCAAACCGAAAATATTACACGCCGCAGACCCTCTCCGTGAGGATCCACCAGGCTAGACATCCAAACAACACAACTCATTACATACTGACATGATAAAATACCAAATCAACATACTAACTTGGTCTTTCATCACAAACATACAAGTCAAAATGCACATTTCTATCTCGACTCATACCCATGCAAGGGTAAAAAACACTCACAAACCAAAAGTACGACAGAAGAAAGACCATACACAAAATCCGACTGACTGCATCCAACAGTGGCCTTCGTGTGATTAGTATCATTCACCTTCCATCATCCTTCGCGCCGATCCTGTGTTTTGCTCCCAAACCTGCATGTACCTGGATGCAAAAACAGACATCCACCCCCGAATACTCGGGTGTTAGCAAAATTCCACTGTTTTGCTAGTACAAGTATAAAGTGTAAATACGAGTCATACATAACACATTCCGAGAATACAACACAAGACTTCCCGAGATATTTTGTTTAATTAAAAATAGTTCAAGTCTTGAAAGTAGAAACCAAAACAAGAAAGCACTTTGAAAACATTTTCAAATCTCGGGAGTTTTGAAAACATTTGCGATTGTAAGGTTCTTAATTCTTCGAAAGCCACTTAGGGTCACAGCCCCAAAGTTCATTTACCAAAATGCAAATCCGTTAACAAAAATACGGGGTTCACGACCCAACCATTCGTGTCACAAAATACAGGGTCCACGACCCAATTATTCCAGTCACAAAACACAGGGTCCACGACCCGATCATCAATTTCAATTCACTTCTTACGACATATTACACATAACACATTATTTTTATGCCATTTTAGCCAAACACCAAGACTCGATATATAATGTATCTTGACCCCGGGCACCAATCATTGTGATACTCCGGACATATCACAATTAATCATCAGTATAAATATTCTGGCAATTCTCGCGACCCGGTCCGGCCCACAAGCCACCAAGTCCCTGTGTGCCCCGTCGAGCAATCCCCAGGTGAGAATGCCCACTCGAAGTAACCCTCGCGACCTGGTCCAGCCGCTAAGCCACCAGGTCCCCGTGTGACCCCGTCGAGTCAATCCCCGAGTGAGAGTACCCGAGAACAACCAAACAACTCTTATCAATTCACATTTCTAAAACCACAATCCTCAAGAGTCAATCGCAATATATATAGTCGAGGTATTTTGCTAAAATGGCCAACTTATCCAACACATACTCATGACTCAAAGCTTATACAATTAACAAAGAAGCACACCATCTAAACAGCACCAAACGACACTACCAATATCACACAAGCTCACATATTCACACACATCCACATGACTCCACACGAAATCTTAACAAATAATTGAACTTTAACTTACCAACAGCAAAATCACACATAATGGCATCACTCGAAAATAAGGTGATCCTATACTCGACACCAACACGCATAGTCAATTAAGCACATTAATTCCCGGACACAAGAATCACCTTTTAATAAAACCATGATTGTAAATATACCGATTTTTTTAGAAAAATAGTTGTAAACAATTCGTTTAGCACATATCGTTGATTACCAACCATTATATCCACCAAAACACGTAATGTATGGGCAAGATACTTGCCTCAATAGTTGATACCGGACACTCCGACGAACATGGCTCAACCGGAAAACCTCGAACGCCCACAACTCTCCAGCGGAAATGGCGGTAACACAACCGATCGGGAAACGGCGAACGGAAGGGTTCCGATTCGAGTTCTTCGCAAGGAACCTGACCCTAATATCATACCATCAATAGATTAACGATCGTACGAGGAATAATGATCATAGAACGCCCGAATCCTCTTTGTGACATTTTATCGAACACCTTCAATGCGTCGATTAGAAACTCAATAAAATGACGAATCCTCGGCAATCCAATCGTGGAAAAACAAGGGATTCAATATAATACAACTTAATAATCATCAATCCACAAATATAAGTTATCACGGATCAAACGGGCGAAATCAAGTAAAACCCCCAATTTCCCCAAAACTAAGGTTTTAGGAAAACTAACCTTGATTCGCTGGATTGAAGGATGTTATGGAACGATCAATAGATGATATGAGCTCCCAAACTTTGTGGATTCATAGTATAACAACATATCTTCGACTCCTCCAGGACTCCAGCTGCGGACAGGAAAGGAAGGAAATGAAAAACGGGTGAAAATATGACTGCTCGGTCATATTTATACTGGTGCAGCCTAGCGTGCGCTAGCGGCCAGTATCGGCCCAGAAATCAGATTTGTGCTGCGGCGCGGCCAGAAGGGGTCGCGGCTCGCGGTACAGCCCGCTCCAGCATCAAAGGCACACGATGCAGTCTTAGCTATTTCGACCATAACTCCTTCGTCCAGACTCCGATTGTCTCACCGTTTAAGCCATTAGAAAGCTAACTTGATGATCTATAATATTGCAAAGATTCAGAATTTTTGGAGTTTCCAAGAATTAATGGTGACTTTACAAAGTCGAACTCACACGTGAAAAAGTCGATTAAGGACACGAAACTCAACAAAACGATACTGAAACGAACTCGGATGACAAAAAGTGTAGAATTAATCATTCTCGGAATGATAATATGGTCACAATAGATTTGCTAAGTTGGACTTTCGCCAAAAAAAGAAAATTACCAGAAATCAAAATTGCGGATATTACATACTACCCTCCTTAAAAGAAGTTTCGTCCCGAAACTTAAAACAAGTAGGGAGATGCAAAATCCCGCCAAGAAAACTCAACGAGATACACAAGAACCGAAAATTCGCGCCCAACGGTGAAATGTTACTAGCAACGCAAAGGCACATACGGTGTGAAAACACTCTCCACGACGACCAATGCAACGCCACCGGTAGAGACATAATAAAATCAACAAGTGACAACGTCATCAAACAGATAATAAAATCGAGTCAATCATCCGAAAAATCACAAAATATGAGGTGCTAAAACAAGAAAACATGCACAGTCAAGAAATCAGAAAATAACCACAATTAATTCGGATTACGCCGAAATCCTCAAAAACCACACTAGGCATCTCCATGTCCTTTCGGAGCAGAGACGCAACTTCGATCCTCAAATATCTTAGCTACCGACTCGCAATGCATGGTTCGGTGACCCACTTGGCTACACTCGAAATAGTTGACTAACAACAAACGACAATTCTTCGCGGTACGAGATCAGGCAGCGACAGTCAGACAACCAGAATCGAACAACAATGATCGAACATAACGATCGAATAATGACTCCGAAGTTCGCACTTCAACTCGAGACATTAAAAGAGCAGGTAAACTAAAAGTTGTTACTTCCGAACAATGTTCACAAGAATCGATCCGAACTCGAAAAGATCACAACGATATACAGATCAATTTGGGACAATATCCGAACTCGCTCGAATGACAAGGGTGAGAAACAACACAAGGTCAGAAGCATAAACTAACACAATCGAATTGATACAGTTGACGAAACGGAAGCGGAAAAAAATATAGGTATTACATCATATCACCTTTAAAAGAGGTTTCGTCCCCGAAACCTAAACAACGAGTACGAAGCGCTGGAATATCAACCTTCCCGGCCATATCCTGTTGGTCCTGCATCTGATCTCCATGACCAACTGTATTGCGGCACGACCGCATCCTCTGTCCCTCGGCATACGAAGCGGATTCTCACTCGATACGATGGCACAACTTCGCAAGAATAAATGTAAAGTACCAACTCAACATGACATATCACATACGGTAACTAGTAATAACTTGATAAGAAAATCCACGAGGTATCCTTTTAAATGATATCATTTGAAAATCCTTGGATTTGAATGCTATTCCAAATAAAACATTAAAAGTAGATTTGCTACCTCGGGTTGCTTCATCAAAACTTATAAACAATAGACTTTAACCATCTCATTTCGAAATCATTTGCAAAATAATATTTTCTGTGCAACCGGCATTGTCCAAACCACCACGCCACTACACACCAGCATCACCGTTAATAACTCACAAGGTAACTACGCAAGGTCATCAACCCATTCGTACGTACTTTAATCAATACAGGAAGCTTTCCCAAATCTGAGTTTGAAGTTTACACCGAGTGAGATTTTTCATCTTTCACCATGTATTTTTGAAAATAAAAAATCGTATTGGTTTTTGAAATAAAATATTAATATGGTGTGAAAGATTTTGAAATTCATGTACTCGAATTATTTGAAAATACAACAATATATTAAAATCATTTTCGAGAATCCTCCCAACACTACATGAAAATCAACGACGGTAACATTTTACAAAATATCTACATGTACTTTAAAACAACTCTTTCAAATACCGTCGAGGTTTTAATTGAGAATCCGAGGCCGGCTCGCCAATTCCAAATAATTTCCAAAGTATACACGGAGCCGCTGATTAATCGAACCGTCGAAACTTTATGAAATTATCAGGAAAGCGTTCTCGAACACACATACAACAGACATAATTTGAACATAATCAATTATCGCCTAGCGCTACAAAAAGTCCTAACACATATTCCCACACAACAGTTGTCATCACTAGACAATACACATAGAATATAGTCGAAGGTGATTGACTGCAAAACAGAGACCTGACGGCTAAAAATGCGGTTCCATAGCCTCTTCCCAGGTTGATTAGCGTGTGTTACAACAAAGATTAGCATGCACTAAACATACTACGTTAGCGCGCGTTAGCATCGTACTAAGCCTGCGCTAACTATTCTAATCAACAACACGATTGCAAACATATACACGGCAATACTAGAATCGAAGGTTACAAATAAGCATCAACATACGAGTCTGAATGCCATCGATTCACATAATTACAGCATCTCACAAGCAACCATCAAAAGACAATCATCATTCAAAACCGAAATTTCTCCTCTCAGCATGGAGGGTTATCTCAACGGAAAAATATCGAATGCCTCAGAGTTCACACTCCCATCTTAATCATAAAACTGGGCATCATTGCCCAAACGGCGGTAACATCATCAACACATATCTTCTGGCTAGCATTCATGAAACCGAAAAGTTACAAACGAGAGTCACGTCTTGAGTATATTTGAAGACCTCATTTGAGTTTAAAACTCGTGTTTTGAAAACTTATAGCACACAATACAAAAGAATCATCAATAATTTGAGTTTTCAGAACTCTCAGCCTTGGGGTCGATCATACGAAAATAAAACTTTTTCCTCCCTTGGAGGACATTTTAAAAATTTTACGTGACTCCCTGAAAGCATTCGAAAACTTAAAATTCCAAGGTTGTTACTCTTGCCAGAAAACATTTTATACGAAGACACATTCAGCAATATCATACTTCATTCTAGCACAAGATGGAAATCAACAAATATATGTCACTTACTCATGATGCACCTTTAAATACCACTACATAACACAGAATCACGCAGGCTCGTATAACTCGTGGTACGACATGTAGTAGGGAGACTTACATCCACAGATCGCACGAAGATGATGGCTTCACCTCGATACTAATCACGGCCGACATCACAGACACGCGTCGCGACACGACTTAGACAGACACAATCTGACAGGACAAGACACGACAATACCTTATTGGACCCGACAACCTAGGTTTCCGCAACCTAAGCTCCGATACCATAAATGTAACACCCCCAGAATCAAACCAGGAATATTACACGCCGCAGACCCTCTCCGTGAGGATCCACCAGGCTAGACATCCAAACAACACAACTCATTACATACCGACATGATAAAATACCAAATCAACATACTAACTTGGTCTTTCATCACAAACATACACGTCAAAATGCACATTTCTATCTCGACTCATACCCATGCAAGGGTAAAATACACTCACAAACCAAAAGTACGACAGAAGAAAGACCATACACAAACTCCGACTGACTGCATATAACACTGGCCTTCGTGTGATTAGTATCATTTGCCTTCCATCATCCTTCGCGTCGATCCTATGTTTTGCTCCCAAACCTGCATGTACCTGGATGCAAAAACAGACATCCACCCCCGAACACTCGGGGGTTAGCAAAACTCCACTGTTTTGCTAGTACAAGTATAAAGTGCAAATACAAGCCATACATAACACATTCCGAGAATACAACACAAGACTTCCCGAGATATTTTGTTTAATTAAAAATAGTTCAAGTCTTGAAAGTAGAAACCAAAACAAGAAAGCACTTTGAAAACATTTTCAAATCTCGGGAGTTTTGAAAACATTTGCGATTGTAAGGTTCTTAATTCTTCGAAAGCCACTTAGGGTCACATCCCCAAAGTTCATTTACCAAAATGCAAATCCGTTAAGAAAAATACGGGGTTCACGACCCAACCATTCCTGTCACAAAATACGGGGTCCACGACCCAATCATTCCAGTCACAAAACACAGGGTCCACAACCCGATCATCAAGTTCAATTCACTTCCTACGACACATTACACATAACACATTATTTTTATGCCATTTTAGCCAAACACCAAGACTCGATATATAATGTCTCTCGACCCCGGGCACCAATCATTGTGATACTCCGGACATATCACAATTAATCATCGGTATAAATATTCTGGCAATTCTCGCGACCCGGTCCGGCCCACAAGCCACCAAGTCCCTGTGTGCCCCGTCGAGTAATCCCCAGGTGAGAATGCCCGCTCGAAGTAACCCTCGCGACCCGGTCCAGCCGCTAAGCCACCAGGTCCCCGTGTGACCCCGTCGAGTCAATCCCCGAGTGAGAGTACCCGAGAACAACCATACAACTCTTATCAATTCACATTTCTAAAACCACAATCCTCAAGAGTCAATCGCAATATATATTATCGAGGTATTTTGCTAGAATGGCCAACTTATCCAACACATACTCATGACTCAACGCTTATACAATTAACAAAGAAGCACACCATCTTAACATCACCAAACGACACTACCAATATCACACAAGCTCACATATTCACACACATCCGCATGACTTCACACGAAATCTGAACAAATAATTGAACTTTAACTTACCAACAGCAAAATCACACATAATGGCATCACTCGAAAATAAGGTGATCCTATACTCGACACCAACATGCATAGTCAATTAATCACATTAATTCCCGAACAAAAGAATCATCTTTTAATAAAACCATGATTGTAAATATACCGATTTTTTTAGAAAAATGGTTGTAAACAATTCGTTTAGCACATATCATTGATTACCAACCATTATATCCACCAAAACACGTAATGTATGAGCATGATGCTTGCCTCAATAGTTGATACCAGACACTCCGATGAACATGGCTCAACCGGAAAACCTCGAACGCCCACAACTCTCCGGCGGAAATGGCGGTAACACAACCGATCGGGAAACGAAGAACGGAAGGGTCCCGACTCGAGTTCTTCGCAAGGAACCTGACCCTAACATCATACCATCAATATATTAACGATCGTACGAGGAATAATGATCGTAGAACGCCCGAATCCTCTTTGTGACATTTTATCGAACACCTTCAATGCGTCGATTAGAAACTCAATAAAACGACGAATCCTCGGCAATCCAACCGTGGAAAAACAAGGGATTCGATATAATATAACTTAATAATCATCAATCCATCACAAATATAATTTATCACGGATCAAACGGGCGAAATCAAGCAAAACCCCTAATTTCCCAAAAACTAAGGTTTTAGGAAAACTAACCTTGATTCGCTGGATTGAAGGATATTATGGAGCGATCAATAGATGATATGAGATCCCAAACTTCGTGGATTCATAGTATAACAATATATCTTCGAATCCTCCAGGACTCCAGCCGCGACAGGAAAGGAAGGAAATGAAAAACGGGTGAAAATATGACTGCTCGGTCATATTTATACTGGTGCAGCCTAGCGTGCGCTAGCGCCGATGTCGCCCGTAAATCAGATTTGTGCCGCGCGCGCCGAAGGGGTCGCGGCTCGTGATGACCGCTCCAAAGATCAAAGGCACACGATGCAGTCTTAGCTATTTCGACCATAACTCCTTCGTCCAGACTCCGATTGTCTCACCGTTTAAGCCATTAGAAAGCTAACTTGATGATCTATAATATTGAAAAGATTCAGAATTTTTGGAGTTTCCAAGAATTAATGGTGACTTTACAAATTCGAACTCACACGTGAAAAAGTCAATTAAGGACACGGAACTCAACAAAACGACACCGAAACGAACTCGGATGACAAAAAGTGTAGAATTAACCATTCTCGGAATGACAAAACGGTCACAATAGAGTCGCTAAGATGGACTTTCGCTAAAAAAAGAAAATTACCGGAAATCAAAATTGCGGATATTACACAGAGAGTATTCTAAAGTCTATAAATAGGACACAAAGGAGGGTCAGCCGTGATGTTTCATACCTACACAAGGATTACAGTTTTTTTCTTTTTAGTGTTTAATTGTGGATCTTAACTTGTGTCTTTGATTCCACAATTGAGATAACGCTTTAATTCTTGCTACAAATCGAAATTACTTGAATAAAAAGAAAAATCGAGAGTTGTGAGGAACATTATTTCGGCCAATCCACTTTGTAGTCCAAGCAAGATTCGGTAGCTCGTTGCCCACACAACGTCTGGATTAAGACGGGATCATACTCTAAAATATTTTGAGGGAGAGATCAAGAACGCAACCACTGCGCTTCAAGGGGTAAATATCCTGTGATCTTTTGATCTAGATTAGGATATTGAATTTAACAACAAGATTACTTATTAAATAATAAATAGTATCTAAATTGCTTATTAATCTTAGTAGTTAACTAATTATCATGCCTAAATAGGTTTTGTGCTCGTGGATGTGTAAAATATTTTTATTAAATTTTACTCAACTTTGCTTCCGCTGCGTTTTATTTCTAACAATTAGTATCGGAGCCAGATTTTAGGCTTTTGCTATTTTAATTAATTTTTGTGATTAATTAATAGAAATTTAAATATTTATGTAATTTGATGTTGGAGTATTTTGCTATATGTGTTCTTGCAGAGAATATGATCCAATTATTATGGTTATGTGAATGGTTAATTTTTATTATTTTTATGCAATTGTTGGTTTGGCCCGATTTTGAGACATGTAATGGTTTTTCCCGTGAGAAAATCTGTGGGTAGATCTAGGATCCTATTTTTGGTCTAACTTTGCTGTAAATTCGATGTATTATTGTGTAAAATTGTAATAGAATTCGGAGAATACAAAATCATGAAGAATTAGATAACGGACATCCGCGATCAACAAAGAAAGACGTGGGTGCTAAACAACACACATACTGCCGAGCAGCACTGCCCGGCCGCCAAGGCCGCGAGCACTGCTACGCCGATTCACGGTTCGGGTCGCCGCCCAAGATTTAGTCCGGTCCGTTTCACCACCATTCGTTACGTCCTGGAGAGTCGGGATTTTAAAATTGAATTCTTTTTATGTAATTAATTTTGCATAAAAGTGAAATTTTAATTTTGGAAATCCACGGCCTGGCCGGGGAGGAGTGTCGAGATGCTTGATCTAGTGGAAGATATCGAGTCGAATATTTTCTTGGGTTCAATCCAAGGAAGAATACCATGATAATTGGATAATTTAGTTATCCATGAATTTATTTTTGGTTTTTACTGTTTTGATGTATGGCATGTATGAATGTATGCGTGATATATTTCTTGCATGTTAGGACTAGAAAATTAAAAACTTTAAGGCAAAAATAACTATGTGATTAAATTGATTTATTTTTTTTAAATAAAATCAAATTGTCCTCCATAAGTAATTTAAATTGTGAAGTAATTAGCATTCACGTTGACATTAGGGTCTTCCTCGATATCGGATGTGCTAATTATAGGTTCACTGCTTTTAAATTCTAAATGATAACAAAAGGTAAATATTGTCTTTTATGATAGATACTCTCTATATGTAGGACTAATATTTAAAATATAATATTTTAGGATTATTAAATTATGGTGTTCACTTAGGTGTATTAATTAATTAGCTCCCCATCAGAGTCTAAGTTAATTAGTACATGGCCAAGAAGAACCAACTATTAATTTTACTTTTCATAACGTAAATAGACTAGATAGTAAAAATTAAAGACGTAAAACTCTACTTGAAAAATATATGTGTACGTCCACACAATCGTGGCTTGCATATACGGATTTTTCGAGGTGTAGGTTGCTAGCATATATATTGTGTTTTGAAATTTTTCAATATATTTTGCGATGCATTATGTGATGGATATTTTTAATTTTATCTCATATGTCTTTCAATCCACTTGCTATAATTATCAAAGAAAACAAACTTGATGGCACTAACTTTGCTGATTGGAAACGTAATTTAAATATTGTCCTGACTGCTGAAGAACACAAGTTTGTTCTAACTGAGGAATGTCTATTGGAACCAGATTCGTATTCGACACCTGATGAGGTGAAAGAATACCGCAAATGGAAGAAATCTGATGAGATGGCTCGCTGTAACATCTTGGCTTCTTTAGCAAATGTATTGCAGCATCAGCATCAGAGTATGGGCACGGCCGCGAAAATGTTGAAAAATCTCGGCGAGATGTTTGGTCATCAGAACCGAGCGGCTAGGCAAATTGCTATGAGGGTCTTGATGACGACCCATATGCCTGAAGGAACCTCGGTAAGGGATCATGTTCTAAAGATAATTTCTTATCTAAACAAACTTGATATCTTAGGGGCTACTATCGATGCGAAAATGCAGGTCGATAGCATCCTAGGCAGCTTACCAAGGAGTTTTGAGCAGTTTCGTATAAACTAAAATATGAATCGTATGGAGTATACATTGGGGAAATTGCCGGAAGAGGTTCAAGCTGCAGAAGGACTCTTCAGACAAGGGTATCAAGTTCTTGCGGCGACTGGTGTTTCAACTTCTAAACCTAAATGAGGGAAGAAGAAGAAGAAACATGTGGTCCAAAAGCAAGTGGAAACTATCAAGGTAAAAAGCAAGGCTCCTCATCCTGAGGCGAACAAAAATCCAAAGGAAAAGTGCTACAAGTGCGGTTAGAAACGACATTTAAAAGCGGACTGACCTGCTCTTAAGAAAGGTATGTCTCACGCACTAGTAGTCAAAACATGTTTGACAGCTTGTTCTACCACTTCGTGGATAGTAGATTCAGGCTCCACTGATCATGTTTGCTTTGACTCGCATGGTTTTCAAGTAACCAAGAAAGTTAGTGCGGGCGAGATCACCATCAATTGGGGTAATTATTCTAGGCTTATGGCTGTTGCAGTGGGAGTCGTGCAGTTAAAGATTATTGATAAAATCTTAATCCTTAATAATGTATTATTGGTACCAGATTTTAGAATGAATTTAATTTCAGTTTCTATATTGATGGATTGTATGTCATTAATACTGCACAAACTCCAATGTATAAACATAAATCGCTAAACTCTTTGTCTAAACTTAAAAAGAGAAAATAACCTTCAAGCATAAACCAAATATATCTGTGCATTTATGGTTAGGTCATGTAAACCTTAGAAGAATTCAAAGATTGGTATATGATGGCCCATTGGATGACCTCCAAGTTGAACCATTTCCAATTTTTGAATCTTGCATCGAAGGTAAAATAACCAATAGGATTTTTAAAACCAAGGGAAACTGTGCTGAGAATGTGTTAGAATTAGTTCATACAGATGTATGTGGTCCAATAAACATTCAGACTAGGGGTGATTTCGAATACTTCATCACGTTTACAAATGATTATTCGAGATATGGATACATCTATTTGATGCGACGTAAGTTTGAAGCCTTTTTTAACAAGTTCAGAGATTTCAAGGCTGAAACGGTGAAGCGTCATGGAAAGAGTATCAAGTTACTACGATCTGATCCTGGTGGTGAATACCTTAGTGGGGAGTTGTTGGATTTCTTGGCAAATGAGGGGATTTCGTTCGAGCTCACTGCACCGGGAACTCCACAACAAAATAGTTTTGATGAGAGAAGGAACAAAATTCTTTTAGAAATGGTTAGATCAATGATGAGTTACTTAGATTTATCTATTTCGTTCTAGAGGTATGCCTTGAAAACAGCAGCGTGTAACACCCCCAAAACCGTATGGGAATATTACACGACGTAGACCCTTTCTACAAGGATCTACCAGGCTAACCATCCATAAACAACCAAATGCTTGCCCGGCCAGGGTCAAACAATATAATAATACAGACCGTTAAGGTCACTTACACATAAACACACAGACCGATGAGGTTACACAACTCTATCAACAGAACTGAGTAACAACATTACCCACACAGGGGTCGAAACACAATACAGCGGAAGACTGAATCAACTCTAACAATACAACCAAACTCTACCAACTCTCGACTCGTGATTAGTATCGCAGCTCGTCATCCCCTTGTGCCAATCCTGTGACTGCTCCCCTGAACCTGCATGTACCTGGATGCAGAACAGACATCCACCCCCCGATTACTCGGGGTCAGTAAAACTCCACTATTTTACTAGTGCAAGTATAAAACGATACGAAATGCTACAAGTAAATAGCAACTACGAATTTTAATACGGAAATCAATTATCAAAATGTTCCCGAGAAGTTTTAGAATTTCGAACTCAAGTAAGAGATATTTGAAAAGGAACACATCATCTCGGGGATTTTTAAAGCAGAAATTCTTTTGGACCTCGAGTCCCAATTTACATAACCTTTTCGTAAACATTAGGGCCTTAGCCCGATTCTCGTTTCAAAGCACACTAGATAATATATCATTATGAGTCCGAGACCCGTATTTAAAATGTTACCCAAACAATCACTGCTACACGATCATTGTTCGTACACATCATGTACCGAACTCCGGAGGCCTCGACGGAACTTTACCCGGACCACACACACTGTTCGTACACATCATGTACTGAACTCCGGAGGCCTCAACGGACCCTACCCGGCCACAAACATCGTTCGTACACATCATGTACCGAACTCCAGAGGTCTCGTCAGACCCTACCTGGATCACACACCTTGTTCGTGCACATCATGTACCGAACTCCAGAGGCCTCGTCAAACCCTACCTGGATCACACACCTTGTTCGTACACATCATGTACCAAACTCCAGAGGCCTCATCAGACCCTACCTGGAACACACACACACACACATCGACATGACACAACTCATAATCATCAAATATCAAGCCATTCCACATTACACCGAAATGTATAATCAAGTATGTAAACCAAAACAACACAATTATCATAATCATCACAACAATTCAATAATGACCAACCATACCCGGCACAAATCTTAGATGATCAACACGACCAACACAATTTCACGACGTTAGCTGAGTGATGGTATTATCGCTACCATCAATCATTCATAATAATTAATTCTTACGAAGCATATTCACGAAAGTAAACCAAATTCATCACAGCCATAACACGACGTACCTATTCACAAGACACAATTCGTATAGTAAAATACTTGCCTTAATAACCGCTACCGAATACTCCGAAGAACACGATTCGACCGGGAAGCTCGGGCCCGGAAGAAGACAACGAACGGAAAGGTTCCGACTCGAGTTCTTCACAAGAATTTCATCCCTAAGTCATACCAATGATAAATCAGCAATCGTACGATGGATAATAATCATACAACGCCCAATCCCCTCTCTAAGACCTTTTGTCAGACACCTTCAAGGCGTCGACTAAGAACTCGACCAAAACAACGAATCAATACGATCCAACCATGGAATAACAAGGAATTCGATATAATACATCTAAATAATCAATAATGCATCAATAATCTTAGTTATTTCGGATTAAACGGACAAATCGAACAAAATCCCCAAAACTAGATTTTAAGAAAACTTGCCTTGATTCGGTCGATCGGAGCAAGTTATGGAAGGACTAATTGATGTTATGAACTCCAAAACTTCATTGATTCATAGTATAACAACATGTCTTCGACTTCCCAAAGACTCCAGCCGCGTACAGGAAGGATAAGAAATGAAAATGAGTGAAAAAAACGACTGTTCGGCCATATTTATACTGCTGCCGAACACATCGCAGTAAACGGCCCACACCAGAGCCGGGTGTCTCGGCCGTATCCGACACGGCGCATCACCCGGCGCAAATCTTGCGCAGGTGCTCGGCCGTGTCTCGGCAGGCTCGCTGGTCCTGGCCGACCCGGTGCAAGACACGGCGCTCGGCAGTGCCGTTTTCCGAGCCGTTTCGCACAGGTCCGGCTAGCAGCCTCCAGGCACAAAATGAAGAACCACAACGACGATCCGAACGACCCCGAAACCCGAACCTGAATACGAATCGAAGATACGGTTACGAAGTACTCGCAAAGACGAATCTAAGAGCTAAGAGAACACACGATTCCGACCACCCGAAGGCTCAAAATTCGACAACCGAAGTAATTACCCCAAACTTTGGGAAATTACGAAAACGGCCCAAAACGTCCGAAAATCACGATACGTGATCGAATAACCAAACCGAAGTTCACAACACGTCTAATAAAATTAAACGGACTTACGGGAAACTCGAAACAGTAATTTCGGACGAGATTCACAAGAATCGAACTCGAGTGCGGAAAAGTCGTTAAGAAACACGGAACTCAACAAAACAATACCGAAACGAACTCGGATGACAAAAAGTGCAGAATTAATCATTCTCAGAATGATGAACGGTCCAAAGCGAGTCGTCGAAACGGACCTCCGCCGAAAAAAGAAAATTACCGGAAATCCGAAACTGCGGATATTACATTCTACCCTCCTTAAAAGAAGTTTCGTCCCGAAACTTAAAACAAGTAGGGAGAAGCAATACCCCCACCAGGAAAACCCGACGAGATACATAAAAACCGAAAACTCGCGCCCAATAGCGAAATGCTGCAAGAAACGCAAAGAGGCATATACGGCGTGAAAACACAACACCACCAACTATGATTCAAAACAATAACGAGCAATTAATGTCACATCACATGCACACATTTAATCAAAGAAACGCACGCGACAACAAGCCGCACCTGACTAAATCGGCTATGCGAAAGAAACAAATAGAATATCACGGTAGAAATCACTCTAATACTCATCAACAAGAAAATGTCCGACGTCAAAACACAAACAATCCAAGATAACAGAAAATGAGAATACCAAATATTACATTCTATCATACAAAAAATAAGTTTCGTCACGAAACTTAAACTAAGGTTATCACAGTGATACGAAACAAAATATAACGACACATAATAAAATACCATGCTCATGACCCCGCGGCCCACTGACATGCCCCCGTGGTTCAACAACTAAACGGGAACTTACACAAAACAAAATATCATTCAACAAGTTCCAAACGTAAAAGCGTCACAAAATACATCTCTACACGCGAAATAATCCGTGCAGCGAGTACCAAAAACACCATCACTGGACATCACTGGCCCCTCCGGAAGTAGGAATGGAATTTCGGTCCCTTATCATCTCGGCCACAATCTCGCAGTACTGAACTCGATGCCCCTCGTATCCAAAATTATAACAAGTCACTGGCGGTTTCTTACAATGCGCGCGTTCATGGCCTCTTGAAACACCTAGGAGCATTACCAGAATTCAAAGACACCGGCTTGGGTCTTTTGGGTTCTCTAATTGACCGAGAAGGTCCCATATTCGGCTGATACGAGGGTTGAGGTGTGGGAATCCCAATTCCCTTACTTCCCGATGCGTCATCGGAGATCTTCTGCTTTTTCGCTACCGATACGGACTCGGTAGACATTATAGACATCTCATAAGCCAAGGCTCGATCCTGATAGTCCTTCAAGGTTGTACACATAAAAGGAGCCATACACTGCCGAATCTGAGGTTTCATACGCATATCGAAATAACGAACCTTATCTGCCTCACTTTTCACCTGATCCCGAACATAACACAGTTGTCGATTATAATCGACTATCGCCTGGGATATCGACACGTCTCGGGGCGTAGCCGAGAAAAAATCAACAATCCTACGCTCTTTAACAGGCGGTGGACAATACTCGGCCTCCATGGCAGTTTTGAATTTAGTCCAAGTAGCGGTACGATCACTAGGCGCTATGGCCTCCCACCAGTCTGCGCTTCCCTATCGAGTAGGTATTGTGCAATAGGCACTCTTCTCTCATCGGGGCAAGCTACAACATCAAATGTTCTGTCCAACTGGAAGAGCCAGTTCTCCCAGCCTAATGAGTCCGAAGAACCTACAAAACGGGGCAGGTGCATTCTCAACACATCTCGTAACCACTTACTAGCTCCGTTATCTTCATCCGGAATCCCGTCTCGGTGTACGGTCTGATTCATATGCGCCAACTGGTCAGTCACCTGACGAAGGATGGTGGCGGCACCAATGTCAACATTACCTCTGGATGATTGCTGTTGATCACGACCACAACTACGACCACGTCCTCGGCCACGACCTCTCGGCATACTGGACGGACGACCAATCAGAATAACACATCCAAACAAACATCACAACGTCAAGATAAGACAATAAATAGCATCACGTTAAAACATCAACTCCAAGTCATCACACAAGTGCACGAACTAACACTGTAATTTTAGAACTTCATTCAAAAATAATCCACACAGTCACATCAATAGAGATGTTTGGATTTTACCAAATCAAACACGGTCAAAACCACACACGTATCGCAGGGATCAAACACTAACAACAAAAATAAAATATTTCCGGGGTATTATACAAATGATAAATTTTAAAATTCTCAAGATTGAAAAAAAATTGGTGAAATGAAATTTTTGAAAACACTTATAATACCTCGGTCGTTTAATTAAAACCATGTATCTCATTATCAAAACTGTTTTGATTGAAGCTATTTGCAAAACAACACGTTGAGGCTTCAATCTTTTCGCTAGACGATATCGTCAAAATGACCTTATCAATATATCATTATCTTTACTAGCGTTATACAGGGTAACAACATGTTACCACGCCATCCATCACTAATATATCAACAGAGATTAAATAATCAAGGGTGTAATAACAAATTACTACCGGGTCAGTCAAAAGTTTACGGCCGTAACAACATGCAGTTTACGGCCGTAACAAATCTGAGCTTACGACCGTAATGGAAAACATCTTACGGCCGTAACATCTAGCTGCAGGACTGCAGAATTGTCACAGTAGCCCCCAACACACAAACACATAACATTTAAGTTCCGAAAATCAGGGTCGTTTTGCAAAACAAGATTTTTCCAAAAATTTTGATTTCCACTAAAATGCTCAAATCAGTAGTCTTTCAGAAAAAAAAAACGTTTTCAAAGCTACCCGTAGCGGGCATAATTACAACAATCCAAAATAGTCGACATTAAAACTACATGCTCAAATGGCGAACAGGGTCGCCAATTTAATCACATACATCTCATGGCATCACGTTTAAATATACAACAAAATCATTTATCGGAGTCTCTCGCAAACTCTACCGTGAAACCCATCAAGGTTCACAACTTTCACACCATACCAACCCACATGGTGGTTCAAGGGCCAAACATCAATACATCCAGTTCTATACACATACAGCGTATCCAAGTATCGAATACAACTTCATTACACAACACCGTGTAAATAAAATTATGCACCAAAAATATTACACATAAATGAAATCATGAACACAGATATTATGCATAAAAGAGGAGACTCACGTTCACAGGCCGCACGGAGATGACGGTCGCCCATGATACTAATCTCATCCAACAACATATCCAACACTTCGTGACTACGCACAACTCGACTTGTCACCTGACGACTCGAACGACAAGACAACACATTACTCGACAAATCACGACTCGACTCGACCCGACAGCCTAGGTTTCCGCAACCTAAGCTCCGATACCATAAATGTAACACCCCCAAAACTGTATGGGAATATTACACGTCGTAGACCCTTTCCACAAGGATCTACCAGGCTAACCATCCATAAACAACCAAATGCTTGCCCGGCCAGGGTCAAACAATATAATAATACAGACTGTTAAGGTCACTTACACATAAACACACAGACCGATGAGGTCACACAACTCTATCAACAGAACTGACTAACAACATTACCCACACAGGGGTCGAAACACAATACAATGGAAGACTGAATCAACTCTAACAATACAACCAAACTCTACCAACTCTCGACTCGTGATTAGTATCGCAGCTCGTCATCCCCTTGTGCCAATCCTGTGACTGCTCCCCTGAACCTGCATGTACCTGGACGCAGAACAAACATCCACCCCCGATTACCCGGGGGTTAGTCAAACTCCACTGTTTTACTAGTGCAAGTATAAAACGATACGAAATGCAACAAGTAAATAGCAACTACGAATTTTAATACGGAAATCAATTATCAAAATGTTCCCGAGAAGTTTTAGAATTTCGAACTCAAGTAAGAGATATTTGAAAAGGAACACATCATCTCGGGGATTTTTAAAGCAGAAATTCTTTTGGACCTCGAGTCCCAATTTACATAACCTTTTCGTAAACATTAGGGCCTTAGCCCGATTCTCGTTTCAAAGCACACTAGATAATATATCATTATGAGTCCGAGACCCGTATTTAAAATGTTACCCAAACAATCACTGCTACACGATCATTGTTCGTACACATCATGTACCGAACTCTGGAGGCCTCGACGGACCTTACCCGGACCACACACACTGTTCGTACACATCATGTACCGAACTTCGGAGGCCTCAAAGGACCCTACCCGGCCACAAACATCGTTCGTACACATCATGTACCGAACTCCAGAGGTCTCGTCAGACCCAACCTGGATCACACACCTTGTTCGTACACATCATGTACCGAACTCCAGAGGCCTCGTCAGACCCTACCTGGATCACACACCTTGTTCGTACACATCATGTACCGAACTCCAGAGGCCTCGTCAGACCCTACCTCGAACACACACAGACACACATCGACACGACACCACTCATAATCATCAAATATCAAGCCATTCCACATTACACCGAAATGTATAATCAAGTATGTAAACTAAAACAACACAATTATCATAATTATCACAACAACTCAACAATGACCAACCATACCCGGCACAAATCTTGGATGATCAACACGACCAACACAATTTCACGACGTTAGCTGAGTGAGGGTATTATCGCTACCATCAATCATTCATAATAATTAATTCTTACGAAGCATATTCACAAAATAAACCAAATTCATCACAACCATAACACGACGTACCTATTCACAAGACACAATTCGTATAGTAAAATACTTGCCTTAATAACCGCTATTGAATACTCCGAAGAACACGATTCGACCAGGAAGCTCGGACCCCGAAGAAAACAACGAACGGAAGGGTTCCGACTCGAGTTCTTCACAAGAATTTCGTCCCTAAGTCATACCAATGATAAATCAACAATCGTACGATGGATAATAATCATACAACGCCCAATCCCCCCTCTAAGACCTTTTGTCGGACACCTTCAAGGCGTCGACTAAGAACTCGACCAAAACAACGAATCGATACGATCCAACCATGGAATAACAAGGAATTCGATATAATACATCTAAATAATCAATAATCCATCAATAATCTAAGTTATTTCGGATTAAACGGACAAATCGAACAAAATCCCCAAAACTAGATTTTAAGAAAACTTGCCTTGATTCGGTCGATCGGAGCAAGTTATGGAAGGATTAATTGATGTTATGAACTCCAAAACTTCGTGGATTTATAGTATAACAACATGTCTTCGACTTTCCAAAGACTCCAGCCGCGTACAGGAAGGATAGGAAATGAAAATGAGTGGAAAAAAACGATTGTTCGGCCATATATATACTGCTGCCGAACACGGCGCAGTAAATGGCCCACACCAGCACCGGGTGTCTCGGCCGTATCCGACACGGCGCATCACCCGGCGCAAATCTTGCGCGGGTGTTCGGCCGTGTCTCGGCAGGCTCGCTGGTCCTGGCCGACCCGATGCAAGACACAGCGCTCGGCAGCGCCGTTTTCCGAGCCGTTTCGCACAGGTCCGGCCAGCAGCCTCGAGGCACAAAATGAAGAACCACAATGACGATCCGAACGACCCCGGAACTTGAACCTGAATACGAATTGAAGATACGGTTACGAAGTACTCGCAAAGACGAATCTAAGAGCTAATAGAACACACGATTCCGACCACCTGAAGGCTTGAAATTCGACAACCGAAGTAATTACCCCAAACTTTGGGAAATTACGAAAACAGCCGAAAATCACGATATGTGATCGATAACCAAACCGAAGTACACAACACGTCTAATAAAATTAAACGGACTTACGAAAAACTCGAAACAGTGATTTCGGACGAGATACACAAGAATCGAACTCGAGTGCGGAAAAGTCGTTAAGAAACACGGAACTCAACAAAACAATACTGAAACGAACTCGGATGACAAAAAGTGCAGAATTAATCGTTCTCAGAATGATGAAACGGTCCAAAGCGAGTCGTCGAAACGGACCTCCGCCGAATAAAATTACCAGAAATCCCAAATTGCGGATATTACACAGCGTACATTCTAAACCAGGTGCCTTCGAAATCAGTTCCAAAAACACCCACATAAATGTGGAGTGGGAGAAAGCCCAGTCTAGGACATGTTCGTATTTGGGGTACTCCAGCACATGTGCTAAATAAGAAAGCTGATAAGTTGGCATCTCGTACAGAGGTACGAGTGTTTGTAGGATACCCTAAGGGAACGAAGGGTGGCTTGTTCTATAGTCCCCAGAAGAAGGTCATTGTAAGCACCAATGCCCGATTCCTGTTAGAGGATTATGTGATTCGTCATAAGCCCATGAGTGAAATAATTCTGGAAGAGTTGAGGGGTGATACTCTGTATATACCAATCATACAAGCACCAACTAACACTGCACTACGTATTGATTTTGAGATTTTTACACCAACTCAGGATTTGCCTTGTCATAGTGGGAGGGTTGTTCATCAACCGAAATGATTCGTAGGTGTGGGACAGTCTTCGGACTCAATACCAGACGAAGATGAATCAGATCCCTGGACTTACAAGGAGGCAATCCAAGATAAAGATGCTGACTCCTCGCAAGTAGCAATGGAATCAGAAATAGGATCCATGGATTCTAATCAAGTGTGGGAGCTAGTAGAGCTACCTGATGGGGTACAAGCCATTGTGAGTAAGTGAGTTTACAAGCGAAATAAAGGTGGTGACGGGAAGGTTGAAACCTTCAAACTGAGGCTTGTAGCGAAAGGTTATAATCAAAAGGAGGGCATCGATTACGATGAAACCTTTTCGCCAGTAGCCATGCTTAAGTTAATCAGAATTCTTTCAGTTATAGTTGCATATTTAGATCTGGATATTTGGGAAATGAATGTCAATACTGCATTCTTGAATGAAAGTCTAGACAAGAAAATCTACATGCGCCAACCAGACGGATTCATTGCTGAACGAGAAGAGCACTTAGTGTGCAAGCTTAAGAGATCCATTTATGGACTTTAAGCAAGCATTTAGATCTTGGAACACTCAATTTGATGAGGTTGTCCAGTCATATAATTCGTCCAATGTCCGAGTCAGAGTTGTGTGTATAAGAAGTGTGATGGAAATGTGTTGGTGTTTTTTGTACGGTACGTAGATGATATCCTTCATGATCGGAAAAAAAATAATATCGTGCTTATCTCAGGAATCCTATATCGATACAGTGCTAAAACAGTTTAGCATGGAGAATTCCAAGAAATGTTTTCTACCTTACACACATGGAATTCAACTATCTAAGGATATGTGTCCTAAGACATAAAAGGAGATAGATGACATGAAGTTGATTCATCATGCGTAATCTATGGGAAGCCTCATGTATGCTATGTTTTGTACTAGACCAGATATCTGTCATGTCGTAGGCATGGCTGGTAGATATTGTAATACCCGTAATTTCGATTTCCGATAATTTCTTTTTTTCGGCGGAAGTCCATTTTGACGACTCGCTCATGACCATTTCGTCATTCTGAGAATGATTAATTCTACACTTTTTGTCATCCGAGTTCATTTCGGTGTCGTTCTGTTGAATTCCGTGTTCTTTAGCGACTTTTCCACGTATGAGTTCGACTTTGTTAGATCGCCATTAATTTTTGGAAACTCCAAAAATTCTGAATCTTTGCAATATTATAAAGCATCGAGTTATATTTCCAATAGTTCAAACGGTGAGTCAATCGGAGTCCGGACGAGGGAGTTATGGTCGAAATAGCTAAGTCACTCTCATTTCTAGTTTTTGGCCGAGCACTCTATACCTTGTGCCGCGGCACATGCCGGCCGCGGCACACTGCCGGCAAATTTGGCCCTGTGCCGCGGCACACTTCGGCTGGGCCACGGCACACTGTGCAGTCAGCCTATTTAAGGCCCTGCAGTCGTTTTTTTTCGCCATTTTCTCCTTCTTCTCCTTCTCTTCCGTGGATGGGGTTGTTCTTATCATGGAGCCATGTTGTTGAGCAACAAATCCACAAAGTTCTTGAGTTCATAACATCAATCAATCATCCGTTATCATCATTTGATCCGGCGAATCAAGATAATCTTCCTTAGAACCCTAATTTCGTGAATTTGGGGGGTTTTGCATTTTTGTCCGATTCGTTCCGTGTTGTTGATTAATTCATGATGGGTATGATTAATCTTGGTAGTATTCTTGTGTTTAACATCATTTAATCCATTGTTCTTCGTCGAATCGAAGTATATTTCTTGATTTCCTTTGAATCGACTTTTTGGGGGATTTGTTCCCAATCTCGTTTTCCATCCGTTTTTGATCGATCGATTGTGATTGAATGATGTTGTTAAACATATTCTATGGATTGTATATCCATATTTCAACTTGGAATTCCGTTTTCGTGTTTTTTCGGGATGAATCGTGTTCTTGGCCGTTTTGGGGAAAACACTTGAACATTCGTTGTTTGTTCTTTGAATTCAACGGCTTTGAGTCATGCTATGGAATTCATTTTCATTATTGTTATTGTCCTCCGTAGTTTATTATCGCGAATTTGCATTCGGTGGAGTCGGCGGGTTCGTAGTCGGTTCGTGCCAACCTACTTCGATCGATTCTCCGCGTTGTGGTTGTTCAAGGCAAGTACCTTGTCCATACTATTCTTGTTTTGTGGATATGATAATTGGTGATCATCTTGGTGTGTTTGTTTATTTGTTTGAAATGAGTTTTCAAAAGATTGGGCTATCCTCGTTAAAGTCTCACTTTCAAACGCGTGTGTTTTGTAAATTGTGGGTTGTAAGTGACTATGTGAATCCTATGGATATGTTTGGTGTTGATGATGTACTTGGTATTTGCGTGTGGACGTATATTGTTTCATTTCGGTGCATTGTGGTTTGACGTGGTGTTTTGCAAAGTGTTTGATGCTCTGGGTGAATTGTTTGGATATCCTTGGTGTGATATGTTATTTGCGCATGATTTCTTCGCTCACCGTGGGTTGGTTCGACGGGGCCACGACGGGAATTCCAATGGGTTGCGCCCTGGATTCATGAGTGGTGAATGTATTTTACTCACCTCGGGGGGGGTCCGACGGGATCACGGAGGGAATTCCAATGGGTTGAGTCCGGGATTCACGAGTAAAAGACTTCACAGGTTGGTGTTTATTTAGTGAATGTATTTTACTCACCTCGGGGGGTCCGATGGGATCACGGAGGGATTTCCAATGGGTTGAGTCCGGGAATCACGAGTAAAAACTTCATGATGTTGACTCAAAATGTATTTTGATGATTATTCCATTCAAAACATTTAATTAGATCAATCTCAGATCGATATTATATTGAAGGAGCTAAATAATGTTAGCGCACGCTACTCATCTCATAGTAGCGCACGCTATCGAGAAATGCATGTAAAGCCCAGTCAGTCAGCTGCAGCTAAGTGAAGTTACCTGATGGATAGCGCACACAAGTCATTCAACACTAGCGCACGCTAAGTAACTACAGTTAACGCACGCTATGCAATCAACATTAACGCATGCTATCGCATCATTCCAGAGGACAGTGAGGTTTGGAAGGAAATCGGAAATGGATTTTGCGCATGCTACATACATTAACTTACGTACGCTAAAACAAGGATGTAGCGCACGTTATTGCTCAGCTCTTGCGCACGCTACCGATATCACGGTCAGTAGTCCAGTAGCTACTGGACTCAATATATCAAGGACTTTACGTATGCTACACAGGGTAACGTACGTTACTGAAAGAAATATTTAGCGCACGCTAAGGTATAGGCATTAGCGCACGCTAAAAGGAGTCAGCATATTACTGTTTGATTTTCTACCGTTGGAAGGCAAGAGTCAATGAAGATCCGGAAAATCTGGAAAAGTTGGAATTAATTAATGCTAGCGCACGCTAACCTCAAATCTAGCCGTTGGATAAAGAGTCGTTGGAGAGACAAATCGATATTTTCAAAGTCAAGATTGAAGACTTGTTGACCAGCCGATAATACACGCTACCGATACATGACTAGCGCACGCTAGCCATACTATTTTACCGTTGCAACAGTCTTTGTGACCGTTCAGAGAAGTCAAGTCAAAGATCGATAGCGCACGCTAGAGGACATTATTAGCGCAGGCTAATAATACGTTTTTCAGTATTTGAAGGATGGCTCTCACCTATAAATACCCAAAGGACTTGGGTATCAAACACACAACTTCAAGCATACAAGCATGCAAGCATACAAGCAATCAAAGCATACTTGAGCTCAGTTTTATATCTTTTATTGCATTTCAAGTTGTGAGAAAAGAAAGATACGAGTGATTGTCATTGTAATATCTATTATACTTTGTATTCTTTCATCGGATTGTAAGTGTTGCATCACTTACACTTGAGCGTAAGAGAAACGAATCAAGAGTCACTAATCCGGTGTTATTAGGATCTTTGATCCGGCATTGTTAGGATTATACTCCCATATTCGTATAGTGAGGATTATCTAGTTCCTATAGAACACTAGATAAACAAAAGTTTATATTGAGAGAGAGGTTGAGCTTGGACCGATAGAAGACAAGTGATTGTAACGGTTGTGAACTCGGACCGATAGAAGACGAGTAAAGATTGTGGTTGTTCTTGAGCCAATAGAAAAAGAAAGCCGGAGAGAGGACGTAGGCAAGTTTCCGAACCTCTATAAATCTTTGAGTCTTTAAATTCCGCACTATCTTTCATTTACTCAAAAGAAATTTCGGTATTCCGCATTACCACTATTCAACCCCCCTTCTAGTAGTAAATTTATCTCTTCAATTGGTATCGGAGCGGGTCTCTTTTTAAAGGTTTAACCACCTAAGAGAAAAAGATCCGCAAATGGCACTTCTTGTCCAAATTGAAGGAAATGCTCTCAACCGTCCTCCTTTCTTCGACGGTTCCAATTTCATGACGTGGAAAAAGAAGATGGCGATCTTCGTTCAAGCCTACGATATTGAAATCTGGACAGTTATTGCTCTTGGTCCTAAACTTGCAAAAAAAGAGGATGGATCGTTGAAAAAGATCGAAGAATTCGACGACGAGGATTGGAGAAACACACACGTCAACTCACGAGCTACTCAACTTATCTATTGCGCTCTTAATCCCGAAGAACTCAATAGGATATCGTCCTATGAAAGCGCAAAAGAAATTTGGGAAATTCTCAAAGTCACTCATGAGGGAACCACCCAAGTCAAGGAGACCAAAATCAATATGCTACTCCATGACTACGAACTTTTCTCCATGAAAGACGAGGAAACGATCACAAATATGTTGGATCGATTTTCGGCTATAACCAATGGTCTTGCATCTTTTGGAAAGCCTATATCGAGCAGCGACAAAGCTAAGAAAATTCTTCGATCGTCGCCACGAGAATGGGATGCCACGGTCGCCGCGATCATGGAGTCCAAAGATCTCAACAAGCTCGAATTTAGTGCCCTCATCGGGTCACTTATCAATTATGAGATCGTTCTCAAGTCTAGAGGCATCAAACCAAAGCCTCGGGAAAGAGTAGTCGCATTCAATGTTGATAGCGACGTTGAGGAAGATGTTCCCAAAGATGAAGACGACGAGGAACTCGCTCTCTGTGCCAAAAACTTTAGAAGGTATAAAAGCCTAATTCAAAAGAGGCGAAGTTTTCTTGGTCGGGATGGCAAACCGGAGCAAAAGAAGAGTGGCTATACTCCCATCAAGAAGTTCGACAATAATTGTCGGAAATGTGGTCAAGCCGGTCACTATGCCAAAGAATGCCGAGGATCCTCTTCAAAACCTCAAATGGAAAGATTCAAAAAGAAGGAGGTCCGAATCGCTTCTTGGAGTGATGACGAGGAGGAGATTGAAAGATCTCTAGACGCAAATCTTGCATTCATGGCACTCGACTCCAAAAGTAATATCGAGGTAAGTTCTAAACTCAATGATGACGAATATGACTCTTTTGATTTTTGTGATTCACAAGAAGTTCATCATGATGATGAGTTATTGAGTGCGTTTGAATCCGTGAATACGGAATATGACGAGATGGTTAAATTAAACATATCTTTAAAGAGAAAAATAAAATCTCTAGAACTCGAAAATTCCTCTCTTCAAAACAAGGGCAAAACTATTGAGATCGACCATACATTATGCCTTGAAAAAGAAAATGTTTTGAAAATCGAGTTAACAAAAACTCAAAAGGAGCTGAAATATATTTTGAACAAATTTACTCTAAACGAAATTCGAAAGGCTTCTATCTATTCAAAAATCTCCCTTGCTCAAACACGGTCTTGGTTTCGATCCTTTTAAACGGGAACAATCCCTTATCAACCTTGACAAAATAAAGAAAACCGAAACCGAGAACTCAAAAGATTCTTCCAAACGAGTTCATGATGTTAATGCCCATTCAAAGTTGAGAACCATCAAAGTTAAGCAAATATGGGTTCTTAAAGGGACAATTGTTCCGAATGCTATAAGCATAGTTAACTTTGGAGGACCCAAACGGGCTTGGGTACCGAAACAACCGAGAAACTCTATTTTTGTAGGTACCGGCACCAAGGAAAAACAAGTGGTACATTGATAGCGGATGCTCAAGGCACATGTGCGGCTCCGAGGACTTATTTGAAGACCTCGAATACCAAGAACAAGGACATGTGACCATTGGGGATAATCAAAAGGGAAAAATCAAAGGCATCGGCAAAGTCGGTAAGGAACCTTCTCCTTCTATCAACAAAGTATTATTTGTTGAAGGTTTGCATCATAATCTTCTTAGCGTTTCGCAACTTTGTGATGAAGGTTTTAAAATTCTCTTTGAGCAAACGCATTGCACGGCATTTAGAAATAATAAAATTGCATTCATTGGTTTGAGATGTGGAAACATCTATATTGTTGATCTTAACGATAAAAGTTCATTCAATGAAAAATGTCTTATTACCTTGGATGACAATGCATATTTATGGCATCGAAAATTGGGGCACACTTCTCTACCTATCATTTCTATTCTATCTAGACACGACCTTGTTCGTGGATTGCCCAAACTCAAGTTTGATAGAAAGCATTTGTGTGAATCATGCATAAAAGGTAAACACACTCGAGAATCTTTTAAACCAAAATTCGAGGTTTCCACTAGTCGAGTTCTTGAACTTGTGCATATGGACTTGATTGGACCATCTAGACATGTTAGTTTAAATGGCAAACTTTACACTTTAGTTATTGTTGATGATTTCTCTCGATTTACTTGGGTTAGATTTTTAGCTCATAAGGATGATGCATTTTCCGAATTTTCTAAATGGTGTCGTTTGGTATCAAATGAGAAAAACCTCTCCATAATTTCTATTCGCACCGATCACGGAGGTGAATTTGATTGCACTCCGTTTGAACTTTTATGTGATAAATATGGTATTAATCATAACTTTTCGGCCCCTAGAACACCTCAACAAAATGGAGTTGTTGAAAGGAAAAACCTATCTTTGGAAGAAATGTCGAGGACAATGCTTAATGAATACTCTCTTCCACGATAATTTTGGGCCGAAGCAATTTTTACGGCATGCTATGTGATTAACCGGGTTCATGTTCGTAGAACTCATATTAAAATCCCATATGAATTGTGGAAGGGAAAAAAGCCCAATATTGCTTATTTTCATCCTTTTGGTTGCAACGTATTTATTTTGAACAATGGCAAGGATAACTTAAGCAAGTTTGATGCTAAATCCGACTCCGGAATATTTCTTGGTTATTGCACCAATAGCAAAGCATATCGTGTTTATAATATTAGAACAAATAAAGTTGAGGAGTCTATACATGTTAAATTCAATGATATGATCTCACCCCCGAGAAAGGTAGAATACTTTGATGATGCAGGTACTTTTCCGGATCCCTCACCCGAAGTGAAGAAAATTTCGGAAATCGAAACGAACACAATCGTTGATTTACCGAAAGATTGGAGGCACATCAAAGACCATCCAAAGGATCTCGTGATTGGAAACATTGAAGATGGTGTTCAAACCCGTAGGAGAACCACCGAATTTATGGCTCATTGTGCTTTTGTATCCGAAATAGTTCCCAAGAATATATCCGAAGCTCTCGATGATGAAAGTTGGGTGATGGCAATGCAAGAAGAGCTTGTGCAATTCAAGCACAATAATATATGGAATTTAGTTCCCGCTCCTAAAGATAAAACAATTATCGGAACTAAATGGGTGCATAAAATCAAGAGTGACGAAGATGGCTATCCAATTCGAAATAAATCTCGTTTGGTCGCTCAAGGATATAATCAAGAGGAAGGTCTTGATTACGAAGAAAGTTTTGCTCCCGTGGCTCGACTCGAAGCCATTCGCTTGTTATGTGCATTTGCCGCCCATAAAAGGATCAAATTATTTCAAATGGATGTGAAAAGTGCATTCTTGAATGGTTACATTCAAGGAGAAGTCTACGTCAAGCAACCTATCGGTTTTGAAGATCATCAATTTCCGGATCATGTCTACAAGCTCAACAAGGCACTCTACGGGTTGAAGCAAGCACCCCGAGCATGGTATGATCGTTTAAGTCAATTTTTAATTGCAAATTATTATAAAAGAGGCAAAGTCGATAATACCTTGTTTGTTAAAATATTGAATGATGATATACTTGTTTGCCAAATCTACGTTGATGACATTGTATTTGGAGCTACTAATGAATCTTTGTGCCAAGATTTTTCTAATCTTATGAAAGGAGAATTCGAAATGAGTATGATGGGAGAATTAACGTTCTTCCTCGGGCTTCAAATCAAGCAATGCGAAGATGGAATCTTTATCCATCAAACAAAGTACTCAAACGACCTCCTCAAGAAATTCAAAATGGAAAGTAGCAAGGTGATATCTACGCCAATGTCTTCATCATTAAAGCTTGAGAAAGATGAAAATGGCAAATCCGTAGATCAAAAATTATATCGAGGTATGATCGGATCTCTGTTATATTTGACTGCATCTAGGCCAGATATAATATTTGCTACATGTTTATGTGCTCGATTCCAAGCTAATCCCAAGGAATCACATTTAACTGCTTGCAAACGCATTTTTCGTTACTTGAAAGGAACTATTGGACTAGGTTTATGGTATCCTTCTTGCTTAGATTTTAATTTAATTGCATGTAGTGACGCCGATTTCGGCGGATGTAAAATTGACAAAAAGAGTACTAGTGGTACATGTCATTTTATTGGATCATGTTTAATATCTTGGGGAAGTAAAAATCAAACCAGGGTAGCATTGTCTACAGCTGAGGCCGAATATGTCGCTGCAGGGAGCGCTTGTGCTCAAGTGTTATGGATTAAAAATCAACTCCGCGACTACGGCATATATTTTGAAAATACCCCTATCCTATGTGATAACACTAGTGCAATTAATCTGAGTAAAAATCCTGTGTTGCATAGTAGAACTAAACATATAGATATTAGACATCATTTTCTACGCGATCATGTTCAGAAAAAGAATATCTGTTTAATTTTTGTCGGGACGAAGGATCAACTTACTGACATTTTTACAAAACCTCTTCCCGAAGAATCATTTAATTCCATTCGTTTACAACTTGGTATAGGATATATAGACAATTTTTGAAATAAGTTTTCTACTCAAGAAATCAATATCCTTGATTCACTTCATTCGCTAGCGCGCGCTAGCTTCACTTTCTTAACGCGCGCTAAAAACTGCTTTCGATAGCGTACGCTAACCTCACTGCCTTGCGTACGCTAATTAAAAACTTTTCGAATTCCATATTAGCTACTGGACAGTCCAGTAAGATTTTCATTTTTACCTGACGTACGCTAATTCTATGTTTCTAGCGTACGCTAATTAAAAAATCCATTGACTATATATATTCCGTACTACCCAGAAACACATTCACCCTTCCTAACGTACGCAATCGCCAGAAAATTCCCTTCCAGCGAAAAACCCTAGCCGCAAATCCAAACCAAATACTGCAATTTTCTCCCTCAAAACTTCGATTTTCTTCAAAATGTCTAGCAAGGGAAGAAAAGCCATGGAGAAAAACTACAAACGCCCTCGCAATAACGATTATGACGCGACCCGATTTCTCCTATGTTGCATCGAAGGTATTCTTCGATATCCTTCCACAGGAGAGTCTGACCGATTGTTACTTCTTCAATTTTAGCAGCCTTGAACGGGTTAAGGTCAGTATTCGCGATTTCTTTGAGTCATTAGGAATTGCACGATTTGTTGAGTGCAAAGAGATTGTTTACCCTACGTATGTCCGTGAATTTTATGCGAATCTGCACCTTGGTGATAGTGGTGATGGAGGATTAGTGCTCGGTAGCCTAGTAAATGGAACTGTGGTGAAGATTTCTTCGGAAATACTTCACGAGTTATTTGGCTTATCGAAAGACGGATATGATTGTTGTGGGAAAACCATTACCGAAGAGTCTACCGTGTCCGAGAGAGATATTGCTGATTTCTTGTGTTCGAAAACGGTCATCGAAGTCACATATGACGTCTTCGAGAATAACGATTTCGGTATCCACATTCGCCTGTTGTTGGCTGCTCTAACAAAGTGTTTAATGCCAAAAGTCAACACCCAACACAAGTTAGTCGGCGTTGATAAGAATGTGGTGTATCGGGTGTTGAAGGATGATAAAGTGGATTTCACTGGTATTGTGCTAAGCTGGATGAAAGCGAAAGGGGATTCTTTTCGGTCGAAAAATTACATGTCGAGAACTCGGAAATCTGGACTTCCTTTTGGTTCAATTCTCACGGTGATTTTTCGGAATTTTTGCGTCGACTTGTCTAATGAGGCACACGTTCCGGTGTCTCGGGGACACGAAATAAGTGACCTAACCCTCAAGGCCATGCATTATGTTGAGACATTCAATCGAGGTTGGGTATTGTTTCCGTATCTCCGAGATGATGATCAAGTACCGAAGGGGACACGGATGCCTACACCGGTCGAGCGTGTGATGCACCGAGGACCCCATACGCTTAGGGAGCTGCAATCCAAATCATTTGTTCGTCATCCGAAGACGAAATGGAAGCGCCCGATGAGAGACGTTGTCTCGAAGGAAGAGGAAAGCGACCTTTGTGCTCGGATGCGGAGCATCGAGACCTCTCAGCAAGAAATTCGAGAGGATGTTCGGTCTCTTCGTTCAGAAGTCCAGGAAGTTCGCGGGTTGATCTCCGATTTTATCCGTTACACACACCCGTCATTCCCTTTCCCATCGTCCTCTTCCGACCCTGCTCCTTAGAATTTAGGATTTTGATGCTTGGTTGTAGAATCTTATTATTCGAATAAGCTCTATGTCTCATGTCATGAAAACTTTATGTATTGCTTGAACTCTATCTTAATGATATTCGCATTTCACTTCATTTGGTATTTGTTGTGTATTGTTATTTACGTAATTTCACTTTGATTAATGGAATTTTTGTTGGTATTTGATAAAATGCAACAATTCAGGGGGAGTTCCTTTTTGTTTATGTCAAAAAGGGGGAGAATACTCCAAAAACCGAAATATACTAATATATCGAACAAGTTACCTTGATTCGAATCATTTAAAATGTTTTTGCTGGTATAAATTAAATGTTTTGACATCATCAAAAAGGGGGTGATTGTTGACTCAAAATGTATTTTGATGATTATTCCATTCAAAACATTTAATTAGATCAATCTCAGATCGATATTATATTGAAGGAGCTAAATAATGTTAGCGCACGCTACTCATCTCATAGTAGCGCACGCTATCGAGAAATGCGTGTGCAGCCCAGTCAGTCAGCTGCAGCCAAGTGAAGTCACCTGATGGATAGCGCACGCAAGTCATTCAACACTAGCGCACGCTAAGTAACTACAGTTAACGCACGCTATGCAATCAACATTAACGCACGCTATCGCATCATTCCATAGGACAGTGAGGTTTGGAAGGAAATCGGAAATGGATTTTGCGCACGCTACATACATCAACTTACGTACGCTAAAACAAGGATGTAGCGCACGTTATTGCTCAGCTCTTGCGCACGCTACCGATATCATGGTCAGTAGTCCAGTAGCTACTGGACTCAATATGTCAAGGACTTTACGTACGCTACACAGGGTAACGTACGTTACTGAAAGAAATATTTAGCGCACGCTAAGGTATAGGCATTAGCGCATGCTAAAAGGAGTCAGCATATTACCGTTTGATTTTCTACCGTTGGAAGGCAAGAGTCAATGAAGATCCGGAAAATCTGGAAAAGTTGGAATTAATTAATGCTAGCGCACGCTATGCATACTTGCTAGCGCACGCTAACCTCAAATCTAGTCGTTGGATAAAGATTCGTTGGAGAGACAAATCGACATTTTCAAAGTCAAGATTGAAGACTTGTTGACCAGCCGATAACGCACGCTACCGATACATGACTAGCGCACGCTATCCATACTATTTTACCGTTGCAACAGTATTTGTGACCGTTCAGAGAAGTCATGTCAAAGATCGATAGCGCACGCTAGAGGACATTATTAGCGCACGCTAATAATACGTTTTTCAGTATTTGAAGGATGGCTCTCACCTATAAATACCCAAAGGACTTGGGTATCAAACACACAACTTCAAGCATACAAGCATACAAGCATACAAGCAATCAAAGCATACTTGAGCTCAGTTTTATATCTTTTATTGCATTTCAAGTTGTGAGAAAAGAAAGATACAAGAGTGATTGTCATTGTAATATCTATTATACTTTGTATTCTTTCATTGGATTATAAGTGTTGCATCACTTACACTTGAGCGTAAGAGAAACGAATCAAGAGTCACTAATCCGGTGTTATTAGGATCTTTGATCCGGCATTGTTAGGATTATACTCCCATATTCGTATAGTGAGGATTATCTAGTTCCTATAGAACACTAGATAAACAAAAGTTTATATTGAGAGAGAGGTTGAGCTTGGACCGATAGAAGACAAGTGATTGTAACGGTTGTGAACTCGGACCGATAGAAGACGAGTAAAGATTGTGGTTGTTCTTGAGACAATAGAAAAAGAAAGTCGGAGAGAGGACGTAGGCAAGTTGCCGAACCTCTATAAATCTTTGAGTCTTTAAATTCCGCACTATCTTTCATTTACTCAAAAGAAATTTCGGTATTCTGCATTACCACTATTCAACCCCCCTTCTAGTGGTAAATTTATCTCTTCACACGAGTTGGTATTGATTTTATGTCCGTCGAGGACACGTGACTTGGGTTTTGGCCCTGTGAATTGTTGTCGGTTTTCTATTTGCGAAAACAAAACCTTTGGGCTGTGACCCCTGTTGATTTTGGAAAGTTAGGATTTGATAATCCTAAATTGTTTTCTATTAAAACTCTCAATGGCATTTTAAACTGTTTCATAAATTGTTTCCCTTTAATTGTGGTCTTTCGGTTTTGGAATGTTTTACCCAAACTCTTGCCTCGGGAAGTACTTTTCGTTACTTTTGGATTTTTGAGGATTCCTGGTTATTGTTATTCGTGGAATGTGAATTGTATGGCTCGTATTTTTGCACTTGTACTTGCACTAGCAAAACAGTGGAGTTTTGCTAACCCCCGAGTATTCGGGGGTGGATGTCTATTTTTGCATTCAGGTTTTGGAGTATAACACAGGGGTCAGCACGAAGGATGATGAAATATGAACGATACTAATCACACGAGGATCCGTTGATGTCGTATGGTCTAGTTGTATTTTCTTTTTCGCTGCAGTATTTTTCCCCGTTGTACGGGAGTTTATTGTATTTTGACCCCTGCGTGGGTATTTGTTTGGAATTGAGTTGTATGTTTTTGTTGAAAGACCAAATCGGTCTACTAAGTCATTTTAGCCTTAAAGGCGATGTTTAGATGTTTGATTTTAGTTATCAGCCTGGTAGATCCTCGAGGAGAGGGTCTACGGCGTGTAATATCCCTGAGTGGATTGGGGGTGTTACAGATATCAGTCGAACCCATGACATGGACACATTGCAGTCAAGCACACACTTAATTACCTAAGCAGGACTGGGGAGTACATACTAGTATATCAATCAGACGACCTATGTCCAGTGGGTTATATTGACTCATATTTTTCATCAAACAAAGAAAAGTCCAAGTCTACTTCAGGTTATGTGTTTACTCTGGGAGGTGGAGCCATTAGTTGGAGGAGTTTGAAGCAGAAATGCATCTCGAGCTCTACCATAAAAGCCGAGTACGTGGCAGCCTCTGAGGCATCCAAAGAGGCGGTATGGCTCAAGTACTCCCTCCAGGACTTAGATGTGGTTCCCGATTGCCAAGGAGTATTACGATTTATTGTGATAATACCGGTGCAGTGGCAAATTTGAGGGAACCACGAGCCCATAAGGCAAGTAAACATATCAACCGCAAGTACCACATCATACGATACTTTATAAAGGAAGGAGACGTAGCTGTATCTAGGATTGTCGGAAGATAATCTTGCTGATCCTTTCACGAAGAGCCTACCTTCAAAAGTTTTCGAAAGGCATGTGGAACGAATGAGATTATGGTGTATGGCAGCATTGCTTTGAGTATGAGTGGGAGATAGAAGAGACTATGTAATAGAGTAGTATACTTAAAAACATGCCGTGAGTATAAGTGAGAGATTGTTAGGGTTGTATACTGCAAAGCATACTCTATGCTTGTATTACCTTATTTCCCTATAACTACCCATGAGAATATTAATTATATTTAATCACATATTTTGTATATTTATTCACATTATAGTTATGCAAATGTAATGTCTAATTGTTTTATATTGTAGATAATATGGTGTGTTGGTGTCACACGGAAGATCACATTATAGGTGCCTTATAAAATAATATAATAGTTCACAACATATATAATTACTAGATAAATTATATGAAAGGTTGTAATGTATGCTTGAGATTAGTTGATCTTGACTATTAGCATGCATTAGCGTATTTGTATATATTGAACTGGATCGCAGTGAGATAGTGTCTTCTGTACTGACTGTAAGAAGAACGTAAATCTCGAAAATTATTATATCTTAATCCTAAGTATATATTATTTAATTATGTATTTATAATATTTATTGCTTTGATTTACCATAAGTGAGAGTCATAGTGATATACTCAATATGCTTCGTATCTTGGGCAATAATAATTATAAATCGTGTCTCGACTCTTGCAGATTGATGATGTCACATTGTGAGCTCAATAATGATTATTATATTAAATCTCACAGGTGGATTTAATCCTGATATAATAATAAGATTCGAGTGGTACCACTCTTGGATAAGAAATTAATTAATTAAAGCTTCCAGTAGATTAAATTAATTAATGGACATTCGATATCTTAAACACGGAAAATAATATATTTAAATAAGGAGCCCAATTTCGTAAATTGAGATTTAGGTTGGAAGTGCAATATTAATTCTTTACTGGATTGAATTGATATTAGTGAACTCAACCATATTAGGAAGGGCTTAATATGGAGGTTGGGTTGCACTAGGAGTCTTAACTCTAATCCTCCTTGAGATCACTAGAGTAGTCCAAAATCTAGAAATAAGACACGGGGGGGTGGCCGTGATGTATCATACCTACACAAGGGTTTTGATTTTTTTTTCTTAGTGTTTAATTGTGGATCTTGACCCGTGTCTTCGGTTCCACAATTGAGATAACACTTTAATTCTTGCTACAAATTGGAATTACTTGAAGAAAAAGAAAATTTGAGAGTTGTGAGGAACATTATTGTGGGCGATCCACTTTGTAGTCCAAGCAATATTCGGTAGCTCGTTGCCCACACAACGTCCGACTTGAGGTGGGATCATACTATAGAAGATTTTGAGGAAGAGATCAAGAAAGCAACCACTACGCTTCAAGAGGTTAATATTCTATGATCTTTTGATCTAGATTAGGATATTGAAGTTAGCAACAAGATTATTTATTAAATAATAAATAGTATTTAAATTGCTTATTAATCTCATTAGTTAATTAATTAGCATGTCTAAATAGATTTTGTGCTCGTGAATGCGTAAAACGCTTTTATCAAATTTTACCCAACTTCGCTTTCGCTGCGTTTTATTTCCAACACTTATTTCTACAAATCGCGAATTTCAATATCCTCATTTTCAATATCCATATTTCACAATTATGGCTTGCAATATCCACATTTCTAATATCCATATTTCACAATCATAGATTTCAATATCCACATTTTATAGATTTCAATATCTTCGTCTCATACATGGATATCCTTATTTCGTTCATGGATATTTTTATTTCATTTGATATCCTCATTTCATGGATATCCTCACATTATTTTTTGCTATCCTCTTTTTAATCATTGATATCCTCATTTCATTCATAGTGCTATTCTTATATACTGTATCGACATATTTTAATTTTACATTTTTTCATTATGCAAGGGTCTGTATATCCGTAAGTCTTTTCAATTTTCTGAATTGGGATACTAATCTTTATATTTTAATGAATTTTGATAATAATATATATTAAACGAATTGTTACTCCATAACAATATTAGTATCGAATTAAAACTCTTATTAAACTTAACATGTTTCGTATCATGAAAAATTAATTCTGATAACTTATATATATTATTTGTGAGAAAAATCAGATGTACAATTTAATGGTAGAGGAATATTTTATTCTTTACTTACAATTTCATTTACCTCATTTGGCACTTTCTTCTTCAACGAGTCAGCACTTTTCTCTTTCCTATTCATTTTCTTCTACTTTTTCATTTCTGTTATTTCCTTTTACTGTCTTCTTCTTCATTATGTTCCTTTTTTTTCTTTTTCTTCATGTTACGTTTTCTTCATTCCTATTCTTTTCCTTTTCCTTTATTTGTTTATGTTTGGATGTCTTGAACTCCTAGTACACTGAGTTGTATAGGGAAGTGCCCCGGTCCAGGGGGCGAAGCGCCCCAATCTAGGGATTCGGGGATGCGAAGTGGTATACACCGTTTGGGCTTCGTTTGCAGTTTTGGTCCTATTTTTGGCCTGTCCGATTAGGATTTAGGGTTAAGATTATTGCCTATATAATGGTTTGTAATCTAGCCGAAAATTTCATAATATCAATCTCTATAATCTCTTATCAGTAATAAAATTGTTCCTCTCTTCTGCCCATGGACATAGCTAACTCATCGTTAGTGAACCACGTAAATTGTTTGTGTTCTTATCGCTTTTCATAATTCTTTCTTACAATCGTTATAACAATTTACTTCTTCTTCATCTATTAACACACAGAGGCATATTTAACATACACACATAATCAAGAATACCTCATGGACATATTCAACAGCTCCCTTCTCATCGGATCAAAGCCGCCGCATCTGCCAGATCTTCCACCACCAGACCTCTCGGATGTGTACCTCTAGCACGATCTAAGCTTCGAGGTAGATCCGTTTCAGACCAGGTTCGCTGTACGTGTGTGACCCAATGAAAAATCTTCTTCCCGATCCGAATCGAATCTCCACTGCCTTTCGTCGGGTCGATGGGTGCACAGTTCGGCGCGGATGTGAGTCGAGATCGAGCGGAACAGCAGATGGTGCGAGTCGTAATTTACTTTTCGTCTCGTTGGGGTCGGGTCTGTGGAGGCGGCTTGGTGTTTTGGAGGGCGACAGAGTACGAGTTCCTGTATCCCGAAGAGTGGGTCCAGGTGGCTTGATACTTGAATCTAATCAGCGGACGGATCAGGTTTGTCTAGCAGCAAATTCAATCATTCTTTTTTTCAGTCGATCCCTTTTTATGTAAACTGACAATTTTTATTTGTTTGATATCATTCCATGATGATAAAATAGATATGTTATAGTACATGTTTCTGTGTGTGGAGGAATGGATGGACGATTGAAGGTGTTCCTCTTGTTCAAGAGAAATTGGAATGTAGGTATTTGTAATAACGAGGTTTTACGAACCCGTGCGTTGCACCGGCGGTAATTTTGATTGAATATGTACGTGATTTGGACGTGATGTTGGTGCAGATGGTTGAATACTTGTTATCAAGATTGCGTCGGATTTTGTTTGTTGCCTTTTGAGAAGATTATAGCCTCTTTTTTAATGTTTGTAATATAAGTTTTATATAATTAATTATATGTAATGTATTGGGATTATTTTAGTTGATATGTGATTGATCTTTCATAATAGAGTATTGGTCTTAGATGACCCATATTCAATACAAAGTAATTGGGCTTTGTTATGTGATGTGGCCCATTGTCTATTTATTTCTCCCAAGTTTATATATCAATATTAAGATCGATCAATATAACACTTGTGTATAATATTTCCGTCTTAATATGCATTTCATATATCATAAATGATACAAAATTGCACTCTCCATAACTCGTTATTGTAGTTAAGTAACATCTTCCTAATGTTGCAAAAGGTAATTCTGCAAATTTAACTACTCTTGGCCTTCGTAATGACTGCCATAATCATCTTTCATCACCTAACAATCCGCATCATTGTTAGAAGATGATGATGGCAAACGTGTAGTAACATTTGATGTTGTGGAATCAATTATTGATAGTATGAACCTCATTGTTTTTTTCTTGCTGTGAGTTGCTTTGAAACACGCCTGTCTTAATTTTCTTGTGCTTAACTGGAGTGGTAAATCGGGATTTTCTTCCACATTCTTATGCCTAAAAATCAACTTTTTTTATTTGGTTATTATAATTTACAAATGACTTCGAGACAAAATTATATACTTTTTCCTTTCTATTCATTATTCAAGGTGATATCTTTAATATGTCGAATTTTATTATTTTAGCAAACTCTTTAAGCTTATCTGTTCAAATCAGATGTACTAAAAACTCACTGACCCGTGCGATGTACAAATATTGTATCTAAGTATTCATCACGTAATGTTTGTGTAAATTGCCGAATATACAACAATCTATAATTAAGGCTGCCGCGGTAGATCTTTGTTGATTGTTTTAAGTATTTCGTTAATGTTTACGTAAATATAACCATTTTATTGAGTTTATAGTTTATTTCTTGTTGTTGTCTTGGTGTTTTTTTAATTTTAAAATATTTGTAGTGTAAGTTTTAGATAATGGGTTACATTTTTTACCAAAACATGTGATATTTTCTTTCGTTGATTTGACTACATATCAAGCAAATAAAAATATTTTTTTAGCCTCTCATGAGGATAACAAATTCGGTACTCATGTATATTTCCAGAACATCATTAAAATATTACTTGAATCGTATTATCACTTTTAGTAGAGTGTCAACCCCTTCCTTTATATCCCAGAAAATCATCTTTAAAAATCTTTAAGACTCACACATTTAATATTCGGGACTCAAATAAAAAGCAAGCTGAAATACCAAGGATAAAATGTACCTCATGTGTAGACTTATGTGCGTGCATAATTTCTTATATTAGTCGATAAAAATTATATTGTCATGGAAACAACTATCTCTTATAAATATTACGCCAATACGCCTTAGAATAGTAATAGCTTCCATTACATGTCTCACAATTTTCATGTTTACAACTTACTGATAATATTTGATGCTATTGCTCCCACCCTTAACAGAATTTTTTTCCCCAAAATTCCACCATTAATAATCAACTAAAAAGCTTCATTCCGTATTTTCGGGTGGGGATTAATTGTTAATCCACAAGTACCCTTCTGAGTTTCTAAACTCAGATTCAAACTTCTTTTTAAAATCATCCCCCAAACACATCAATAGCATCTCAATGATTTTATTAGATAAAGTCCTCATTATGCTCCCATATTCTTTCAACACATCGCTGTAAACGTAAATGGAAAAAATCTTAGAAGACAGAAATTTTGTTTAGTACAAACTCATTATTTTATACATACAATGAGCCACCTCCAAAGCATGTGCATGAACCAATTACACGAACACAAACACACACCTGCATATTTTCTTTAGTAGCAGAATCTAAATCCACAATTGCTATATCCTCAAGAAATCCTTGTGCTATGGGTGACCCTACGTACAAATAATCTTCTTCTCTTTCGGAAGCCATATTTATAAGATGGACTATAGTTTTGTTGTCGGGGTTGTATACCCATTGATGTTTTTGGGAGTTGCATCGATCGCGCCCGCATCCTTAATAACCTGTAACATGGTGCAAATGCTTAGAATCTTTTAAAAGTAGGAAAAGGAGAAAATCGCATGCGAGATCATAAATGTACATTGAGATTGTCATACTCCTCTCTCATAACACCTTTACGATCCCTCATAGCATGGATGGATCGTGATACGCCAACTTCTGGGATATGTAATAATCACATCCACCCATAATACAGGTTTGTAAAATCATGTTTTGGGTGAATTCTCCAAATGCTTTGCTACGTTCTAACTTTGACCATTTCGAACAGTTTGTACTTCTTGCTCTTCAAATGGTGTTATTTATAGTATCAAATGATGGTGGTTGAAGGGTTTGTGCATTTATTTGAAGACAAATGAAATGAGCAAATGATTAAATGAATGAGACTTTAAAAGAATTTGATAACTTTAGGCAATTAATATTTGCCTCATTAAATTTGACGCAATATGAAAGGAATTAACAATACATACGGTTGCAATTCTTGTAAAAGCTATTTGATATGAATGAGTTTTCACTTTAAAATTGAAGTCATTAATACTCCAATCAATTAGTGCCTCAATGACTACATGAACACTCCGCATGGCTCTCAATAATTACATCCGCACTTCGCATGTCATGACAATAATATCCATATATTTTCACTTAAAAAAGGGTGTCATTAATACTCCACAATCAATTTTTAGGACATAATCTTTCAATATATATGATAATTCAATTTTTGATAAAGAAGATCATCTTTAAGATGTAATTTTAGAGCATACTCTCGTCATATTACTCAATCTATTAGAGTTTCGTGCTGCTAACGTGTTATAAAAATGCATATTATAGAGAGAATTTTGGAGAGAGAATACAGAGAATGATTTTCATTAATAAATAAAGTCCTATTATAGGAACACTTCAGATTGCACAATCATAATTACATAATTACATCAGTCATTCACACTATATAAAAATAAAATGGTAATTGAAACGTCACTTTCATACTATTTTATAACAAAAATAAATTTCTTCATTTTTGGAATTCTTTGTGAATTATCCATCAAGGAAAATCGAGTTACATATAACTATAGTTCATGCTATTTCTATCGTGTAATATGAAATATAATTATTTGATGTGCGTTATGGGTGGTTATCTATATGGAGATAGATTAGACAGAACCTCCATAACAAAATACGACTTGATATGTTAATGAAAAAAATATTAATATGAAAACCTTAAATTCAAATCCATATCCATATCCATACTTCTATTAAAAGAGAGTCGTGACACATGTCACTCTCTAAGTTTTTTGATTTTTTATTTTAAAATATAGTTTATATATAGAGATGTATCCTTAAATTTCTTAAAAAAAATTCTAAATATGTATTGTGGGAGTTTTATTCCAAAACTTACACTCATCTACCAATAAAAAAATCCTTCCTTTATTTTTTAGCTTAAAATTTTAAATGTTTATAATTTTTTAAATCAAATTTATTTTTAATAAAAATATACCAAATTAATTTTTATTTCACAATTTTCAACTAGACATCCATATGAATATAATAAATTTGATGGATTTACAATAATGACCGATTGCACAAAAAAATTATATTATAAAAACTATGGATATTTATTTTCAGTAAAATTAATTGATGCAAAACAAAAATATATTAACTCATTTATTGCTTACATAAAAATAAATTATGACATTTATTTAATTATAATAACTGAAAATAATAAAACATACACTGCAAACACACACATATTAAGACTTAATCACATATTACTTTCGTCTCTAAAATTTGTTCCTACTTTTTTTCGGTATGTCGAGGAAATTTGTTCATGTAATGGACATTAATTGACTTAACACTCCGCTAATGTGGTACTCTTTCTTAAATTATATTACACCCCATAATACACTCACGCTAATATGATATTCATGTCGAAGATCATCAAAAATAAATTTAGAGATCGAGAAATTATTGTCTAATAAGAGAATATATTATGCGGTGCATCGCACCGGCGAACATCTAGTTTAATATTAAAAGAGAGTCATAAAAAAATTTAAAGAAATATTTATCATCTCCAGGTTATTTGTTTTTTTTTTAAATTTTTAAAAAAATGGACGTTTAATTTAAGAGGGGGTTAGAGGATTATTCTATTATATGCTATCTACCAATTAAAAATTTTCTCTCACTTTATTCTTTTTATTTTTAACCTAATAGTTTAAATAATTATAACTATTTCGTATCAATTTTATTTTTGATAAAAAAATATATCAAATTAATTCTTACTTCGTGCTGTTTAATTTGACATCCATATAGCATATATATAAAGTAATTTAAATATAACTATGATATATTTAGATGATTAAAATATTTCCATATAAAATATAGAATATTGAAGAAAAATATATTTTTAGTTTATTTTCGTATACTTGTACTTTAACAATCATTTGATTGTTCAGAATTAATTTGTTCTGATTATAAAATAGTAAAATAATTACATCAATGCCAAATCATATAAAAAAAATTGTATTAGTAAGAATATGAATGGGTTGTAATAGGCCTGGCAAATCGTGTCTTAACAGGTCTTAACAGGTTCGGAGCGCGCGAATAACATAAGTTTCAAACATGAAAACGACTCATTTAACACTTGGCTTTGGTGGTTTGAGTATGGCAGTTATTCGTTTTATGTATCCAAAAAGTTAAATATTGAACCCTAGAATACTAAAAACAATTATTTTAAAAAATAAAAAAATTGCATAGTATATTTTTTCACTTAACAGGTCTTAACAGGTCCTAACAGGTACCCAATTTGCCAGCTCTAGGTTGTAAGTTGATGATAATAATAAACATAATTTAATTATTATTTATAAAATCAGATATAAAATTAATATACTACATGAAAAAATAACTACATGTGCTTAATCAAATTACAGTTTTCTATCATGTGTCTTTAGACCACATGATAAGAGTTTATAAATTGAAGTAAATCAAATAATAGTATATGTGTATGTGTGTGTATATTGACTCATGTATATTTTATAATAATTTTATAATATTATTGAAATTCAATCACATATTATTAGTGTAATAAAATATTTAATATTTTACGACGTGCATCGTACGGAAGCACATCTAATTAAAAAAAATACAGTCATTGAACGTTGAGCCTACGAGGGAAGGCACATTTAAACTAGAATTTGTCCAACATTATCATTTGTCCAACATTATCAAGCCGCAAACGGCAAATAGCATATAAAACATCAAATTAAAAGGAACGATCATTTTCTAATAGGATCACCTCACAATCACAGAGGCAGAAGCTCCCAAGTCCCAACGCATGAAATCCGAAGGAGTATTAACATTAGAGATGTCAACAGGATCGCCTGTCCATGGGTTGGTTCATTTAAACTGAAAAAAGAAAGAGTTAAGTCTTAATTATTTTGATTTGTTTAAATTGAGATTCTTTTTGCTAAGACTATTTAGCCCGAAGCTCGTTAATCGAATCAGCCCGCTAGCCTCTAACTATTAACACAAATATAATTTTAATATTTTATTCTTCTATTACCTCTTACAATAAAATAAAATTAATTTTATTCATTTTTATTGGGTATATATTGACCAACTATTAATTTTATTTTTAAACTTAAAGTAGTATATTAAATTTTATAATTTTGTTGTTGTTTTAAAAATCAAAGTTGTTTTTACTTTGTTTAAATATATAATGTTTAATTTTACTATTATAATATTAATTCTTGAATATCTAATTTGGATATTAAAATTTTATAATTTTATTGATGCAATATAATTAAAATTTTATGCAACTAGTTTTATAATGTGTACTTTTAAATGTTAGTTAAAATTTGAATACTGTTCCGGGAATTATTATTCCCGTGATGTGTCTTACCTAATACTGATTGTAGATACATAGATGAAAGGTTCCAGATCCTTCTAGAGGTAGTATGATCCTATTAGATGTCTTACCTTATTTAGGAATCCTATGTATGGAAGGACTCTCATTGTAATGTCTATATAAATGCCCCTCTATTCATTGTTATCAATACAATTGATTGACTCTATTAACAGTCTTTTTACTTTCTCGTGAAACACGTTATCAGCACGTAGTCCCCAACTGAGCAAGAATTTTTTTTCCTCTCCCGTTTTTTCTGAAAATCCTGAAAAAAAAAAGAAAAAAGAAAATCAGATTTTTTCTGCAAACCCTAAATCCCGATCGCCGCCGCCGGAGCCAGAAAACCCGCTGCGGGCCATCAACAACCGAAATCCTAGCCCCCTGCAGCTGCCGCTCATCCCCATCGCCGGAAACCCAGTCGGATTTTCTCCAAAACTCGCACCCGATTTCGACCAGCATCGCCTTCTCCAACGAAACCGTGACAGACCCGCGACCTCCCTCCCCATCGCAGCAAACTCGCGACCGCCAGCCGCTACCCTTAGCCGCGCGACTTCCAGGCTCGATCAATTGTCGACCTTTATTTTCAATCGGCCTTCTCTCGCCAGATTTCAATCGGATCCGCCATCACCGCCCGCTGCTTTAGTCGCTCACCTCCGATTTGTTCAGTCTCTCATCTCCAGTTCGTACGACCCGGCCCGGTTGTAGTTGCAAACCCAGTCCAGATTCGGTACGAGTTGCAGATCCAATCCAGTCGCGGTCCGACACGATTTTTTTTAGTGCTCGCTCAGATTTTTACCCTCTCAACCGTGTAGCAAGAACTACAAATTTAACGGTGAAAATCTGATCCGGAACAGTATTTCTCGATGAAATTGTACGCGAACAGAAGCAGTTTTTTACACAAAAAAAGAGAGAGAGAGACGAGAATTTCCGCGTGTAAATTTTCTGCACAATGCAGTCGTAGCAAAATCATGTTTCCCGATTCGTTAACCGTCAGATCGGTTTGAAATTTTGACAGCAACTTACCAACACAAATACCTGTATATTCAACGGTGGAGATCAGATTCTAAGTCGTATTGCGCACTGAATCAGCTACCGAACAGAAGCATATTTTTATAAGGAAATTTGGAGATCCGACTTCATCCAATACCGAGTGGCTGCACCGCCGCGCTCGAGTCCTTTTTCGTCCGATTATCGAGCCCAGTAGCCCTCTCCGGGCATTTATCAACTCTCCATATTTTCCTGCTTAATGATTAATTTGTTCATTTATTTGTACACTTATGAATCTTACATGTTTATGTTTTACGTGGATATAGGAAAATACGTTGCTCATGATGATGTGCACGCTATGGAGAAAAACCATATTTCTTATCCCGTTCAAGGATCAAAGTAAATATGAAACTGAGTACCACGAAAATATATTGCTCATATGGAGAGAAGCTCCCGATCAAGGATCAAAATAAATATGGAACCAAGTGCCCGTAAGACTTTATTAAAGTTCCCGTTTTTCAATTTTTCTCTTTTGGAATTTTTTTTTGGGGAATTGGGTATTTAAGTTCTTTATCTCCCACGCTACTTTGCGGTGGATGAGACTATGAGAGGTGGTATCACTCTCGTATGTCGAAGTAAACTGTGTGACGGTCGTGGGGGAGTCACGGATAATTGTTGAAAGTCGATATTTGTGGTTGTTGCATACACCACATTTTGGGTGCGATTTGACGTCGCCGTTTTGTCGATTTTAAATCAACAATTGAAAAAAAAATAAACATTATCGGTAACGGTAAAGTTATGACTTGTTCATGATTAGTCACGAATTTGTGACGTACAAATGGGACAAACATCGATTACGACGGATATGTCGTGGTTAAAATCGATTTGTGATGGATTTGTCACGTTGGATTGAGCGACCACCACGTTGGTCTTGACCCAATCCCATACTTGGAAAACTCCATCTTTCATCCTATTAAAATAAAATATTGCATATGGGTGTAGTCATGCACCGTCTCCTTGCAATATGATATTGAAAGAATGTACGAGAAATTCTTATGAATTTTAACATGTAAAGCAATGGCATATTGCGGTAAATACATGAATTCATTGACCTCGATTATAGTTCGTATGACTATAGGTCCGAATACTTTTCCGAGTATTTGTAAAGGCATGTGCCTTATACATTTGACTATGTTTAGTCGATCTTATTGGATGGTCAAGACGAGTTGGTTATGGTATATTCATTATGTCTCATGGTTCAAAATGCTTAATATTGATGCACCGCGTTGCATCCATATAACATGGCTATTATGACGTATACTTGCAAATTGAGAATTAAAATACTTGGTTGATTTGATGCAGTTTGATGGATTTTATCTACACTTTGATCATGACTAGGCGCATCCTCCTTGGTATTTTTTTATGCTTTGAAAGTTCAAACAGAATCAGTGGTTTTTAAACAGCCTTAGCTGTACCGACATTCCTACTTTCTCTGCAAGTCTACCAAGTTGGAGTTACCAAAAGGATCATTAGTCGAGATAAGAAATCGAACACCCTGCTGCGTTTAGACGCACCTATTGTAATACCCGTAATTTTGTTTCCCGGAAATTTTCTATTTTTGGCGGAAGTCCGTTTTTGACAACTTGCTTGGGACCGTTTCGTCATCCCGAGAATAATTAATTCTACACTTTTTGTCATCCGAGTTTGTTTCGGTATCGTTCTGTTGAATTCCGTGTTCTTTAGCGACTTTTCCACGTATGAGTTCGACTTTGTTAAATCACCGTAAATTCTTGGAAACTCCAAAAATTCTGAATCTTTGCAATATTATAAAGCATCGAGTTAGCTTTCCAATGGTTCAAACGGTGAGTCATTCGGAGTCCATACGAGGGAGTTATGGTCGAAATAGCTAAGTCACTCTCATTTTCCAGATTCGGCCAAAACCGCCTGTACCCGGTGCCGCGGCACACCTGGGCTGAGCCGCGCACACCGCGAGCCACGGGAGCGAATTTTGGGCTGTGCCGGCACACATATATCGAGCCGCGGCACACGTGATGATTACCCCTATATCTGCGTTTTTTGTGCGATTCAACCTATACTTTTCCCATTTCTTCACTTGGGCGAGAGAGGAGGTTTGAGAGGAAGATGTTTCTCCACCTATCACTTGAGTGAGTGATTTCTATTCATCTATTTTCGATTTTTAAGCCCGGATCATCGTTCTATCGAGTGCTCTTCGAATCATAGTGCTTGGATCTTCAAGAGGTAATTTCTTCAACATCTTGGATTTCGATTTTGTATTGGGTAATGATGTTTTGGATGTTAAAATCATGGGGTATGAAGTGATATACGCATGATTATGGACTTGTTGGAGTATTCATCGGATTATTGAAAGATTATTCAAGAACACTTTGAATTTTGTGTTGGAAATTGGGGATTTTGTTTGACTTCATCCTTTTAATCCGTAGTAATTTAGATTAGTGATGGATTGATGATGATTTAGGTGTATTCTATCATTCCCATCGTTATTCCTTGGTTGGAGTGTATTGATTCGCTGCTTTTGGTTGAGTTATTAGTCGACGCCTTCAAGGTGCCCGACAAAAGGTCTAGGAGGGGGGGTTTGTGCGTTGTACGATTATTATTCATCGTACGATTGTTGATTTATCATTGATATGACTTAGGGACGGAATCCTTGTGAAGAACTCAAGTTGAAACCCTTCCGTTCGTTGTCTTCTTCGTGGTTCAAGCTTCCCGGTCGAACCGTGTTCTTCGGGATCTTCGGTAACGTTTATTAAGGCAAGTATACATTTATGATTGTACGTTCTCGACTTTGAAAGTATGAAATATTGATGATATGATTATTTCTAGCCACTCCGGGACGGCCTATGGTCCTCTCGAGGGTTTCGTAGCCTCAGTGCGATTCCATGGTTGATATGAACGAACCGTTTCTACGGCATTCATATGAAATAATGTTGGCATGTAATGAACGAACCGTTTTGACGGCATTCCTACATGTAACGGCGTATGATATGAACGAACCGTTTTTACGGCATTCACATACGTCTTGAGATTTTAGTCATTCCTAATACTAGTCTTAAATTGATGAATTGACGGATATTGATGAATCGACGGATTACATTTACTTTATTGTCGAGGAGTATCATGTTTCATATTGTTATACTTGCACTAGCTATTCGACGGCTAACCCTTTATGGGGAAATACGTTTCATGTATTTCGTGTTCCGGGAGAGCGGACAGACGGGTATCGGGTCGGCATGAAGATGATGGGCAAGTGTGATAATCGTGTCTTGTCTCCGGTTATTTTCTTGGATTCCTCCATTCGGTGTTGTTGTCTGGAATGGATTTTTAAATACTCGAGTATTGTATTTGATTTCCTTGATGTTAGGCTGTGTTGCCGAGGTATTGATTTGTGCAGTGATGTATATGGTTTCATTGGTTATGGTTTTGAATACCATTTGTATCGTCTTTCATTCTATTGTATGTAGACCTTATCGGTCAAGTTTATAGTTCCGCGTATGTTTAGCCTTGTGGGTCCCACGGCGGGGCTCACGGCGCTGTAATATACCCTGAATAACTTGGGGGTGTTACACCTATGGCTGTTATTGCTATGTTTTTACATCAACACTTATGCCATTGGATATGGTCTCAACCTTGTTTTCTCACTAAACTTGGGAAATACTAAAGCAGTCAATTAAAACATGCACTGTAATATGAGTTTAATGATCCGTGTGGTGCACAACCTATGGATAGAAAGATACGGAAGTCTAGTTTCTAGAACATCTGGCCTTTCATCCATAGCCTTCCTAACAAGGGAGTTATCGCTGTTTTAGTAAACAAAGGTCAAGCTGCGCGGAATTTTATTTTCAGCGGTTGTGCTAACTTTTGTCCCAACCAACTTGGTTCCCATCTTGAATTTGCAAGAGGTCTTATGACACATATGCTTCAACCTCTGTTTGGCCGAATTTTCCATAGATGATGCAGTTTTTGGTATGCGTTATACGCTAAACTATCTGTTAGGAATACTTGTTAGATTTTGATGATGTCATTTGTTGTGTCACGATTTATTCATCCCGACAGGCGATCGACTATAAGGCCGAGCGACCAAGTCAACATCAGTCAAACTATGGCTAGCTCGCCAAATCAAAGATATCAGACCCCCATCAGTTACCCAGCGATCTACCCCCAAGGCGATCGCCCTTTGGCAGCTGGCGATCTACTCTACTAACCGGCTAAGGGCAATCGACCTGCGCCCCGAGCAGAGACGATCGCCCGTCAAAACCATCAAGGACTGGATCTCAGGAAAGCACCCACGTGCAGATCCACCAAAGGCGCTGAAGAGATCTTCGCGAGCTGATAAGATCTTTTGCTGACAGACATGACATTTGACCACACTGTCACCTACCTCACCTACCAAAGATGCGCGCCGAAAGTTGTCGGTGGGACCACCCACGGCAAAGAACTCGTAACGCGTGTAAGCTCCCCATCGACCGAGCAGCTTGATTGCCCGGCAACTCCTGCAGACTTTTAGGGACAGCCCATGTCTTTGAAAGACGATCGCCCGATTATTATATTGCAGAGAAGGCGATCGCCCGGCATGTCCAAGCCCTATAAATAGAGAACCTCCTCCTACTGGAAAAGGGTTCCCAGTTCACTGAATATACGGTTCGGAATTCATTTGACTTACGTCCGAAATACATTTCACCAAAAGTTCACATTCTCTCACATTCCGATACATCCACGGAAATACTGAAGAACACACATATCATCAAGCTCCCGGCTATCTCACCGGAATCCATCTCAGGACTTCTCTCTCCAAATCTCTCGTCCAGAAGACGATCGGCAGAAGAGGCAAGGCTCCACTAGACAGATTCCAAGGGATTCATAAGCCCAGAAGCCCAAACATCCAGCTAAATACTCGCCGTGAGAGGCGGTCGATCTCTCACCGCCGCGACTGTTCATCACCTTTGTTACAAGAACTCACAGAGCATCAACTCTGGTTCTTCCGGCAATCTACACGCTCACTAGCTAAGATAACAAGAAACTTTACACTCATTGTAATTGTATTCTTACATTTGTACTTGTATCCCCGAATATCGGTATTAATAATATCTCGCGAGAGCATTCAAGCCCGGGACTAACAACCCCGGCAAATCTTGTGTTATTTATCTTTCTCACGGAAGTGCTCTTGCATTTGTTTGCTATCCCATCCATTCCAGCAATATCTATCTCCGGATAATATTTTGGGTAGTAACAATTGGCGCTAGAAGGAAGGGGCATCTAACCCTCAAACTTTTACTTCTACCGTCCCGAAGAACACTCACTGTTCTCGGGGCATATACTTGAAGTGACACTCACTGCGCTTCAAAGAAAACCTTCAGAATCATGACATCCGCCGGTACATCGAAGCAAGCTGCTCTCCGAACCGCCGGACACCATATCCCGGCTCATTCCGAACCCCAGCCGACGACAGGGGGAAGCCGCGGCAACGCGAGACTCTCGATCCCGCATCCGAGAGATGGCCCCAACCTCTCACTCGATCAATTCCAAACCGAGGAACAGATCGAGGAGGCTATGCCCATCCTGGAGGAGCGACGGAGAGCATGCGCGCCACCCGCGATAACTCCCTCGATCATCCGCCGCATGGGAAAACGGAAATTCAATGGGCTACTGAACGAGCGATCGTCAAAAAGCCCCAATTCGCGAGGAAAGGCTCTCGCACGACCGGACGGATCCATATTCAATCGCTTGGGACGCGACCCATCCCGGCGACCGGGGCACTCTGTTTCCAACCTTGAAAAGACGGAATCGAATCCGTCACCAGGAGTTCGGCCTACTCACCTCACGCCAACGCATGTCGCCATCTCGACTCCCGCCCGATCGCTGGGGACTCGGTGCTCAATCGCCTCGGCTCGCTCCGATCGCGAGCCGCTATGGTCAAAGCCACGGCGATGGCCGCCATGCAACGTCGGCTCGGCGAGATGAGAGCACTCTTGGACACCGGGGCAAGCACCGGCAAGAAGATCGCCGGCCGACCAAGCCACTCGCGTCCACATTGAGCTTGCCCCCATACAACCAACGATCGCTCCTCCTAAAACACCTCTGTATAAGGGGAGATCGGACCGAAACCCACCCGAGTAAATTCCGAATTTACATGGTAGGGTGTGGGGCATCCGATGCAACCAAGTGCCGGATCTTCCCGACATTGGGCGAGCCGCCCATAAGTGGTACGTCTCACTACCACCACGATCGGTCACCTCTTTTAAGAAACTGGCGGATGACTTCACGTCATACTTCGCCAGCAAGGTCGCTAGACCAGAAGGCCCCCAGCGCATGATAAAAATCAAGCAGGGGAAGGACGAAACTGACGCAGATTACATCGACCGGGTAGACGAAATCATCCTCACCGGCGAACCCGTCAGTGATGAGCTCGCTCTCTATTCGTTCATGGGGGGATTCCACGGTCACTCTCCCATGTTCAGACATCTCTCCAAGGATATTCCCCCAACTTACACGATCTTCCGCGCTAAAGCTGCCAACTTCCTGGCCAGGCAAAGGCTACTCACCCTCCGCTTAGACGAGGAAACGCCACCTCTTGCCCAGAAGATAGCGATCGCCAAATCAAAGAAGGCGATCGCCAAGACACCCGGAGATCTCAAGGCTTTCGAGGACATGGAAGCCCATCTCCTCCATACGTTCAACAGAACTCCGGCACATATTTTCTATGCCATCAAGGGGCACGAAGAGCTCAAAAAGCTAAAGGCGATAAGGGACCACGGTCACCTGGACAACAATCAATATTGTGCCTACCACAAGAGTCCCGGCCACAACACCAACAATTGCCGCGACCTCCTCAAACAGCTCTGGAGACTGTTCGAGGAGGGAAAGTTGGGATGACTTATTGGTTTAGCGAAGCCCCGCCTATCTCTATAGACGATCGTCCGAGTCGAACGCAAAGCAGCCGGGAAGCTCATACGAGCGACCTGGATCAACCTCGGCGACTGTCTCTATATGCTTCAATCAAGAGAAGGAGACCACGGAAGTCAACCCGATCTCCCTCCTTATTTAAGAAACCGGAGGACTCGATCGCCATCTCAGGTTCACCGTCTAACACGATGGACTAAGGCACGAGATCGCCTCCCCGCACAACGTACACCGTCGAAGGTCGGCATCTACATGACGATCCAAGGTGGAAGAGTGCACCATGGTCCTCGGTGGTCGATAATTCCATTTGCTTAGGCCATGCAAGGTCCCTTTAGGCCAAGATCGCCCGCCCTTCGTTTAATTAGGAGGCCGGAGTAGTCTGAGGGCACTCAAAATCAATTCAGTGGTCACGATCGCTCGCCTCTATGGTTCATCATCTGACATGGTGAACCCGGACAATGCGACGTGCCACAACCCCGTCTCAACGTACACCGTCGAGGTCGGCCATCTCCATGGCTGGCCGAGGTGGAAGCAGAGCTAACAAGCCGCGGGCGTGGAGTTGATTCATCCGACGCGCCCCGCGCAAGGACTCCTCTAGACCAAGACCGCACGCCTTTCGTTTAAATACGAGGCAAGGCGCAGCCTAACGGAGGACCCTCATAATAAAGTGAGTCACGAGACACTCAATGTCTTCGCGCATCAAGACATGATCAAGTAGACGTCCCATTGAAATCCGCGATCGTGCACGGTTCCTCAAGATCGACGAACGTCCCAGAGGGATCGACAAAGTTAAAGACCGCTCACTCAAGGAATTATTTTCATCCCAATACTACCACTAAGTGAATAAAAACAAGGGGCAAGAAGAGTGCGGACTACCTACACGACGATCGTCGCTATTCAACCACATACGGAGATCGTCATTTTTTCGGATGTAGTGCGGATCGAACTTGTTGTAAAAGTTGTCTTATGAGTTTATCAATTCATTTGGAACTACCCTCGCAACGATCTCTCCTCACGCATTTGTACAAAGTCAAACAAAGACTCAAAAATAACCATTCATTCAAGTGATAAGTCGAAATCCAAATGCTCATTTTATTACTTGAAAAATAGAGTACACGTCGCCCGAAGGCCTAAGTACTACAAAAGAAAGCTACAAACTACAAAGAGAGTAAGCTAAAAGCGTAAAAAGGAAGCGCCTCGAGCCCCTGCCGGCCTTCGCCATCGCATTCGGCGCGGTCCCTCATCTTAGAGCATCGGGATGAGCAAGACTGCTGTCTGAGACGGATACCGGCTCAAATCCACGCCGATGTCCGGAGTCCAAGATCGGCAAGGAGAAAGCCGAATGGAGAGGATGCTCCAATGCATATGACTTGAACTTCTCGGCTAGAGGACCGACCTCCAAGCCTCCCTTCTTAGCCGCTCGGATCGAGTCGATTTAACGCCAAGTAATAGGCGAACTCACGACATACTCCAAATTTTGGAAGGGATCGGCCTTGGTCGCCTCAACCTCTCCTCTCGGCTCGGCCATCGCACATTGCGATCCACGGAGCTCGGCCTCCCTCGCCACAACCTTCTCTTTCGCCTCCGCCAGCTCGCTGGTCAGCCGAGCGATCGTCACCTTCTGGCGATCGGCCTCCTCCTCAGCACCATTCCGCGCCTGGACGGCACTCTGCATCTGGTCCCGCAATCGGTCGACCGCCAGTCGGACGTTCTCCGTCTCCGTCTTCTCCAGCTCAAGCTCAAGGCTCGCCCGCTTGGCCGCCTCAAGGAGTACTTCTCCATCGCCACGATCTTGACAGCAAACGCGGCGTTCTCTTTCCGAGCCGCCTCGAGATCCTCCTGAAGGCGAATAGTGGAGGGCCTCCCCTCACCCTCCTGAGCAGCCGGGAAGGCCATGGTCGCCGTCTGAAGAGAAAGGGCGACAACAGCATGCATCGTACTCGTAGATCGCTGCCGAGCGATCTCATCTAGATCGATTGTCCACGCCTTCGGCGAGGCGACCTTGCTAACATAGGGAGGAATATCACAGGAATGGCGAGGAGATCGGCTCGCCAGGAAATCCACGACCATCGGTGGACAAGAAGGATCTGCGCGACGGATCCTGCATCAAAACAGCTAAGTTAGTACAACTCCTACGCAGATGCAATTGTCAAACACAGAAATGCTATCTACCTCTCAGCCTTCTCGGGATCCCGACCAAAAAACGGCTTCCCTCGAGGAATCTCTGCATCCGCGATCGCCGTCTCCCGCAGAAAAGCCGAAGAGGGCGGCTCGCGCTCCGGAGCAACGATGGTGATCGGAGGCAGGAAACGAAGTTGCTTCCGGCCTCGGCCTCTTGCGATTCGCCCGAAGCCCCTCCTCCGGAATTTCCTCCTCAACCACAACCTGCTCTACGCGAGGCTCCGGCTCCGCACGAGGCTCCGCCTCCGGAACTATAGGCAATGCGACGGGTGGAACCCGAGTCGACCTCTTCGCGTGAAGACGGCCTAGGACTCCTGGGTTCGACATAGCGATCTCACGAGGCTCCAAAAAGCGAGAAACGAACCTCTGCGATTAAAGACGATCGACTAACGGTCGACACTGTCCTTAAAATAAGGCGATCGCCTAGTAAGTGAAGATCGCAGGACCACATACTGCACCGCGAGATGTCTCGGGAAGCGGAATAGTCGAGCCGACAACCAGCGACTCTCCTTGTTGATCCGAGTGGCGTCTAGGTCGTCGTCCGACAAGCTCCTAATTCGCTCCCAAACAACGAGGAAGTCGAAAGGCAGCTCCTCGATCGCGGAATATGAAAGCTTGCAAAATGTAAATCAAATTAGATCACCCAAAACGCATCCAAGCGAAGGGAGAGTCTAAACTCTTACCGGGATTCCTCTCCGAAATTCGGTGGGGATCTCCGGTTCGCTGTGGGATTGTCGCTCGCGAAGCTCTCCACTTGCGGCGACCTGCAACCACTTCGTCTGATCGCCCCGTATCTTATTCGGAACTCCATGAATCACCCGGCCAGATCGGCCTTGAATATGGTAACCGCCGACCAACCCTCTATGAGCCGTCAGTTTAAACAAATGGTTCATCTCCAACGGCGACGGGAGACGGTACAGGCGGTGACCGCCGAAAAGGGTGAGGGTGCAAATGATTTGGAGCCAGGCGTTCGGCGTCAGCTGAAGTGGCGCCACATTCCAAGCGGCCAGCAGATGGGAGACCGCAAAGGACAGAGGGAAGCGCAACCCGGCCTCCATAACGGCCTCACTCACTGCGACCATACCCATCGGAGGCTGGTCGGCTCGTTCATTCTCCGCGGGCGCGAACATGTCCACATCTGAAGGAACATGGAATCTTGTCCTCCAGACGGCCAGATCTCTCTGACGTCGAGCTCAGATTTGGCCGGCGACCACAACGATGGCGCGCGGCACGACATCGCGACCGCTTGGGGAGCACATATGGATAAGCGACCGAGTATCCCGGAAATCGAATCGCGGAGTAGACCGCCAATCTCTCCATTATTTCAAAGAAAGGCCCTATAGCCCGTCCAAAATCGCTATGTTGCTCCCAAGAAGCCCTAATCGCGAGATCTCTCTCGATCTGCGATCGTCTCTCCTCGGCCCGACTCCCTAGCAACATCGGCCTCATTGAACAAAGCCTCAACTTCACTGCCGATTCCGGCTCGAATTGTTTCACCGCCGTCTCGGTGGAAGACGGAAGAAGTTTCTCCTGGCACCGATGTCCCGGCGGAATCGGTTCCCGCTCCAAGCGATGATGAGGTTAGGCCATTTTCAGAGTTAGAAAGGAAGAGAAGGATTTTCTTACCCTAAAGTGAAATCGATCGACGATCGGCTCTTAGATCTTCGTAAAATTCGGCGAGTCCTTCTTTCTCCAAAAAGCACGCGTGAGTGAGATCACACCCGCGCCCCTTTTATAAGAGAAGGCAGGGACCCATTTGCAATAAGAGAAAACCTCAGGGGTCGAATCTCAAACGGCGCACCAGTTGACCCCCTCGAGACCCGCGTACGCGTCTTTTCGAGGACGCGTTAACCGAGGAGTCATTAAGGACCGTTGGCGTCCTCCAATAGAAGCCCGACACGTGCGAGGAGACTTTTCAACACCCATTGTTTTTCCCGCAGCGATTCGACCCAACCAGGTCGTCCAAATCCAGAGTATATCAGCTCAAAGACGATCGCCAGTTCCATTAAACACGAAGTCGCTCGTCAATAGTTCAGCGATCGCCAAGAGAGCCACCTCACCCCACGTTTCCAATGTATGAGCGAGCTGGGGGGCAATTGTTGTGTCACGATTTATTCATCCCGACAGGCGATCGACTATAAGTCCGAGCGACCAAGTCAACATCAGTCATACTATGGCTAGCTCGCCAAATCAAAGATATCAGACCCCATCGATTACCCAATGATCGACCCCCAAGGCGATCGCCCTTTGGCTGTGGCGATCTACTCTACTAACCGGCTAAGGGCAATCGACTGCGCCCGAGCAGAGACGATCGCCGTCAAAACCATCAAGGACTGGATCTCGTGAAAGCACCCACGTGCGATCCACCAAAGGCGCCGACGAGATCTTCGCCACAGATAAGATCTTTTCGACAGACAAGACATTTGACCACACCTGTCACCTACCTCACCTACCGGCATGCGCGCCGAAAGTTGTCGGTGGGACCACCCGCGACAACTCGTGACGCGTGTAAGCTCCCATTGACCGCACGATTGATTGCAGAACTCCTGCAGACTTTGAGGGGACAGGCCCATGTCTTGAAAGACGATCGCCCGATTATTATATTGCAGAGAAGGCGATCGCCGGCATGTCCAAGCCCTATAAATAGAGAACCTCCTCCTACCGGAAAAGGGTTCCCAGTTCACCGAATATACGGTTCGAATTCATTTGACTTACGTCCGAAATACATTTCACCAAAAGTTCACATTCTCTCACATTCCGATACATCCACGGAAATCTTGAAGAACACACATATCATCAAGCTCCGGCCATCTCACGGAATCCATCTCAGGACTTCTCTCTCCAAATCTCTCGTCCGTAAGACGATCGGCGACGGCAAGTCTCCACTAGGCATTCCAAGGGATTCATAAGCCCAGAAGCCCAAACATCCAGCTAAATACTCGCCGTGAGAGGCGGTCGATCTCTCACCGCCGCGACTGTTCATCACCTTTGTTACAAGAACTCACACAGCATCAAATCTGGTTCTTCCGGCAATCTACACGCTCACTAGCTAAGATAACAAGAAACTTTACACTCATTGTAATTGTATTCTTACATTTGTACTTGTATCCCCGAATATCGGTATTAATAATATCTCGCGAGAGCATTCAAGCCCAGGACTAACAACCCCGGCAAATCTTGTGTTATTTATCTTTCTCACGGAAGTGCTCTTGCATTTGTTTGCTATCCCATCCATTCCAGCAATATCTATCTCCGGATAATATTTTGGGTAGTAACATCATTAATATAATTCAAATGTTTATTACTTGGCAAAAATGTAAGGAAGAACCAAATGAGTATCTTTCATAGGCCAAATTATGTTAAGTGTAAAACTTGGCAAAATGTAAAGAAGAACCGAATGAGTATCTTCTATAGGCCAAAATAAGTTAGGCTAAAAATCGGCTAAGTACTAAAGATCAGCTGAGTTCATCAGAGAGGTACAGCCGAGTTAAGTCAGAGAAGTTCTGGTCAACAAAAATCATCAGGGATAATTGACCAGACTGCAGTCAAGTAACCTCAGATAGGTCATCTGATCAGGCGAGTCCCAAACAGTCACCATCAGAGAGGTCCAGACTGCAGAGAAGTTAACTTCTCATCAGCCTACTCGAGATCAGCCAAGTACTCCAAGTCCACATCAGCATGTGTTGAAAAGTCAAGTATTACGGAAAGTCACATGCAACGTGAAGAGACAAATTGGAGAGATTCTCGCAAAGGATATGAATTAAATAATTCATCCAGGCCTACCTTGAAGACTTTAATCGTATTATATTCAAAAGATTCGGCGCCTCACATGCAGAGTCTTCACAACGGTCGGAAGATAGATTAAAATATGGGAATCCAGCCTTGCAACATTCAGAAATGAATAAACAAAGAAGTCTCTCTCCAACGGACTGATTTGTTACAGATTTGCAATGGCTATGAAGAAATGCTCAAGGATCAACACCTATATATATCCGAAGATTTGAAGTTGAGCAACTACCGGTGCGAACATACTTTCAAGCGATCAAAGCATTCAAGCAATCCAAAACGAAATACAGCATCGTGAAAAGAGCGGTTCTTAAAAAGTTCATACTTGAAGAAGCTTTTAGTTGGAGAAGACAAAAACTCGTGTCTTAAATCCTGAGTTCGGGGTACTTCACTAGTTGAAGTTCGAGACTGTAAAGGCATCCAAGGATCGAGGATCAAGAGGTGCAAGGCAGTCAAGTGTGTTACAACGGCACGGATTTCCACTGGTTGGAAGCTGTTGTAGTTTAGTTGAATCACTGTAACATTTATCACTGGTTGAAAATTATAGTGAATTCATCTTCAACTGGTTTGGAGAAAAGTGGATTAGTAGAGGATTACCCCACCTCTGAGACCACTATAATTGCCTGCGTATTTTACTGTTTTATAGAATCATACTTTAACTGCTGCATTCATTGTTAAGTGTTTCATTAGTTGTTTTATTCGTCATCAGCTGACTTCCGCACGTATTAAGAACAAACGACTCCAAGTCATTTGTTTATCTATTAGCTGTAGAAACTTACTCTTTGAGAAAAAGAGTTTAAGAGTTTCAATAAGTCTATTCACCCCCGCTCTAGACTTATTCCTGGACGACTTGTGACCTACAAGTGGTATCGGAGAGGTTGGTTCATTTATTTCACGAACCAGATCTATATCATAGATATATCTTTACTCTCATTTTATAACGGAACACATGCATTCTAGACTATATGTGTTTTCAGTTGACGAGTATGATCTTTGGAAGATAAGGATGCAGGCACACATATCTTCAATCCATGATGACATGTGGTGCATCATAGAGGACGGTCCATTCACCTTCGAGAAGGACAACACTCCAGAGGAGATCGCAGCAGGGAAGCCAGAGAAGATCCCAAAGAAGAGGACAGAGCTGACTCCCGAAGAAAGAAAGCTGGCCAATCTTGATAACCAGGCCAGAGACGTGCTATATCAAACTCTTGACAAATCCACCATGGTCAAAATCAAGAATTGCAAAAATGCAAAAGAAATCTGGGACACATTAGCCCTAATGTGTGAAGGAACGGAGTTGATCAAAGAAAACAAGTTGTCAATTTCTATTCAAAAAATTGACAACTTCGAAATGAAGAATGGCGAATCTATAGATCAAGTGGACACAAGGTTCACTGAGATTATCAATGAGATCAACTCCCTCGGCAAATCTTATGGCAACAGGGAAATGGCGCTGAAGGTTCTAAGATCTCTCAATCCTGAATGGAGCATGAAGGCAGTGGCCATGAGAGAATCCAAGGACCTCAATAAGATAAAGATCCAAGAGCTGTTTTCTGATCTGAAGGCTTATGAGTTCGATCTTCCAAGTTCATCCTCAACCGAGCCTGCAGAGAAGGGAATAGCCTTTGCAGCCGAGTCCCCCGCCAAGAGCTTATCTGATGTAAAGCCTCCAAATCTATTAGATTTTGAGGAAGAAATGGCGTTCATAATGCAAAGGTTCAGCAACTTCCGAAAAAACTACTCCAAATACAAGAAAAATTATAAGGATAATCCCAGAAGGAACCAGAAAGCCGGAAGCTGGAAAGTGGAGTGCTACAACTGTCATAAGACAGGACACATTCAGATCGACTGTCCTGATCTTAAGAAGGACGAGAGCAAGAAGGAGGTGGGTAGAAAAGAAGACAGAAGGAAGGCCCTCATCGGAGAAGATCAGCAGCATGTAGAATCAAGCAGCGAATTCTTCTCAGATGATGATGAAGAGTATGATTGTCTAATGGCCAACCTAGCTGATGAAGAGGTAACATAAAAACCCTCTGGTTCAAATAATAGTTCAGCCATGTCACAAGATATGGATCTGCACGAATCTATAAATCAGCTATTTAAAGATTTTGAAACACTAAAATCTGCACACCTATCTGTATCAGCAGAGAAGACTCAACTGCAAGATAAGAATAGGTAGCTGAAAATTGATTTTGAAAAACTCAGCCTAGAACTGAATACAGTTGAGATAACTGCAGCTAACTTGCAAAACCAGGATGATGTCAATACAGCTGAGATAAATTGACTAACTATTTTACTTAAAGAAAAATCAGCTGCACTTGCTCATGTCAAAGCCGAATTTACTAAGCTGACTCAGGCAAATAACACCCAGGCGCAGGAAATAACCTCCCTGAAGGCGTCTTCAACCCTAGACGAACTGTGTACTAATAAAAGGCCACTATATTCCAGATCAGGCCTTGGATATGATCCTCACACTCCCTCTAGTTCCAAAACCACTTTCGTCAAGGGAGAAACAATTGTCTCGACTGCTGAGCCTACGTACAAACCGATATTTAAAAATAGGCAACAGTCAAGTCACAAGTCTAGGCTGCAGCCAGGGTACACAAGGCAGCTGTAACACCCCCAAGTTATTCAGGGATATTACAGCGCCGTAAGCCCCGCCGTGGGACCCACAAGGCTATACATACGCGTAACCATAAATTTTGACCGATAAGGTCTACACACAAAGGAATGAAAAACGATACAAAGGTATTCGAAACATAACCAATGTATTCACGGACATCACAATACAATTCAATACTTCGGCAACACAGGCCGGAACATCAAGGGAAAAGGAAAACGATACTCGAGTATTCAAAAGACAATCCAGTACAACAACACTGAACCGGAACTCCAACCATAACTGGAAGAAAGACACAGTATCACACTTGCCCACCATCTTTATGCCGACCCGATACCTGCCCGTCCGCTCTCCTGGAACCTGAAATACATGAAACGTATTTCCCCCATAAAGGGGTTAGCCGTCGAATAGCTAGTGCAAGTATAACAATATGAAACATAATACTTCTCGATAATAAAGTAAATGTAATCCGTCAATTCATCAATATCCGTCAATTCATCAATTAAAGACTAGTATTCCGGAATAACTAAATCTCATAAGACGTATGTGAATGCCGTAGAAACGGTTCGTTCACCTCATATGCCGTTACGTATGTGAATGCCTTCAAAACGGTTCGTTCACCTCATACGCCGATACATGTAGGAATGCCACAAACGGTTCGCTCATTACATGCCAATCAATATATCTATGAATGCCGTAAAACGGTTCGTTCATGATATGCCATCAATATTTCTTACTTTCAAAGTCGAGAACGTACAATCATAAATGTATACTTGCCTTTGAGACATCGAGAAATCGAACGGAGGAAAGGTATGAGTTCGGTAGGTCCGAGAACGCGCTTCCGGCACCTAAACGATTCGCAAGGAATATTACAATTAATTATCCATACTCAAATTATACGAAGAGACTCCCGAAACTCGTCTACGATTCCAGAAAATATACGGGTGGATAACTAAAGGTTGGGAAATCGCCCAAACTCCCACAAGTCCGAAAACGGCACAATCCAACCCGTAAAATCGGGAGAAAACACTCATATGGTATAGATATATATCAAAATCTCAAGGTTCTCAAGCTTCAATCGGACAAAACGGACGAATCTACGAAAACCCCCAAAATCCAACATAAAATTCAAAGTGTTCTTGAATAATCTTTCAATAATCCGATGAATACTCAAGCATGTCCATAATCACGCATATATCACATCATACACCATGATTTTATCATCCAAAACGTCAAAACCCACACGAAATCGAGAAGTCAAGATGTCGAAGGAATTACCTCTTGAATATCCAAGCTCTATGATCTAAGGAATACGCGATAGATCGACTATCCGGGCTTCCCAACCGATTGAAAGTGGTAAATCTTCAACACACAAGTGATAGCTATGAAAAGAATTCTTCCCTCAACTCTCTCTCTCGCGATGGAAGAAGAAATGGGGAAAGAATGGCTAAAATCTCGCTTAAAAAGCCGAATTATGCAGTTGACCGCATTGTGTGCCGCGGCTCAGCATATGTGTGCCGCACAGCCTAAAATTGTTCCTGTGTTTCGGTAGTGTGCCGCGGCTCACTGGGTGTGCCACGACCGGCATGTGGGTTTTGGTGGGGTGCAACACCTGTGCCGCGGCTCAACGTAGGTGTGCCGCGGCAATGGCTCAGCAGTGCCGCGGCTCACTCATGTGTGCCGCGGCACTGCACACCGCTGCTCGGCCAAAAATAGAAATGTGTGTGCCGCGGCGCACACTCCTTGTGCCGGCTCACACCTCTTCGGGTCCTAAAATGATGAAAATTGACCGGAAAGAGAATAAAAGCAATATGATTCAATGTCTGGACAACAATAACACGAAATAAAAATACGGGAACCCCAAAACGGTGGTTCCAAGCAATGATTACAAGGGTTCGCTCAACAATCACGATCCGAAGAATATGAAAGGTTTGAAATGACATGACTTTCGACCGGATATTACATTCTCCCCCTCTAAAAAGAAGTTTCGTCCGAAACTTAAGAAATAAATAGTTCGGGGTATTCCACCCGCATCTTCTCTTCCGTCTCCCAAGTCGCCTCTTCGACCCCATGCCTCGACCATTGTACTTTAACCAGTGGAATGGTCTTATGTCAAGTTGTTTCGCGACGCTCAAGGATCTTCACGGGTCTCTCCGGAAGGTAATATCCTCGGCTACATTAATCTCACCGTAGTCGATAATGTGGCTCGATCCACGCATACTTCCTCAATGGGACGCATGAAAATACTATGGACGTGACTCAAAGATGGAGGTAATGCCAAGCGATAAGCTAAGTCTCCAACTCTGTCCAAAATCTCAAAAGGTCCGATATACCTTGATCGAGTTTTCCCTTTTACCGGCGGAAAACTCCTGCAGTCGGTGATACTTTGAGCAAGACATGATCCCCACTTCAAACTCCAAGGGTCGACGACGAGTATCGGCGTAGGATTTCCGACGACTCTGGGCGATCGTGTCGGTCTCGGATGATAGAAATCTTTTCCTTGGTCTCCAACAACATATCCGGTTCCGTCCCAACTAGCTCAGAAGCCTCGTCCCAACATAATGGCGACCTACATCGCCTACCATAGAGAGCCTCGAAGGGTGCCATTTTGATCGACGCATGCCAACTATTATTGTAAGCAAACTCGATCAACGGCAAGTGAAGCTCCCAATCATTACTCCCGTCTAAGGCACAAGCCCGTAACATATCCTCCAACGTCTGAATCGTCCTCTCGTCTCGACCGTCCGACCGAGGATGAAAGGAAGTGCTCAATCTCAACTCGCACCCAGAGCCCGATGAACGGCTGCCAAAAATGCGATACGAAACGGCCGTCTCGATCGAAACAATGGTCTTGGGGGCACCGTGTAACCTCACGATCTCGGCGATAAAGGTTCGAGCCAATCTATCCGGTCCCCAAGTATCCTTAATACCTAAGAAGTGTGCAGACTTGGTCAATCGATCGACAATTACCCAAATCATATTCATTCCGGCCGAGTTCTCGGCATGCCCGTGATAAAATCCATTGAGATATCTTCCCACTTCCACTCGGGAATGGGGAGTGGTTTCAACAACCCCGCGGTCGTTGATGTTCGATCTTGACTTGTTGACACGTCAAGCACCGTAATACGAACTCCGTAACATCCTTCTTCATGTTATTCCACCAAAAATTTCGCTTCAAATCTTTGTACATCTTACTCGTCCCGGGGTGGATTGAGTAAGGCGTAGCATGAGCTTCTCGGAGAATACTCTGTCTCACTTCCAAATCATTCTGAACGCATAGCCTGACCTGAAATCTCAAACTACTATACTCGTGCACCATTAAGCCAGTAGCTTTTCCTTTAATCACATATTCCTTCATTTGAGAAATCATCGGTCACTCCATCAAGCTGCTTTGATATCGTCAACCAAGGACGAAGTAATTTCGAGAGTACACAACCTGCCCTCGTACTCGCCAAGCCACACTTCGATCCCTTGTTCAATTAAATCCCGACGAATCTTCGTCCGGGACGTAAGAACCTCAAGCATTTGAAGAGATGCCGATTTGCGGCTCAAAGCATCCGCAACGACATTGCTTTCCCGGTGGTAAAGAATTTCAGATCATAATCCTTTATCAACTCTAGCCAACGTCCTCTGTCTCATATTCAGCTCCTTCGGTGAAAATATATTTCGAGCTCTTGTGATCGGTATAAATCCGCACGGTGAACCATACAAATAATGCCGCCAAATCTTGAGTGCGAAGACAACTGCGGCCAATTCTAAATCGTGAGTAGGATAATTTACCTCATAAGGCTTTAATTGACGAGACGCAAAAGCTATCGTCTTATCATGCCGCATAAGCACACACTTGTGCCTTGACCAAGCGCCATCAGAACCGCAAAGCCTTCGCTACCATGCGGTAAAGTTAAAATCGGCGCCAAGTCAATCGTCTCTTGATTCATCGAAGCTCGTTGTCTCTCATCCGTCCGTATAAATTTTTCGGTCTTCTGAGTAATTTTGTAAGCGGTCGAGCGAGTTTCGAGAACCCTCGACGAACCGACGGTAATACCCAAAGCAAGGCCCAAAAAGCTACGAACCTCTTTAACATTTTTAGGCGGTGCCCAACTTAGCACGCCTCGATCTTCAAGGGTCTACACGAACCCCTTCGGCCGAAATCACATGGCCGAGAAACATAACTTCTTCCAACCAAAACTCACATTTCGAGAACTTTGCATAAAGGTGCTCGGTTCTCAAAATGTCTAAGACTAAACGCAAGTGTCGGGCATGTTCCTCCTTATCCCGAGAATAGATCAAGATGTCGTCAATAAAGACGACTACACACTGTCGAGATACTCGATGAATATTTTATTCATCAATCGCATGAATACCGCCGGCGCATTCACAACCCAAAAGGCATAACTACAAATTCATAATGCCCATATCTCGTCCGAACGCCGTCTTTGGAACGTCGGACTCCCTCACTCGAGTTGATAATACCGGATCTTAAATCAATCTTCGAGAAAACCGCACTCTCCTTGCAATTGATCAAATAGATCGTCTATACGAGGCAAAGGATATTTATTCTTGATGGTTACTTTATTCACTCACGGTAGTCAATGCACAAACGTAGTGAACCATCCTTCTTCCTAACGAAAAGAACGGCGCGCCCCAAGGTGAAGCGCTTCGATGATGTACCCTTTTTCCAAAAAGTTCTCCCAACCGAGTCTTCAATTCCCGCATTTCGAAGGTGCCATCCGATAAGGTGCTTTAGAAATCGGGGCCGCATCCGGCTCTAAATCCACGGAAAATCTATCTCTCGATTCGCGGTAATCCGGAAGATCGTCCTAAAAACATCGGATACTCGTTAACAACCGGAATTGAAGAGAAATCGACTTCAATTCCTTCCGTTTTCAATGCATAACACCAATAGCCGCATACAACCTTTATTCAAAAGTTTTACGGCCTTCATGGAACCGATAAGTAACTTGATTGGCCCAACTTACGTCCCAAAAATGAGTACTAGATCCGTCCTTAGTCATCATAGTGATAACTTTGGTACGGTAATTCATAATCGCTCGGTGATTACTAAGCCAATCCTCGCCGAGGATTACGCCTCGCCTTCCATGTCAACTACAATTAAATTTGATAACCATTCCATACCGGATATAACCACCGGAAATTCTCTAATCTCCCGATTCCCCACAATCCTATCCCCGCAGCGCCTCACGATAAAGGGATCGCAAGCGCTTAAACAAGTTATATTCAAACGGCGTACACACTCCAAAGAAATAAAAGAATGTGTAGCACCCGAATCAAAAAGTACACTGATGGATAGGATAGAATATGGATGGTACACAAGCCACCGCCGCATCGGGTTCGTGCTCGACGCATCTCATAAACCCGTGGTTGCACCGAACCGACGCTAGAGTTCCTCCAGCCGCTCGACCCCGTCCCGCCCGCCAAAATTCCGCCGAGGTTGACCAAAGATTGCCGCCGATTAACACCTTGATCAAAGGGTGTTGGGCGAAGCCCGAGTGTCTAAAGTCCGGTTCGGCTCGGAACAATAAACCGCTCTATGCCCCATCCGACCACACGTGTGACACTTTAATAGTGGGAAGTAGCATTCGAACTAAAGTGGCCTGACGACCACAATTATAGCAAGTCAGCATGCGATTTGAGGTACCGAGTGGGACGGTAACTCCTCTTCCCTTTATTAGAACGTGACGATTGTCCGGCAAAGCGGTTAGTCGTCTGTGACTTCGATAGTTGCCACCCTTAGAGCGGAAAAATTTCCCCGACTTTACGCTTCTTCGGTTCTTCAACGGTATCATTGTCGGCTCAACATATCATGGGCTAAAGCTCGTCCGATACTCTTTCAAGGTGGTACAAGCAAATCCGCCATGTACCGCCGCAAGTCCAAATTCATCCGCATATCAAAATAACGGATCTTATCACGCTCGCTACGTACTTGATCCTTCACATGGATTAATTGTTGGTTATACTCCACGATTGCCTGCGAAACGGGAATATCTTGTGGTTTAGCCTTGAAGAAGGCTCGGATTTGCTCTCTGCACCGGCCAAGGACAAAACTCGGCCTCCAAGAGCTCCTTAAATTCATCCCATGAGGCAATACGATCCTGTGGCTTGATGACCTTCCACCAAGTAGCGGCCTCCTTAGTGAGGAAATACTGAGCAATCGGTACTTTCCTCACCTCGGGGCAATCAACTACCTCGAAAATCTTCTCCAACTCTGCTAGCCAATCCTCCCAGCCTAACGGGTCTGTGGCACCGCCAAACTGTGGAGGGTGCATACGGATTACGTTCTGAAGCAGGGCATCCGTGTTTGGATTCGGGTTATTCAACAACAGTTTGGGCCAAAATAGTCATCTGGTAGCCAATTGTTGAAGTGCATTCGCCACTCCAACGTCTGCGTTGTTCCCGACCATTTGATCGTCGTGACTCGGTATCGGGATGCACCGAGTTCGACAACCGGGGTTGGTCGACCCGCAACCGAATCCGATGGAAACGGCCGCGCCACGACCTCTTCCTCGCCCACGGCCACGACCACGGCCACGGCCCCTACCGGTGACATCTTGAAGAACACACAAGTCACGTAAGCACAATTCAATCACGCATCAACAAAGTGTCCGATTCTCAAGAATACCGATAAAAGGAAGCAAAACGAATAAGGAAACACCAGGAGAGTGAGAGGTCTTACAAGTACCGGTCGCACTGTGATGATGGCAGAGTAGTGATACTGTGGACATTTAACGACTCAATCGACCCCAAAAGACCGACAGCCTAGGTATCCATAGACCTAAGCTCTGATACCATATTCTGTAACACCCCCAAGTTATTCAGGGATATTACAGCGCCGTAAGCCCCGCCGTGGGACCCACAAGGCTATTCATACGCGTAACCATAAATTTTAACCGATAAGGTCTACACACAAAGGAATGAAAAACGATACAAAGGTATTCGAAACATAACCAATGTATTCACGGACATCACAATACAATTCAATACTTCGGCAACACAGGCCGGAACATCAAGGGAAAAGGAAAACGATACTCGAGTATTCAAAAGACAATCCAGTACAACAACACTGAACCGGAACTCCAACCATAACTGGAAGAAAGACACAGTATCACACTTGCCCACCATCTTTATGCCGACCCGATACCTGCCCGTCCGCTCTCCTGGAACCTGAAATACATGAAACGTATTTCCCCCATAAAGGGGTTAGCCGTCGAATAGCTAGTGCAAGTATAACAATATGAAACATAATACTTCTCGACAATAAAGTAAATGTAATCCGTCAATTCATCAATATCCGTCAATTCATCAATTAAAGACTAGTATTCCGGAATAACTAAATCTCATAAGACGTATGTGAATGCCGTAGAAACGGTTCGTTCACCTCACACGCCGTTACGTATGTGAATGCCGTCAAAACGGTTCGTTCACCTCATACGCCGATACATGTAGGAATGCCGTCAAAACGGTTCGTTCATTACATGCCAATCAATATATCTATGAATGCCGTAAAAATGGTTCGTTCATGATATGCCATCAATATTTCTTACTTTCAAAGTCGAGAACATACAATCATAAATGTATACTTGCCTTTGAGACATCGAGAAATCGAACGGAGGAAAGGTATGAGTTCGGTAGGTCCGAGAACGCGCTTCCGGCACCTAAACGATTCGCAAGGAATATTACAATTAATTATCCATACTCAAATTATACGAAGAGACTCCTGAAACTCGTCTACGATTCCAGAAAATATACGGGTGGATAACTAAAGGTTGGGAAATCGCCCAAACTCCCACAAGTCCGAAAACGGCACAATCCAACCCGTAAAATCGGGAGAAAACACTCATATGGTATAGATATATATCAAAATCTCAAGGTTCTCAAGCTTCAATCGGACAAAACGGACGAATCTACGAAAACCCCAAAATCCAACATAAAATTCAAAGTGTTCTTGAATAATCTTTCAATAATCCGATGAATACTCAAGCATGTCCATAATCACGCATATATCACATCATACACCATGATTTTATCATCCAAAACGTCAAAACCCACACGAAATCGAGAAGTCAAGATGTCGAAGGAATTACCTCTTGAATATCCAAGCTCTATGATCCAAGGAATACGCGATAGATCGACTATCCGGCTTCCCAACCGATTGAAAGTGGTAAATCTTCAACACACAAGTGATAGCTATGAAAAGAATTCTTCCTCAACTCTCTCTCTCGCGATGGAAGAAGAAATGGGGAAAGAATGGTGAAATCTCGCTTAAAAAGCCGAATTATGCAATGACCGCATTGTGTCAGCGGCTCGGCATATGTGTGCCTAAAAATTGTTCCTGTGTTTCGGTAGTGTGCCGCGGCTCGGCTCGGGTGTGCCGCGCACCGGCACAGCGGTTTGGCCGGGGTGCAACACCGGTGTGCTCGGCGTAGGTGTGCCGCGGCAATGGCTTCAGCAGTGTGCCGCGGCTCGGCTCATGTGTGCCGCGGCACCGCACACCGCTTTGCTCGGCGAAAAGGAAATGTGTGTGCGGCGCACACTCCTTGTCCGCGGCTCACACTTCCTCGGGTCCTAAAATGATGAAAATTGACCCGGAAAGAGAATAAAAGCAATATGATTCAATGTCTGGACAACAATAACACGAAATAAAAATACGGGAACCCCAAAACGGTGGTTCCAAGCAATGATTACAAGGGTTCGCTCAACAATCACGATCCTAAGAATATGAAAGGTTTGAAATGACATGACTTTCGACCGGATATTACAGCAGCCACCTAGACAAGCGACTAGGCAATGGCCCAGGCAGAAGCAGCAGCCCAGAAAACATGCCCACCATTATCAACAACTCCCTAAAAACAGATTTCAAAATGGGAGGGGCAGATGGAAACCTCAAGGTTATCCCAATTTCCAAAATGAACAAGTGTGGAGATCTCAAAGATTTAATAAATGGTCTCAGTCAAGGTTTAGAAATGGCCCACACTACCAATATTTTGAGGAATATCCGGTATACAATCCCAACAGGAGATACAGACCTCGACCTTACACACCTTATAAGGGTAATAATAATAACAATTTTCACAATCCAAGGAGAAATCAATTCTCCAGGAAACCAGCTAACCCTAGAGGACCCACACAGATTTGGGTACCTAAATCTCTGCTTGTTTGATTGCAGAAAAGGTGGAAGGACTACAACCACATCTCCACAAATTCAAACTTTGGAGGTGAAGAATGGTTTGTAGATTCTGGATGCTCGAGGCACATGATCGGGAACAAAAAGATGCTGTCCAAATACACCAAAGAAAGAGGTCCCGATGTAACCTTTGGAGATAGCTCTAGAGGACAAACAAAGGGCTTTGGAGAGCTGCACCGAGGAAATATTGTGATATCCAAAGTTCACTATGTCAAAGGGCTCAAATATAATCTCCTGAGCATAAGCAAGTTTTGCGATGAGAAGAATCTAGTAGTCTTCACCATTTGGAAATGTATGGTGATAGATATTCTATCTGGAGAAGTGAAGCTACAAGGATTCAGAAGGAGAGATGTCTACATGATAGATTGGAACGCAGGAACACCTAACTCCTGTTTTCTATCTAAGACAGTAGCTGAGAACGGATGGCTGTGGCACAAAAGATTATGTCACCTGAACTTCAAAGCCATCAACAAGATTAGTTCTCAGAAGCTGGTCAGAGGACTCCCAGAGGAGGCATTCAAGAAGGAAGCTCTTTGTGATGCATGTCAGAAAGGGAAGCAGACGAGCGCATCATTCAATCCAGTCTAGCCTACAACTCTCACAACAAGGATCTTAGATCTACTCCATATGGATCTATTTGGTCCTATCAAGATAAGTACTCTAAGCGTCTGAAAGCATGCACTTGTTGTAGTAGATGATTATTCAAGGTACACATGGATTATCTTCCTATATAAGAAGAGTGAAACCTTGACCAAGCTACCTGAGCTGCTGAGAAGGATCCAGAATGAGAAATCCCTATCCATCATCAAGATCAGATCAGATAGAGGAGGAGAGTTTCTCAACAAGGCGATCACTGATTACTGATCGAATGGGATCCAAAGATGAGCTCTCTGCAGCCAGGACCCCCCAGCAGAATGGCGTTGCTGAAAGAAGAAACAGAACCCTGAAGGAATCAGCAAGGTCCATGATTGCAGAAGCAGACCTGCCCAAGAAGTTCTGGGCTGAAGCTGTCAACACAGCTTGCCATACTCAGAACAGGAGTATGATAGTAGGGAGACATGGCAAAACTCCCTATGAGGTTTGGAATAATAGAACTCCTACGGTTGCTTACTTTCACGTTTTTGGTTTTAAGTGTTTCATCCACAACAACGGTAAAACACAACTAAATGCCTTTGATGCTAAAACTGATGATAGTCTCTTTATGGGATACTCACAAAGAAGCAAGGCATATAGAGTTTTTAACAAAAAAACCTTAGTTGTGGAGGAAACACCCCATGTTATATTTGATGAATCTACTGTTGAGTACAGGAAGCAAGTTGAGCTAATTGAGAATAAGCTCAAATCAGCAACCCTTGAAGAAGTCATTGTACATGACACTGGAATGGTAGACTCACCTGCAGACCAGCCTGAAGACGCAACTATAGCTGCTGAAGACCCAACTGCAGATCAGACAGGAACACCAAACCTATCTGATCCAGTTGCCGCTGATGAAGACCCAACTGTAGCTGATAAAGACTCATCTGCAGACCAGACCCAACCTGCAGATGACAAGACGGTAGCTGATCCAGCTGCAGACCAAGGAGACCAGATCCCAGCTGATGCAGAAATCCACCAGAGCAATTCAACAGAGGAACAGACCCAGAAGAAGACGATATCCCCAAGTGGCTCAAAGACCACCCAATCCATCAAATCATCGGGAAGCTGACTGATGGAGTTAAGACAAGATAGTCAACTTTACCGGCAGGAATGGCTATGTTCTCATGCTTCATGTCACAGATAGAACCCAAGACAACAGAACAAGCTTTGGATGATTATTAATGGATCAATGCCATGCAAGAGGAACTGGAGTAGATGGAAAGGAACAAAGTTTGGGAACTAACAGACAGACCAGATCACAAGAAGGTTATTGGCACCAAATGGGTGTACAAAAACAAGAGTGATGAAGACGGAGCTGTTGTTAGGAATAAAGCCAGACTTGTTGCAAAAGGTTATGCACAATGTGAAGGAATAGATTTTGAGGAAACCTATGCACCAGTTGCAAGATTAGAGGCCATCAGACTATTTCTCGCATATGCTGCATTCAAAGATTTTGAAGTCTATCAGATGGATGTAAAGAGTGCATTTCTAAATGGCATCCTAGAAGAAGAAGTCTATGTAGAGCAACCCCCAGGTTTTGTCAAAGGAGACAAAGTCTACAAGCTGCTGAAGGCTCTCTATGTACTTAAGCAAGCACCAAGAGCATGGTATGAAACACTGTATGTGTTTCTTGAGAAGAATGGTTTTTGCAAAGGGAAGGTGGACAAGACCCTATTCAGAGTGGAGCACGAAGGCCACATATTAATAGTCCAGATATATGTGGATGACATCATATTTAGCTCAACCAACCCAGAGCTGTGTGAGAAATTCTCAAACCTCATGCAAGGAGAATTTGAGATGAGTATGATGGGAAAGCTTAACTTCTTTCTCGGATTACAAGTTAAGCAGATGGAAAATGTAATTTTCATCAACCAAGCTAAGTATACCAGAGATCTAATCAAGAGATTTGGAATGGAATCAGCCAAACCAACAAGAATTCCTATGAGTACAAGTACTCACCTAGATGCAGATGAGGGAGGCATATCAGTGGACTCAACCCACTACAGAGGACTCATTGGATCATTGCTATACCTCACTGCAAGCAGGCCAGACATATCCTATGCCGTAGGAGTTTGTGCGCGATTCCAATCTAAGCCTAAGCAGTCGCACCTAGATGCAGCAAAGAGGATAATTAAATACCTTAAGTCTACAGTCAACGTTGGACTATGGTATCCTAAGGATGATAATTTCGAGCTGTCAGGTTATTCAGATGCAGATTTCGCAGGATGCAAAATTAATAGGAAAAGCACTAGTGGAACGTGCCAATTCCTAGGAACCAGACTGATATCCTGGTTTAGCAAAAAGCAGGTTTCTAACTCTATCTCCACCACAGAGTCAGAATACCTAGCTGCAGGTAGTTGTTGTGCCCTGATCTTATGGATCAGACAACAGCTGAGGGATTATAATATCATTGCCAATGAAGTCCCTATCTAGTGTGACAACAATAGTGCTATTACAATAACCAACAATCCGGTTTTGCATTCGAGGACCAAGCACATTGATGTTAAGCACCACTTCATCAGAGATCACATGCTTAACAAGAGAGTTAGAGTTGAAAGAGTCAGCACAGACTACCAAATAGCTGACATCTTTACCAAACCTTTGCCAGAAGAAAGATTCTTGGAGCTGAGCAGAGAACTTGGTCTACTAGATTGGGAATCTAGTACAGAAGAAAAAGCAAGCTGAAGCATATCAGAGGAAGGACGGACCCAGCTGATTAAAGGAATCAAGATCCTAGCTGATGCAGACAAAAAAGACGAAGGACGGACAAAGGAACCTAGCTGATCAAAATCTCAGGCGAGAAGTCCAAGGAGTCAACTCACCTGATGCAGAGCAGTCAACAGTCAACAGTCAACCAGCTAAGTTTTCTAAACTTAATCGACTTCTGAATATTTTATTATTATCTGCTATATGTATAATAATATTATATTAATTTTTGGTTCGCAAGTGGCATTTAAATACACGTGGCAATCACTTGATAAATCAACCTCCACGGTGACCAATTAAAATCCAACCGTCCAATTTTAAAATCAAAACCTGGACCACCGATTAGAATTTGAAATTTAAAAAGAATCTCAAAAGGCGAACCACCGATTCAAAATAAATAATAATTTAATCCCAACGTCTTTTCATCTTCTTTATAAGGACGGAAAACCCTTCACTTTACCTTTACGCTTACCAGACTTTCAAACCCTAGATTTACAGAGCAAATATCCTTTGAACTCCAAATACACTGAAATCTCTTATTTGCAGAAATGGAATCGTATTTTGAAGGTGTTAACATGAAGGCGGTCAAAGACCAGATCATCTTTTCTCTGGTTGTTGATTTCGAAGGCCTTTTGGAAGCAAATCTGGATAACTACGACGTCCTTGACCTGATTCGCTCGATGAAACTAAATGGGATCTACCCATTTCTGGATATCAATCCTAAACATCTATACAATGAGGACGTCATCGCTTTCTACCGTGAAGCCCGTGTGATCGAAGAAGGAATCAGGAGCACTGTCGGCGGAATTCAAGTCGACATCTCGCCGGAGACGATTCGGAAAGTTTTTGGTATGAGGCACCGTGGCATAGCCGTCGAAGCTCTCAAGCAGACAGCAGCCGACATTTGGCTAAAGATTAAGGCAATCGATCAGTCGGCGAAGCTGAAGCTCACCGCCAAAAGGAGCGAAATAAAAAAAGTATATCGATATGCGTTAGATATTACCAACAAAATCATTATGGGTATGGCCGGTAGTTACGACCAACTGTCGTCGGCAAAATTCACAGTGCTGGGAGCACTTATTCAGGATGAGCAGATTGATTGGGCTGACTACATCTTTAGGCAGTTGGTTCGCGAGGTCAACAAAGCCGAATGGCTTGATGATGAGAAGAAATTTAGATCCAAGCTGGTGTTTGGAATGCAGCTGAGTTGGATATTGGAAAAGATGGGTGTGGTAAAGGGTAATACTGATCCCTTTCACATCAACAAGAGACTTGGTCACCTGGACCAAGGGACGTTGAGGAAGTTGGGAGGCAACAGAAGAGCAGCCCAAATATTAAAGGATTTGCCTGATACAAGGACTTACCCCAGACCCTCACCAGACGAGTCTGACCAACCTGCAGGCGTCAACCCAACTGCAGCCGAGTCAGACTCAGAGTCAGACAACACACCGATTGCTGTCCGGTTTAAAAGAAGGGGACCAGCCCCTGGCGAGCCATCATTCATACACTCCTCACCGGAACCCTCTCCCAAGAGGCCCAGGCGACTGCAGTTCAGCCCGGAGGAGCACACCGAACATTATACCAGTCCTGCAGCCAGGTCGCCTACCCACCTGGAAGACCAGCCTGCCCCGGGCAGCCTGGAAACTCAGATCGTCCCTGTCCTCACTCCAGCATACATTCCAGAGGAGGAAGAAGCATGTTTAATTATCTCAATCCCTGAAGCAAACTACACCATTAACCTGCTGGACAACAATGTTTTCAACATGTCCATTGAGCAATTACAATTAGTCAAACCACAAGCTTTAAAACACTCTTTTGTCAATATATTTGAAGAGTGGAAATTCTTTAAATCACTGTCATTTGCTAAACTTCAAACCTATATTGAAACCAGTGGTTGGGAATATCCCCAAGCCACAGAGGATGTACTGATACACTTTTGCAAAGTATCAGACATAGTTTTGATCCTCCAGGAGAATTGGTTCATGTCAAATTTCAAAACCAACATGGACCAATTCATCATCTCTATAATGTACAGTATTTTTGATGGATCATTTGGGAAAGAAGATGAGGAGAAATAAGAAAAAGAAATAAGGATTGAAGAAGTGAATGGAGAAGAAGATGAGGAGGTCATTGTTATAGATGACGAAGAAGAGGAGGAGGAAGAAAGAGAAGGAGGAGAAAATATTTTAGTTGAAAAACAAACAGAGGAAGAAGTTGAAAAAACAGAGGAATTAGTGGATGAAGGAGAAGAAGAAGGGGAAGAGGTAGATAAGGAGGATGATGAAGGAAAGGGGGATGATGAGAATGATGGAAAAGATGATGAGAATGATGGAGAAGATAAAAAGGATGATGATGATGATGATGATGATGATAAATAGTGAAGGATACTATTGGAGAGCTGCTTGCATCTCAGGTCACCCCTGATCTCCAATCCATCAATGCCAAGATTGATACTTTGCTGCAACGGGAAGTCCCTCAACCTCCTACCCCTACAAACAACAGAATGTTGGAACATTTTGTTCTATACATAAATTAATAATGTTTTGATTATTAAAGTTGCTAAACAAAACAAAACAACAAAGAGACGAAGAAAGTATCGAAGGAAAATGAAGTGCAAAATGCTGAGGAAAAACAAAGCTAACGTACGTAACATAAGCATGTTAACGTACGTAATATGATGAAGCTAACGTACGTAATGGATGAGAGATAACGTATGTAACTCTGTTCAAACAGGTGAACATTGGAGGAGTCAAAGTCAGAAAAGCATGCAACGGATATATGACGTCATCAGTGATGTAATGTTAACGTACGTAACGGAGTCTATGCTAACATACGTAACTCAAAATGACGAAACTACCTGGACTGAAACTGAAAGAGGCTTACGTACGTAACCCGTGATGGTTAACGTACGTAACAATGCTTACGTACGTAATGGAATGGATATAGCGTACGTAACTAAGGTCCTGACAGCTAACAGCTAGTTTGAAGATGGAGGCTATAAATACCATGTCTATGGTATTGATTCAGCACAACAACAGAAAGCAAACAACTCATTGATCAGAGATTCATATTGATATACTTGTTGTTGTAATATTGAGCTTAATTGTTAGTTTGAGTGTTTATACATTCAACATATACATGAGTGGTAAAAGAAAAGATACGATTGGATTCGGTGTTATTAGGATCAAGGATCCGGCATTGTTTGAATCGCAATCGCTATCTTAGTGAGGCTTAGCTAGTGCCAATAGAAAGCTAGAGAGGTTGATTCCTTGTCCTACGAAAAGGAAAACGGTTTAACTTGGACCGACACAAAGACAAGTACGAGTGGTTTATCACGGACCAATAGAAGACGTGATTGTAAACGGTTATACCTCGACCGATAGAAGAGAGGCGTAGAGGTTGCTATCTTTAACCTATTGAAAAAGATAAAGAGAGGACGTAGGCTCGTTTATAGCCGAACCTCTATAAATCCTCGTGTCTTTTATTTTCCGCACTTTTATTTACGCTTCCGCAATTGGCGCAAATATCCGAATCCGTACCCAACAATTGGTATCGGAGCGGTACTCCAATACGCGGCTTAACATCCGAGGAGAAAAGATCTAAAAATGGTGTTTCAATTCTCTCCAGTCGAAGGCCTTGCTCTCAACCGACCACCTTTCTTCGATGGCTCAAATTATTTGACATGGAAGAAAAAGATGTCAATCTTTATTCGTGCCTATGATATAGAGATTTGGAAGATTATTTGTCTCGGCCCAAAAGTTCCTATCAAATCCGACGGTACGCTCAAATCCTTTGAAGAATACGACGATGCCGATTGGAAAAATGACCATCTAAATTGTAAGGCCACCCAACTTTTATTTTGTGCCTTAAATCCCGAGGAGGTCAATCGAATCTCGTCGTGTGAAAGTGCGAAAGAAATATGGAAAATTCTTGAAATCACACACGAAGGAACAACTCAAGTTAAGGAGACGAAGATCAATATGCTTCTCCATGACTACGAGTTATTCATGATGAAAGGTGACGAGTCCATCACCAATATGCTCGACCGATTCTCGGTCATCACAAATGGACTTGCTTCGTTTGGTAAACCATCACTACAAAAAAATAGTTTTTACCGACGCCAAACGCCATTGGTAAAACAGAAAATGGCGTTGGTAAAAAAATTACCGACGCCATTACCGACGGCAACCCGCCGTTGGAAAAACGCTCGACGGTAATTTTTACCGACGCCATTACCGACGCCGCCATTTACCGACGCCATTTTTGGCGTCGTTAAATTGAAAAAAAAATCTAAAAAAGTCAGGTCAGGACTCAGGCGGGTCACATCCGGGCTCAGGGGCTCGGGGTTAGGTCCGGCTCAAAGTGGTCGTTCGGCCAGTCCAGTGCAGGCGGGTCGGGTCCGGTTCGGGCGGGTCGCCTGCCCATTCAATTTCAAATGGTTGAGAAGGATTTTGGTTTATAAACCACCTAAAACACTCATGTTTCTTCGATGTGGGATTGTGTAAAAAATTTACCGACGCCGAAATGGCGTCGGTAATGGCGTAAACGGCGTCGTTAAATTTAAAAAAAAAAAAAAATTCCAACGCCAAAACGGCGTCGGTAAATGGCGTCGTTAATTGTGAAAAAAGAAAAAAGATAATGATAAAAATTTACCAACGCCAAAGTGGCGTCGGTAAGGGCGTCGGTAAATAGCGTCGGTAAATGTGAAAAAAAAAGAAAAAAAATAAGTCAGCGAACCGGCCGTCGGCAATGGCGTCGGTAAATCAATTAAATAACGGGCGTCGGTAAATGGCGTCGGTAAATTATAAGTTTAACAACGGCGGTACGAGCGTCGGTAAATGGCGTCGGTAAAAACTGTTTTTTTTGTAGTGCATTATCTAGTAGTGAAAAAGTCAAGAAAATTTACGATCACTACCTATCGAATGGGACGGCACCGTGACCGCGATTATGGAATCCAAAGATCTCAATACGCTCGATTTTAATGCCCTTGTTGGTTCACTAATAAATTATGAGATTGTATTAAAATCATGAAGTGTCAATCCAAAGCCGAAGGAACGATCATTAGCCATGAAGGCTAAGATATCTAGAAAGAAAGAAGAAACCCCGGTGAAGGAAAGCGACGAAGAAGCGGCATATTATGCCAAGAATATTAATAAATTCTAAACTTTATTAAACCGGAGAAAGAAGGATATCTCGAGCGAAATGAAGAAATTCGACAACTCTTGTCGACAATGTGGAAAACCAGGCCACTTCGCTAAGCATTGCCGAGCTAAACCCAAGAAAGAGGTTCGCGTGGCAACATGGAGTGATGAAGACGAAGACGACGATTTCATCAATCAAAATAATCTCGCTCTCATGGCCCGGAGTTCGTTCGACGACAGCGACGTCGAAAGCCAGGTTAGTACATCCTCCCGTGATGAACTTTTTGATGCATTTGAATTATTACATACGGATTTTCAAAACGCTTTATCCGAAATAAAATCCCTTAAGTCTAAAATTAAATCTTTGGAAATTGAAAATTCCAAAATCATCAAAAAAGGGAAAATCTGTTGAAATCGATCATTCAAAGTGTATTGAAAATGAAAATATTTTGAAGAATGATCTCGCTAAAATCCAAACCGAGCTTAAATCTTTGAACAAATGCTTGGTGTTCAAAAATTTACTTTGAATAAAGAGGGGTTAGGATTCAAAATTCGTTTGAAAAATGAATCCGTTAATTTCAAGATACCCCATTGCGAAAAGTATTTAAAAATCGGGCATCATATTTCAAGTTGCAAAAGCCCGAGACGGACGATAAAAATTAAGAAAAATTGGGTTCCTAAAGGAACAATCGTTTCAAATATCGTCTATGTTTCTAAACAAAACCAACTATAGGTTGGATCCCCAAACATTGATTTTTGATATTTTACTCAGGGGGAGTAATTTTTTTAAAACGGATAGTATTTTCAGGGGGAGTTAATACCCTTGTATTTATTTTTGCATATTTCATTATTTATTGAATTTTTCTATTGGTACTTTATTGCATTTTTTTGATGAATACAAAAAGGGGGAGAGATAGGAGAATGGAGAAATAAGTCGAAAATGTGATTAACCATGAAAGGGGGAGAAAAATCGAAGAAAGTCGATAGCATACAAAAAGAATTAGAAAAATGAAGGAGTTAAACAAAAATAAGGAGAAGTCGAAAATGAAGGAAAAGAAAAATGAGGAGACGTCGAAAAGATGATGAAAATTTGAAAAGTCGAAAAGAAAAAGAAAAGGAAAGAAGGAGAAAGAAGAAGTCGAAAAAGAAATGGGAGAAAAAACTAACGAAATGGACAAAGTCGAAAACTTTGGTCTGTACACATATATACATATATTTATATTTTTTGCAGGAAAATCCCATTGGCGTATTGTTGATTTGTAATCATCAAAAAGGGGGAGATTGTTGGAACATTTTGTTCCATACATAAATTAATAATGTTTTGATGGTTAAAGTTGCTAAACAAAACAAAACAACAAAGAGACGAAGCAAGTATCGAAGGAAAATGAAGTGCAAAATGCTGAGGAAAAACAAAGCTAACATACGTAACATAAGCATGTTAACGTACGTAATATGATGAAGCTAACGTACGTAATGGATGAGAGATAACGTACGTAACTCTGTTCAAACAAGTGAACGTTGAAGGAGTCAAAGTCAGAAAAGCATGCAACTGATATATGACGTCATCAGTGATGTAATGTTAACGTACGTAACGGAGTCTATGCTAACGTACGTAACTCAAAATGACGAAACTACCTGGACTGAAACTGAAAGAGGCTTACGTACGTAACCCGTGATGGTTAACGTACGTAATGGAATGGATATAGCGTACGTAACTAAGGTCCTGACAGCTAACGGCTAGTTTGAAGATGGAGGCTATAAATACCATGTCTATGGTATTGATTCAACACAACAACACAAAGCAAACAACTCATTGATCAGAGATTCATATTGATATACTTGTTGTTGTAATATTGAGCTTAATTGTTAGTTTGAGTGTTTATACATTCAACATATACACGAGTGGTAAAAGAAAAGATACGATTGGATTCGGTGTTATTAGGATCAAGGATCCGGCATTGTTAGAATCGCAATCGCTATCTTAGTGAGGCTTATCTAGTGCCAATAGAAAGCTAGAGAGGTTGATTCCTTGTCCTATGAAAAGGAAAACGGTTTAACTTGGACTGACACAAAGACAAGTACGAGTGGTTTATCACGGACCAATAGAAGACGTGATTGTAAACGGTTATACCTCGACCGATAAAAGAGAGGCGTAGAGGTTGATATCTTTAACCTATTGAAAAAGATAAAGAGAGGACGTAGGCTCATTTATAGCCGAACCTCTATAAATCCTCGTGTCTTTTATTTTCCGCACTTTTATTTACGCTTCCGCAATCGGCGCAAATATCCAAATCCGTACCCAACACAGAATGCCATTTGGCATGTCTGACTAGATGCACAGGATGGAGCAGCAGCTGACCATTTTGGTTGATGCTGGCAAAAAGGGGGAAGATAGAATACAGGGGGAAGGCAGCATTCAAGGAGAGATAAGGGAAGAGCTTAGAATGAAGAAGAGGCAGGATGTCCAATTGATCACTGCTGGGACATCCTCAGCCAAAAGGAAGGGAGAAGAGGCTGATGATCAGCCTGCAAGTAAGAAGAGGAGGACAAGAGGAGGATTTGAGCCTACTATAGAGTGGGAAGACAAGGAGTTGTGGTATGTTAAAGAATTTATACCAGAGGAAGCTCTACCCATGTGGGGATCTGCAAAGAAAAAATTCATCAGAGACTACTACATCTGGGAAATACTACAGGATGATAATATCTCCCCACAGCAGATCTTCATCAACTTCATGGAAGAACCTCATCCACAACTCTGGACTATTCTGAAGAAACATGCTGAGGCACACAATGCTTATCCCATGATTCCTATGTTCTGTGCCAAAGTACCTCCCACCTTGGTGAAAGGAAATGCTTTGGATGAACTTGCACTCCAGAGAAAAATCAAGAAGCTGTGTCTTGAGAATAAGTTTTCATCACAAGAAGAGCAAGACTTTGCAGCTCTTGTTGTAAGGAGGAAGTATGGTCTTGCCCCTATCAAGACAAGACCAATCGGAGCTAAACCTTTCAGGCCTGCCAAGCAGCCTATCCGAAGAGGCAGAGGCAGAGGCAGATGACTTCTATTTATTTCTGTACTTGTAAAATTTTCTTGTAAATTTCAGACATGTATGTGTAATCAATTCAGAAAATTTTATAACAGTCTTTTGAATGACAATTTCCAGTTGTCTCAAAAATTAGACTGATTTGTGTCTTGCACTCAAGTGCAGACTTGTTTATTTGAATATTTGCTTAAAGTTTTGCCATCATCAAAATAGGGGAAATTTTTTAGGAATACTTGTTAGATTTTGATGATGTCATTAACATAATTCAAATGTTTATTACTTTGCAAAAATGTAAGGAAGAACCAAATGAGTATCTTCTATAGGCCAAATTATGTTAAGTGTAAAACTTGGCAAAATGTATAGAAGAACCGAATGCGTATCTTCTATAGGCCAAAATAAGTTAGGCTAAAAATCGGCTAAGTACTAAAGATCAGCTGAGTTCATCAGAGAGGTACAGCCGAGTTAAGTCAGAGAAGTTCTGGTCAACAAAAATCATCAGGGATGTTTGACCAGACTGCAGTCAAGTAACCTCATACAGGTCATCTGATCAGGCGAGTCCCAAACAGTCACCATCAGAGAGGTCCAGACTGCAGAGAAGTTAACTTCTCATCAGCCTACTCGAGATCAGCCAAGTACTCCAAGTCCACGTCAGCATGCGTTGAAAAGTCAAGTATTACGGAAAGTCACATGCAACGTGAAGAGACAAATTGGAGAGATTCCCGCAAAGGATATGAATTAAATAATTCATCCAGGCCTACCTTGAAGACTTTAATCGTATTATATTCAAAAGATTCGGCGCCTCACATGCAGAGTCTTCACAACGGTCGGAAGATAGATTAAAATATGGGAATCCAGCCTTGCAACGTTCAGAAAGGAATATATAAAGAAGTCTCTCTCCAACGGACTGATTTGTTACAGATTTGCAACGGCTATGAAGAAATGCTCAAGGATCAACACCTATATATATCCGAAGATTTGAAGTTGAGCAACTACCGGTGCGAACATACTTTCAAGCGATCAAAGCATTCAAGCAATCCAAAATGAAATACAGCATCGTGAAAAGAGCGGTTCTTAAAAAGTTCATACTTGAAGAAGCTCTTAGTTGGAGAAGACAAAAACTCGTGTCTTAAATCCTGAGTTCGGGGTACTTCACTGGTTGAAGTTCGAGACTGTAAAGGCATCCAATGATCGAGGATCAAGAGGTGCAAGGCAGTCAAGTGTGTTACAACGGCACGGATTTCCACTGGTTGGAAGCAGTTGTAGTTTGCTTGAATCACTGTAATATTTATCACTGGTTGAAAATTATAGTGAATTCATCTCCAGCTGGTTTGGAGAAAAGTGGATTAGTAGAGGATTACCCCACCTCTGAGACCACTATAATTACCTGCATATTTTACTGTTTTATAGCATCATACTTTAACTGCTGCATTCATTGTTAAGTGTTTCATTAGTTGTTTTATTCGTCATCAGCTGACTTCCGCACGTATTAAGAAGAAACGACTCCAAGTCATTTGTTTATCTATCAGCTGTAGAAACTTACTCTTTGAGAAAAAGAGTTTAAGAGTTTCAATAAGTCTATTCACCCCCCCTAGACTTATTCCTGGACAACTTGTGACCTACACTATCATCTTTCAAATGTTGAAAAACAGTTTCCTTGGGGAAGCCCAAAATACGCACCCTTATAAGAAGGTCGAGCGTGTGCATGGTAGTGTTACACCATGCTTGTGTCGTAATTTTGCCCATTAGGCATATAACCTTGCCATGTTATGCACTCAATATGATAGATCATTTTGATCGTATCTAGTATAAAATCTCTATGTTGTTAGAGTGTTCGCTATGCTCATATTTGTAAAATTTTGCAAGCGAAATTGAGTGCGTATTAAGCTATTTTCAAGGAATACGATATTTTTGTATTTCGGTTTATAAATCCATTGTGACTATGATGAATAGATCATCACAATCAATGAGCGGTATAATGCTCAAGTTGTTGAATGCCGAATGGCATTTTCTAGTCACATATGTTCCATAACAATTGAACCATGTTATGACTCGATGATACATATGCTAAAGTGTATCACTCATAGCATCTCATTGTGATTTGTGAGAATAAAATCTTATGCATCACTTGTATTGAATATGTAAAAGGAAAAATATTCATGAGTCAAATATGGTCCGGCTTGCATCAGTTTTGGTAACCAGAAGATGTATTGGGACATTGACACATTTAGGCTTTAATAGTCCGGAGTTTGGACAATTTAATGATCCATATACCACGGTATTGCCATGGACATCATTTTTTTCTTTGAACAAAGAAGCTAGCTGGATCAAAGACACCAAAGTACGTTGGTGGAGTCGTGAGCAGGGCTCATGACCAATGATGATATTTATGTCATCCGCGTCTTACTTTTATAAGCATGTGTGACGCCAAAGACCCCCTCGATGATTCTTCTTAGCCATGTTCTTTGATTTAAGCCTATTCTTTGGCACGATTAGGATATGACACCCTCCTATGCTAAAGAGAATAATGTAGCGACTCGCATAAGCATGGTGCTGAGTCCTCCCTTTTCACCAAGTCCTTATACATACATGATCATAAGTATTATCCTGGGTGGCTTATGATGCTATGATGGTGTTCACAAATGGTCGTACTCAAGTGATAACATATATATGTTATGTTGTTCCTTTGACAATGATTGATAAGTTGATGAAACCTCAGTTTATGGTTGTCCAACTTGCGGACCAGTCATTGTAAAGATCGGTTCACCCACTTTTAGACCAAGTCTTAAAGTGAAATTTTAACGAGTACTTCCTAACATCCAAGGCTACCTTATCACAAATTTCGGTGCCATTTGGAGACTTGAAAGGAGGTGAACCACTTAAATGAAGTTTTCACATACCACCAGCCGTCCCAACGACCAGTTCGATGTCATTTCGATCGATTTTTGACCACAAGGTTGATGGTTTTGGAATCTTAAACACCCGTTTATACATGCTCACGAAATTTTGAGGTGTTTGGGGCTAGTGAAGGGAGTGAACTCTTCAAGAAAGCACTAGAGGTTCGATAAAACCAACGGCCTATCATCGGTTCAATCGTTTCTTCATGTTCGATCCCGATGGTGCATGGTGGCGGTTTTGTTGGATTCTCAAGACCAGTAGCTACGGTTATGTAGCATCGGTCAACATGTCATATTCACCTATACCTATCATCATTCAAATGCTTAGTTACGAGTGTAACAGTATGCATTTTGTTAGCTGGATTGCGTTAACAATGAAAAACCTTTATCGTCCACATGTTCATGTGCCAAAGTGCGTCACCACAACGCATTATGACGGGTTATAAATGATGAATATGACATGCGCTTTCACTCATAGTCCGCTTAAAATATACATTGACAGATGATCTCGTAAGTCACTTTGATGAGCCAGTCTTCCCGTCGTTAGGGGGAGATGCAAACGATCATGTTCGAGTAGAACGACTTTGAATTGTCATAGTTTGTCCCTACTGTGTCTCACCAAGTTCCCTAAAGTGGCGAGATTAAATACATGCTGCAAACATATCTGCAAGGATTGTGTCCGGTCATGGACGTTCGTCACCTATAAATGGTGATATGGTAACACCACAAATTGTGGTAGATGGTGTTACTAGGCCATGGATCTCATCGAGTATTGGGATGCCATTTGTTTCGATAAATACTCTCGCTAAGAATGTATGCGAGCTTGGTACATGAAACTTGATCATCTGATCAAATGAACTCACCCGTCTCATGTGATTCTGGATTATAGTCATTATTGGGGGACGCCTCAATGAATGCCAATCCATAAAGAGTACTCTATGAATAAAGCCAGTACATGAGGACGTGGAATGTGAGTTTAATCGAACCGTACTTCGTTGAAAATCTACAACGTTGTAGCCTTGGCCTAAAATGGAAATATATGCGACTCCAGTATAAACAAAGTGATAGCCCTTTGTTGAAGTGGTGTCGACACTCCAAAGATAAGATCTATCTGTATACTTTGTTAAAGCGAGTGAGAGAAGGAGTTAAACTCACCTCATGGCGTGAGGTTTCTCATGAACGCACTGGAATCGACTACGATGACACGAAATTTAGTTGTGCTATCGTAATGGATGTTACAACATCCACTATCTTTTCAGTTAGATAGTTTCCCAAAAACTGACGTGCAGCTTGTGGTTAAATCTTATCTTAGTGGGGAACTAAGTTAAGTGATGAAAGGATCTCGTGGTGGATCATACTCAAATCAAGTGGCTCCTGGCCACGGAGCGCGTCGACAAGTGATTGTCGGGAACGCATACTAAGTATATACTTGATTTGGAAGAGATATGAAGCTTTTGCGTGTAAAACTAAGGGTTTATAGTGATGTACAAATTCCACTAAATCCAAAGTTAAGAATGAAATGATCTTGGGGACACTTGATGATGCGTATTCATCAATTGGTTCAAGGCAATCTAAGGGACGGTTTTCCTAAGAGACGATAAAGTAATGCCTATATGATTCCCAATGACTAGTCGAAGTCATAATAAGACTTGGCTCACTTAAGTGATGATGTAGTCTTAAGAGAAAAGTACTGTAATACGTACTCATGTTTGACTCGATGTACTCATTCGTAATAATCCGGTAAAGCCACTGTGATGATGGCCTAGGATGCGCTCACGCAATGTCGGTGAATGACAAGAAGCTTGAAGCTCGCTCTATCTTGATAAAAGGACACTTGAAAACTGATACCCGAATCTGCCCAGAATGTGTTGGTCTATCTCCAATATGACCTACAGGGCAGCTCACTTATTGGAAAATGGTGAAATTGGTACCATTGGAAAGGTTTGTGTCTACTTTCCAAGGAAAGCAACCATTTGATCACATCCATCATGTTGAGTGACATATGACTATTGTTGCAAAGTAGGACAGGATATGTCCGGTAATTTGCTAAGTCAACTTCGATAGAGCTTTTTGATCTGCTCAGGTCGATCTAGGTTACGTACTGTATGTGAATGAAAAGCTATGGGTGTCTAGTTTTCATACGTTCTTACAGTTTCGTCGATACCTATTGAATCGAAGAAGTTATGACTGATTTAGTGCATGGAGGTCAAGACTTTAGAAAACTTGATAAGTCTTTAGCGACTCTGCACTTTGGATGTGTCGCGCTCTTTTTGTCCTTAGACCAAGGTTTGTTTTTTCCCATTGGTTTTCACTTGGTAAGGTTTTTAACGAGGCGACCTATGAGAACATCCATACAATGATGCGTTGTACTTCTGTTCAACTTAGACCAAGAGGTATTTTTCCCACTGGGTTTTTCCTTGGTATAGTTGTGAGGGCAACTTGGCATCTGACTCCTATGATTTGAGGTATTCATCAGGGGGAGTCGTTGTGTATACATCAGGGGCAGTATACATGACATGTTATTTTGGTGCGTTGCAATCTTTTCCTCATCAAGCCTTTATTTTTTCACATGGGGTTTTGTTTTGGCTTGGAATAGGTTTTTACGATGGCAACATCTTCTGCACTATTGTTGTATTAGTGCTCGACACAGGGGGAGTGTTCCGGGAATTATTATTCGCGTGATGTGTCTTACCTAATACTGATTGTAGATACATAGATGAAAGGTTCCAGATCCTTCTAGAGGTAGTAGGATCCTATTAGACGTCTTACCTTATTTAGGAATCTTATGTATGGAAGGACTCTCATTGTAATGCCTATATAAAGGCCTCTCTATTCACTGTTATCAATACAATTAATTGACTCTATTTATAGTCTTTTTATTTTCTCCTGAAACAAATACGTTTATATTTAAAATTTTAGATAAATATATAGTTGTAAATTTTTTTGCCTATAGCCCGATTAACCCGTGTATCCCAAACCCTTTATGATTAAGATTATGTTCGTATATTACCAACCTATTTAAATACGAATTTTTTAACTTGAATCATTTAACCTGATGTTTGCTAGAACCAATCCGAAACCTTAGAACAGCCCGTTTAATATCTCCAATTAAAAGCACTCATACAAAATATCCAAAAAACAATTTTAACTAGGAAAAAGAAAAAAACCATTTTAAAACCTCACCTACCGAATCACCATATACACTGTGTCCGTTTTCTCTCTCTTATTTTCTATTTTTCTCTCCATATTTCTTTCCCTCTTTCTATAGTTTCCTTCATAAATTTAGAAGTGTATTCGATTGGGATTTTATGGGATTGTTTTGGATTTTAGAAATTTTAGAGTATTCAATTTGATTTATTTTGAATCCATTAAAATCTTGAGGTACTCAATTTGAATTTCAGAATGTCATTTAAAATCTTGGTGTATTCAATTAGGATTTCAAAATGTCATTTAAAATCTTGATGTATTCAATCTGGATTTAAAACAATCCATTAAAATCTGAGGGTATTCAAAAATCCATGGATTTGTTTGGATTTATTAAAATGGTGGATTTTGATGGATTTGTTAGTGTTTTTTTGTAAGTTTTGAAATCTCACCAAAATCAGTTAGATTTTGAAGGATTTCTAAAAATCCATTTGTAAATCCGAAAGACTCTCCATCAACTTTATAAGATTCCATGATGATTATTATTAATCCATGCATTATTTCTAATCCGTCAAAATCTTTCAAAAAAACCATGGATTATTATTAATCCACCAAAATCTGAATTGAATACACCCCTCTTAATCTAGGAAAACTATTATTTTAATAGTATAATTTCTAGAATAAGAGATTGCATATTTTGATAGAATAAGAGTTTTTAGTATATGAGATGGTTTATGAGTTAATTTAGGAGTGATTTTTGAAATATCTCGTGTGAGTGCGCCCTAATATCGTGTCTATTAACAACCACCCAAACACTCAATCCCCTAATATTCGGTTATTTAAATGTTTCCGCTCCTTTACGTCCCCAATATACTCCCCGCAACTCAACCCTAATATAAAGGGCTGTTTGATCGGTTCATTTAGTTGCCTGATTAATTGTTCAGTTACAGTGTTGAATAAAGCCGCCCCGTTTCTTCGACTTATTTTTCGATTTTCGATTGATTCGATCAGGCCCATTCAGGCCTAATTCGATTCAGGCCCATTCGATTCGATTCGATTCGATTCTTCTTCTTCTTCTTCTTATTATTATTAATCTTTATTATTATTATTATTGTTATTATTACTAATAATATTACTATTTTCGTTGTTGTTGTTAATTACTATTATTATTATTCACCATTATTATTATTATTATTATTTACCCTTAATATATATTTCAGTTCCATTCAGTTCAGGTCAGATTCATTTAGTCCAAAAGAACAGAGCCAAACTGTCTGAATGACATAATGACTATTTTACTTTCACTATATATCAAGCACTGATTAAAATAAATTATTTGGTAATCACATTAAACGGTTGATTTTAAACAATCAAAAATATAGATTTAAATAATTTTCTAAAATAAAATGTTAAATTATTTTCTCTTAAAGTACAATTTATATATATATATATATTAATAGAATAATTTATATGTATATATAATATCAATGCCCTTACTTGATATAAATGTGTATAATATATGTAATAAGATATTGAATAATAATATATTTAATAATAATACTATATATATATATATATATTATTAATATATATTAATATAATTTAATTTAAAAATATAATTTTTATATTTATATTATATTAATATACTGTATGTAATAAAGGGTTGGTAATAATATATTTAGTGTAATATTATATATTATTAGTATATATATTTAATATTTTTTAGCACTTTCTCAACATAATGAGATTGTGATAGGAAGATATCTTCTCACGTTCTGCTAATTAAAATTCCAAGAATTAAATCAACTAAACCCAAATTATCCATGTCGAAGTTTCGACTTAACATCCTTTTTATATTCACAATTACTTCATTGCTACTTCTCATGATAAGCATATCGTCTACATATAGACATACTATGACAAATGACTCAGGTGTGCCTTTAATATACACACATTTGTCATATTCATTGATCTTGAATCCATTTGTCAACATAGTTGTGTCAAACTTCATATGCCATTGTTTAGGAGCTTGTTTTAGCTTATTCAATGACTTTAAAAGTTTACACACTTTCTTTTCCTGCCCAGGCGCAATGAAACCTTCAGTTTGTTCCATATAAATTGCTTCTTCTAATTCACCTTTCAAGAAAGCAGTTTTCACATCCATTTGATGAATCTCGAGATTGTGCAATGCAGCAATAGCAATAAGTACTTGAATGGAAGTTGTTATGGTTAGTGGTGAATATGTGTCGAAGAAATCATGACCTTCTTTCTGTTTAGCAACAAGCCGGGCTTTAAACTTGTCTATTGACCAGTTATCTTTATATTCCTCTTTAGAATCCATTTACATCCTAAAGGTTTGCATCCTGGTGGAAGATCAACCAGTTCTCAAGTATAATTTTGCATGATAGAATCCATTTCACTATAAATCATTTCTTTCCAAAAAGTAGCATCAGGACTAGCATAAGCTTTATGTATCGTGCTTGGATCTGTTGGTAGTAAAAACGCAGCGGAAGCGAAGTTTGGTAAAGTTTGATAATCACGTTTTACGCATCCACGAGCATAAGATCTATTTAGGCATGCTAATTAATTAATTACTAAGACTAATAAGCAATTTAAATATTATTTATTATTTATTAAATATGTTGGTTATTAAAATATCCTAATCTAGATCTAAAAGATCATAGGATATTACCTTTGAAGCGAATTGGTTGCTTTCGTCTTGATCACCTTGTATTTCTACCTTTAGACCTTCTAGAGTATGATCCGCCTTAACCGGGACGTTGTGTGGGCAACGAGCTACCGGATCTTGCTTGGACGGACACTAATGGGATCGACCGAAATTCTCTTGTATGTGGTCTGTAATACCCGTAATTTCGATTTTCGGTAATTTCTTTTTTTCGGCGGAAGTCCGTTTTGACGACTCGCTCATGACCGTTTCATCATTCTGAGAATGATTAATTCTGTACTTTTTGTCATCCGAGTTCGTTTCGGTGTCGTTTTGTTGAGTTCCGTGCTTTTTGGCGACTTTTCCGCACTTGAGTTCGATTCTTTCGAATCTCGTTCGAAACTGCTGTTTTGAGTTTCTTGTAAGTCCTTTTAACTTTGTTAGACGTGTTGTGAACTTCGGTTTGGTTATTCGATCACGTATCGTGATTTTCGGGCATTTTGGTCCATTTTGTAATTTACCCAAAGTTACGACGGGTATCCGTATCTGTATTTGTTGTCTCGACCCTTTTTCTTGGTCGCGTATGATTAATTATTGCATTATGTTTTCATTTCGGGTCGATGATGTTGTCCGCGAGCTTTTTGTCGTGTTCGTTCCGTATGTTTTCGGAAATCGAGTCGTCGGGTCATAGCGAAAGCGGTGGCAGTGGCCGGACGGCTATGGCACCGCCAGCCGACGCTGGCAGAATCCGGCGTAGCGCATGCTACTGCCGGAAGACTGCGTGCGCTAACCGGCAGGAGTAGCGCATGTTATGCGGCCGGCCGACGCAAGCTAGCGGGCCGAGGCAGTAGGGCAGTGGGGTACTGGACTCGGGTGGATCGGCAGGTAGCGCACGCTACTGCCGGACACTACGTATGCTACGACCGGTAGGTAGCGCACGCTATGGCCGAAAGGCTGCGCGCGCTACCTGGCCGAGCAGTGTTTCTGGATTGCGGCCTGGGCCGATAGCGTACGCTAGCTCGGCGGCCTAGCGCACGCTAGGCTGCACCTGTATAAATGTGACAGAGCAGTCACATTTTCTCTCATTTTTCATTTCCTCTCTTTCTCTTCCGCGGCTGGAGACTTGGAGATATTGGATCCATGATGTTTGTCAACAAATCCATGAAGTTCTTGAGTTCATATCATTGTTTGATCATCCTATATCATCATTTGATCCAACGAATCAAGGTAATCTCTTCTTAGAACCCTAAATTCTAGAATTTGGGGGGTTTTGCATTTTTGTCCGATTCGTTCCGTATTGTTGATTAATTCATGATGGGTATGATTAATCTTGGTAGTATTCTTGTGTTTAACATCATTTAATCCATTGTTCTTCGTCGAATCGAAGTATATTTCTTGATTTCCTTCGAATCGACTTTTTGGGGGATTTGTTCTCGATCTCATTTTTCATCCGTTTTTGATGGATCGATTGTGGTTAAATTATGTTGTTAAACATATTCTATGGATTGTATATCCATATTTCGACTTGGAATTCCGTTTTCGTGTTTTGTCGGGACGAATCGTGTTCTTGGCCGTTATAGGGGGAAACACTTGAACTTTCGTCATTCGTTCTTTGAATTCAACGGCTTTAAGTCGTGCTATGGAATTCATTTTCATTGTTGTTATTGTCCTTCGTAGTTTATTATCGTGAGTTGACGTTCGGTGGAGTCGGCGGGTTAGTAGTCGGTTCGTGCCAACCTACTTCGGTCGAATCTCCGCGTTGTGGTTATTCGAGGCAAGTACCTTGTTCATACATTTCTTATTTTGTGGATATCATGATCGGTGATCGTCTTGGTGTGTTTGTTTGGTTGTTTGGAATAAAGTTTCAAAAGATTTCGGTTTGGCCTAGTTAAAGGCTCTCTTTCAAAATGCGTGTGTGTTTTGTGAACGGTGTGTTTCGGGAATTGTTTATGATTTGATCGTTTTGAACGTTGAAGGATTTGATGATATCCCTGTTGTTTAAAGTTATGGAATCGTGTATTCCGTGTTTAATCTTGTTATTGTGTTTTGAAGAGTTTGATAACGGCGTCGAGTAAGTGGCCATCCCTAGTAAGTATTCTTGATGAACTTACATTCTTAGCATGTTAGTATTGCATGAGTAACGTGTGTGTGTGTATGCTCACTACGGGTTAGATCCGACGGGGTCTCGGTAGGGCTCCACGAAGCTGTGGAACCGCGAGCTTGCTATTAACCACTACGGGTTAGATCCGACGGGGTCTCGGTAGGGGTCCACGAAGCTGTGGGTTCGTGGTTAACCGTGGTGCATTTTACAATGTGATTTGGATTATTGGCATTTCCGGAAATGAGTGCTTTCGAATGGTTTTCATGATTGCATGCATCGACTAAGTGTGTAAGAAGAGGTAAGTTGTTCGTTTGGCTTACTTGGCTAGGATGGCACTAGAGTATTTGTCGTATGTGTTTAAACCTTGGGTTGTGAATTTTAATGTTGGAAGACGAACCTTGTTGTCGTTCCCGTGTACTGTGAGTTGATGATATTTGGGGCTAAAATCCCAATGGTTTTGTAAAAGTCATTTTACGAATTTGGGGCTAAAATCCCAACGGTTTGGTAAATGTCATTTTACGGAAAGTAAACCTTTGGGGCGGTGACCCCTTTCGTCTTTTGGGTTTTGAAAAGTGGGATTTGATAATCCTAAATTGTTTCCCTATTAAAACTCTCGATGGCATTCTAAACTATTTTATAAATTATTTCCATTGATTTGTGATCTTTCGGTTTTGGAATATTTTCTAAAACTCTTGCCTCGGGAAGTACTTTTCGTTTCGTTTGGATCTTTGAGAATTCCTGGTTATTGTTATTCGTGGAATGTGAATTGTATGACTCGTATTTTTGCACTTGTACTTGCACTAGCAAAACAGTGGAGTTTTTCTAACCCCCGAGTATTCGGGGGGTGGATGTCTATTTTTGCATTCAGGTTTTGGAGCATAACACAGGGTCGGGACGAAGGATGATGAAAGATGATCGATACTAATCACATGAGGAACCGTACATTGTTTATTGGTTCAGTTGTACTTTATTTTCCGCTGCTATATTTTTCCCGTTGTACGGGTGTGGTTGTATTTTGACCCCTGCGTGGGCATGAGTTGTATTTGAGTTGTATGTATTTATTGAAAGACCAAATCGGTCTACTGAGTTATTTTAGCCTTAAAGGCATGGTTGAGTTGTTATATGTTGTTACCAGCCTGGTAGATCGTTAAGGAAAGGTTCTACGGCGTGTAATATCCCTGAGCGGATTGGGGGTGTTACATAAATGGTATCAGAGCTTAGGTTGTGGAAACCTAGGTTGTCGGGTGAGTGGTGTCTGTTGAGTTTTGTCTCATCGGATTTTGTTTGACTAAGTCGTGTCGCGACGCGTCATCTGAGTTTGTTGGTCGTGATTAGTATCGTGGGGCGATCATCATCTTCGTGCGACCTGTGGATGTAAGTCTCCCTTCTTTGTGTTGTGCCTCGTGTGACACGAGCTATTTTTATGATTATTTGTTAAGTGATGAAATCTTTATGTGGATTTTGATTTCACGATATGTATTTAGTCGACTCTCGTATTTGGTTTATACGAGGAGTGTCGTCGCTGCTGATGTCCTTTTACTATTGTTTTTGTCCGTTGCTGATGATTTTCGAATCGATTTGCTCATTTTACAAGTTCTCTTGTGGAAGCTTTGTGCTTATACGCGTTCGACTTGTTCACTATCCAGTGCGGGAGGGTCCTTAGAGGCCTCGAATGGGGTCAGTGGTTTTGTTCCGAATCCTAGGCGGTTTTCAACTGTGGTATTTTACCGTTTATTTCCCGTTAAAAGACATGTATTGTCTTGATTTTAAATGTTTTGATGCGTGTACTAGGAGGTGTTTTAGCGTACGTCGATATGTGTGAGTTTTGGGCATTCTGGCCTATTGGATTTTTGAAAAACCTTGAGTATCTTAGAAAAATAAATTTCGAGACATACTTTTCAAATGAGTTATTTTCTTGTGGTACATCCAAGGTGCCACAATATATTTCAAAATTCTTCTACCTCGAGGATCAAAATGTTTTGAAATATTTTCAATGTTTTAGAAACACTTTTACTTAGACCTGAGGGTCGAATATTCTGAAAGTTTTCACTAAGAGAAAGTGTCCTCATTTTTATCAAATGCGAAATGGTTCTCCAAAGTCTCGATAGCGATGTTTCACGTTTGTATTTTTTTAAAAAAGTGATACTCAAGATTTACCGGTGTTTCCAAATTGTTTTCAAAAGGTGGTTTTCGTTTTTAAAACCCATCATTCCCGCTTGTAGTCGGAGAAGGTGTGTATGATCGTGTACGTATGTGCTTGATTCGTGATGTTTAGTAATTATACACTGGGTATTGTTCGGGCCGTTGTAATCATCGAACGATGCCGTGGTTGTTGTGATTTTAGTATGTGTTGATATGTTATGCCAAGTTAACATCTCCGGTTTGTTGTTTTGCGACGTTATATTTCATTATACCTAACAGTTGTATATTCGGTATGCCGAGCCAAGGTGTTTCAACTATGGTGTGCCGGGGGCATGCACGTACCAATTGTCCTTCTCGCCAGTAACGCATTTTATGTGTGGACCCGAGAGACACGGGATCCAGTTTTGCGAGTTGGGTTCCAAGTCTTTCGGGACATGAACTTCAGCACAGATATCAGGATCGGCTCTAAGAGGCCCATGGGGAATGTTTCCGTCAGCTGCCCTTATGTTGTTGCCTTGTTTTCGTTATTGTGAGTTGCGGGGACGACCTTCTTTTATAATAGGTCGAATGTAATACCCGTATTATTTTGGACTTCTACATTTTCTCTACCTCAAGTCTATCGACTCGCTCGTGTTCATTGATATTTTCTGAACTTGTTCTGTACTTTGGTTCCATCGTTCGAACGAGCTGTAATCTTGTTTTGGGTTGATTTGGTTATCGATGTGACTTTTTTTCGAGTTCAATTCGATTCTTGTGAACCTTGTTCGGAAGTGACATCATTTGGTTCTATTAACTCTTCTATTCGAAGTGGATCGGATTTTGAACTTTATTTTCGACTCTGTCTACTCGTTTATGTTCGTTGACATTTTCTGAGCTTGTCCTGCCCCTTGTTTTTGTTGATCGAACGAGTGTGGTATTGTTTCGGAATAACTCGTTTGTCGTTGTGACTTTTCAATTGCTATTCCCTTCCCTGTGGATCTTATGTGAATGCACATCCTGTTGTTTTCACCGGATCATATATTGTCTCGAGTCGAGATGTGAACCTTGGAGTTGTTGTTTGAATTTTATTGTTCTTCGTGATTCGAACATGATTGTTCGATTTTTATTGTCTCGATCGTTGTGGTTCGATCGTTTGATTGTTTGGTTTTTGTTGATCTCGTCTCGTGATTGTTGAAACATCCAGACTCCTTCGTAATTCCCTTAAGTTCGGGAAATTAGTCTCGTTTCGATCTTTCAACCCTTGGGCGGTGGAATTCTGTATTTGTTCAACGATTGGCTCGCGTTTTGATTGATGTACCGTTGGGTTGGTCAATCATATTGATTTTTGTTCGTTGTGTTTTGTGATTGTTTGGATAATTGACTTGACTATATTATCCGTTTGATGACGCTTATCACTTGTTGGTTTTATTATGTTCTACCAGCGACGTTGTGTTGGTCGTCGTGGAGCGTGTTTTCACGCCGTATGTCCCTTTGTGTTGCTTGTAACGTTTCGCCGATGGGCGTAAGTTACACGCTTCTTGTGTATCTCGTTGAGTTTTTCCTGGCGGGATATTGCTTCTCTCTACTTGTTTTAAGTTTCAGGACGAAACTTCTTTTAAGGAGGGTAGAATGTAATACCCGTAATTTCGATTTTCGGTAATTTTCTTTTTTTCGGCAGAAGTCCATTTTGACGACTCGCTCATGACCATTTCGTCATTCTGAGAATGATTAATTCTGCACTTTTTGTCATCCGAGTTCGTTTCGGTATCGTTTTGTTGAATTCCGTGCTTTTTGGCGACTTTTCCGCACTTGAGTTCGATTCTTGCGAATCTCGTTCGAAACTGCTGTTTCGAGTTTCCCGTAAGTCCGTTTAACTTTGTTAGACGTGTTGTGAACTTCGGTTTGGTTATTCGATCACGTATCGTGATTTTCGGGCGTTTTGGGCCATTTTATAATTTACCCAAAGTTACGGGTATCCGTATCTGTATTTGTTGTCTCGACCCTTTTTCTTGGTCGCGTATGATTAATTATTGCATTATGTTTTCATTTCGGGTCGATGATGTTGTCCGCGAGCTTTTCTTCGTGTTCGTTCCGTATGTTTTCGGAAATCGAGTCGTCGGGTCATAGCGGCTGAGCAGCTGGCCGGACGGTGGCGGGTCCTGGCCGGACGGTTGTGGGCACTAGCCGAGCTGACGCGGCAGGAACTGGCGTAGCGCACGCTACTGCCGGAAGACTGCATGCGCTAACCGGCAGGAGTAGCGCACGTTATGCGGCCGGCCGACGCACGCTAGCGGGCCGAGGCAGTAGGGCAGTGGGGTATTGGACTCGGGTGGATCGGCAGGTAGCGCACGCTACTGCGGGACACTACGTACGCTACGACCGGCAGGTAGCGCACGCTACGGCCGAAAGGCTGCGCACGCTACCTGGCCGAGCAGTGTTTCTGGATTGCGGCCTGGGCCGATAGCGTACGCTAGCTCGGCGGCCTAGCGCACGCTAGGCTGCACCTGTATAAATGTGACAGAACAGTCACATTTTCTCTCATTTTTCATTTCCTCTCTTTCTCTTCCGCAGCTGGAGACTTGGAGATATTGGAGCCATGATGTTTGTCAACAAATCCATGAAGTTCTTGAGTTCATATCATTGTTTGATCATCCTATATCATCCTTTGATCCAGCGAATCAAGGTAATCTCTTCTTAGAACCCTAAATTCTTGAATTTGGGGGTTTTTGCGTTTTTGTACGATTCGTTCCGTATTGTTGATTAATTCATGATGGGTATGATTAATCTTGGTAGTATTCTTGTGTTTAACATCATTTAATCCATTGTTCTTCGTCAAATCGAAGTATATTTCTTGATTTCCTTCGAATCGACTTTTTGGGGGATTTGTTCTCGATCTCGTTTTCCATCCATTTTTATGGATCGATTGTGGTTAAATGATGTTGTTAAACATATTCTATGGATTGTATATCCATATTTCGACTTGGAATTCCATTTTCGTGTTTTGTCGGGACGAATCGTGTTCTTGGCCGTTATGGGGGGGAAACACTTGAACTTTCGTCATTCGTTGTTTGAATTCAACGGCATTAAGTCGTGCTATAGAATTCATTTTCATTGTTGTTATTGTCCTTCGTAGTTTATTATCGCGAGTTGACGTTCGGTGGAGTCGGCGGGTTCGTAGTCGGTTCGTGCTAACCTACTTCGGTCGAATCTCCGCATTGTGGTTATTCGAGACAAGTACCTTGTTCATACATTTCTTATTTTGTGGATATGATGATCGGTGATCGTCTTGGTGTGTTTGTTTAGTTGTTTGAAATGAAGTTTCAAAAGATTTCGGTTTGGCCTCGTTAAAGGCTCTCTTTCAAAACGCGTGTGTGTTTTGTGAACGGTGTGTTTTGGGAATTGTTTATGATTTGATCGTTTTGAACGTTGAAGGCTTTGATGATATCCCTGTTGTTTAAAGTTATGGAATCGTGTATTCCGTGTTTAATCTTGTTATTGTGTTTTGAAGAGTTTGATAACGGCGTCGAGTAAGTGGCCATCCCTAGTAAGTATTCTTGATGAACTTACATTCTTAGCATGTTAGTATTGCATGAGTAACGTGTGTGTGTATATGCTCACTACGAGTTAGATCCGACGGAGTCTCGGTAGGGCTCCACGAAGCTGTGGAACCGCGAGCTTGCTTTTAACCACTACGGGTTAGATCCAACGGGGTCTCGGTAGGGGTCCACGAAGTTGTGGGTCCGCGGTTAATTGTGGTGCATTTTACAATGTGATTTGGATTATTGGCATTTCCGGAAATGAGTGCTTTCGAATGGTTTTCATGATTGCATGCATCGACTAAGTGTGTAAGAGGTAAGTTGTTCGTTTGGCTTACTTAGCTAGGATGGCACTAGAGTATTTGTCGTCTGTGTTTAAACCTTGGGTTGTGAATTTTGATATTGGAAGACGAACCTTGTTGTCGTTCCCGTGTACTATGAGTTGATGAGATTTGGGGCTAAAATCCCAATAGTTTTGTAAAAGTCATTTTACGGATTTGGGGCTAAAATCCCAACGGTTTGGTAAATGTCATTTTACGGAAAGTAAACCTTTGGGGCGGTGACCCCTTTCGTCTTTTGGGTTTTGAAAAGTGGGATTTGATAATCCTAAATTATTTTTCTATTAAAACTCTCGATGGCATTTTAAATTGTTTTATAAATTATTTCCATTGATTTGTGATCTTTCGGTTTTGGAATATTTTCTCAAACTCTTGCCTCGGGAAGTACTTTTCGTTTCATTTGGATCTTTGAGAATTCCTGGTTATTGTTATTCGTGGAATGTGAATTGTATGACTCGTATTTTTGCACTTGTACTTGCACTAGCAAAACAGTGGAGTTTTGCTAACCCCTGAGTATTCGGGGGGTGGATGTCTATTTTTGCATTCAGGTTTTGGAGCATAACACAGGGTCGGCACGAAGGATGATGAAAGATGATCGATACTAATCACATGAGGAACCGTACATTGTCTATTGGTTCAGTTGTACTTTATTTTCCGCTGCTATATTTTTCCCGGTGTACGGATGTGGTTGTATTTTGACCCCTGCGTGGGCATGAGTTGTATTTGAGTTGTATGTATTTATTGAAAGACCAAATTGGTCTACTGAGTCATTTTAGCCTTAAAGGCATGGTTGAGTTTTTATATGTTGTTATCAGCCTGGTAGATCCTTGAGAAAAGGTTCTACGGCGTGTAATATCCCTGAGCGGATTGGGGGTGTTACATGGTCACACAATTTTCCCTTGCTTCCTAGTATTTTATGAACACTCTTAGCAAATTAATGTGTTATCTAAATTGTAGAATCAAAGACACAAGTCTAGATCTACAATTAAACACAAGAGGAAAAATTTGATCCCACAACCTCACCAAGACATGTAGAAATCGGCCTCCCCCCATAAGTCCTATATATAAGCTCTTGGACTACTACTAGGGATCTTAAGGAGGATTATGGAAGGACTCCCAATAAATTCATCTTACCTTTTTAGGACTCTTCCTAATATAATGAATCCATTAATATCAACTTAGTCCACTAAAAGATTGATATTGCACTTCCTACCAAAATCCCAAATTACGAAATTGAGTTCCTTATTAAATATATTGGAGTAAATTGCAAAATCATCCCTAAAGTTTGACCAAATTACATGTTTCGTCCCAAATGTTTAAAAAGTGCAAGGATCGTCCCTGTGATAAACCTTTGGGGCAAATATTGTCCCTGACCAACATCAAATGACAAAAATACCATTGTCTTCTTCCTTTTCTATATTTCTTTTCAGTTTCTTGCACAAATGGTCCTTTTGTTTTGCGAGGTTTTACAAATTTAGTCCTGATTTTTTTATTATTTATTTAACTATTATTATTAGTATTATTTTTTATATGTTTTCGACCATTTTTCTTATATTTTTGTCCGTTTTTCTTATGCTTTTTTCCGTTCTCATACGCTTTTGTCTATTTTTTCTTACGTTTTTACCCGTTTTTCTTACGTTTTTTCCGTTTACATACGTTTTTGTACGTTTTTATACGTTTTCGTCCGTTTTTATACGCTTTCGCCCATTTTCTTATGTTTTCATCTGTTTTTATACATTTACGTCCGCTTTTCTTAAGTTTTTGTCCATTTTTATCGTTTTTTGTTAGTTTTTGTTCATTTTTCTTACATTTTTGTCCGTTTTTCTTACGTTTTTCCGTTTTTATACGTTTTCGCCTGTTTTTTATTCTTTCATCTGTTTTTATACGTTTTTGCCTGTGTTTCTTATGTTTTTGTCCGTTTTTATCCGTTTTTATCCATTTTTCTTACGTTTTTGTCATTTTTTCTTATGTTTTTGTCCGTTTTTATATGTTTTTGCCCGTTTTCTTACGTTTTCATCCATTTTTATACATTTTCGTCTGTTTTTCTTAATTTGTCTGTTTTTATCGGTTTTTGTCAGTTTTTGTCCGTTTTTCTTACGTTTTTGTTTGTTTTTCTTGAGTTTTTGTACGTTTTTATTCGTTTTTGTCTGTTTCCTTACATTTTTTTCTGTGTTTCTTATGTTTTTGTCCGTTTTATTCGTTTTTGTCCGTTTCTTATGTCTATTTTACCCGTTTTGGTATGTATAAAAATGTAATAAAAACGGACGAAAACGTATAAAAATGGATGAAAACGTCAGAAACTGGGCGAAAACGTATAAAAACGGACAAATGAAAACGGAAAAAACGTAACAAAAACTGACAAAAACGTAAGAAAACGAACAAAAACGTAAGAAAAACAGGCGAAAATGGATGAAAACGGAAAAAACATAAGAGAAACGGACAAAAACGTAAGAACAATGAATAAAAACAGATAAAAATGGACAAAAACGTAAGAAAAATGAGCGAAAACGATAAAAATAGATGAAAGAGTAAGAAAATGGGTGAAAACATATAAAAAGGGATAAAAATGTATGTGATAGGACGACAAATATAGACCTCCTAAAAACCCGGTCTAAAGTAGAGGTGCCCAACGCCGGGTCTGGGTCGGACCCGCCGGGTCGCCGGGTCGACAGGACAGGACCCGGACCCCACCCGTACATATGAAATGTACGGGTTGGCGGGTCGACGGGTCGGCCACGGGTCCGGGTCCGGATTCGACCCGCCGGGTCACGGGTCCGACCCGTCTCAAAATATATTTTTTTTAAGTATATAAAACTTTTATTTGTTATCATTTTATACACGAAAAATAACTATAAGTGAACAAGGAAATCATTTGAAAAAATTAGCTTGTATTTAATTTTAAGTTTTTACTTAAAATTAAATTGCCTACGTATCCCCGTGAGGAATCAAAGCTCCACGTAGTTCTTTTACTCGAGAAGAGTTAGAAAATGGGCTTGTATTTAATTTTAAATTTTCACTTAAAATGAAATTGCCTACGTATCCTCGTGAGGAATCAAAGCCCTACGTAGTTCTTTACTTACCTGACTTACCTTACTTACCTTTAGTCGAAGTCGATGTCGTCGTCGTCTTGATCATCGGTTTGACTCATTTGACTAGACTCTCCTTCAGTAGTGCCTTCTTGATAGGCATCTTGATCCGCTAATAGGTCATCCCATTTGTTTTCTTGATCTCGTAACTCGGCTTTTGTTGCGTCTTTAAGTATCATTTGAGCCTCGAGATTTTTTGGCGTCATTCGGGATCTCCGCTCGTCCAACATATAGCCTCCTTCACTAAAAGCACTCTCAACGGATCGTGGATGCAGCCTGCAAGAATTTCTTGTGCCATAATGGAAAGTATGGGAAATTCGGTTTCCCTTCTCTTCCACCAATCCAACAGATCAAATGTACCTGCATTGTCATCCTCCGGCGCAAAACTAGTTGCATAATATCTACTAAGGTCATTTCTTTGACCGACGTTACTACCACCCCTATTTCTTGCTATATTATAGAGTTGTTGTTGAAATGGGTTAGTGGGAGTTCTGTCGAATTCCATGTTAAATGTATTTATAGTCCTAGTTCTTGTTTTTTGAGTTTGAATCTTATCACCATATTTAGAAGAATATTCAGAAAAAACAGTTTCTAAACTATTTTTCAAATCAATTTTTACTTGTTCAACGTCAGGAATATTTTCAAATAAAGTTTGACTTTCAACACTATCCACAATATTAGGAAAACCCAAATTTTTAAGAATATTATAATATATTTCAAGTAATTGTTCTACTTGAGCTAAATTCAAATCGGGAGATAAAACTGCACTAATCAAGAAAACATCATGAATACGATTAAAGTATTTTAGCCATTTTAAACACATATTGTAAATAGCATTCGATAATCTTTCGGATTTACTACAAGCATCCATTTCAGATATAATAAAACAACAATGAAATAAAATTTTAGGAGACTTGGGATAATAACAACCACTTAAATCTTTAGTTGCATTTTCAAAAACCCTTAATAGTTTTATTAAATCTTTAGTTTCATTCCAATACGTTGGCAATAAATAAAATCCTTCTATGCGAAAATACGTATCAAAAAATTCACACAATAATTCTTTATATTCATTAGTTGAATTTAACATCTCATAAGTTGAGTTCCATCTATGTTTTACGTCTGGAGTAAAAAATTTGGGTTGCATTTGTTTTGACTTAAAATTTTACCCATTGTCTAGCTAACTTAGTACGATTATGTAAAAACAAGACACATTTTCTAATTAGTTCTATTGCCTCATCTACAAATTTTAATGCATCTTTTACACATAAATTTAGAATATGACATATACATCTAGTATGAAATAATCGACCCGCTAAAACAGGATTGCAAGCTTGTATTAAAGCTGGTACACTTGCAGTATTAGAACTAGCATTATCAAAACCAATTGTGAAAATTTTATCTTTTAAGCAATAAAATATTAAAATTTTAATAATTGCTCTAGCTATATTATCTGCACTATGTGCACAATTAAATTTTTTAAACACAAGTAATCTTTTGTTTAAGTTCTAATTTTCATCAATCCAGTGTATAGTTATTCCCATATAATCATTTTTTTGTTTAAAATCTGCATAAGTATCTGCAGCTAAAGAAACTCTATGATTTATAGATCTAAAATAAGCTCGTAGTGCAAGTTTATGTTGTTTGGCTAAGTATACTACTTGTCTAGTCATTGTGGTACGTGAAATTCTTTTAATAGCAGGATTATAGGCATTTTGCATCCTGTATTCCCAACCCGTACTATCCGCAAAATTAAAAGGTAAAGATTCTTGTGCACATAATTTTGTCATTTGTTCTCTAGCAATTTTTTCATTATATTTATAAAGTTGAGATTCAGACATACCTTGATTACCGACTGGCCCGGCTCCAGTAGAAGGTTGGAAGTTGAGTTGATTTTGTGACTTTTGTTCTCCGTGGACCGAAGCATGGTTATTCTCAAAATGCCTATTAAAATTTCCATATCCATCCCCAGCTTTATACGGATACTCTTTCGAGCAGTAGTTGCAAGATACCTTCATCGAACCATCCGATATTTTTTCCTTGTTAAAGTGTTTTGAAAAAAGTTCGGATACCGGTTTCCTTTCTGCAACAGGGGCAGACTTCTTTCTTGCTTTAGTTTTCTTGCTTCCTCTGCCTTTCACATTTTCCTCCTCCTCGGACGATAACTCCTCAACATAAGAAGGTTCTTCTTCAGCTTGGCTTGCCACAGGACGCTTCGACTTTGATTTTTGCATCGAAGTTGGTACGCCATGAAGAGTGCGCTCGAATGTTGCATATGTTTGATTTAACATAGCTTCATCGATTTCATGGTCCATTTCTTCGTTGATGTTTTGCAGTTGTTGACGATTCGGGACACGTCGAAATCCCCGGAGATCAACTTCTTCTTCACTGGTAGTTGTTGTACTACCGTAATAGACACTTTCATGTATAGCATCATATTCAGCTTCTTGACTTTCATTTTCAAAACCGGGTGGAGTTTGGTTTTGGGGCTCCCGAATAATTATTCCAGATGGTTTCTTCGATTTGCCCCAAAGACCCATTCGCTCGAACTTGGACATTTTGGATTTTTTGGGAGATGTAGCAATACCCTTTCCCTTGTCAGAACTCGACATAATGATTAAATGTGAAAAAAAGAGAGATTAAGTAGTATAGCAATTAGCAATGAGAGTTTGAGAGATAGATAATATTGAAGATGTGAAAAAAAATGTGTTGGGGAGGGAGGTATTTATAGATAGGATTTTTTTTTAAAAAACTGCACTAGCCGTTAGACCCGCCGGCTCCAACGGCCAATTTTCAAATTTTTTTTTTTTACATTTCCTCCGGGTCGACGGGCCAGACCCGGCGGGTCACCGGGTAGGGAAAACCTAGACCCGACCCCACCCGTGTATACCATGGGTCTGGGTCCACGGGTCCGACGGGTCAGCCGGGTTCGGGTCCTGCACGGGCCAGCCGGGTCCGGGTCGGCGGGTCGACCCGGCGGGTTGGGTCGTTTTGGGCACGTCTAGTCTAAAGAAGCCCAATATAAACCGACGTACCGATCTCTGAGTAAAGGAGGAGAGACCTAGACGAATGGAGTCCGACCTAGGGGCTTGGAGAAGAGTGTCATGATCTAAGTGGTCTCGCCGGCCTATGGACTCAGATAAGAGTGTATGAAAACGGGCAAAACTATAAAAAATGAACAAAACGTATGAAAACAGAAAAAACGTAAGAAAAACGGACGAAAACGGATGAAAACGTATAAAAACGGACGAAAACGATAAAAACGGACAAAAACGTATATAAACTGAAAAAACGTTAGAAAAACGGGCAAAAACGTAAGAAAAACAGACAAAAAACGTATGAAAACGGAAAAAACGTAAGAAAAACAGACAAAAACGTAATAAAAATGGACGAAAACGTATAAAAATATAATTCTAATATTAATAGTTAAATAAATAATTTAAAAAAATCAGGACTAAATTTGTAAAACGTGGTGAAATACAAGGACCATTTGTGTAAGAAACTGAAAAGAAATATAGAAAAAGATTAAGACAAGGGTATTTTAGTCATTTGATGGTGGTCAGGGACGATATTTGCCCCAAAGGTTTCCCAAAGGGACGATCCTTGTACTTTTTAAACGTTTGGGACGAAACATGCAATTTGGCCAAACTTTAGGGATGATTTTTGTAATTTACTCAATATATTATTTCCTGTGTTTAAGATATCGAATGTCCATTAATTAATTATAAGCTACTGACAGCTTTAATTAATTTAGTACCACTCGAACTTTATTATTATATCGGAATTAAATCCACCTGCAGGGTTTAATATAATAATCATTATCGAGCTCCTCAAGGAGACATCATCAACCCGCACGAGTCGGGACACGATTTCTAGTAATAATAATAATTATCGTATAAATAATATTATTGCCCAAGATACGAGGCTTATTGAGTCAATCATTTTGACTCTCACCCATGGTAAATCAAAGCATTAAGTATTATAAATACACAAATAAATATTATATACTTAGAATTAAGAAATAATAATTATTCGAGATTTACGTTCTTCTTACAGTCAGTACAGAAGACACTATCTCACCTCGATCCAGTTCAACGTATGCAAATACGCTAATGTATGCTAATAGTCAAGGCCAACTAATCTCAAGCATACACTACAACCTTTTATATAATTTGTCTAATAATTATATAGGTTGTGATCTATTATATTATTTTATAAGGCACCGATAATGTGATCTTCCGTGTGACACCAACACACCACATTATCTACAATATAAAATAATTAGACATATCATTTTCATAACCATAACGTGAATAAATATGCAAAATATGTGATTAAATGTAACTAATATTCTCAAAGGTAGTTTCAGGGAAATTAGGTAATACAAGCATAAAGTATGCTTTGCAGTATACAATCCTAACAATCTCCCACTTATACTCAAAGCATGCTTTTAAGTATACTACTCTATTACATAGTCTCTCATTTCTCCCACTTATACTCAAAACAATGCTGCCATATACCGTAATCCCATTCCTTCCACATGCCTTTCAAAAACTTTTGAGGGTAGGGCTTTCGTGAAAGGATCAGCAAGATTATCTTCCGATGCAACCCTTGCTACAACTACGTCTCCTTACTTTACGAAGTGTCGTATCATGTGGTACTTGTGGTTGATATGTCTACTTGCCTTGTGGGCTCGTGGTTCCCTCGAGTTTGCGACTGCACCAGTATTATCACAATAAAGTGTAATACCCTTCAGCAAATTGGGAATCACATCTAAGTCATGCAGGAAGTACCTGAGCCACACCACCTCATTGGCTGCCTCAGAGGCTGCCACGTACTCGACTTCCATGGTAGAGTCTGAGATGCATTTCTGCTTCACACTCCTCCAACTAATAGCTCCACCTCCCAGGCTAAACACATAACCCGAAGTAGACTTGGACTTTTCTCTATCCGATGAAAAATCTGAGTCAGTGTAACCCACTGGACACAGGTCGTCTGATTGATATACAAGCATGTACTCCCTAGTCCTTCTCAGGTACTTGAGTATGTGCTTGACAGCAATCCAGTGTCCTGGTCCTGGGTTTGACTGATATCTAGCAGCCATGCCTACGGCATGACAGATATCTGGTCTAGTGCAAAGCATATCATACATGAATCTTCCCACAACTGACGCATAAGGGACCGTCTTCATGACATCTATCTCCTTTTGTGTCTTGGACATATATCCTTAGATAGTTGAATTCCATGTCTGTAAGGTAGAAAACCTTTCTTGGAATTCTCCATGCTAAACCGCTTTAGCACTCTATCGATATAGGATGCCTGGGATAAGCACAACATCCTTTTCTTCCGATCACGAAATATATTGATTCCAAGGATGTGTCCTGCTTCTCCCAGATCCTTCATATCGAACTGCTCAGATAGCTATACCCGTACGTCCAAAAATTCCTTCACGTTGTTTCCAGTCAGAAGGATATAGTCTACATACAGTACAAGAAACACCAACACATTTCCATCGCATTTCTTATACACACAACTCTCACTCGGACATTGGACGAATTCATATGACTGGACAACTTGGTCAAAACGAGTGTTCCAAGATCTAGATGCTTGCTTAAGTCCATAAATGGATCTCTTAAGCTTGCACACCAAGTGCCCTCCTCCTTCAGCAATGAATCCCTCTGGTTGGCGCATATAGATCTCATTGTCTAGATTCCCATTCAAGAATGCAGTCTTGACATCCATTTGCCAAATCTACAGATCCAGATGTGCAGCTATAGCTAAAAGAATCCGGATTGACTTAAGCATGGCTACTCGCAAAAAGGTTTCATCATAATCGATACCCTCTTTCTGAGTGTAACCTTTTGCAACAAGCCTCGCTTTGAAGGTTTCAGCCTTACCGTCACCTCATTTCTTTCGCTTGTAGACCCATTTACTCCCAATGGCTTGTACACCATCAGGTAGCTCTACTAGCTCCCACACTTGATTGGAATCCATAGATCCCATTTTTGATTCCATTGCTATTTGCCAGGAGTCAACATATTTATCTTGGATTGCCTCCTTGTAGGTCCACGGATTTGATTCATCTTCGCCTGGGATTGAGTCCGAAGACTTTCCCACGCATATGAATCGTTCCAGCTGACGAACAACCCTCCCACTACGACGAGGCAAATCCTGAGTTGGTGTAAAAGTCTCATAATCGATACGTGGTGCAGTGTTAGTTGGCGCTTGTACGATTGGTATAGACGGAGTCTTGCCCCTCAGCTCTTCCAGAATTATCTCGCTTATGGGCTTGTGTCTAATCATATAATCCTCTTCCAGGAATCGGGCATTGGTGCTAACAATGACCTTCTGATCCTGGGGACTATAGAACAAGCCACCCTTTGTTCCCTTAGGATATCCTACAAACACTCGCACTTCTGTACGAGATGCCAACTTATCAGCTACCTTATTTAGCACATGTGCTGGAGTACCCCAAATCCGAACATGTCCTAGACTGGACTTACGCCCACTCAACAGTTCTGTGGGTGTTTTTGGAACTGATTTTGAAGGCACCAGGTTTAGAATGTACGCGGATATTTCTAAGGCGTATTCCCAAAACGAAATAGGTAAATCTGAATAACTCATCATTGACCTAATCATTTCTAAAAGAGTCCTATTCCTTCTTTCAGCCACACCATTTTGTTGTGGAGTTCCTGGCGCGGTGAGCTGGGATGAAATCCCCTCTTTTGCCAAGAAATCCAAAAACTCTCCACTAAGGTATTCGCCACCATGATCAGATCATAGTGACTTGATACTCTTCCCATGACACTTCTCCGTTTCATCCTTGAAGTGTCTGAACTTGTCAAAGGCTTCAGACTTACGTCGTATCAAATAGATGTATCTATATCTCGAATAATCATCTATAAATATGATAAAGTATTCGAAACCACCCCTAGCTTGGATATTCATTGGACCACATACATCCGTATGAACCAATTCTAACATATTCTGAGCACGGTTTTCCTTGGTTTTAAAAACCCTTTTGGTCATCTTACCTTCCAGACAGGATTCACAAATTGGAAATGACTCAACTTGGAGATCATACAATGGGCCATCATCTACCCATCTTTGAATCCTCCTAAGGTTTACATGCCCTAACCGTAAATGCCACAGGTATGTTTGGTTTATGCTTGAAGGTTATTTTCTTTTTTTAGGTTTAAACAAAGAGTTAAGTAATTTATGCATAGGAGTTTGTGCAGTATTAACGACATATAGTCCATCATTAAAAATACCTTTGCAAATATATTCAGTGTTTCTTGTCCTAATAATGGCATCATCATCAAAAGAAACTGAATAACCATCGCATTTTAATTTAGGAACCGAAATTAAATTCATTCTAAAATTCGGTACTAATAATACATTATTGAGGACGAATAATTTATCATTAATATTCAACTACACGACTCCCACTGCAACATCCATAAGCCTGGAATAATCACCCCAGTTGATGGTAATCTCGCCCGCACTAAGCTGCTTGGTTACCTGAAAACCATGCGAGTCAAAGCAAACATGATCAGTGGAGCCTGAATCAACTATTCACGAAGTGGAAGAACAAGCTGCCAAACATGTTTTGACTACTAGTGCACGAGACATAGCTTTATTATGAGCAGGGCAGTCTGCTTTAAAATGTCCTTTCTGACCGCACTTGTAGCACTTTCCCTTTGACTTTTTGTTCGTCTCGGGGTGAGGAGCCTCGCTTTTCACCTTGAGAGTTGCCACTTGCTTCTGGCCAACCTGCTTTTTCTTCTTTCCCCATTTGGGTTTGGAAGAAGTAGCACCGGTTGCCGCAAGAATCTGATGATAACCTTGTTTGAAGAGACCTTCATCAGATTGAAGCTCTGTCAGAAGTTCCGCCAAAGTATATGTCCTACGGTTCATATTGTAGTTAAGGCGGAACTGCTCAAAGCTTATTGGTAAGCTGCCCAAGATAATATCGACCTGCGATTCCGCATCGATAGTAGCCCCCAATATGCTCAGTTCGTTCAAATGAGACATCATTTTCAGAACATGAGCCCTTATTGGGGTCCTTTCAGACATTTGGGGTTGCCATCAACACCCTCATTGCATTTTGTTTAGCCGCCCGGTTCTGATGACCAAACATCTCAGTGAGATTTTTCATCATTTACGCGACTGAGCTCATCGTCTGATGATGATGCTGCAATACATTTGTCAGTGAAGCCAAAATGTAACAATGGGCCATCTCATTAGACTTTTTCCATTTTCGGAATTCATCCAACTCTCCCGGAGTGTCATCCGGTTATGGATCCAGAGGGCTCTCCTCAGTTAAGACAAATGTATACCTCTCAGCAGTCAGTACAATGTCAAGATTTCTTTTCCAATCGGCAAAGTTAGCGCCATCAAGTTTATTTTCTTTGAGAATAACAGCTAGTGGATTGAAAGACATCTGAGATAAAAACTAAAAACATTCATCACATAATGCATAGCAAAATACATCGAAAACCTCAAAACACAATATATATGCTAGCAATCAACATCTCGAAAAATCCGCATATGCAAGCCACGATCGTGTGGACGTTTACACACACATTTTTCAAGTAGAGTTTTACGTCTTAATTTTATTATCTAGTCAACTTACATTATGACAAGTAAAATTAATAATTGGTTCCTCTTGGTCATGTATTAATTAACATAGATTCCAGTGGGGAGCTTATTAATTAATACATCTAAGTGAACACCATAATTTAACATCCTTAAAATATTATCTTTTAAATAATAGTCCTACAGATGGAGAGGTCCTATCATAAAAAATAATATTTACCTTATGTTATTATTTTGAAATTTAAAACTAGTGAACCTATAATTAGCACATCCAATATGGAGGAAGACCATAATGTCAACGCGCATGCTAATTACTTCACAATTTAAATTAATTATGGAGGATAATTTGATTTTATTTTAAAAAAATCAATTTAATCACTTAGTTACTTTAGCCTTAAGGTTTTTAATTTTCTCGTCCCAACATGCAGAAAACATATCATGCATACATTCATACATGCCATACATCAAAACAAATAAAACCAAAAATAAAGCATGCATAATCAAATTATCCAATTATCATGGTGTTCTTACTTGAGTTGAATCCGAGAAAATCTTCGACTCGATCTCTCCCACTGAATCAAGCATCTCGTCGCCCCTCCCCGTCCGGGCCGTGGATTTCCAAAATTAAAATTTCACTTTTATGCAAAATTAATTACATAAAAAAAATTAATTTTAAATTCCGACTCTTCAGCGAACGCAACGAACGACAGCGAAACGGACCAAACCAAAAACTGGACGACCAGGCCGAACTAGGGCGCCCACGGATCTGGTACTGCTTTCGCCGGTGCACTGCTTAGCATTGCTGTTGTCAGTTGGCCAAGCGCCTGGGCGATCCTTAGCTCTGCTCTATTTATTCGTGATCCCGTCTTTTCTGAATTCGATTACAATTTTATACAAAATAAAATACATCGAAATTACAGCAAGATTGCACGAAAAATAAAACACCTGGAACTACCCGCGGATTTTCTCACGGGAAAAACCATTACATGCCTCAAAACCGGGCCAAACCAACAATTTCATAAATAATAAAATTAAATAAATAAATAAACCATTCACATAACCATGATTATTTGATCATATCACCTGCAAGAACACATCTAGCAAAATATTTCAACATCAAATTATATGAATATTTAAATTGCTATCAATTAATCACCAAAAGTAATTAAAATAGCAAAAAGCCTAAAAATCCGGCTCTGATACCAATTGTTGGAAGTAAAACGCAGCGGAAGCGAAGTTTGGTAAAGTTTGATAATCGCGTTTTACGGATCCACGAGCATAAGATCTATTTAGACATGCTAATTAATTAATTACTAAGACTAATAAGCAATTTAAATATTATTTATTATTTATTAAATAAATATTTTAGTTATTAAACTATCATAATCTAGATCTAAAAGATCATAGGATATTACCTTTGAAGCGAATTGGTTGCTTTTGTCTTGATCACCTTGTATTTCTACCTTTAGACCTTCTAGAGTATGATCCGCTTTAACCCAGACATTGTGTGGGCAACGAGCTACCGGATCTTGCTTGGACACTAATGGGATCATCTGAAATTCTCTTGTATGTGGTCACACAAGTTTTCTTTCCTTCCCAGTATTTTATGAACACTCTTAGCAAATTAATGTGTTATCTAAATTGTAGAATCAAAGACACAAGTCTAGATCTACAATTAAACACAAGAGGAAAAATTTGATCTCACAACCTCACAAAGATATGTAGAAATCGGCCTCCCCCCATAAGTCCTATATAGGCTCTTGGACTACTACTAGGGATCTTAAGGAGGATTATGGAAGGACTCCCAATAAATTCATCTTACCTTATTAGGACTCTTCCTAATATAATGAATCTATTAATGTCCACTAAAAGGTTGATATTGCACTTCCTACCAAAATCCCAAATTACAAAATTGGGCTCCTTATTAAATATATTATTTTCCGTATTTAAGATATCGATTGTCCATTAATTAATTATAAGCTACTGACAGCTTTAATTAATTAATATCTTATCCAAGAGTAGTACCACTCGAACCTTATTATTATATCGGAATTAAATCCATCTGCAGGATTTAATATAATAATCATTATCGAGCTCCTCAAGGGGACATCATCAACCCGCATGAGTCGGGACACAATTTCTAGTAATAATAATAACTATCGTATAAATAATATTATTGCCCAAGATACGAGGCTTATTGAGTCGATCATTTCGACTCTCACACATAGGAAATCAAAAGAATAAGTATTATAAATACACAATTAAATATTATATACTTAGAATTAAGAAATAATAATTATCCGAGATTTACGTTCTTCTTACACTCAGTACAGAAGACACTATCTCACCTTGATCCAGTTCAACGTATGCAAATACGCTAACGTATGCTAATAGTCAAGACCAACTAATCTCAAGCATACACTACAACTTTTATATAATTTGTCTAATAATTATATAGGTTGTGAACTATTATATTATTTTATAAAGTACCGATAATGTGATCTTCCGTGTGACACCAACACACCACATTATCTACAATATAAAATAATTAGACATTTCATTTGAATAACCATAACGTGAATAAATATGCAAAACATGTGATTAAATGTAATTAATATTCTCATAGGTAGTTTCAGGGAAATTAGGTAATACAAGCATAAAGTATGCTTTGCAGTATACAATCCTAACAGGATCATCATCAATTGCATAAGTCACAAAGTCAGGACCAAATGACTTAGCCTTTCGAGCTCTCTTACTCTGTCTTGGATCTTCATCCATAAGATTTGAACTACTTGCAGTTTCAATAATTCTTTTGTTTGAGCTTGTCACAATCCTCTCTTTACAAGGATAAATATTTTCAAAGAAAACGGCATTTCTAGACTTAATGACAGTTCCTTCATGCATATCAGGAATTTCAGATTTGTGAATTAGAAACCAATATGCACTACTGTTGTATGCATAACCTATGAATATGCAATCAACTGTCTTTGGACTAATTCTTACTTGTTTTGGTTCAGGTACTTCAACCTTTGCCAAACACCCTCACACTTTACGATACTTGAAAGAAGGCTTGCGCCCTTTCCATAACTCATACACAGTTTTATCTTTCCCTTTTGTCTAGCACTTTATTCAGAATGTGATTAGCTGTAAGAATAGCTTCCTTCCACATGTTGTACGGCAACCCTAAACTTATTAATAAAGCATTCATGATTTTAAGCAAATATTTCATGTTTGAACTCATACCATCCCAAACACTCGGCTCAAAAATATTCAAATCTATTTTATCAACATGAGGCTCATTAAAGTCATTAGAGTTAGGAATACGAACAACTTCTTCATCAACAAGATTTTCCATAAAATCATTAGAATTGGGATCACCAACAAGTTCTTCATCAACAAGATTTTCCACATTGTCATTAGGATCATCAATAAGTTCTTCGTCAACACGATTTTCCATATTGTCATTAGGATTTTCAATGAATTTTTCTTGTCTAACAAAAAATCTATTTAATGATCCATGTAAAGATTGAGCAATTTCTTGGTGTTTTTTCTTTCTTTTTCGATTTTGAGCTCTGGATGGTTGTGATCTAGGAAATATTTTTCAACAAGTAATCAAACAACTAAGCAAAAATACCAAGTAATACCAAGCAAATAAGAAAATAATACCAAGTAATGCCAAGTAAATTAGCAAATAATACCAAGAAGTAAAATAAAAAATTTACTTGAAAGGAAAAAAATGGAAAGACAACACCTGGGGTCCTGGGGATTGGCCTGGAAGTGGCCGATTGGGGAAGATGAAACGGGCAAGTGCGAACCGGGCTGTGAAGATGAAGAAACCTGGGGCGAGCGACATGGGGATTTTAGCTTTAGGACACACAAACCCTAAAATTAAAAAAATAAAACGATTGGGGACAGTGGAGGAGCGACCGAGAGAGAGCAGGAGAGGAGAGTTTTTAGGGTGGTGTGGTGTCGGTTGTGAGAGTGAGAAAGAGAGAGTCAGAGAGTGAGAGAGGAGCGACCGAGAGAGCAGGAGAGGAGGGTTCTGAAAAAATAAAAAAAAATAAACCTAAGTATACTACTAGGTGGGCTGGCCAGTGATGCCCCTTGGGCTGTTGCTGCCCTGGGCAGAGGCCTATTTGGCCCAGCACAAGGGCCGGCCCTGGTGACTACAACAACTTGACTATACCCTACAACAACAATATTACCCCAATGCCTCGCCGGCTCCCGCAAAAAGCGGGGTAAGGGGGGATCGGATGTACGCAGCCTTACCCCTGTCTTAAACAGAGAGGTTGTTTCCGGATGATCCAAAATGAAAATTGCATCGAGAATTGCATGGAATGAGTAGTACTTCATGAGAAAAAGAAGTGCAGACAGTTTAGTGAGTCGTTTCGTTTTGTTCCATTATAATCCAGAATCAAATAATAAGGAGTCTTTGCTCCATTGGAAACAATGGAAAATGATTATAGCCTAAAATAGTAAAAAAAAAAAACCAGAGCAACTAAAAACCTCCTCAAAAGCCTGTTAACTTAAATTTTTGAATATTCTACCTCTGCTGCGCCAGTTAAAGTTAAAAATAAGAAAACCATCAGGCTTGTCCTGGTGGCCACTTGCTTGCACGTAAGTGTTTGTGAGGGAGAGGTCTGGGGTTCGAGCCTTACACTCAACCTTTGATTTCCTCAAAATTCTTCCCGGGGCACATGCAATCTATTGAAGACTCTCAAGGAACCATACTGAATATCATCCGCGTGGTCTGCATCTGGGGTTGGAGGACACCATGTTCTCTTCGCCTGGGACATTCTAGTTGTACGTCAGCAGGACCGATAATGGACCCTAAGTAGTGCGCGCACATCCCGCGATTTAACCGGTGGCAGTGGATAGGGGGTCTTTGCTGTTGCCCTCAGGCATAATCAGGCATAAGCCTGGAAGCTGAGTTATCAAAAAAAAAAAGTTAAAAATAAGAAAGGATCCAAGCCTTTTTTTAATACTAACACACCAGACCTAGTGGCGTTGGTGGGGTTTGAACCCGTGACCTTTGGCCTCCGAGCAACGCCACTCTACCAGTAGGCCATTCCCACCGGGACTTCCAAGCCTACTTGGGTCCCCAAGATTTCTAATTAGCTGTCTTTTTTTTTTAATTCCACATGGAAGAGAAGGATTGTCCCCCGTCCTCATTACCTTCTAGAGGCTCGACCTCACCCCCGATCTAGAATTAAGTTTTCCAGCATGACCTGTTTGCCTCGGGGTCCCTCGTTTGGGTTACAGGCCCGCGTTTACTGAGCTCAATTCTCGGGTTAATGGTTTCATCCTCGGACATTGCCTTAAGAGTTCCAGCCGTTCCCCCTTTGTAATTAGCTGTCTTATGTTTGCAGGGTTACAGGAAAAGTAGAATCCTTGCTTTGGATAGTGGATGTTCAGAACATACGACTGGAAATAAAATCCTGCTAACAGAATTAATTGAGGAAAAATCTGGCTCACATCTTATGGAGATGGCAACCTAGGAAGAACACTGGGATATGGAAATATAATCATTGGGAATGTCATATAGGGCAATGTAGCAGCAAAATCTGTTGAGTATCAATCAACTATATGATAGAGGCTATCATGTCAAATTTACTAGAGAATGTGTGATCTCATTAACACATAATCTGGTAACACAATACTCAAAGGATATAGTTACAACATTTGTTCTTTCTTTTTTCTTTTTCTCTTTTTTTTTTTCTTTTTAATTGCTTCTGGATAGGCATGATAGTTTAAGTTTTTGCATCGAAAATTGCTTTCAGAAATATTTGGCAATGCTTCCGGCACAAAAATTGTATAATAGTTTTACAACTATTAAATCGATAATAAATTGATAGGAACTTCTAATCCCTAAAATACATGAAATATAAATTAGATTTAATGTGCAAATGTGTATATATATATATATATATTCATAAAAGAATTATTCTTTTAGAACGAGTAATATTCTTCAAGAATATTATAATGAAAAATCAATTTAAACCCTAAACCTTTGCAAAGGTGTGAATTACACATAACATATTAAATGTTGCGAAGTACCCCCCTATGTACTTCAATATGTATGAATTTTCTCCTAGACCAAACTTCATTCAAATTAATACGATTTTGTTTTGTTAAATAATAATATATAAATTTTTTGGTTTCTATTTCTTATTTTTTATTATTGTTTTATTGCTTTCTCGTACTTTTATTAGATTTCATATTTTTTTTGGTTATTTCAGATTGTATTCAGATAATTTTATTCTGTTCTACACTATGATATGCTTTTTTAAATTTCTAATTATTTTTTGATTTTTTCTTGATATTTTTTATATTATTCTCTAAGTTTTTTCTGGTATTTTTTCCTATTTTTATTTTTTTGGTTATTGTCCGATTGTTAGCTAATATTTGTATAAGTTTTTGGTTGTTTTCTGATCGTATTGAGAAACTTTTACTTTGTTCCAAGTTTTAACTGTGATCTTTTTTATTATTATTTCTAGTTATGCTTTTATTGTTTTTGATATATTTGGGTTTTTTTGTGTTAATTTAGATGGAAATTTGCTCCAGAAGAAATTCACACACATTAAAATATACCGGATAGTAGTTCGCACAGTAAAATATACCGGAGGACAATTAGCACATTTTCAATAGGTTAGGGTGTTTAAAGTGATTTTAACGATTATAATAGCTGTGCTTGTTTCGGGATATCCTTTCCTTGTAGGTGTTTTGACTAATACTAGTTGTAGGAAGATACATAGATGGAAAATTCTAGATCCTTCTAGAGGTAGTAGGATCTCATTCGGTGTCTTACCTTAACTAGGAATTTTATATATGGAAGCACTCACAATTGATGATTCATCTTTACTGCTTTGTATTCTCCTAAAACACGTTATCAGCACGTAGCTCTAGAAATTTTTACAAATTCTGGAAAAAAAATCGGCCGACCCCCCCCCCCCCCGAACCACCGCCGCCTTCCTCTGCGACTAGTCAGCCCTGACCCGCCGTCTCGACCAATCAGACCAGTCCGTCCAGATCCCCCTGCACCCAAGCCGTGAACCAACACCTGCCCGGCTCCACTCCGCCGAGCCGATCTAGATCAGCCCCGGCCATCACCGCCCGTTGTTCGACCCATCAAAATCCACCGCGATCGATCAGCTCCGTCCTCCGTCCGCTGCGATCCGATCAGCCCCTCTCTGCCGCCTTCCGCCAGCTAATCCAGTCAGCCAGGACCTCACCTCTGCTGCCCGACCATCCGTCGTGATAAACTCTGCTCGGCTCCCGCTGCGTTCGATCGCCACAATTGTGCTCCGATCACCACTGCCTGGTTTTCCCGCCCGTCATCCGAACCGACCATCCCCATCGGAATTAACTGCGATCCATATGCGTCTGCCGCGATCCGATCCATGCTTCCACCTACGTTGCCCGATTGAGCCCCACGACGAGCACCACCATCCACAAGTCGATTCGTTATGCCAAGACCACCGAGTCCGACCCGATCGATCCCTCCGCCGTTGGCCGTCCGATCCAGCCCAGCCGCCCGCAATCCCTGCACCAAGCTCCGCCTCCCACCATACTACCTGGCCCGATTCAGCCCAAATCGCCTGCGCCGACCGCCACCTCCGGCCGTCCATCCGACCAGCTCCAATCCAGTCGCCCCCTGCCCGAAACCGCAACCCAATCCAGCCAAATTGGTCCCCGCTTTCAAAGGCACCGTATCGCATGGCTCCAACTGAGATGGAGGAGTTGAAGAGTCAGCTCGAGGATTTGACTGAGAAGGGTTATATCTAGGGTTGGGACTTTCAGTTATTGAGTAAAAAATTGTACCCATTATTCGAACCGAATTAAGATTTTCGGATACGGTTCCTCATTTGTTTTTGCATTACTCAAAAGTACCCGAACCAAAATTATATCGGGTATTTTTATCGGTTCTTCGGTTATTTCCAATAGCTGATAATATAGTATATACTATATATATTTATAAGAGTGTTCGAAAATATGTAGAATATAGTATATACCAAAAAATGTAAAATAACCGAAAACATATAGAATAATCGAAAATATGTAGAATTACTGGGTATTTCGGTTATTTTTAACATGAATTTTATGTATATCGGTTTCTCGGGTATTTCGGCGCTCGGAAAATCAATAACCGTTATCCGAACTTTAGTTTGAAGTAGGATCCAATAACAAAAAAACACGATTTTTTCCAATAATCGAACCGAACCAAACTGTTTTTACCTTTTCGGTTCGGTTATTCGGGTCCCAAGTCCCAACCCTAGTTATATCCGACCCAGTGCGTCCCCTTGGGGAGCACCAGTGCTATTTGGGCGGAAGAAAGATGGATCCTTGCGTTTATGTATTGATTATCGAGAGTTGAACAGGGTAACAATCAAGAATAAATATCCGTTGCCTCGTATTGATGATTTGTTGGATCAACTCCAAGGCGTCGCTGTATTTTCCAAGATCGACTTAAGATCTGGCTATCATCAGCTGAGGATCCGAGAGTATGATATTTCTAAGACAACCTTTCATACTCGTTATGGGCATTATGAGTTCGTGGTGATGCTGTTTGGACTGACTAACGCACTGGCAGTGTTCATGGAATTGATTAATTGGATTTCATCGACTTTCTAGATCGTTTTGTGGTCGTTTTCATCGACGACGTTTTGATTTATTCCCATGACCATGAAGAACACGAGTTTTATCTCCGCAAGATTCTCAGAGCGTTGAGACGAGAACAACTTTATGGAAAATTTTCCAAATGAGTTCTGTATGTCTAAAGTTACTTTTCTTGGGCATGTGATATCTGTTGATGGGTTAGTGTGGACCCACAGAATACATAGGCTATCCGGGATTGGTTACCTCCGAAGAATGTGAAGGAAGTAGTTTCCTCAGTTTGGCAGGTTATTACAGACGGTTTCTGGAAGGCTTTTCCAAGATTGCTCAACCGCTGACTAATCAATTGAGGAAGGATAAGAAGTATACATGGTTAAAGGCATGTCAACAAAGCTTTGACGAGCTCAAAAGTCGATTAATTTCAGCACCCGTCTTGGTCCTACCTCAAGGGACTGAAGGATTCGTGGTATATAGTGATGCGTCAAGACAAGGCCTTGGATGTGTATTAATGCATAATGGGAAAGTGATTGCCTATACATCGAGACAGTTGCGACCTTACGAAGTTAACTATCCGACCCATGTCATGGAACTAGCACCCGTGGTGTTTGCTTTGAAGATTTGGCGCCACTACTTGTATGGAGTCACCTGTCAGATTTTTACTGATCATAAGAGTCCGAAGTATATCTTTATTCAGAAGGAGTTAAACATGAGACAGAGAAGGTGACTAGAGGTGATTAAGGATTAGAGGTTTCCCGAGTTGTTTACCCCTTAGTTGTGACGACGAAACTCCTTTTAAGGGGGGAGTATGTAACATCCGACTGTAATTCTTATCTACTGTTATGTTATTCGTATAATTTGAGTATCATTGTAATCATGTTACATTTAGTGTAATGATTATTGATGTTAGGTTATATCAGAATAGACTTAATTATAATTGTCATTCGCATTGTGGTTGATTTCTAGACGTTATGTAGATTGTTACATTTTTTTGGCTAGGTTTTCTGTGTTTAACGTACGCTAACGTTTCAGTCTAATGTACGCTATAACCGTGGCCTTACGGACGTAATGGATTATATATTACGTACGTAATGCAGAGAATCTGATCCGATCTCAACTATCGGCATGGGGGACCATGCAAGATTCGGATATTGGGGTCTTTCGAGGCAGCCATGTTCACCTACATTATGTACATAATGCTCGTGCTATAACATACGTAGTTAGATAGGTGTTGTGAGGCAGTAGCCTCTGGAGGCTTATTACGTACGTAACACCTTGTGTGTAGCATATGTAAAGAGACTAACGTACGTTATCTTTGTGCTATAACATACGTAATGGATTGTACAGTTTATAAAGAGACAGGTTACTCTTTCGTTTTGCACGATCCAAACTCGACTACTTCTCCAAGTTGTCATCCCTCTGCCTCCCTAGATCGATTCTAGCCTCTTCCAACTTGTCTTTGAGTCTTCCATCTTGTATTGGAGCTTCACATCGTGGATTGAAACTTAGAGCTTAAGGATTGGAGGTTGTTCTTGAAGTATTTTGGAGTTGTTCTTCATTCTCAAAGGTTGGTTGTTTTAACCTGTACTAATTCCGATAATGTTACGGATTACTTTCATTTATGGTTAATCAATCAAGTATATCATGTTAGTTATTAGAATCATGAACAACTAAATAAGAACATGATAATATTGATGATAACTCTTCTTGAATAATTGGAATGTTGAAAGATAACATGATTGTTATTGATCTTTAGAAATATGTGATTATGAACATTTAGATTAATACATCATTCACAAATTAGAGATTGTTAGGTGATATAATCATGTTGTAGAAAGGGTTTTCATGAATTATTGGATGATCATCACAAATTTTGATATATTCAAGTAGAACTTAATGAATTATTGTATAAACCCTTGTGATTTTGTTGTGTTCAAAATGGACTTGATCAATTGATGAACTAGGATTGTTTAGAAAATTATATTCGAATGTTGTTAATGTTCTAAAAGGAGGGTTTTGATGAGATAAGTTTACATTAATAACACAAGGCGATTAATAGGTATTATTCTTGTTAGAATATTGGTTGATAGAACTTCATAACCTATTAAGAACTTGATGAAGGTGATAATTCGATCATAGGAACGAATTGGGGAATTATAGAGTTCTTTAATTAGAACCATAATATTTTTTGAGATAGTTGAACCATTCGGATTGATTTGCGGATGTCGTTTCCTACGAATTTGATATAGATGATTGTATGAATGTGTTATTGAATGAATTACATTTCATTCAAGGTCGCTTGCTCGAGTGATTGTCGATTAGTCGAGGACATCGTTTGTCGTTTGTTCGTTCATTCGTTCGTTCATAGAAGGATTATCTCCATCTCGGAATTGAGGCAACTTATCTTGCTTGGTTATAATGATGATTGAATTCTTGTACATTATACCTTTTGTGTATATGTAATGCTTTATGAATCTAGGATTCATAATGTGGTATTACTCTTGATCGCGCTTATCATTTTGTTATGAGATTGCATTTTCGAGTTTCACTACCTTCGTACCATTGGTCTCGTTGATTATTATTGTCACTTCGGTGACCCTTTCTTGACTTTGGTTGGTCATGTGATTCGTTGAGTTTTGTTATCATGTTGTATCGTGACATATCTGGAATCATATATGCATTCTGATTGGTTATTGTGTATGATTTTTAGCCAGACACATATAGTCATGCGTGGATGTTTCCGCATTGGACTTTGCACACGAGACGTAGTTCATGAGGCTAATTAGGTACATTGTCCCACATGTATTCTGGATTCCGTATACGGGGTGGACATGTGCACTGACATATTTCCGGGCATACTGTGATATCCATCTTGAGCCATACTGATTGGTCATTCATATTCCATGTTTGATTGGTTATGAGTGACAGTTTGTGATTGGTTGTTCATACGCTGAGAGGTATGTACAAGAGTCGTGTTGTCTCTTTGAGATCCAATATATGTGAATTGTATAACATCTTGAGAATTTATTTTCATGGATATCTGACCCTGTGGTTTGGGCGAAATACTTGTATGGTATTTTAGGTCGAGTCAAGGTCAAGGCACGGGAAGAGCACGATGACGGTGAAGGATTCGAAGGATACTAGTTCGGACCCCCCGAGTCATTTGTTGTCCGGTTATGCTTAAATTGTGTAATGTTATTTTCCGCTTCGTTTGAACTATTGTCGTTGTACTATTATTTTGGTGTATTCCATCTTCATATGGTTTATACTAGTATTTGGATCCTGTGTGATATGAGGCTAATGGACGTACTATTCATAGACTCCTAATCGGAGTAAGGGTTATTGGATTGTGATTCGATGTCACAATAATGTTATGTTTAATTTGTGTATTGGTATCGCCTGGTGGATCTCAGTGTGGGGTCCACGGCACTGTAATGGCCACCATATTCGGGGTGTTACACATGCACTTTGACATCAGGGTCCTCCTTCCTATCAGATGTACTAATTATAAGTTCACTGGTTTTAAAATTTCAAATGATAAAAAAAATTATATATTATTTCTTATGATAGGATCTCTCGATCTGTAGGACTATTATTTAAAAGATAATATTTTAAGGTTGTTAAATTATGGTGTTCACTTAGGTGTATTAACTAATAATCTCCCATCGGAGTCTATATTATTTAATACATGGACAAAGTATTAATTTTACTTGTCATAACGTAAGTTGACTAAATAGTAAAATTAAAGACGTAAAACTCTTCTTGAAAAATGTGTGTGTAAACGTCTACACGATCGTGGTTTACATGTGCAGATTTTTCGAGGTGTTCGTTGCTAGCATATAGATGGTGTTTTTGAGGTTTTTCAATATATTTTGCTATGAATTATGTGATGAATGTTTTAATTTTATCTCAGATGTCTTTCAATCCACTTTCTGTTATTCTCAAAGAAAATAAACTTGATGGCACCAACTTTGCTGATTGGAAATGTAACCTTAATATTGTCCTCACTGCTGAAGAACATAAGTTTATTCTAAGTGAAGAATGCCCATTGGAACCAGATGGGAATTCGATAGGTGAAAGAATACTGCAAATGGAAGAAATCTGATGAGATGGCCCGCTGTTACATCTTCACTTCTTTAGCAAATGTATTAGAGCATCAACATCAGAGTATGGGCACACCCCTCGACAAAATGTTTGGTCATCAGAACCGGGCGGCTAGACAAAATGCTATGAGGGTCTTGATGATGACCTAGATGCCTGAAGGAACCCCGGCAAAAGATCATGTTCTAAAGATGATTTCTCATCTAAACAAACTTAATATCTCAGGGGCTACTATCGATGCGGAAATACAAGTCGATATCATTCTAGGCATCTTACCTAAAAGCTTTGAGCAGTTCCGCCTGAACAACATGAATCGTAGGGAATATAGAGCTTCAAGCTGCAGAAGGTCTCTTCAGACAAGGGTATCAAGTTCTTGCGGCAACTGGTGTTTCAAGTTCTAAACCCAAGTGGGGGAAGAAGAAACAAGTCGGCCAGAAGCAAGTGATAATTCTCAAGGTAAAAGGCAAGGCTCCTCATCCTGAGGCGGACAAAGAAAAAGTGCTACAAGCACGGTCAGGGATATTTTAAAGTGGACTATCGTGCTCTTAAGAAAGGTATGTCATGCACTAGTAGTCAAAACATGTTTGTCAGTTTGTTCTACCACTTCGTGGATAATAGATTCAGGCTCCACTGATCATGTTTGCTTTCACTCGCATGGTTTTCAGGTAACCAAGCAACTCAGTGCAGTCAAACTAGGCATGTCCAAGGGTCAAGGGTCGACCCAAGCCCGGCGGGTTATGACCCGGCGGGAACCCGTCCCGACCCGAACCCACTGGGTCACGGGTCATATTGGTCATGGGTCTTGCGGGTTGCGGGTGAGGGTTAGGGTCAACCTAATTCCCACCCGCTGACCCGGCGGGTCGGCCAATTTAAAAAAAAACTGCTGACAGACAGCCTGACCCCATCCCCCACCCACCACACCTGCACAGCAGATTGAGATTCTTTGGACTTTGGACTTGGAGCCGTTGCTGCAGGCGGGTCCAATTTAAAAAAAAAATATTACTGGCCGGCCCCACCACCACCTTTCTTTTGCGCTTTCATGCAGGCTTCTGTAATAGAGCCGTTGCTTGCTCTCAGTCAGGGCAACGGTCATCTGCACTGCACTGTGCAGTGCAGATTTTTTCTTTTTTTTTTTATAACAAATACACATTTTTTCCTATAAATACCCAAAATCCAATTCATTCATCTCACACCAATTCATACAATCATTTACTTATAGTCTTATACTCTATCATAATCTCAAGTTCACAATTTTTAATTCTCAAGTTTATAAATTCAAATTATTCTCATAATGTCAAACTGAAGATGTAACTCCGTGAGCGGTTCTTCAAGCATGTCCGGACTAAGGGATGAGGAGGAGTTCGATATGGAATCACCTCCTTTCTTGAACACCCAAGAATCCGAGACTCAAGTGTCCGGCTCTGAGGAGATGGACGTCATCGAAAAAGCTCAACTTAGAGCGGCGGTATTTCTATTCTGGTTTACTAAAAGTGATCCCGATATTAATCAAGTGTCTATGGTTAAATGTAGATTTTGTAGCTCAAAGTACAAGCACAAAAAAGGCGAAGGATATTGGAATTACTACCGACATATTAGGACGAAGCATCCCGAAAAATACGGATTGGCACGAGGACAAACGCAACTATCCGGGTACGCATCAACCTCTAACCAACCTCCTTTATTTTCATATGATCATTCTTCATCTATGGATGCATTTTCGGAAATGATAGCCGTTGATTCAGTGTCTTTTAGCTTTGCACAAAATGTTGGTTTTAATGATTGGGTGACAAATCATGTTCAACCCGCATATAAACAAATTTCTCGACAAACCGCAAAAAGAAAAATAATGCATAGATATAAATCACGTAAAGAAAATTTGATTAATATTTTATGGAAAATAGTGATTTACAAGTTTCAATTTGTAGTGATATTTGGACCGATTCATTTCAAAAATATTCCTACATGGGCATTACATGTCATTATTTTGTTACGCAGCAATTTATATTGCATTTGCACTTAACGACGGTCTTAACGTACCTTCCATTAAAGTTGCCATAATTGATATGAGAATTAAATGGCTAAGTTATTTCAAAATTATTCCGGATGTTTAACTTATTGCATTTGTTTTGGACCCTCGATGTAAAATGGAAGGTTTGAAACAATTTTTTTGAAAATTATTATTCGTTTCTACAAATACAAAATGATCCCGCATGTATTGTTTCTACTATACTTACTAACGTTAGGAATTTACTTGAACAATTGTATGCTCATTATCATATTTTCGATCAAGCTCAATCATCTCAACAACCACCTCCCATTTCTTCTTCATCATCTACTAGTAGACGTTTGACATCAATTGCTAGAGATTTATTTGCCCCAAAGAGGGCAAAAACCACATCGAGTTCCAATTCGGAGCTCGACGATTATCTAACCATTACATTTGAGTTTGGACATGAAGAGTTAGAAGACTTTGACATCTTGGAATGGTGGAGCCGACCGGAGAGATCAAGGTTTCCTACTCTAAGCAAGATTGCGGCACAAATTCTCGCCGTTCCCGCCTCAACGGTAGCCGTAGAGCAAACCTTTAGCCGGAGTGGAAAGGTTCTCGATCCCACGAGGTCAAACTTGTTGCCCGAGATGTTGGAAGCTCAAGTGCTACTAAGTGATTGGCGGAGAGCGGAAATGAAGACAAAAAAACAACGAATCAACCGACAATGATGAAGATGAAGAACCACTCACTCCATCGGAGGGATCCGCGGGAAGCACGTAACCACCAAGGTAAGGGCAGCGGGGATACAAAGAAAGGTAAGAGAACTACGTGGGGCTTTGATTCCTCTTCCCCGAGAGGATACGTAGGCAATCGGGAAACCGATTCAAGCCCATTCCTACTTAAACTTTACTCCACCTCTTTTTTTTTTAAAAAAACAACCCTATTATCCTCATTAAAAACTATATAACAAATTAACAATTGTATTTTAAAAAATAATTTTTATATTACAAAAAAAAAAAAATCTGACCGAGACCCGTTGACCCGGCGGGTTGACCCGCTGACCCACCGGTTTGAACCCGCCGGGTTGTCCATTTTTTCGGGTTCGGGTTCGGGTCCTCCTTATTGGGCCCGGTGACCCGGCGGGTCAGACCCGGTGACCCGGCGGGTCCGACCCGTGGACATGCCTAAGTTAAACCATCAGTTGGGGCGATTATTCCAGGCTTATGGATGTAGCAGTGGGAGTCGTATAGTTGAAGATTAGTGATAAGATATTAGTCCTAAATAATGTACTAATGGTACCTGATTTTAGAATGAATTTCATTTTGGTTTCTAAATTGAGTTGTGATGGTTATTAAGTTTCTTTTGATGGTGATGCTATTATTAAAAGAAACGGTGAATATATTTGCAAAGATATCTATACTTATGGACTATATGTCATTAATACTGCACAAATTCCCACGTATAAACATGAACCGCTTAACTCTTTGTTTAAGCCTAAAAAGAGAAAAGAACCTTCAAGCATAAACCCAACATATCTGTGGCATTTACGTTAGGTCTTGTAAACCTTAGAAGGATTCAGAGATTGGTAGATGATGTCCAATTGAATGAACTCCAAGTTGAGTCATTTCCAATATGTGATCTTATCTTGAAGGTAAAATGACCAAAAGGGTTTTGAAAACCAAGGAAAACTGTGCTCAAAATGTGTTAGAATTGGTTCATACTGATGTATGTGGTCCAACGAACATCCATGCTAGGGTGGTTTCGAATACATTATCACGTTTATAGATGATTGTTCAAGATATGGATACATCTATTTGATGTGATGTAAGTCTGGAACTTTTGACAAATTCAGAGATTTCAAGGCTGAAATGGAGAAACGTCATGGGAAGAGTATCAACTCACTACGATATGATCGTGGTGGAAAGTATCTTAGTGGATAGTTTTTGAATTTCTTGGCAAATGAGGGGATTACGTCCCAGCTCACTACGCTGGGAACTCCACAACAAAATGGTGTTTCTAAGACAAGGAATAGAATTCTTTTATAAATGGTTAGATCAATGATAAATTACTCAGATTTAAATATTTCATTCTCGGGGTATGCCTTGGAAACAGCGGCTTACATAATAAAACTGGTACCTTCGAAATCAGTTTAGAAAACACCCACAGAACTGTGTAGTGCGCAGAAGTTCAGTGTAGGTCATGTTCGGATTTTAAGTACTTCAGCACAAGTGCTGAATAAGGATGTAGATAAGTTGCCATCTTGTATAGAGGTACGAGTGTTTGTAGAATACCCTAAGAGAATGAAATGTGGCTTGTTCAATATGCCCTAAGATCAGAAGGTCATTGTTAGCACCAATACCCGATTCTTAGAAGAAGATTATGTAATTAGTCACAAGCCTATGAGCAAAATAATTCTGGAAGAGTTAAGGGGCGAGACTCCATCTATATCAATCGTGTAAGCACCAACTAACACTGCACCACATAACGATTTTGACACCAACTCAGGATTTGCCTCATTGTAGTGGGAAGGTTCGTCAACTGGAACGATTCATAGGCATGGGGAAGTCTTCAGACTCAATCTCAGGTGAAGCTGAATCAGATCTCTGGACCTACAAGTGTTGCGAAATTCTGGTAAGTGCAAGTGCACGCTATCGTGGACAAGTAATAAAGTAGTGAGTAGAGTATTGTTTCCACGGGGAATAACATACTAAGTGCCAATTTTACGGTCTTCTACGAATATTATTTGAATAATCAAAGTGGTGCAGTGAAACTAAATAATTATTTAATTAATGGCTTAATAATAAGTGAACAACTAAATAAAATAGCGCAATCTAAACAAGATAATAAACAGATGGGAAGAATTAGGGTTGTGTTTCCACCATGATTTATCTGATGTGATCGTTTATATATTATGCTCTAACAGTCTAATTCAAATGATTGGAAGCGGAGAATCCCTAAAATAATATAAAGCCTCTTTCGAGATCAATAGAAAGTACTATTAATTAGCAACTCAATATATCCCTATATGAACACTAGTAGAATAAACATCAAAGACTTCGGTACGTCTCACTTCGGTAATGTATATTATCGAAGTAAAAACAAACAATAATTTCGCTTTTCAATTTACTGAAGTAAACAATCCACATAGAGTTCAGTAAATAGTACCAAACAAAAAAGCAGGAGCTAGTTAGAAATTTTAAGTTACAAAGACTTCACTAATTTGATAATTACTGAAGTAAAAAGTGTGAAATTTTATTTTTTACTAAAACTTTTTACAATAGCGAAGTGTATGTCTTGAAACCGGGAATTAATATTTTTTGCAATTTTTTATGTTAAAGTCAGAAATAGAGATATATTTAATTAATACTATGTACTTCCTCTGTTCTTTTATTATTGCAACCTGTTGACTATTACACTGTTCACATACTCTCTTTTGACCCTCTTTTGTGATTTATACATATGAAAAAATATAGTCATGTGGGATTTTGTTAGATTTATCTCGAAATATAATTTCAAAATATCAACTTTTATAATTTTTAAAAGTAAAGAATTGAAGATATTAATAATCAAAGTTGTGCATTGGCAAACATAAAAATCCAGACGTTGCAGTTATAAGAGAACGGAGGTAGTATAATTCTTCTTCCCTTAGGCGTTGTATTTCTTTATCTCTTCTCTTCATAGTATTCCGCCTGTCTAAATCAATCCGAGTCTTCGACCTGTTCTTTTTTTGTAATTTTTTTCAGCTTCTCATTCATTAAATAATTAATAATCAGAGTGTTGATTATCTTTTTTATTTCATTCTTTTTTTCTTCTTCTGCTTTTGGAATAAAATAGGAATTCCCATTTTTTCCCCTACAAAAACCCTTTCATCGCCGCGACTCTCCACGTGCGATTCTCACACACTAAACGTGCGATTCTTCCATGGCCGGCGGATGTTGCCTTCTCCAGCCGCCGGCCAACCACTTATTTACTTTTTGCTCTTCTTTTCTTTCTATATTCACGTTTGATGTTTCAAATTTCAACTTGATTCCTCCCGGTTCAATTTTTGGGGATCTCATCCTCGCGAGTTCCAGTCTCGTTTCGCATCCCATGTCGTCAAGTGGATCTCTTCCATTGCATTCTGGTGGTCTTCTCGACGATCTGCTTTGTAGGACATCGGTCCGGCAACGTCCTTCTGAGTTGCAACATCACCTTGATGGTGCCCCGCCCAGTTGACCACTTCGCTGTCTTCTATGGCGGGTATAATAGGTATCACGGCGGACAAGAGGACCATTCCCGGAGGTGCTGTTTCTTCCGCCCTATCAGAATATTTTCAATCGGGTCTTTCCAATGAAGTTATTGTAGCCCGTCATTCTCTTTCTTTATATGGCACAAATCGGGTGTGTGCCCTTGGGGCGGTTGAAAATCAGAATGGGGCTGAAGGTGGGCCTTCTATTTGCAGAGAGGGTGACCCTTTACCCCCTGTTTGGTTGAGTGCTACAATACTCGATGCTGCATACTTGCTCTTCGGTCGCACGATTAGTGTCTGAAAGAAGTCCTCAAAATCCTTCATCACGTCGAAAAGGCCAGGCCACTGCATGCTTGCAATTCCTTAGTTACCCGATTGTAAATGACCCAAGCCAAGAACCTGCTGCTATTTCCAATTGGACTGCTGATGTGCAGATGCCAACATCTTGAACTTGGATCATGTTGGTTGCCGAACGGATTTGCTGGCAGCAGGTATGGCAAAGCAACTGTTGTTATTCATCTCTTTCTCTCTGATATTCTGGGCGTGAATGTCTGTCGCGTTCGGGATTAATCGGTTTTTCTTGTACACGTAGCAATAACAGCCCGGTTTCCTTGTTTTGAATTAACCAGCAATACCATGGATTATTGCCTTTTGATGCTTAGTCTTGGTATTGGTTGGTTTCCTATGGGTTTGAGTTGGTTATTGGATATGATTTTATCATTCTGCTCCAGCAGCTTAGCTGCTGTTTTTCTGTGTATTTTCGTTGTTTTGTTGATTTTAGATTGGTAAATTGATTCGGCACATCTGCTGCCAATTTTCATCCTTCGAGGTTTTGGATGAAATCGAGGAGCATTTGTGAGTTCATTTTGTATTCGTATTGTTCATAATATGTACTTCTAAGATTCCGCCGAGATTATGCAGGTATATGCCATCTTATTTAACCTTCTAGCTTTCATTGTTAGAGTAAGTATAGAGTTTTCATGCCCGAGAGGTTTTGAATCGTCTAATTTCATAAAAATCGTCGTCTTCTTTTTTTTTTTTGTGTCAACACTGGGTTTTAGAGTAACTGGTTTCATCTGGATCCTGGGGTGTGTATGTGTGTGTGTAAGATGTATATTTTTTGTTGCGTTCCAATCAGGACGGAACCAGGGGATGTGTGTGTGTGTGTGTGTGTGTGTGTGTGTGTGTGTGTGTGTGTGTGTATCAATTAATTAGCATCATAATCTTCATAACACCGACCCCAGCATAGTTGGTTTTAAGGTGCAGTTGATGATAATGATGACTATATTTGTTTATTTGTATATTTTTATATTTATTTCTTTGGATTCAGATGTAATTTGATACTCGAGGAGAATATGATTAGATTTGAAACCTTACCAGGTTTGCGTATTGCTCCTCCCGAAGCACCTGTCACGGGTTACATGTTTGGCAAAGGAGTTTATTTTGCTGATATGTTCTCAAAAAGTGCTAATTATTGTTGTTCGACTAAAAGTGCCAATGCTGGTGTGCTGCTTTTATGTGAGGTGATTTATGCTGTCTCCCTCTCTCTGCATCTATGTAAATTAAAATGTGATTCCTCCGTTCATTTTTAGTTGCAATACTTCACTTTTTTACACTATTCATATATACTAACCTTATATCATGGTTGTAAGATGTTGGATTTTTCTCAATGTATATTTTCAAAATATTCTTTTTACAATTTTATTAATATATAATCAAAGATAATGATGATCAAAGTATATGAACTCCGTGAAAAGTCCAATGTGGCGGTAAATACTGACACTTTGACTTTACAAACTCTATTGCAGTTTAATTTAGTTACAAACAACTTCCATTACCTTCTGAAACTGCATTACGAATATACCCCCTCGAGTGTATTCAGCTAACAAATAACCCTTCTTGAGGATACAGGAACAATTTTTAACAACATATTTATAAGTTTGAAATATAACTGGGTTTTCTGTAATTAGATTAAAACCTCAAGTGCAATGTTGTAACAAAATCTATATCTCATTTTCCTTTGCGTATATATAATTGTGTGAGTTGCTTCGCAGGTTGCTCTGGGAGACATGGCCGAGCTGCTAACAGCTAATTATCAGGCTGACAAGTTGCCAGCTGGGAAGCTTAGGTTTGATATTAACTTGTCGATTGTTGTTCTTTTCATCGTATGCTCTTTTACTCTCAATTGCATTTGTGTCCGGATCAAAATAATACTACTCATTTGGAGTCAAAATGTTTGGATCTTTGTATAGCACAAATGGAGTAGGTGACCGCCCCTGATCTTTCGGAGGCTGCAACACTTGAAAACGGCGTTGTTGTTCCATTAGGAAGACCAAAAGAGCACCGGGCCCAAAGGTTCGTGTATTTTTTTTTATATTTTTTTTGTTTCAATATGATTTCGAAACAATCTCCCATCACTTGCTTCGAAAGTGACTTTGTTTTATTTATTTGTTGCAGGGGGCTTTGTGTTACAACGAGTACATAGTCTACGATGTGGGGCGGATTACAATGCGTTATATCATCAATGTGAACTTCAACTTCAAGTGATAAAAATATTCGAAAGCTAGTAAAGTTTGTTTTATTTTGTATTTATAGAGTTCTATAGAGCACTGTAAATATTTTTGATGTATCTCAACTTCTCATTAAATTAAGCCAATGTGTCTCTCAAATTGAGGGGATATTATTTAGGCCTGGGACTTTTCGGTTCCTAGGAGAAAAATACAGGAACCGGAACCGAACCGCATAGTTTTTTCGCGGTTCGGTTTTTCCAGTTTTTTTTGTTCGAACCGCACAGGAACCAAACCGCACAGGAACCGAACCGAACCGGAACCGAATCAGAACCGAACCGGAACCCATTTTGTATGGTTTGGACGAAATATATTATATTATATTTAAATTTATTAAGAATATATTATATTATTTTATATTATATTAATTATGTTTAATAAGAATATATTATATTATATTATATTATATTCAGAGGGTCGGTTTTCCGGTTCGGTGCGGTTCGGACGGTTCCTTGCGGTTCAGATCGGTTCCTCTTTAAAACAGACAGGAACCGCGAACCGAACCGAACCGAATACTAACAGTACGAACCGAACCGAAAAAAAAAATTTGTTGCTAGGAACCGAACCGAACCGTCGGTTCCGATGCGGTTCGGATCGGTTCTGCGGTTCCCAGTTCCAAATGTAATATCCGTAACTTTCCATTTTTAACAGTTTCCATTTTTGGTATATATCTATTTTTATCGACTCGCTTGTAACCGTTTCGACATTTTGAATCTACTTTATTCTTGGAATTTTTCCAGTTGGACGAGTTTTAGTGATGTTTTCACGTGATTTCATTTTATGACATGTTTTGCCGTATGAACGTTCGATCCTCGTAAAACTCGTTCGTTTTCGTTGTTTCTTGGCTTGTACAAGTTCGTGTGATTGAGTTGGTCGTGTTGAGACTTTCGGTACGTAAATCCGACGTCGTTTCGCGATTTTCGGGCACTTGGGCCATTTTTATAATTTCCTAATAGTTTAGGGAATCTCATTTTCGTTGTCGCATTACGGACCCTCCGGTGGTCGGAATTATATTTTCTTTTAGAGCTTAGCTACGTCGTCTGGTATGCTTCGTGTTTATGTTTCCGGATTCTGACCTTATCGTGCGTTTCGTGTTTTGTACCTTCGGCAACGTCACTGCGATATGAGCGAGTAATCGAATCTGCTGCGTAGGTAGCGACGCTACCTGTTGCCTTGCGTGCGCTACCGATGTGCAGTTAGCGTGCGCTAACTCGTTATTGTTAGCGTGCGCTAGCGAGTGGCAGCAGTAGCTACTGGACCGGTTTCAGCCCCGTTAGCGCGCGCTATATATGATAGTTAGCGTGCGCTAACTTCATATTTATTAAGATCAGCGGCAGTTTAGATTCATCATTGTTTTTCATTCTTTTCCTTTCCTTCCCTTCCTACGGGCGATTTTGGCGATTCAGAGCAGATTGTGGAGAGTAATCAGTGGAGTTCCCTTCCAGTCCGATTCTTGTGTCTCGAGCATAACACATCACCATCTAAACCCATCTCCATCGTCCGAATTCAAGGTAATTCCTCAGGAACCCTAACTTTGACGAATTTGGGGGTTTTTCGAGATTCTAGGGTTTAGTTCCGAATTGTTCAACTATGTTACGATATTCTTTACCGATTGTGATTATTGAGTGATTCTAAATCCAATTTCCTTGATTTTAATCCGCGAATTATCAATACGGGGAAATTTTGCGTAAACCCTCGCCCGTATCGATTGATCGTTCATTGTCGTATCATGTAATCGGGGTTACGGGTGTATTCCAATAGAGTATTGTTGTCCGTTGGGACTGAACTGTGTTGATCCTTCGTTTAGGAACCGTCGTTTTCCACCTTGACCGTTCGTAGTCGTGTTTCACTTCCGTTTCTTCAAGAATGTCTCAAAGGCAAGTACTTTACATTTGTTTACATGTTCTAGTATTTGAATTATGGCTGTATCGTGGTTGTTGTGGATGGTTATGAGTATGTTCACCTAGAGACGGTCCGACGGGGCCTCTAGGGATACGTATTGCCGTGAGTGTGCGTATCGTGAACTGTGGTTAGCCACCCAGGGATGTCTGACGAGGCTCTGCGGGGTACGGTGGCCGTGAGTCTCGTACCAACGGTTAACTTTGAATTGTGATTTGTTGGAGATAATGTGTTTTGTGACTGTACATTGTAAATATTCTGGAATATAAAATGTTTTCTAAAATGACTTTTTGGCGCATATATTCATCTGATAAGAATGTAGTTCAAATGGATTGTACTTGCACTAGCAGTTGTCGCTAACCCCTTAAATGGGGGAAATACTTTATGTATTTCAGGTATTGATTGTGGGGACAAGCGAGCACTAGAGCCGTATGAGGATGATGGGCAAGCATGATATTGTCTAGTAGTCGATTCTTGGTGTTTTGTTCTGTCGATTATGGTTGATGTATGGTTTTGGGATTTTTGTATTATAAAATTGATTTAAGTACTCGAGTACTTCTTGTTTGAAAATTGTTAATGTTGTGTTCCCGTTTTGGGAAATGGATTGATGTTGGATTCTAATTGTCGGGTTGTAGTCTTTTATTTGGGATTGTTGTCTTATTGATGGTTGTTTATCTTTGTCGAATGTCTTGTTCGGTACGTTAGCCTGGTGGATTCCACAGTGTGGGGTCCACGGCGCTGTAATATGCCCTGAATGTCTTGGGGGTGTTACAGAATATGGTATCAGAGCTTAGGTTATGGATACCTAGGCTGTCGGTTATTTGGGTCTAGTTAAGTATCGTTTTTGGGACAGTATCACTGCTATGCCATCATCTCAGTACGCCGGTGCTCGTAAGTTTTTCCTAACTTGACTCGTTTCACCGTTCTGTTCTATTCCTGTCTTAGTATCTTGTTGTGTTTTGCGTTTGAATTGTACTTACCCACTACTTCTTCAGAATTCCTGCTGGTAGAGGACGCGGACGTGGTCGCGGACGCGGTAGGGGACGTGGCGCAGCCGGTGGAGCGGCCATGTCCGATCACTCGGGAACTGATTCGGCGATGCCTTCTTTGTCGAACAGTGTTCCCCCTAGTTCCGGAGGTCAGCAGGACCAGTCTGCTAGCTCCGGTAATGCACATGAGAATGTTGGAGTGGCCAACATTTTGCAGCAAGTAGCGAACCAGATGACGCTACTGACTCAGGCCGTTCTAGTCGGCCAAGCTAATGCCAACCCATTTCCGCCTACTGGATCCGGCCATGATAAGCTACTTCATGACGTGATTCGTATGCGTCCTCCACAGTTTGATGGTGCTTCCGACCCTTCTGGTTGGGAGAATTGGCTATTCGAGATGGAGAAAGTATTTGAGGCTGCTAATTGTTCTGAGGAGAGGAAAGTTGTAGGTCACAAGTCGTCCAGAAACAAGTCTAGAGGGGGGGTGAATAGACTTGTTGAAACTCTTGAACTCTTTTTCTCGAAGAGTGAGTTTCTTCAGCTGATGATCAAACAAATGACTAGGAGTCGTTTGTTCTTGGCTATGTGCGGAAGTCAGCTGATGATGAATATATATTAACTTAATGAAACACTTAACAATGGATGCAACAGTTAGAGTATGATGCAGTAAAATAGTAAATAACACAGGCAATTTATAGTGGTCTCAGAGGTGGGGTAATCCTCTACTAATCCACTTTTCTCCAAACCAGTTGGAGATGAATTCACTATAATTCTCAACCAGTGATAAATATTACAGTGATTCACTACACACTACTGACTTCCAACCAGTGGAATTCCGTGCCGTTGTACACAAACTTGACTGCCTTGCACCTCTTGATCCGCGATCCTCGGATGCCTTTACAGTCTGCTACTTCAACCAGTGAAGTACCCCTTACTCAAGATTTAAAGACAAGAGTGTTTGTCTTCTCCAACTAAAGAGCTTCCTTGAATATGAACTTTTGGATCTGCTCTTTTTCTCGATGCTATTTGATTGCTTAGGATTGCTTGGTTTGCTTTGATCGCTTAGAGTATATGTTCGCACCGGTAGTTGCTCAGTTTCAAATCTCTGGATATATATAGATCACGATCTCTGAGCTTCTTCCTTGTAGCCGTTGCAAATCTTTGAACAAATCCGTCCGTTGGAGAGAGACTTCATTGTTTAATCTTTTACGAGCGTTGCAAGGTTTGGATTCCCATTATTTAATTTCATCTTCCGACCGTTGTGATGACTTCGCATGTGAGCGCTGAATCTTTTGAATATAAAAGGATTAAAGTCTTCACGGTGGGTCGATGATTTAAATAAATCATATCTCTTGCGGGAATCACTCCAATTTGTCTCTTCACGTTGCATGTGAGCTTTCCGTAATATTTGACTTTTCAAAGCATCTCGACGTGGACTTGGAGTACTAGGCTGTAGTTGAGTAGACTGATGTGCAGCTTACTTCTCTGCAGGTAGGTTGTCTCGGCTGTATACTGTTTGAGACTTGTCTGATCAGGTGACTTCCCTGAGGTTCCTCGGCTGCAGTCTGGTCAAACTTCTCTGATAAATTTTAGTTGACCAGGGCTACTCTGATTGGAGTCGGCTGTACTTCTCTGATGGACTAGACTGTACTTTAGTACATAGCCGATTTTCAGCCTAACTAACTTTGGCCTATAGAAGACACTCATTTGGTTCTTCTTTACATTTTGCCAATTTTATACTTAACACATTTTGGCCTATGGAAGATACTCATTTGGTTCTTCCTTACATTTCGCCAATTAATAAACATTTGATTTTAAATTAATGACATCATCAAAATCTAACAAGTATTCCTAACAAATTCCCCCTATTTTGATGATGGAAAAACTAAGTAAGAAATCAAATGGCCAAGTCTGCACTTAAGTGCAAGACAAAACTGAAATCAGTCTAATATTGAGACAACTGGAAAATTGTCATTCAACAGACTGTTCATAAAGTTTTCTGACTTATCATAGAAATTATACAAGAATGTTTAAGTACAGAAAATAAATTACAAGTAGGAAAGTAGCTAGACTCATCTGCCTCTTCCTCTGCCTCTTCGAACAGGCTGCTTGGCAGGTCTGAATGGTTTGGCTCCAATGGGTCTTACCTTGACTGGAGCAAGGCCATACTTCCTTTTCACCACAAGAGCTGCGAAATCCTGCTCCTGCTGCGATCTGAATTTGTTTTCAAGGCAGACTCGCTTGATTTCCTCCTGTAGTTGTAGTTCATCAAGTTCACCATCCATGCGGATTGGTGCTTCTTCAGCTCTGAATTTAGGGATCATGGGAAAAGCTTTTTGTTCTTTTGCGTGCTTCTTTAGAATGACCAAAGCTTAGGATGAACCTCTTCCATCCGGTTTATGAAGATCTCTGTGGGAGAGCTTGTCATCTTGAAGAAGTTCCTGGACATAAAAGTCTCGATGAACTTCTTCCTAGCGACTCCCCATATTTCAAGAGCTTCAAGAGGCGAAATCTTCAACATACCATAGCTCCAGACCTTCCCACTCAAGAGTAGGTTGAAGCCGCCTCTGGTCCTCTGCGCTTCCCTTGGTGATCGGCTTTGTCTTACGAATCTACGAGTTCCTTCCTCTTCAGGCTAGATGGTCCTTCAAGCTGGGGAATATCCTGCTTTTTCTTACTTCTGAATTCTCTTCCTTCCCCCTGAATCCTCTCTTCCCCCTTTTTGCCAGCATCAATGAGGGTTGTCAATTGTTGCTCCATGCGGCTCATCCAGTCAGACATGCCAAAAGGCATTCTGTTGTTTGTAGGAGGAGGAGGCTGAGGGATCTGTCTCTGCAGTAAGGTGTCAATCTTGGCATTAATGGTTTGAAGGTCAGGAGTGACCTGTGTTGATAGCAGCTCCCCAATGGTGTCTCTGACAATCTGCTTGATCAGCTCAGTCATGGTAGGTGATAACTGAGCTGATGGGGAGTGTTCTCCTGATCCTTGACAAGGAGCCACTCATTGCAGGCTCCCGGCTGCGGCCAGTAGGTCGAGATAGAGTCTTCTCGGGGTCACGACACGGAGTCCTCTGCCCGGCTCGGCATCTAGGGTGGTGTCTGGGAGGTACAACAATCCTATCTGCAGCTTCGTTGGTAGGCTCTGGCTCCTTCTCTGGCTCCTTTTCTCTTTCTTCCTCTTTCCCTTCTTCTTCTTCAGATTTCTCTTTTTCTTTCTCCTCAGATTTTTCTTTTTCTACTTCTCCAGATTTTTCTTTTTCTTTTCCAGTAACCACACCAGCTCCTCCTTCACCTCCATCATCATGATCATCATCATCATCATCCTTAGCATCATCTTTTTCCTTCTCTCCTTCATCATCATCATCATCATCATTCTTATTTTCTTCTTCTTTTTCTTGCTCCACTTCTTCTCCTTCTTCTTCATCTTCTTCATCTTCCACTTCTTCTGTTTTTTCAATTTCCTCTGTCTCCTTTTCAACTGGTATGTTTTCTTCTTGTTCTTCTTTTGCTTCTTCATCCTCCTCAACCAAATTGATAATTTCATTCTCTTCATCAACTTCTTCTATCCTAATCTCCTTTTCTTCTTTCTCTTCCTCCTCTTCTCCAAAAGTACCATCAAAAACACTTAGCATTATAGAGTGGATAAAATGGTCCATGTTTGTCTCAAAATGTGACATGAACCAGTTATCTTGGAGGAGTAAAGCCAAATCTGACTCTTTGCAAAAATCAGTCAGAACATCCTCCGTGGCTTGGGGGTATTCCCAACCACTAGTTTCAACAAAAATTTGAAAATTTGTAAAGGACATGGTTTTAAGAGTTTTCCATTCCTTAAAAATATTGACAAAGGAATGTTTTTCTGCTTGTGGCTTGACAAGCTGAAGTTGTTCTATGGAAAGATTAAAAGTGTTATTTTCCAAAAGATTGAATGAGTAATCTGCTTCAGGGATAGATATAACAAGACCTGCTTCCTCTTCTTCGGTCATGTATACTGGAGGAGTAATGACAGGTACAATTCTTGTTTCGGTGTGCAGTGCGAGCAAGTCTGGGTGGTGGAGGCTGGCCGATGGTGGCATGATGTTGGTGCTCTCCTTCACTGAACTGCAGCTTCCTTGGCCTCTTTGGAGAGGGTTCAGGTGATGACTGCAGGTTGGAAGGTCCTTCTGGGGCTGGTCCCCTTCTCTTGAAACGGATGGCGATTGGAGTATCATCAGACTCATTCTCGGACTCGACTGCAGTTCCGATCTCAGCTGCAGGTTGGTCCGAGTCTGATAGATCGTACCTTGGGCAATAGCTTGAGTCTGGTAAATCCTTCAATATCTGGGCTGCCCTCCCAGTGACTCCAACCTTTTTCTTATCATGGTCCATATGACCTAACCTCTTGTTTGGGTGGAAAGGGTCAATGTTTCCCTTGGCCACTCCAGACTGTTCCAAGAACCAACTAAGATGCGTTCCGAACGCCAACTTAGTCTTGAACTTCTTCTCTCCCTCGAGCCATTCGACCTTGTTCACCTCGCGAACAAGTTGCCTAAAAATGTAATCGGCCCAATCAACTTCCTCTCGTTGAATTAACGCACCCAACACCATGAATTTTGAGGATGATAGTTGGTCATAGCTTCCTGCCATTCCCATGACTATCTTATTTGTGATGTCCAAAGCGACTCGATAAACTCTTTTCAACTCATTTCTCTTCGCCGTAAACTTCAACTTCTCAGGGACATTTTCGAGCTTAATCGTCTTCCACGTTTCGGCGGGTGATTGTTTGAGTGCTTCGACCGCCAAACCGCGATTTTTCATCCCGAATACAGAGCGAATCTTCTGTATCTATGGTGACCGGTACTCCACCGATTGTGCTCAATCCGTCTTTGAATCGGGTAAGCGTTGCGATAAAATTCAACCACATCTTCCTTGAACAAGTGTTGAGGTTGATTTCGAGAAACGGGTAGATTCGTTCGGTTTCATCGCCGGATTAAGTCGAGCATATCAAAGTCCTCTAGGTTTGCTTCGGTAATCCTTCAAATCGGCGACCATGGAGAAGATAACTTGGTCCTTCATCGCCTTAAAGTTTGCTCCGTCAAAAGATGCCATTTCTGCAAAAAGATTTTAGGATTTAGTGTGTATTTTGCTCTGTAAATTTTTAGGGTTTCTGAACGCGTAAAGAGGAAAGTGAAAGGGTTCTCTTCCTTATAAAGAAGATGAAAAGACGTTTGGATTAGTTTATTATAAATTCAAACGGTGGTACGCCTTTTCATATTCTTTTGAATTTCAAATTTGAATCGGTGGCCCCATTTAAAATTTGACGGTTGATTCTGATTGGCCACCGTAGAGGTTAATTAAATGGGCGTGTGACGCGTGTATTTAAAATTGCCACTTGGCTCATAAAATGTATTTTTAAATGCTATTTCTTAAGCCAAAATTATAAATATGACAGATAATAATTAAAAATTAGTGGTCAGTTTAGAGAACTTAGCTGGTCTGATTCGTTGACTGTTGACCGCTCTGCTCTGAGTGAGTTTGACCTCTACTTTGGTACTCTGTCTGACTAAGTTGCTTCGTCGGCCTTCGTCTTCTACTTTGCATCGCCTTAGCCGATTACGAGGGGTCCGTCCTTCCTTCAACTTGCTTCAGAACTAGATTCCCAATCTAGTAATCCAAGGTCTCTGCTCAGCTCTAGGAATCTTTCTTCTGGTAGGGGTTTGGTGAAGATGTCAGCTATTTGGTAGTCTGTGCTGACTCTTTCAACTCTAACCCTTTTGTTAAGCACATGGTCTCGAATAAAATGGTGCTTAACGTCAATGTGCTTTGTCCTTGAGTGCAAAACCGGATTGTTGGTTATAGCAATAGCACTATTGTTGTCACACCATATAGGAACTTCGTTGGCAATAATATTGTAGTCCCTTAATTGTTGTCTGATCCATAGGATGCATGCTGTGACTACTGACTAGGTATTCGACTCAGTAGTGGAGATAGAGTTAGAAACACCTTCTTGCTAAACCAGGATATCAGTCTGGTTCCTAGGAATTGACACGTTCCACTAGTGCTCTTCCTATTGATTTTGCATCCGGCGAAATCCGCATCTGAGTATCCTGATAGCTCGAAGTTGTCATCCTTGGGATACCATAGTCCAACATTAATGGTAGACTTTAGGTACTTAATTATTCTCTTGGCTGCATCTAGGTGTGATTGCTTCGGCTTGGACTGGAATCTTGCACAAACTCCAACTGCATATGATATGTCTGGCCTGCTTGCAGTTAGGTACAGAAGAGATCCGATGAGTCCTCTGTAGTGGGTTGAGTCCACTGATATTCCTGCCTCGTCTGCATCCAGGTGAGTACTTGTGCTCATTGGAATTCTTGCGGGTTTGGTTGATTCCATTCCATATCTCTTGATGAGATCTCGGGTATATTTTGCCTGGTTGATGAAAATTCCTTTTTCCATCTGCTTAACTTGTAATCCGAGAAATAAGTTAAGATTTCCCATCATACTCATCTCGAATTCTCCTTGCATGAGGTTGGAGAATTTCTCACATAGTTCTGGATTGGTTGACCCGAATATGATGTCATCCACATAAATCTGAACTATTAGAATGTGGCCTTCGTGCTCCACTTCAAATAGGGTCTTGTCCACTTTTCCTTTGCAAAATCCATTTTTCTCAAGAAACACAGACAGTGTTTCATACCATGCTCTCGGTGCTTGCTTGAGTCCATACAGAGCCTTCAACAGCTTATAGACTTTGTCTCCTTTGACAAAACCTGGGGGTTGCTCTACATAGACTTCTTCTTCTAGGATTCCATTCAGAAACGCACTTTTTACATCCATCTGGTAGACTTCAAAATCCTTGAATGCGGCATATGCGAGGAATAGTCGATGGCTTCTAATCTTGCAACAGTGCATAAGTTTCATCAAAATCTATTCCCTCACACTGTGCATAACCTTTTGCTACGAGTCAGCTTTATTCCTAACAACGGCTCCGTCTTCATCACTTTTGTTTTTATACACCCATTTGGTGCCAATAACTTTCTTGTGATTGGAGTGCATGCATTAGTTCCCAAACTTTGTTTCTCTCCATCTGCTCTAATTCCTCTTGCATGGCATTAATCCATGAATAATCTTCCAAGGCTTGTTACGTCTTGGGTTCAATTTGCGACATGAAACAAGAGAACATCGCCATTCTGCTAGTAGAGTTATTGTCTTGTCTTGACTCCATCACCAACTTTCCGATAATTCTTTGAATTGGATGATCTTTGAGCCATTTGGGGATCTCGTCCTCTTAAGGTTTGTTCCCCTGTTGGATTGCTCTGGTGGTTGTCTGCGCATCTGCTGGATTACAGTGCAATGGATCGGCCCGTCTTGTCATCTGCAGCTTGGTTACGAACTGCAGATGAGTCTTTATCGACTCATTGGTCTTCTTGGCAAGCTGGATCGGATAGGTTTGGTGATCTGTCGATCTGCGATTGGATCTTCATCATTTGCGGTTGGGTCATCAGTGATCTGCGGTGAGTCCACCATTCAGTGTCATGTACAATGACTTCTTCAAGGGTTCTTGACTTGAGCTTGTTCTCAATTTGCTCAAGTTGTTTCTGTACTCAAAGAGATTCATCAAAAACAACATGGGGTGTTTCCTCCACAACTAAGGTTCTTTTGTTGAAAACTCTATATGCCTTGCTTCTTTGGGAATATCCCATAAATAGACCATCATCAGTTTTAGCATCAAAGGCATTTAGTTGTGTTTTACCGTTGTTGTGGATGAAACACTTACAACCAAAAACATGAAAGTAAGCAACAAGGTAGGAGTTCTATTATTCCAAACCTCATAGGGAGTTTTGCCATGTCTCCCTACTATCATACTCTGATGCAGGTGTGGCGGTGTGTTGACAGCTTGACCCGAACCTTTGGGTAGGTCCGCTTCGCAATCATGGACCTTCTTTGCTTCCTTGAGTTACATTCCTTCTTTCGGCAACACCATTCTCACGGGGCGTCACTGGCCGCAGAGCTCATCTTGGATCCCATTCGATCGGAAATCGATTATCGCCTTGTTGAGAAACTCTCCTCCTCTATCGATCGATCTTGATTATGGAGAGGGATTTCTCATTCGGATCCTTCTCGGCTCGAGTAACTTGGTCAGGGATTCACATTTCTTGTATATAAAAAAGATCCAAGATTACCATGAATAATCATCTACAATCAAAAGAGCCTGCATTATGCCGCACAAAGTCCTAGGCTTGAAAGGACCAAATAGATCCATGTGAAGTAGATCTAAGATCCTTGTTGTGAGCGTTGTAGTGCCGGCTTGAACGACGCCTTGGTGCTTTCCCTTCGACATGCATCACGAGTGCTTCCTTCTTGAATGCTTCATTTGGAAGTCCTCGACCCGGCTTCGAGAGCTAATCTTATTGATGGCTTTGAAGTTCGGGTGACATAGTCTTTTGTGCCACGACCATCCATTCTCGGCTACAGTCTTGGATAGAAAACAGGAGTTAGGTGTTCTGTGTTCCAATCAATCATGTATACATCTCTTCTTCGGAAACCTTGTAGCTTTATCTCTCCAGATAAGATGTCTATCACCATACACTTCAAGATGGTGAAGACTACTAGATTCTTCTCGTCGCGAATCGGCTTATGCTCGGGAGGTTGTATTTGAGACCTTTGACATAATGAACTTTGGATATTACAATGTTTCCTCGGTGCGGCTCTCCAAAGCCTTTTGTCTGTCCTCTAGAGCTATCTCCAAAGGTTACATCGGGACCTCTTTCCTTGATATATTTGGTCGGCATCTTCTTGTTCCCGGTCATGTGCCTTGAGCATCCAGTCTACAAACCACTCTTCACCTCCAAAATTTGAGCTTGAGGAGATGTGGTTGTAGTCCTTCCACCTTTACGCAATTAAACAAGCGAGATTTAGGTACCCAAATTTGTGTGGGTCCTTTGGGGTTAGTGGGTTTCTGGAGAATTGATTTCTCCTTGGATTATAGGAATTATTATTATTATTATAACCCTTATACGGTGCACTGTGGTCGAGGTCTAAATCTCTGGTTGGATTGTATAGGATATTCCTCAAAATAGTGTGAGCCATTTCTAAATCTAGTGAGACCATTTATTAAATCTTTGTGGTCTCCACACTTGTTCGTTTTGGTAATTTGGATAACCTTGAGGTTTCCATCGCCCCTCCCATTATGAAATCTATTTTTAGGGAGTTGTTGGTAATAGTGGGCATGTTGTGCTGAATTTCTTGCTTTTGCACAGGCCCTTTGCCTAGTCGCTGTCTAGGTGGTATGCAGTGTAACATTGCGGCTAGACGTTTGACAATTATTGCTTTTTGAAAATCGGTTTATACACGAGGCTCAATGATCGAGACCATTGTTTCTCCCTTGATGAAAGTGGTTTTAGAACTAGAGGGAGTGTGGGGATCATATCCAAGGCGATCTGGAATATAGTGGCCTCTTGTTAGTACACAATCGTCGAGTTAACGACGCTTTCAGGGAGGTTATTTCCTGCGCCTGAGTTTTATTTATCTGTGCCAGCTTAGTAAACTCAGCTTTGGCATGAGCAAGTGCAGCTGACTTTTCTTTAAGTAAAATATTTAGCCGGTCTATCTCAATTTGTATTGGCACTTGCACAGTTTTAAAATCAGCTGTATTTGTCTCGGTCTTATTTAAATCTAGACTGAGTTTTTCAAAATCATTTTTCAGCTGCCTATTCTCATCTTGCAGCTTAGTCTTCTCTGCTGATACAGCTTGGTGTGCAGATTTAAGTGTTTCAAAATCTTTGAACAACTGATTTACCGATTCATGTAAATCCATATCTTGCGACATGGCTGAGCTATTATTAGAACCGGTAGGTTTAGAGGTTACCTCTTCATCAGCCAAGTTTGCCATCAGGCAATCATATTCCTCGTCGTCATCAGAAAAGAAGCCGCCGCTTGATTCGACATGCTCCTGGTCTTCTCCGATGAGAGCTTTTCTTCTGTCTTCCTTTCTGGCCACCTCCTTTTTGGTTTCATCCTTCTTGAGCTCGGGACAATCCATTTGGATGTGTCCTATCTTGTGTGATTGTAACATTCAACTTTCCAGCTTCCACCTTACGGTTTCTTAAGGATTCTCCTTGTAGTTTTTCTTATACTTGGAGTAGTTCTTCCCGGGTTCTTGAATCTTTGCATAATGAAAGCCATTTCCTCCTCAAAGTCTAGCGGATTTGGAGGTTTCACATCAGACGAGCTCTTAGCGAGGACTCATTTGCAAATGTGATTCCCTTCTCTGCAGGCTCAGTCGAGGATGAACTCGGAAGTTCGAACTCGTAAGCCTTCAGATCAGAGAACAGCTCCTGAATTTTTATCTTATTCAGGTCTTTGGACTCTCTCATAGCTACAGCCTTCATGCTCCATTCGGGATTGAGTGATCTGAGGACCTTGAGTGCCATTTCCCTGTTGCCATATGTTTTGCCCAGGGAGTTGATTTCATTGATAATTTTAGTGAACCTTGTGTCCACTTGGTCTATTGATTCTCCATTCTTCATTTTAAAGTTGTCAAACTTTTGGATGGCTATTGACAACTTGTTCTCCTTGATCAGCTCCGTTCCTTCACACATTAGAGCTAATGTGTCCCATATCTCTTTGGCATTCTTACAATTTTTTATCTTGACCATTGTGGATTTGTCAAGAGTTTGAGTCTGACACATCTACGGCCTGTTGTCAAGATTGTGACTTTCTCTCTTCGGTCGGCTCCGTTCTCTTCTTAGGAATCTTTTCGGGCCTCCCAGTGCGATTTCCTCGGGCGTGTTGTCCTTCTCGAAAATGAATGGACCGTCTTCAATGATGCACCACATATCGTCATGGATTGAAGATAAGTGTGCTCGCATTCTTATCTTCCGAGAGATCATACTCGTCAACCGAAAAGACAGTAGTCTAGAGTGCATGTGTTCCATTATAACGTGAGAGATAAGATATATATCTTAATATAGATCGGTTCGTGAAAAAAATGAACCAACCTCTCCGATACCACTTGTAGGTCACAAGTCGTCCGAGAAACAAGTCTAGAGGGGGTGAATAGACTTGTTGAAACTCTTGAACTCTTTTTCTCGAAGAGTGAGTTTCTTCGTGATGATCAAACAAATGACTAGGAGTCGTTTGTTCTTGGCTATGTGCGGAAGTCGGTGATGACGAATATATATATTAACTTAATGAAACACTTAACAATGGATGCGGCGGTTAGAGTATGATGCAGTAAAATAGTAAATAACACAGGCAATTTATAGTGGTCTCAGAGGTGGGGTAATCCTCTACTAATCCACTTTTCTCCAAACCAGTTGGAGATGAATTCACTATAATTCTCAACTTGATGATAAATATTACGGTGATTCACTACACACTACAACGACTTCCAACCGGTGGAATTCCGTGCCGTTGTACACAAACTTGGCGCCTTGCACCTCTTGATCCGCGATCCTCGGATGCCTTCTGATCTGCTACTTCAACCAGTGAAGTACCCCTTACTCAAGATTTAAAGACAAGAGTGTTTGTCTTCTCCAACTAAAGAGCTTCCTTGAATATGAACTTTTGGATCTGCTCTTTTCTCGATGCTATTTGATTGCTTAGGATTGCTTGGTTTGCTTTGATCGCTTAGAGTATATGTTCGCACGGTAGTTGCTCGGTTTCAAATCTCTGGATATATATAGATCACGATCTCCGAGCTTCTTCCTTGTAGCCGTTGCAAATCTTTGAACAAATCCGTCCGTTGGAGAGAGACTTCATTGTTTAATCTTTTACGAGCGTTGCAAGGTGGATTCCCATTATTTAATTTCATCTTCCGACCGTTGTGATGACTTCGCATGTGAGCGCGAATCTTTTGAATATAAAAGGATTAAAGTCTTCACGGTGGGTCAGGATGATTTAAATAAATCATATCTCTTGCGGGAATCACTCCAATTTGTCTCTTCACGTTACATGTGAGCTTTCCGTAATATTTGACTTTTCAAAGCATGCTGACGTGGACTTGGAGTACTAGTCAGTAGTTGAGTAGGCGATGTGCGGCTTACTTCTCTGCAGGTAGGTTGTCTCGGGTGTATCTTGTTTGAGACTTGTCCGATCAGGTGACTTCCACGAGGTTCCTCACTGTGATCTGGTCAAACTTCTCGATAAATTTTAGTTGACCGGGCTACTCGATTGAGTCGTTTGTACTTCTCTGATGGACTAGACTGTACTTTAGTACTTAGCCGATTTTCAGCCTAACTAACTTTGGCCTATAGAAGACACTCATTTGGTTCTTCTTTACATTTTGCCAATTTTATACTTAACACATTTTGGCCTATGGAAGATACTCATTTGGTTCTTCCTTACATTTCGCCAATTAATAAACATTTGATTTTAAATTAATGACATCATCAAAATCTAACAAGTATTCCTAACAAAAGTACCCATTGCTCAGTACTTCCTCGCCAAGGAGGCAGCAACGTGGTGGCAAGCGGTGAAACCGCGTGACCGGGCCGCTACGTGGGCAGAGTTTCGAGATCTGATGGAAGATGAATTCTGTCCTTGGCCAGTGAAAGAGGGGAGGATCCGAGCCTTCTTTGAGTCTAAACCCCAGGATGTTCCTATTTCTCAAGCTATCAAAGACTACAATCAACAGCTGCATTATTTTGGAAACCAAGTCCGAGATGAGCTTGATAAGATCCGCCACTTTGATATGCGGATGAAACCGAGGGTGCGCCACTACATGTCTGGTCTGGGGTGCACGACTTTAAAAGATTATTAGAATAAAGCGATGACTTATGAGATGTCGTTTTCTGCGATAGAGACGGCAACCGAAGGAAAGAAGCAGAAGACCTCCGGTCAGTTTTCGGGAGGCAAGTCAGGAGGGTATCCGAAGGCTCAGTCTGGTTCGCGAGTCTTCGGGAGTCAGTCACCATTAGTTGGTCGAGGAAACGGTTCTAAGTCTGCTCCTGCTGGTTCCGTTCGTGGTCCTACGTGCTTCAACTGTAGTCGTCCGGGCCACATGATGAGTGAGTGTGATAGGCCTCTGATTCAGTATCTTGCTTGTGGTCGGATGGGTCATCGTGCTAAGTTTTGTACGGATGCAGCTCGAGCTCCAGTTACTCAGATATCAGCCCCAGCTGTGGGAGAGCCGAGTGTGAATCAGGCACCGACAATTCCTCAGCCGCAGCAGAGTTTTGGTAGAGGTCGAGGACGTGGACAGCCTTCTAGAGGGGGAGCTTCTAGTGCGGGGTCTGTTCTGCCCCGTGTGTATGAGATGAGGCGAGCCGGAGATCCCGACGCGACGGTGGCTACAGGTACCGTCCACATCCTTGATCATCCTGTTTCCGTATTGTTCGATTCTGGTGCTACGCATTCTTTTATATCTATGGATTGTGTGCGTCGTCTGCATGTTGATTGCCTTGTTGCTTGTGAGCCTTTTGTTGTTAAACTTCCTAGCGGGGATAGCATCGTGGGGGACCGTGAGATTAGAGATTTTTCTGTGAGTATCGCGGGGAGGGATTGGCCTTCTAATCTGATCGCGGTAAATATTAGAGATGAGGATTTGATTCTGGGTGAGAATTGGCTGGACCGTCATGGGGCGATCATGAATTATAGAACGAGGATGGTTTAGATGTTAGCCTCTGACGGTACCGAGCATTCTTTTGTGGGGCATAAGCGGAGTAGCCCGAGATTACTGATCAGCGCCTTAAAGGCGGTGAGACTTCTTCGAGGAGGTTGCACGGGCTATTGGTGTTACGCTTTGAGATCAGAAAAAGGGGGAGTCGAGCTCTCGTCTATTCCGATAGTGTGTGAGTATCCTGATGTTTTCCCAAACGAGTTGCCGGGTTTGCCGCCGGATCAAGAAGTTGAGTTTACCGTCGAGTTAGAGCCGGGTGCAGCACCGATCTCTAAGACGCCATACCATATGGCGCCTGCCGAGATACTGGAGCTGAAGAAACAGTTGGGAGAGTTTCTATACATGGGGTATATTCGACCGAGCGCTTCACCTTGGGGCGCACCGGTCTTGTTTGTGAAGAAGAAGGATGGGTCACTTCGTTTGTGTATAGACTACCGAGAGTTGAACAAAGTGACCATCAAAAACAAGTATCCACTCCCGAGGATTGATGATTTGTTTGATCAGTTGCAAGGGGCAACTGTTTTTTCGAAGATTGATTTGAGATCGGGGTATTATCAGTTCCGAGTGAAGGATACCGACATCCCGAAGACGACCTTTCGGACGAGATACGGTCACTACGAGTTTGTGGTTATGCCTTTTGGGCTAAACAACGCCCCAGCCGTGTTCATGCAGCTTATGAACAAAGTCTTTATCGAGTACCTCGATAAGTGTGTAGTCATTTTTATCGATGACATCCTGATTTACTCGAGGAGCGAGTAGGATCACGCCCGTCATTTGCATATCGTGCTAGATATTTTGAGAACTTAGCATTTTTTTGCGAAGTTCTCAAAGTGCGAGTTTTGGTTACGGGAGGTTATGTTTCTCGGTCATGTGATCTCGGCCGAGGGTGTTCGTGTGGACCCACATAAGGTAGAGGCAGTGTTGGATTGGGCGCCGCCCAAGAACGTGAAGGAGGTCCGCAGTTTTCTGGGATTAGCCGGGTATTACCGTAGATTCATCGAGGGGTTCTCTAAGCTTGCTCGACCGCTGACTCAGTTGTTACAGAAGTCGGAGAAGTTTGCGTGGACCGATGAGAGGCAGAATAGTTTTGAGGAGTTGAAGAAGCGGTTGACGACCGCTCCCGTTTTGGCTTTACCGAGTGGAAATGATGGTTTCTCAGTTTATAGTGATGCTTCGGGCCAAGGGCTCGGATGCGTACTTATGCAGCACGGGAGGACGATTGCCTATGCTTCCCGTCAGTTGAAACCGTATGAATTGAATTACCCTACACACGATCTTTAGTTGGCCGCAGTCGTATTTGCGTTGAAGATCTGGCGTCATTACTTGTATGGCTCGTCGTGTCAGATTTTCACCGATCACAAGAGCCTGAAGTACATTTTCACCCAGAAAGAGCTTAATATGAGACAGAGGAGGTGGTTGGAATTGATTAAGGATTACGATCTCGAGATCCTCTATCATCTGGACAAGGCTAATGTGGTAGCAGATGCCTTGAGCCGGAAATCGGTATCGCTTCGGGCGCTTGAGCTACTTACGGCCCAGTCGGGACTTCAGTGAGAGTTTACGAGGTTTAGCATTGAGGTTGTACAACCAGAGAGTTCCGGGCAGTTGCGTACTCTTGAGATTTCTTCATCTCTGGTCGATGACATTAAATCGGGACAGTTGGAGGACCCAATGTTTATTCATCTTCGAGAGAGTGTAGGGAAGGGGAAAGCCCCGGGATTTGTTATTCATGAGGACGGAGTGTTGAGATTCCGAGGTCGGTTGTGTGTTCCGAACGACTCGGAATTGAGACAGAGTATTATGCGAGAGGCTCATGCGTCACCTTACTCAGTCCATCCGGGCTCGAGTAAAATCTATAAAGATCTGAGGAAAAATTTCTGGTGGAACGATATGAAGAAAGAGGTAGTTCAGTTTGTGGCTAAGTGTTTGACTTGTTAGCAAGTCAAGATTGAGCATCAGCGGCCAGCCGGGTTGTTGAAACCACTTCCCATCCCGGAGTGGAAGTGGGAGGATATCTCTATGGATTTTGCCACGAGTTTGCCGAGGACGAAGACTGGTATGAATATGGTGTGGGTGATTGTAGACCGACTGACTAAGTCGGCACATTTTCTGGGCATCAAGGATACTTGGGGTCCAGAAAAGTTGGCTCGTGTCTTTATCGCACAGATAGTGAGACTTCATGGTACGCCGAAGACCATTATTTGGGATAGAGATGGCCGATTTGTATCGCATTTTTGGCAGACGGTACATAAGGCATTGGGGACACGATTACGTTTGAGCACTTCTTTCCATCCCCAGACCGATGGGCAGTCCGAACGTACCATTCAGATGTTCGAGGATTTGTTGCGCGCGTGTGCGTTAGATTGGAGTAGTGACTGGGAGGAGCATTTGGCCTTAATTGAGTTTACTTATAATAATAGCTGGCACGCGTCGATTAAGATGGCACTGTATGAGGCACTTTATGGCCGATGTTGCCGATCACCGATATGTTGGGATGAGCCGTCCGATTTGGTTGGCACCGAGCCGGACCTTGTGTTGGAGACGAGGGAGAAAGTTGAATTGATTAGGAAGAGAATGTTGGCTGCTCAGAGTCGACAAAAGTCTTATGCGGATGTTAGGCGTCGACCTTTGGAGTTTGAGGTGGGAGATCATGTTCTGTTGAGAGTGTCTCCGTCGAAGGGAGTTTTCCATTTTGGGAAGAAGGGAAAACTCAGCCCGAGATATATTGGACCTTTCGAGGTATTGGAGAGAGTCAGTGAGTTGGCATACCGTTTGGCTTTACCTCCGTCGCTGAGTCATGTGCATAGCGTATTTCACGTTTCCCAGTTGAGGAAGTACGTTCCGGACCCGTCCCACATTATTGACTTTGGGGACGTGGAGATCGAGAAGGATGTTACGTTTGAAGAGAGGCCCGTCAAGATTTTGGAGCGTCGCGACAAGCAGTTAAGGCACAAAACCATTCCTTTGGTTAAGGTGCAATGGTCGAGGCACGGAGTAGAAGAAGCGACGTGGGAGTTGGAGGAGGATATGCGTTCGAGGCACTCCGAGCTTTTTGATTCTTAAGTTTCGGGACGAAACTTTATTTTAGAGGGGGAGAATGTAATATCCGTAATTTTCCATTTTTAACAGTTTCCATTTTTGGTATATGTCTATTTTTATCGACTCGCTTGTAACCGTTTCGACATTTTGAATCTATTTTATTCTTGGAGTTTTTCCAGTTGGACGAGTTTTAGTGATGTTTTCACGTGATTTCATTTTATGACTTATTTTGCCGTATGAACGTTCGATCCTCGTAAAACTCGTTCGTTTTCATTGTTTCTTGGCTTGCACAAGTTCGTGTGATTGAGTTGGTCGTGTTGAGACTTTCGGTTCGTAAATCCGACGTCTTTTCGCGATTTTCGGGCACTTGGGCCATTTTTGTAATTTCCTAATAGTTTAGGGAATCTCATTTTCGTTGTCGCATTACGGACCCTCCGGTGGTCGGAATTATATTTTCTTTTAGCGCTTAGCTACGTCGTCTGGTATGCTTCGTGTTTATGTTTCCGGATTCTGACCTCGTCGGGCGTTTCGTGTTTTGTACCTTCGACAGCAGCATACTGCTGATATGAGCAGCAGTACTGAACTGCTGCGTAGGTAGCGCACGCTACCCCTGTTGCCTTGCGTGCCCTACCGATGTGCAGTTAGCGTGCGCTAACTCGTTATTGTTAGCGTGCGCTAGCGAGTGGCAGCAGTAGCTACTGGACCGGTTTCAGCCCCGTTAGCGCGCGCTATATATGATAGTTAGCGTGCGCTAACTACACATTTATTAAGATCAGTGGCAGTTTAGATTCAGCATTATTTTTCATTCTTTTCCTTTCCTTCTCTTCCTACGGGCGATTTTGGCGATTCAGAGCAGATTGTGGAGAGTAATCAGTGGAGTTCCCTTCTAGTCCGATTCTTGTGTCTCGAGCATAACACATCACCATCTAAACCCATCTCCATCGTCCGAATTCAAGGTAATTCCTCAGGAACCCTAACTTTGACGAATTTGGGGGTTTTTCGGGATTCTAGGGTTTAGTTCCGAATTGTTCAACTATGTTACGATATTCTTTACCGATTGTGATTATTGAGTGATTTTAAACCCAATTTCCTTGATTTTAATCCGCGAATTATCAATACAGGGAGATTTTGCGTAAACCCTCGCCCGTATCGATTGATCGTTCATTGTCGTATCATGTAATCGGGGGTATGGGTGTATTCCAATAGAGTATTGTTGTCCGTTGGGACTGAACTGTGTTGATCCTTCGTTTAGGAACCGTCGTTTTCCATCCGGACCGTTCGTAGTCGTGTTTCACTTCCGTTTCTTCAAGAATGTCTCAAAGGCAAGTACTTTACATTTGTTTACATGTTCTAATATTTGAATTATGGCAGTATCGTGGTTGTTGTGGATGGTTATGAGTATGTTCACCTAGGGACGGTCCGACGGGGCCTCTAGGGATACATATTACCGTTAGTGTGCGTATCGTGAACTGTGGTTAGCCACCCAGGGATATCTGACGAGGCTCTGCGGGGTACGGTGGCCGTGAGTCTCGTACCAACGGTTAACTTTGAATTGTGATTTGTTGGAGATAATGTGTTTTGTGATTGTACATTGTAAATATTCTGGAATATAAAATGTTTTCTAAAATGACTTTTTGGCGCATATATTCATCTAATTAGAATGTAGTTCAAATGGATTGTACTTGCACTAGCAGTTGTCGCTAACCCCTTAAATGGGGAAAATACTTTATGTATTTCAGGTATTGATCGTGGGGACAAGCGAGCACTAGAGCCGTATGAGGATGATGGGCAAGCATGATATTGTCCAGTAGTCGATTCTTGGTGTTTTGTTCTGTCGATTATGGTTGATGTATGGTTTTGGGATTTTTGTATTATAAAATTGATTTAAGTACTCGAGTACTTCTTGTTTGAAAATTGTTAATGTTGTGTTCCCGTTTTGGGAAATGGATTGATGTTGGATTCTAATTGTCGAGTTGTAGTCTTTTATTTGGGATTGTCGTCTTATTGATGGTTGTTTATCTTTGTCGAATGTCTTGTTCGGTACGTTAGCCTGGTGGATTCCACAGTGTGGGGTCCACGGCGCTGTAATATGCCCTGAATGTCTTGGGGGTGTTACACCAAAAGTCCCAGCCCTAATATTATTATGCATTTTTTGGTCGAGTCTTGCATTTACTCAAGGATTATGTTATGTATCTGGTTTTGAATTGGTTGTAACGCATGTTAGTTTTTTTAAGATGGGATGATATGAAATTGTTGGTTCTTATATTATTGAGCTCTTGTGGTTGATGGTTAGTTTTAGTTGAATGTAGATTTTGGCAATGAATTTTAAATTGAAATGTGAAATAATAATATATATTACTGCAGAAAATACTAATATATATTATACAATAACTGAATTAAAAAGTTCTTTATTTACTACGCCAATTATAAAATAACCGAAGTTAGAGACATTCTTTTACTTCACTTACCCCCCACATTTGGATCATAATTATAATAAAAAGTGAGATAGACTTCGGTTATTAAGATATTAGACTTCACATAAAATGCGAAGTCTAAAGTATACCTTTTACTACACGAACATAGACTTCGGTAATTATAACGTTTTTACTTCAAATATTATCCGAAGTCTTTAACGTTTATTCTTATAGTGGAATTAATAACTCAATAGCTAATCCAGTACAGTGGTTTCTCGATATAAACAAGCTTCACAATTCCTACGAGTATATTCCTATCTCATAGAACAATTATGATTTTCCTCACCAGTTCAATGCTTAAATCTCTTCTTCCGAATGAATAAAAGTGTTAAAGCAATTCAAATATTGGCCAGATAATTGAAAGCATTAAAATCAATGAGAAAAAATCCAATTCAGTTGAACAGATGAAAAACTAAAAATATATATTCACATCTTCAAAATCTAGGTTTCATCACGACCCTAAAATAGTAGTCTAGCCAGACATAATAGTAAAAGAATTCATCAACAAAATCAAAATCATGAGTTTAGATGAATTTTCACAACAAAGAAGCAATTCCTAAAGACTGCTGTAATCTTGCATCATCTGCATGTTTGGTTTTACTTGTATCTAATACGATAAATAATAATATGAGCAAGACGCAGCGGAATAAATTAACAGAAAACCCAGACGAGTATATTCATGTAGTAAATAAAGAGTTCGTAGAATTACCTTATTTTGAAGAACAGATATGAAATCGGACCAGAAGATGATTAAGATCCTCTTCCTCTTTCGGTGAGCCACACACGAAAACTGGTACAAACAGGATTGCTAGATCCTTACGAACAATATTGATAAATAGTACAACAAATAATTCCTTACTAGGAGGATTTGTACTGTTGATCAAAATCAACTAAGGGAAGAAGACGGAGATGGCCGAAACGGACTTACCGAACATAAGACAGTTCGGCCGAACATAAGAGGGGAGGGCCGATTTTTATCTCACACAATTTGGGTTGTGTAATTTTTGTCTCATGACAACTCCTTGTCCAAGACCCTTTATTTATACTAAGTAAACCCTAGAGTCAAACTCTAGTATTTGCTTAGTTGTCCCTCAACTTGTAAAATAATACAATACATATAATATCTTATATTTTATATATTCCTTATTATTTAATTCGCTAATAAATATAATATCTAATGTTATACTTATCTTTTGATATAATTAAATAATATAATATATAATATCTTATATTATATATTACTCATTATTTATTTGCTTTAATAGATATAATATCCAATATAATATCTATTAATTATTCTTGCTTGTCTTTAGTTGTCGGATGTGTGACCCAAAAGGCTTATATTATGTTGGCAATTATTTAATATCTTATTAAATTATAAATCATAGGCGATCTCTAGAAAGACATTATGACTACCCAAATAATACAAGTTTATACTCTATTAAACCATTTAACGTGTCAAAGCCCTTTGTCGCGCGATATCGTATTTGAACTAAGTCATGGAAATTGTCATACTTATTATGTTCAAATGCTTTCTCGATCTTAAGTAGATTGATTGAATCAAATGACTCTTCATTTGAGCGTGGCCATGCATTTCCTTCAGTCCTACTTATGGAGGGGCCCAACAGATATCTCTCTCCCTAAAGAGAGTGACAAATCTCCATCTTGATTATTCATTACCCTCTACATGACTCTTATTAATCCCGACCGCTAAGCTTTATGATGACCATGTTTCAGATGACGTTGGATTACTTCAAGGCATAGCAGTTATCATGTTGGACTCTATGAAAATATCAGGTTCAAGGATTTATTGACATACTGTTATATTGAGATTCACTTATGACATTTCCATACAGTAATCTCAATGCGGGTCTGTCTAGCATTGGTTCTCCAATCAATACCCAGAAGTTTGATCCGTACCATACGCATAATCGTCCGATGATTATCAATCAAATTTATAGTAGTATATGAATCACTTGAGTCTCCACTCAACGTGATTTGACCAGGGACATTTGAATAATCTTCTTATTCGTGAATAACCATTATTCGATTGTTAAAATATTAAAAATGCACACATTATAATAATCTACGAGAAATAAATGATATCAAATAACTTTATTTAAGTATGACATCTAGGCACATCGAATGTCCTAGGGAACTATTTCCAACAATCTACCACTTGCACTAGGACCATTCATTCATGACTTTTAGTCCTATTGATCTAGCATGCTAAACATGCTTTCCTTGTGAGAGAGGCTTGGTAAGTGGATCAGCAACATCCATTTCCGTTGCTACTTTGCATATAATAAGTATGTGTTATTTTTCTCAAATCTGTCCTTGACGCTTTAGCTCGTGCAATAGCACCATTATTGTCACAGTAAAGACTTATAGGACCTAAAAAGTTCCATATATTCTAATCGACCGCATCCAATGTTGCCAGTTACTCAGCTTGAGTAATAGAATATATGAGCATGCTTTACTTGGAACATTTCCAACTCACAACATCTCTATTCTAAACAAAAACATAAAACCATCTGGGATCTTAAATCGTCTCTATCAGTTTCGAAACTTGCATCCGCGTAACCATTTACAGCCCGCTCATTTCCCACACCTCCATAAATTAGGAACGCATCTTTAGTTCTTCTTATGTACTTTAGGATGGTTTTCACTGCTGTCCAGTGACTTTCACCTTGATTTGATTGGCATCAACTTTTCATGCTAAGGACAAACGATACATCTGGTCGAGTACTAATCATGGCATACATGATTGATCCAATAACTGAAGCATATAGAATCTAGCTCATGCAGGCTCGCTCATCAGGACTCGAAGGACTCTGAGTCGTACTCAGATGAATGGCATGTGACATTGGCAAGAGTCCTCTCTTGGAGTCCTATATATTGAACCTCTTCAATATTTTGTTAATGTAGGCACTTTGACTTAGACCAATCATTCTCTTTGATCTATCTCTATAGATTTTTATCCCAAGAATGTAAGCAGCTTCTCCTAAGTCTTTCATTGAGAAACAACTTCCCAACCAAGTCTTGATTGTCTGCAAGGTGGGTATGTCATTTCCAATGAGTAATATCTCATCTACATATAATACTAAGAAAACAACTATGCTCCCACTAACCTTCTTGTACACACATGGTTCATCTTCATTTTGAATAAACCCAAACTCTTTGACAGTTTCATCAAAACAAATATTCCAGCTCCGAGAAGCTTGCTTCAACCCATAAATGGATCTTTGAAGCTTGAAAACCTTTTAGAATTTTCTGGATGAACAAACCCCTCAGGTTGTGTCATGTACACATCCTCGAGTAAATTTCCATTAAGAAATGCTGTTTTGACATCCATTTGCCATATTTCATGATCATAGTATGCGGCAATGGCAAATAAAATTCTAATTGATTTAAGCATGACTACTGACGAAAAAGTCCCTTCATAGTCAAACCATGAATCTGTCTGTAATCCTTCGTAACTAGTCTAGATTTATAGGCTTGCAAATTATCGTCCATGTCTTTCTTCTTTTTGAAGACCCGTTTGCACCCAATGGTTTTAACACCTTCAGATGGATCTATCAAGTTCCAAACTTGATTGTCATACATGGACTACATCTCTGACTTCATGGCCTCTAGCCATTCCTCGGACTCTAGTCCTGAAGCAACTTTTGTATAGGTACTAGGCTCATCACTTATGTGCTATGCGTCATCATCCTCTATTACAAGATACCCATATCTCTCAGGTTAATGTCGCACCCTATCAGATATGTGAAGGACTTGTGTACTTTGAACTGGCTCTACAACGGATTGTTGAACCTGTTTAGTTTCTATCGATGAAGTAATGTCTTCTTGTGGTTCTTGAGTTTTCTCGAGAATTACTCTTCTCCCACTGTCTCTTTTGGATATAAATTCCCTTTCTAAGAAGACAGCATTTCGAGCAACAAACACTTTGTTCTCTGCGGGCTTATAAAAGTAGTATCCTTTAGTTTCCATAGGATATCCCACAAATAAACATCTTTTATATCTGGCTTCTAGTTTGTCAAACACTTGGTGCCTTACGAATGCTTTGCAACCCAGATCTTTAGAAAAGACAAGTTTGGTCTCTTACCATTCCATTTCTCAAATGGTGTCTTTTCAATTGCTTTAGATGGAACACGATTAGAAGTGAATGTTGTTGTTTCTAAGGCGTGGCCCTAAAATGATAATGGAAGCTACGTTCAAATCATCATGGATCGAACCATATTGAATAATGTTCAATTCCTCCTCTCAGACACTCTGTTATGTTGAGGTGTTCCAAGAGGAGTAAGTTGTGTTAACTCCTAAGATGATCATCAAATTCTTGGCTCAAGTATTTACCACCTTGATCCGATCGAAGGGATTTAATTGTCTTGCCAAGTTGATTTTTTACTTTACTCTGGAATATTATGAATATTTCAAAAGATTCATGTTTATGCTTCATAAGATAAACATATCCATACCGGCTAAAATCATCGGTAAATGTGATGAAGTATTGGTATCTGCCTCTGGCAAGAATGCTAAGAGGTCCGCAATGCAAACACTTCAAACAAGTCTATCTAATTTCCTGAATACCAAGGCTTCCACAATATTGCAAAATCAGCACTAAAATGAGTACTCGAGTATAAAATATAAGATGATGAACTCGACTAGACTTATCTGTTTCTTCAAACAGATTTCAGTTATATATATATTCATCTTAAGAGTGGTTTCACAACATATTCACGAAATATTAAAAAAAAATTACATATAACAAATGAAGACAAGCAAAACCTAAGAGATGAAGATAAGCAAGCAAAACAGATGAAGATAGCAAGCAAAACCAACTAACTTCCCCCCAAACTTATGATCTACATTGACCTCAATGGACGAAAATAAAAAAGTAGTATATAACAGGTCAAGTACTCCCCTGAATAAGTGACAACTCAGGTACTAGTGTGAGCCTCGTCGGGCGAAGTAGGTGGCGTAGGTGGCATGGTCGGAGGTATGAAGGGCCCGCCTGGGTGAAGGATATGGCCAGTCCATGCTACCAAATACTCGTGATAAAATGCGGACCGTGCGGCAAACCTCCTATCAGCATGGCGATTGGCACGGCAGATTTGCTGACGCATCTCACGACGCACACTCTCAATTACACTGTCCCACCCTGCCCGTATCTCCTGCCTCAGACTGTCGAGCAGCAGCTACAAATGGTGATCTCCCGCTGGGGGGGGTATAACATGATCCGTCCGCTCCACTGCATCAGCCTACTTCTCATCAGCAATATGGAGAGGCTTTGGGATATCCTGAAAAGGAGGAGAGCGCGCAAGTGGTTGATCCAAAACAAAACCTCGTCCTCGCGGGTGTGCTCGCGCTCCAACCCACTGGTCGAAATGAGATATGATGCGGTGATTTATAGGACCTTGGGGCACTATGTTCGGCTCATCATCCGACCAGACAACACCCGACTGGCGGCATAAAGCACAGATCAACGAGGGGTGCTTCAAGCCCATATACACGTTGTGGTGCACTATAGAATGGAACGAGTGAGAATTAGTCGACGACTTTACTATTGGTCATCGGCTAAAGTTAAATTAGTCGTTGGCTAAAGTTATGTAGTTTAGCCAACGACTAGTATACTTTAGCCGATGGCCTGCCGTCGGCTAAAGTCAAGTTTAGCCAATGGTAGTATACTTTAGCCGACGACATGCCGTCGGCTAAAGTCTTACATATTTTTTTGTGCGGAATATATCACCATCTAACACTTGAAGACTTTTTTTACAACACATTCGAAAATTACAGAACAAGAAAACGAAAAACAACAATTTTCTCTGGTTTGATCATTCAAGAAATCATATTGAAGATATGTTTATTAAATTTTAATATTAGTTATAATTATATTATGCATATAATATATCTATTTGGATGATTATGAAAATGTTTAAGAATTAGTTCGTTTTCTCGAATATTTCTTGGTGTGTGTGTGTATATATATATATGTGAATTTGACATCTTGAATTCGAGCTATATATGATGATTTTAGTCGTAATTTTTGTATGTTCTTGATAAATACAATGTGTATTATTGTTGTTATTTTTGTTATAGGATGGATAAAAGTTGGATTGGTCTGCAAAAATGGGATCCAAGGGTCATAGATGGAATGCGAGGGTTTATTCGATTTGTGAAGGAGCATGATAGTGATAGTATGATTCATTATTGTCCATGCAATAAATGTAAATGCCGCAGCAATATGTACCATTTTACACTTGATTCGTATGATAGCACTTGAAAAAAAATAGATTTTGGGATAAATATACATGTTGGATTTACCACGGTGAAAGATCGAATTCAATTATTCCCCATGATCACGGACAGTACAGTGGTAGCACATCCAATGGCCCCACAAGAAGGTTGATTGACGGCGTGTTTGGTTATTACGGCAGGGACGTATCGGCTGAAGGTCAAGAATACCATATAGCTGATCAACCAGTCATCCGAACGCCTACATTGATACCCGTTAACAGAATTTCTGTTGATAGATACAACAAGCTAATGAAGCTACAACAGACTCTTCTTTATCCTCGGTGTCACATGATGGTTCTTGATAGTGTCATAGAGACTATGAGAGTCAAGGTGGAGAACAAAACCTTGATTAAAGTTGTGGATGATTATTTGGAACTTACAGGAAAAATGCTCCCAGAAGGTCATCATCTTCCTAGTAATCACAGTAAAATGAGACGTATCCTAAAAGGTCTTGGGCTATCGTACATCAAGATCCACGTATGCATATATGATTGTGCTTTATTTTGGTGAAAGCCTAATGAAGACCTAAAGAGATGTCCGGTATGTAACACAGAGAGGTATAAGTTCACTTCTTCTGGTAAAGAGAAAGCTATGAAGGTTCTTTGGTATTTCCCTCTGAAGGATAGATTGGAGAGGCTTTTCATGTCTCCTCACACAGCCAAGGCGATGAGATGGCACGCTGAGCCTCGGGTGACTGATGAGGATATTATGATACACCCTTCTGATGGAGAGGCTTGGAAGCATATAGATAGTGAGTTTCCAGGATTTGCATCAGATGTCCGAAATTTAAGACTCGAACTTGCATCTGATGGATTCAACCCTTTTGGCAACATGAGCCTTTCGTATAGTATATAGCCGGTGGTAATGGTTCCTTACAACCTTCCTCCATGGATGTGCATGGAGAAGGAGTATAATATGTTGACTCTCTTAGTACCTGTTCCCGGATATTCAGGAAAGTGTATTGATGTTTATTTGAGACCTTTGATAGAGGAGCTGAAGTTGTTGTGGGAGCAAGGTCATCCGACGTACGACAGGTACTCACATGAGATGTTCTACTTACGTGCTATGTGTACCGGTACCATCAGTGATTTTCCTGCATGCGGGATGCTGTCTGTAATATCCGCAATTTTTGATTTTCGGTAAATTTCTTTTTCGGCCGGAGTCCGTTTTGATGACTCGCTCGTAACCGTTTCATCATTTCGAGAATGATTAATTCTGCACTTTTTGTCATCCGAGTTCATTTCGGTATCGTTTTGTTGAGTTCCGAGCTTCTTAGCGACTTTTCCGCACTTGAGTTCGATTCTTGCGAATCTCGTCCGAAACTGTTGTTTCGAGTTTCTCGTAAGTTCATTTAATGTTATTATTCATGTTGCGAGCTTTGGTTTGGTGTTTCGATCGCGTATCGTGATTTTCGGACGTTTTGGGCCATTTTCGTAATTTCCCAAAGTTTTGGGTAATTACTTCCGTTGTCGAATTCCGAGCCTTCGGGTGGTCGGAATCGTGTGTTCTATTAGCTCTTAGATTCGTCTTTGCGAGTACTTCGTAACCGTAACTTCGATTCGTATTCAGGTTCTGGTTTCGGGGTCGTTCGGATCGTCGTTGTGGTTCGGACGTAATTTTCGGTCTGTCTGGAGGGGGCTGCCCAGACCTGTGCGACACGGCCCTGAAAACGGCGCTGCTGAGCGCCGTGTCCTGCGCCGGGTTGGCCATGACTGGCAGCCTGTCGAGACACGACCGAGACACACGGCGCTGTCTGGGCCGTTTGCTGCGCCGTGTCCGGCAGGCCTATAAATATGGCCGAGCAGTCGTTTTTTTTCACTCATTTCATTCCCTATCCTTCCTGTCCGCGGATGGAGTCTTTGGGAAGTCGAAGACATGTTGTTATACTATGAATCCACGAAGTGTTTGAATTCATAAAATCAATTGATCATCACGTAACATCCTTCAATCCAGCGAATCAAGGCAAGTTTTCTTAAAATCTAGTTTTGGGGATTTTGTTCGATTTGTCCGTTTAATCCGTTTTAACTCAGAATAGTGATGTATTTGTGATTGTTAAACAATATTATGTCGAATTCCTTGCTGTTCCTCGGTTGAATCGCCGAGGATTCGTCGTTTTATTGAGTATCTTATCGACGCCTTGAAGGTGTTCGATAAAATGTCGCAAAGAGGATTCGAGCGTTCTACGATTATTCTTCCTCGTTCGTTCGTTAATTTATTGATGGTATGATGTTAGGGTCAGATTTCTCGCAAAGAATTCGAGTCGGAACCCTTCCGTTCGTCGTTTTCTTCAAGCTTTTCGATCGTGGGTGTATTCATTGTCTTCGCCGGAGAATCGTAGGTGTTCGAGGTGTCCCGACTGATCCGTGATTGTGGGAGTGTCCGGTATCAATTATCGAGGCAAGTATCTTGCCCATACATTACGTGTTTTGTGGATATTATGGTTGTTAATAGTCGATATGTGCTAAATAAATATTAATAACCTTTTTTCAAAAGAATCGGTATATTTACCATCATGGTTTTTGTAAAGGTGACCCGTGTGTGTCGGGAATTAATATGCTTAGTTGAATATGTGTGCTAGTGTCGAGTATAGAATCACCTTACTTTCTTGTGATGTCATTGCGTATGATTATGTCGTTGGTAAATGTAAAGTGTAATTCTTTTGTCAAATTATGTGCTTGGAGTCCCGTGGTTATGGATGAATATGTGAGTTTTTGTGATATCAGTTGTGTCGTTCGGTGTTGTTGAGATCTTGTGCTCCCTTGTGAATTGATATAGTTCTGGGTCGTGAGTACGTGTTGGATAATTTGGCCATTCTAGCAAGGTACCTCGACTATATATATTTTGTGTGTTTGACCTTTGAGAGTCGTGGTTTTGTAATCTGTGAATTGTTACTCTTCCACCTGGGGATGGCATGTGGCCTTTGGGGGCCGATACTAATGGGTACGGCCACGGAAGTGGACTTGGGTGCGTGTGTTGATGTTCTTCCACCTGGGGACGGTTCGACGGGACCTTTGGGGGCCGATACTAATGGGTACGGCCGCGGAAGTGGTTTCCCACCTGGGGACGGTCCGACGGGGCCTCTAGGGGCCAATACTAATGGGTACGGCCACGGGTTACCAAGTGTGGTTTCTGTGATATTGATGTTGATGTTTTGATGATTAATTGTGATATTGTCCGGAGTATCACAATGCTTTGCGCTCGGGGTCGAGAGACATTATATATCGAGTCTTGGTGCTTGGCTAGAATGGCATAAGAATAATGTGTTATGTGTAATGTGTCCTTGTTAGTGAATTGCAGTGGATGATCGGGTCGTTGGCCCTGTGTTTTGTGATCGAAATGGTTGGGCCGTGGACCCCGTATTTTGTTAACGGATTTATATTTTGGAAAAAGAACTTTGGGGCTGTGACCCTAAATGACCTTCGAGGAATTAAGAACTTTTCAATTTCAAATGTTTTCAAAACTCCCGAGATTTGGAAGTGTTTTCAAAATGCTTACTTACTTCGTTTCTACTTTCAAGACTTGAACTATTTTTAACTAAATATACCTCGGGAAGTCTTTTGTTGTATTCTCGGAATGTGTTGTGTATGGCTCGTATTTGCACTTTATACTTGCACTAGCGAAACAGTGGAGTTTTGCTAACCCCCGAGTAATCGGGGGGTGGATATCTGTATTGTGTCCAGGTACATGCAGGTTTTCGGGAGCAAGACACAGGATCGGCACGAGGGATGATGAAAAACGAATGATACTAATACACGAAGGCCAGTTTTGGGTTCAGTTAGTCGGAGTCCATTGTATTGTCTTTTCCGTTGTCTTATTGTTCGTTGTTGCAAGTATTTTACCCTTGCGTGGGTATGAGTCTGGATGAGTTTATGTATTTTTATTTGTAAGTCAGTGTCGAAAGACCAAATCGGTGTATTGGTTCGTTATTTTGATTCGTCGGTATGTAATGTAATGTGTTGTTTGGATGTCTAGCCTGGTGGATCCTCGCGGAGAGGGTCTGCGGCGTGGAATATTTCCGGTTCGATCTGGGGATGTTACAATTATGGTATCAGAGCTTAGGTTGAGGAAACCTAGGCTGTCGGGTCGAGTTATGTGTTGTTGAGTCTTGTATTGTCAGATTTTGTCTGACTGACTCGTGTCGCGACGCGTCGTCTGGGATGTCGGCCGTGATTAGTATCAAGGTGCAGCCATCATCTTCGTGCGATCTGTGGATGTAAGTCTCCCTACTACATGTTGTACCACGAGCTATACGAGCCTGTATGATTCTGTGTTATGTAGTAGTATTTGAAGGTGCATCGTGAGTAAGTGACATATATTTGTTAATTCCCATTTTGTGCTAGAATGAAGAATGATATGGCCAAATGTATCCTTGTATGAACTGTTTTTTCTTGCAAGAGCAACAACCTTGGAATTTTTAGTTTCGAAGGCTTCCGGGGAGCCACGCAAATTTTTAAAATGTTCTCCAATGGAGGAAAATTTTTGATTTTTGTATGATGACCTCAAGGTCGAAAATTTTTAAACTTCAAACTACCGATATTTCATTCTCATCTCATACTATAAGTTTTCAAAACTCGAGTTTTTAACTCAAATAAGGTCTTCAAAATATACTCAAGACGTGACTCTCGTTTGTAACTTTTTGGTTTCATGAATGTTGGTCAGAAGATGCGTATTGATGATGCTCTCGTTGTTGAGCAGTGGTGCCAGTTTTATGATTAAAATAGTAACGTGAATGTTGAGTCCATCGGTATGTATGTGTTGAGATTGTCCTCCTTATTGAGAAGTAAAATTTTCGTTTTTGTAGGATGATTTTCTTTTGATGGTTGCTTGTGAGATGTTATAATTATGTGAATCGATGACATTTAGACTCGTATGTTGTTGCTTATTTGTAACCTTCGAGTCTAGTATTACCTCATATATGTTTGCAATCGTGTTGGTGATTAGAGCAGTTAGCACAGGCTTAATACGAGCCTAGCGCGCGCTAACGTGGCGTGTTTAGCGCACGTTAAATTGTAACGCACGCTAATCAACCTGGGCAGAGGCTATGGAACCGCATTATAGCCGTTAGGTCTAACTTTTGCGGCCAATCACCTGTAGTTGTATTCTCTACGTGGTGTCTAGTGATAACAATCAAGCAGCGTGAATGTGTGTTAAGACTTTTCGTATTGCTAGGTGATATTTGATTGTGTTTGATGAATTGATAAATTATGTCTGCCGTGTGTGCTCAAAAACACTTTCCTGGAAACTTCACAAAGTTTTGACGGTTCGATTAATTGGCGGCTCCGTGTATACTTTTAAAATTATTTGGAATTGGCAAGCCGGCCTTGGATTCTCAAATAAAACCTCGATGGTATTTGAAAGAGTTGTTTTAAAGTACATGTAAACATTTTGTAAAATATTACCGTCGTTGATGTTTGTGAAGTGTTGGGAGAATTTTCGAAAATGATTTTTAACGTATTGTTGTATTTTCAAGTAATTCGAGTGAATGATTTTCAAAAATCTTTCACACCATAAAAATATTTTATTTCAAAAACCAATGCGATTTTTATTTTCAAAAAAATATAGTGAAAGATGAAAAATCTCACTCGATGTAAAGTTCAAACTCGGATTTGGAAATGTTAGAGTATGTAAGAATGATTTGATGATCTTGCATGGTTAACTTGTTAGTTGTTAACGGTGATGATGATACGTAGAGGCATGAAGACTTCAAATGATTTCAAATGAGACGGTTAAAGTATGTTGTTTACAAGTTTTGATGAAACAACCCGAGGTACCAAAAGTACTTTTAAAGTTTATTTTAAATACCATACAAATCCAAGGATTTTCAAAAGATTTCCTTTAAAAGGATACCTCGTGGATTTTCTTTTCGAGTTGTTATTGGTTACCTTGTGTGATATGTCGTGCTGAGTTGGTACTTTAGTATAATATTTTGCGAAGTCGTGCAATCGTATTGAGTGGGAATCCGCTTAGTATGCCGATGGGCAGAGGACACAGTCGTGACCACGATACTAATGGCCATGAAGATCGGATGTGGACCAAGAGGATATGGTCGAGAAGGTTGCTATTCCAGCACTTCGTTCTCGTTGTTTAGGTTTCGGGACGAAACCTCTTTTAAAGGTGATATGATGTAATACCCACATTTTTCTTTCTTTCTCTTCTGTTTCGTCCAACCGTAACGACTCGACTGTGTTCGTTGATGCTTCTGACCTGGTGTTGTTTCTCACCTTTGTCACTCGAGCGAGTTCTGATATTGTCCCAAATTGATCTATATATCGTTGTGACCTTTCCAAGTTTGGAAAATTAGTCTCGTTTTCGATCTTCCAACCCTTGGGCGGTGGAATTCAGTATTTGTTCAGCGATTGGCTCGCGTTTTGATTGATGTACCGTTGGGTTGCTCAATCATATTGATTTTCGTCCGTTGTGTTTTGTGATTGTTCGGATAATTGACTTGATTGTATTATCCATTTGATGACGCTTGTCACTTGTTGGTTTTGTTATATCCCTAACGGCGACGTCGTGTTGGTCGTTGTGGAGCGTGTTTTCACGCCGTATATTCCTTTACGTTGCTTGTAACGTTTCGGCGATGGGCGTAAGTTACGCGTTTCCTTGCGTATCTCGTTGAGTTTTCCTGGCGGGATATTGCTTCTCCCTACTTGTTTTAAGTTTCGGGACGAAACTTCTTTTAAGGAGGGTAGAATGTAATATCCGCAAATTTCGATTTTCGGTAATTTTTTTTTTCGGCCGGAGTCCGTTTTGACAACTCGCTCATGACCGTTTCGTCATTTCGAGAATGATTAATTCTGCACTTTTTGTCATCCGACTTCATTTCGGTATCGTTTTGTTGAGTTCCGAGCTTCTTAGCGACTTTTCCGCACTTGAGTACGATTCTTGCGAATCTCGTCCGAAACTGTTGTTTCGAGTTTCTCGTAAGTTCATTTAATGTTATTATTCGTGTTGCGAGCTTTGGTTTGGTGTTTCGATCGCGTATCGTGATTTTCGGACGTTTTGGGCCATTTTCGTAATTTCCCAAAGTTTTGGGTAATTACTTCCGTTGTCGAATTCCGAGCCTTCGGGTGGTCAGAATCATGTGTTCTATTAGCTCTTAGATTCGTCTTTGCGAGTACTTCGTAACCGTAACTTCGATTCGTATTCAGGTTCGGGTTTCGGGGTCGTTCGGATCGTCGTTGTGGTTCTGACGTAATTTTCTGGCCTCTGTCGAGGGGGCCGCCAGACTGCGGCGACACGGCCCTGAAAACGGCGCTGCTGAGCGCCGTGTCCTGCGCTGGTCGGCCATGACTGCAGCCGAGACACGGCCGAGACACACGGGCGCTGTCTCGGGCCGCTTCTTGCGCCGTGTCCGGCAGCCTATAAATATGGCCGAGCAATGCTTTTTTCACTCATTTCATTCCCTATCCTTCTGTCCGCTACTGGAGTCTTTGGGAAGTCGAAGACATGTTGTTATACTATGAATCCACGAAGTTTTGGAGTTCATAACATCAATTGATCATCACGTAACATCCTTCAATCCAAATAATCAAGGCAAGTTTTCTTAAAATCTAGTTTTGGGGATTTTGTTCGATTTGTCCGTTTAATCCGCTTTTAACTCGTAATAGTGATGTATTTGTGATTGTTAAACAATATTATGTCGAATTCCTTGCTGTTCCTCGGTTGAATCGCGAGGATTCGCTGCTTTATTGAGTATCTTATCGACGCCTTGAAGGTGTTCGATAAAATGTCGCAAAGAGGATTCGAGCGTTCTACGATTATTCTTCCTCGTTCGTTCGTTAATTTATTGATGGTATGATGTTAGGGTCAGATTTCTCGCAAAGAATTCGAGTCGGAACCCTTCCGTTCTTCGTTTTCTTCAAGCTTTTCGATCGTGGGTGTATTCATTGTCTTCGCCGGAGAATCGTAGGTGTTCGAGGTGTCCCGACTGATCCGTGATTGTGGGAGTGTCCGGTATCGATTATCGAGGCAAGTATCTTGCCCATACATTACGTGTTTTGTGGATATTATGGTTGTTAATAGTCGATATGTGCTAAATAAATATTAATAACCTTTTTTCAAAAGAATCGGTATATTTACCATCATGGTTTTTGTAAAGGTGACCCGTGTGTGTCGGGAATTAATATGCTTAGTTGAATATGTGTGCTAGTGTCGAGTATAGAATCACCTTACTTTCTTGTGATGTCATTGCGTATGATTATGTCGTTGGTAAATGTAAAGTGTAATTCTTTTGTCAAATTATGTGCTTGGAGTCCCGTGGTTATGGATGAATATGTGAGTTTTTGTGATATCAGTTGTGTCGTTCGGTGTTGTTGAGATCTTGTGCTCCCTTGTGAATTGATATAGTTCTGGGTCGTGAGTACGTGTTGGATAATTTGGCCATTCTAGCAAGGTACCTCGACTATATATATTTTGTGTGTTTGACCTTTGAGAGTCGTGGTTTTGTAATCTGTGAATTGTTACTCTTCCACCTGGGGATGGCATGTGGCCTCTGGGGGCCGATACTAATGGGTACGGCCACGGAAGTGGACTTGGGTGCGTGTGTTGATGTTCTTCCACCAGGGGACGGTTCGACGGGACCTCTGGGGGCCAATACTAATGGGTACGGCCGCGGAAGTGGTTTCCCACCTGGGGACGGTCCGACGGGGCCTCTGGGGGCCGATACTAATGGGTACGGCCACGGGTTACCAAGTGTGGTTTCTGTGATATTGATGTTGATGTTTTGATGATTAATTGTGATATTGTCCGGAGTATCACAATGCTTTGCGCTCGGGGTCGAGAGACATTATATATCGAGTCTTGGTGCTTGGCTAGAATGGCATAAGAATAATGTGTTATGTGTAATGTGTCCTTGTTAGTGAATTGCAGTGGATGATCGGGTCGTTGGCCCTGTGTTTTGTGATCGAAATGGTTGGGCCGTGGACCCCGTATTTTGTTAACGGATTTATATTTTGGAAAAAGAACTTTGGGGCTGTGACCCTAAATGACCTTCGAGGAATTAAGAACTTTTCAATTTCAAATGTTTTCAAAACTCCCGAGATTTGGAAGTGTTTTCAAAATGCTTACTTACTTCGTTTCTACTTTCAAGACTTGAACTATTTTTAACTAAATATACCTCGGGAAGTCTTTCGTTGTATTCTCGGAATGTGTTGTGTATGGCTCGTATTTGCACTTTATACTTGCACTATAGAAAAACATGAGTTTTTCTAAACCCCGAGTAATCTGGGGTGGATATCTGTAATGTCTCCAGTTACAAGCTGCTTTTCGGGAGCAAGACACGGATCGGCACGAGGGATGATGAAAACGAATGATACTAATCACACGAAGGCCGCTTTGGGTTCGATTAGTGAGTCCATTGTATTGTCTTTTCCGCTGTGTTATTGTTCGTTGTTGCAAGTATTTTACCCTTGCGTGGGTATGAGTCTGGATGAGTTTATGTATTTTTATTTGTAAGTCAGTGTCGAAAGACCAAATCGGTGTATTGGTTCGTTATTTTGATTCGTCGGTATGTAATGTAATGTGTTGTTTGGATGTCTAGCCTGGTGGATCCTCGCGGAGAGGGTCTGCGGCGTGTAATATTTCCGGTTTGATCTGGGGATGTTACACTGTCCGAATCTGTTATTAGTGGATATAGAGGATGTCCAGTGTGCTTGAATGTTGACTGCACAAGGTATCATTGTCGGATGTTTATCAGAATGCATCACTGTATATGACTTGAGAGGACGCATGTCTGGCGTACGGATGCTGCAGCATTTGATGGGACTGAAGAGGTTGGTGATCCACCACGGGAGTGGACTGGTGAGGAAATTTTGGTCATGCTGAATGAGTATGATTTTGGGCAGTTGAGCAACCATCCTGATATAGTAGCGGCAACTCCTGAAAGACCTGATAGGTATAAGTATTGGTCCCACAAAAGTATTTTCTGGGATCTACCTTATTAGAGTAAGTTGTCGATTAAGAACTACCTAGATGTGATGCACATAGAAAAAAATGTTTGTGAAAGTGTTGTCGGTATAGTGTTATGTTGGGAAGGGAAGACTAAAGATGGCCCTAAGGCACGCATTGGTTTAAAATAAATGAACATTAGAAAACATTTACGGTTGAAGGAAGGGAAGGGGAAATACAAAATGCTGAAAGCTGCTTACACCGTCACCCCTGAGCAAAAGGCTGAGATTTTTTCGTAGATGAAGGCTGCAAGGTATCCCACAGGATATGCTGGAAATATAGGAAGGTGTGTTAACTTCAAGGAGAACAAGTTAACTGGACTGAAGAGCCATGATTGTCGTATCCTCTTACAACATTTGTTTCCTGTGTTTATTTGACCATACTTGTCCAAACAGGTGGTCGAGCCTTGTGTATCGTTATCCAGGTTCTTTCAATAGTTATGCACTAGGGAAGTAAGGAAGTCAGATCTCCGGCTCATGCAAAAGGAGATCATTTATATCTTATGCAAATTTGAGAGGATCTTCCCACCGAATTTTTTTGATCTCATGCCTCACCTCATGATCCATCCCCCTCGCCAATTTTTACTAACAGGCCCGGTCCACTACACGCGGATGTTTCCAATAGAAAGGCAACTTGGTGAGTACAAGGACTCTGTGACTAATAAGTCCGCACCAAAAGGATGTATAGCTGAAGCATATCTTGTATGGGAGTGTGTAACATATACCAAGTTTTATTTAGGCGTGGTGGATCCCACACCCGAGCCTATGTCAATAATTCCAGTGCAATTTAATCTCTCCATCATCACCAGCGAAGTTGAAGTTCAAGGAAGATTACTCGATGGGTCATTTACAACCTTACGAGCTACGAATTGCACATTGGTGGATATTACTTAACTGTCCAGAAGTTCAATATTGGAAAGACATTCACCTTTCATGTGATGTTGTGAATGGAGACATTAGATTCCACAATGAAACATTTGCTGATTATTTCGGACAATGGGTAAGTGTTTAATTACTGTTTACTTAATTTGCTTACATAATTTACTTAATTATGACATTCACCTTAATTAATATCCAGATGACGCACATAGAAAGTGATGGCCACCCGATGTGGTCACGTGAGTTGATGCTTCTTTCGATGAAGCCTGTTATATCTAGAGTTTATTCAATGGCAAAGGTAAATGGTGTGACATTTGTATGTATCGATAGAGATCAAAGAAGAAGGTGTCAAAATTCTGGGGTTATGATTGACGGTGGATATTACGGTGTTCTTCTCGAAGTAGTGAAACTAATTTATGAAGAAGGCTTGACAGTTTACTTGTTCAAGTGTAGGTGGTTTGATACAAATTCTCAAATCGAAAAGGAGGATAATTGTGGACTATTATATGTTGATACTTCTACAAGTTGGTATGAAAAAAAAAACAAACCAAACCAAACATACCCAGTATATTCCACTCAGAATAGGGTCTGGGGAGGGAAAGATGTACGCAGACCATGTCCCTACTTTTTACGGTAGGGAGGCTGTTTCCGTGAAGACCCTCAGCTTAGTGCACAACAAAGTATAGAGTGGTATATAAAAGAAGCATATGATACGAAAAAGCTCACGATCATACCTGAGCCCATGGTTTAATTCACATGAGACTTACCTAGGGGGACTTTGGCAATTGTACTCTCGATGAACGCTGCTCTAACCGAAGAGAAGTTGACTCTGTGCACAGCTCCCTGTCATAAAAACACCACACGCAGAAGGCAGTATGATCAAATATACAGTAAAAGTAAAAAGTGTAATGCTCTAGGTCAAAGCTAATCGAGACAACCCAACCATGACACTCTCAACTACAACACTGCTCCCTACAAAAGAATCCACAACTCTGATCTGGCTCCTCCAAGAGCACCTATCAACAGTCATGGTCTCGGAAAGGTTTAAGGCCTTCAAATCTAATCTCATCTTCTCCTCCCACGTCCTACTCGGTCTACCTCTACTCCTCTCCCCGGCAACCAATAAACTCTCGACGCTCCTCAACAGAGTAGAAGCCTGCCTCCTGCGGATGTGGCCAAACCATCTCAATCTCCCTTCCCTAACTTTCGCTGAAATTGGCGCCACTTCAAGCGCGTTCCTGAAAACCCTGTTTGAGATTCTATCCAACATTGTGCGATCACACTACCAACGTAACATTCTCATTTCAGCCGCTTCCAACTTGCTCTCAAGCGACTTCTTCATCGCCCAACATTCGGAGCCATACAACATTGCAGGTCTGATTGCCGCTCTATAGAATTTACCCTTCAACTTAAGAGGGACTTTCTTGTCGCACAGGACCCCAGTCGCTGCTCTCCACCTTAGCCACCCCGCCTTGACACGATGAGTGACATCATCTTCACACTCACCTTCCTTCTGAATGATCGAACCCAAATACTTGAACTTATACGTACGGGGTACGATCTGATACGCAATCATTACCTTTACTTCTTCCTCATTGGCCTCACCACTAAAGTTACACCAGAGATACTCGGTCTTAGACCGGCTCACATGCAAGCCCTGGGATTCTAACTTAGACCTCCATAGCTCCAACTTCGCGTTCACCTCCCTCCTCGACTCCGCCACTAACACAATGTCGTCCGCAAAAAGTATGCATCATGGGACGCCATCTTGTATCCCTCGCGAAATGACGTCCAGGATTAGAGCAAAGAGAAGAGGGCTTAGTGCCGACCCCTGGTGTAGTCCTATCTCAACCGGGAAATACTGGTTTTCACCAACTGGGGTCCTAACGCAAGTCCTAGATTGGGAGAACATGTCTTGGATCACCCTAACGAACGGAAAAGACACCCTCCTGTCTTCTAGGCTCCTCCAAATAACATCGCGTGGAATGCTATCATAAGCCTTCTCTAGATCAATGAACACCATATGGAGGTCCTTACGCCGCTCTCTAAACTTCTCCATAAGGCGTCTCACGAGATGAATGGCCTCAGTCGTGGACCTCCCCGGCATGAAGCCAAATTGGTTCTCAGAGATGTCAACTTCTCTTCTAACCCTGCATTCCAGTACTTTCTCCTAAAGTTTCATAGTATGACTGAGGAGTTTAATACCCCTATAGTTACTACAACTCTGAGCATCGCCTTTGTTCTTGAAAAACGGCACGACAATACTACTCCTCCACTCCGTCGGCATCTTAGAACCTCTGAGGAGGATGTTGAACAGCTGCTAGCCATTAAACTCCAACTTCCCCCAGACAAAGCCACACCTCAATAGGGATCTGATCCGGGCCTACAGCCTTAGCTCTACCCATTTTAAATAGGGCACCCTTTACTTCCTCCTTGCTGATGCTCTCACAGGAACTAAACGAACGAGCAGAGGATAGACTAACTCCTTGCACCACCGAGTCGCTTCCCCTAGCCTCATTGAAAAGTTCAAAAAATACTTATCCCACCTCTCCTTAATAGCCACATCATTCACTAACACTTAGCCCAAATCATCCTTAATATACTTAACGGGACCCAGGTCGCGCCGCCCTCTTTCCCTAGCTTTAGATAGTTTAAAGATAGCATTCGCTCCTTCTTTGGTGTCTAGGCGCTTGTACATCTCCTCGTAAGCCTCACCTTTAGCCTTAGCCTCTATTTTCGCCACCTTGTACGCTACAAGCTTCAGGATTCTCTCCCCCCCACCACTAACCGACAAAAGCTCCTTAAAAAGCGCTTGTTTAGCCGTAACCTTCTTTTGGACCTCCTCATTCCACCACCATGCCTCCCTAGGTCCATTAGACCTGCCCGAAGAAACCCCTACCACCTTCTCACCCACACTCCTAATAGCATTGGCCATGTTGGTCCATATAAGGTTAGCATCACCCCCGGCAAAAAACCTCTTTCGCGTGTCAAAGACTCCCTGAATTCTGTCGCCTTCTCACCCTTCAGATCCTTCCAGAGAATCCTAGGTCTAGCTTCTCTAGCCCTGCTAACAACATGACCTCCCATGGATAAATCCATAGCCAGCAGCCGGTGTTGAGAAGTACGGGCCTCGCTCCGGAACACCTTGTAGTCCACGCACGCCCTAACATCACGACTGCGCAAAAGAAGGTAGTCAATTTGCGTGTTGTACCCCCCACTACCTAAGGTGATGAGGTGCTCAGCTCTCTTCTGCAAAATAGAGTTAGCAATTACCAACTCATGCGCAGTGGCAAACTCCAACAGTGCGGAACCTCCTGCATTCCTAACTCCAAAGCCGAAACCCCATGCGCACTATGGTAACCATCCACCCCCTCACCAATGTGCCCATTGAAATCTCCCCCCAAAATAATAAATTGATCGTATAGAATACACCCGACCAACTCATCTAAACCGACCCAAAAAGCTTCCTTAACAAGCACACTCAAACTAGCATGAGGGGCATACGCACAAACCACGTTAACCACCTTCTCCCCAACCACCACTCTAACGGACATAATCCTATCGTTACACTTCTTCACTTCCACGACGTTATCCTTTAGCTCCTTAGACAAAAGAATACCCACACCATTACTCGAGTTAGCAAGTCCTGAATACCACAATTTATACCTGTTCGCCTCCCTGGACTGCGCCCCCTTCCACCTAGTCTCCTGAATACAAGCCACATCAACCCTTCTCTTACCTAAAACATCCACGAGCTCCAAAAGCTTACCCGTCAAGGTACCCAAATTCCAACTACCAACCAGCAAATAGCGCGACATCGACCAACCCAAAAAAACGCAGTACGAAAAATAAAATGTGGTAGAGAAGAAAAACTAAAATATGACGAGAATGTAAAAGACAATTATAAGCAGACAAACCACAGAGAAATCACAGTAAATAATATATGTATGGCTAGCAAAAATGAAATTAAACGGAAAAGAACAATGATACCAGCCTTCGAGACGACTTGGAAAAGAGGAAGTCTTGGAGAGGGTTCCGAGTAGCTTGAAAAAAAGGGCAAGACAACCTGCAAAACAGACAGCTATATACTATATGCTATACTATTGTTAGATTGAAGGGGAGGGGCTGACTGCAGCGTTGAATTATTATTATTCCGGCGGTACGCCGGCTAAAAAATGGCCAATACTGGCGCTAAAGGAATTAGGGGTCCCGGTTCACAGGTTCGCAGGGAGGGTGCTTTCCGTCGACCCTATTCCAAGTTTAAGTCGCCGACCAGAGAGAATACAAGGTAAGAAGCAAAAATATGTAAAATGGAACATAATAGACTAGCAGATCTATAGAAACAGATCTGAAACAGAACTGACGGGCAAGATCTGCGGATAAAATGGAATCGACAGCAAATCGACTATACCGAACAGAACCAGATATCAGTCGGTAGTGATGAAGAACAGATTCCCAAATTGAAGATTTTCTTTATTTGGCAAAAGGAGATGAAGAACAGATTCCCAAATATCAGTCGGTAGTGATGAGGAACAATCGGTAGTGATGAAGAACAGATTCCCAAAATGGGTCCTCACAATAAGAACAGTCAGTTCGGAAACAATAAGATAAGAGATAAAACTTCAAAATTAATCTAAACAAAAATTAGCAAATCCCCAAAAAAAAATTCAACAAACACGTCTAGAAAAGAGACTACCAAGAATCTCCAGAACCACAAGAGCTAAATTATTTTGCAGAGATTTCAATGTCTATGGTCGTCGATAGTTTGAAGCAATAATTTGCCCCAACAAGAAATAGCACCAGATCTGCAGAAATGCGCTGAGGAGTATTCAGTATTTTTGGAAGTGTTTTGCTCTCACCTCAAAAGTAGTTAATAATCGGAATGTTGAAGAAAAACAGCAAATCAGATGTTGAAGAAAAACAGCAAGTCAAATGTTGAAGAAAAGAAATCCGTCGATAGCGAGGGTTTTTCGGAAATCAGATGTTGAATCCGAAAATTGATGATGGAGGCGAGGGTTTTTCAGAAGCACAAATCGTCGATAGCGAGGGTTTACTACCTGTTTACTACCTCGATGACTTGGTAAAAAAGGGAGCATGGAAGATCGTAAATCATGTGGCTACGAGAAATATATATAGTGCGGCTACACTTGGACAAGCAGTCGATAAGGATGACAACGAGGCATATTAAGAGACAGATACAACTAATATTCCACCATCCTTCATAATACTACTGAATAATGTTGTAGAAGGTTGAGTGGTTCAGCTACATGGTGAAGAACGTGGGTTCATAGATGTAGGTACAGATGAATTATGTGCAGACTCTGCTGAAGATGATGAGGACGAGTTCAGACATATGCTTCCAGTTATCAACTCCGACACAGAGACAGACTCAAGTGGTGATTCTGACTACGAACCTTAGAAGGACATATGTCATATTATTTGTAAAAGTGGCCTTAATATTGATATTGTTTGCCGCTCGAACGAATCAAAAAAGTGATATTATTACCTGATTTTTTTATTTTGTTATATTCATTGTTCCATTTATGTTTTTCTCAAATATAAACTATTATATATATATAATTATTTATAATAAAATTAATATTATATATATATAAAAAAGTAAATATATATATAAAATATATTATTATATAAAAACTATATAAATTAATATACAAATATATAGTTATATATATAATATAAATATATTTATTAAAAATTAAAATAACAACACTTTAGCCGACGACAGCTGTCGGCTATAAATATAATTTTTATTAAACATATTTACAATTAAATTTATAAATATAAAAAGTGATAAAATTTATATACAGATAAATATATATTTATAAATATATACTCTTAATCTAATTCAAAGAACTTCAAATTAATATTCTTATATATATATATATTTATAAATATATTATTTATAATTAAATTCCAAGAATATAAAATATTTATATATATTAAAATTAGATTAAAATATTTGAATGATAAATATAACCCAGTGGCAAAATGCCATTTCAATTATATAAACGGCCCGGGTTCGAACCCCGGCAGCCACTGGGTCATTTTTTTTTTTTTGGAATTTAGTTTAGCTGACGGCTGTCGTCCGCTAAAGTGTTGTTATTTTAATTTTTAATAAATATATTTATTATTGAATATATATAAAATTTAATTATATAAAAGTGATAAAATAGGCTCGTGTCATAGTGTTCTATATTTCCAAAAACATTCTAGACATGCAACCCGTTCGAGCCATTCGACACGACCCGTGTCATGGTGGCTCATTTTTTATTTTAGCCGACGGCTGCCGTTGGCTAAAGGTGGTTGGATTTAAAGTTTAGCTGACGATTCTTGCTGTCTTCGACTAAAGTGACATTACAAATAAAAAAAAAAGGGATTCATCTTCATTCTTCATTCTTCCATCTTCCTAACCCTACACCCCTCTTCCTCAGCCAGCCGTCCCATCCGCTGCCGCCAGTCCGCTGCCCCGCCTCCATCCTCCGTCCGTCTGCTGCCGTCCGCTGTCCCGTCTATCTCGGAACTGCTGCCCCGCCGCTCCGCCTGCTTTTTTGGGATAGCCACACTTGGGAGCAAATAACTGAAATCAACGGCCTCTGGATATGCAAGTTTTTTTGTCTTCCGATCAGCAATCTTCGTTGCTATCTTCCCTCGAACAAGGTGATTCCATCATTATTATGCACTTATTTTTTATTGAAAACTACTGAACATTGAGCTTATAGTTGGGAAGAATTTACGCTTCGTTTAATTGGATGCAGATGGCTATTTAGCTGAAGTCTCGCACAATCAGGTATTGGTTTACACTTAATAATTTAATCTGGTTTGCATTTTTAGTTTTGATAATTTTTTGGAATAGAAAATTATTTTTCCCCATGAGCTCTTGTTAACTGGTGGTTTCAATGTAGCACGAGCATTGTAGTTTAGTCATACTTATCGGAGTGTTTGTTGTATAATCTATCATATCTGCATGATGAGTTTCTAGATTAGCTGTATTTGCCATTAAGAGACTCTACATACTATTTTGTTTATATATGTTGAGGCATTAATCCATAATGAAAATTGCCTCTGACCACTAGATGAACACTGAATATATGCTCTGTGTGACAAATGGTTGTTTGATTTAGTTTTTAGTTTTGATAATTTGATGGAATACATTAATTTTTCTTCTTCTTCTTTTTCTGGTGAGCTGAAAGTGTCTGTATCCCTGATATGTATATAGGAAATCAATAATTAATGACAATTGATATTGGTTTAGGGCCCTTCGGTATTTCTCTCTTTGCCTCATTAGAAATTTTTGCTTTTTAATTTCTGTTTCGCTTCCTCTGCCGTGGAAAATTGGGGCTTCCTGCATCTGATATTTAATTTTTGTTTTTAATATCAGTTCTTAAAATGTTTTTATTTATTATTTCTGTTTTAACTTTTAAGTTTCAGTTTTTACTTCATAATATCTGTTCTTAATATGTTTTTATTTATAATTTTTGTTTCCGTCCTGCCTTGTCCCGTCCGTCTTTTGGTGTGTTTTTGTCGAATTATGCTGTATTTAAGCACGATTGTCTGTGTTTCTTGTGGAAAATTGATTTGTGCACAAACGAAGTGGTGTAGTTGCTCTGAGCTTGAATGGCATGTGAGTTTCTATTTAGGGTTTATGTATAAAAATAATTGATTTCTGTGGTTGAATTTGTACAGATTAAATGGACAAAATTAAGAGACTAGCATGTGGTAAGAAAAAATCGAAGACTCCGGAGTCGGTGGATAGTTCCGCAGCTTCCAATCATGCGGATCCTGTCGGTAAATATTTGGATAAAAGTAACAGTCGCATACGTGAGCTCGTAGAGAATAGTGGACTGAAGTTTAAGGATGGGAACTTGTATCCGGCGGATGACGCACATACTATTGCGAGGCGCTTATCGTATCAGACTCCCAGATCGCGGACGACCCCCACTAATGTCGAGACGACTCAGCCTTCTATGCCTCCTATACACCGTATTCCCTCCCCTCCTCCTACATCTGGGACCGGCCGATCTACACCGAGCACGTCATCCGAGGTGCCTTCCGGTCCGCCGTCGACTCTATTTATGCCTCCTATGGTACCATCGATTCCAGGGGTCGATGAGAATGGAGTCCGCCGGCCATATAGCTTGGTTAACATGACGGAGGCATATGTTGTAACACCCCCAAATCCTATTGAGTTATTACAATGCCGTGGACCCCAGGCCAGGAGATCCACCAGGCGAACATGATTAAAATACATCAAATTAACCAACAAGGGAGATCGCAGTCCCTACTATGATATCCGACACAATATTCCTATAAGGAATTTCAACGACGACGATGGGCCTACATGGCAAAAATAAAAATACAACAACATCCACGAGCATCTACTCGGGTAATACATAATGACAATGACTGACAAACTGGAGAGCACTCCAACTGATTGACTAACGTGAACATCTCGGACTAGTATCGCTCGAATGCCTCGTCGCCTTCATCATGACTCTGTGTCTCAACTCTCTCCTCGCAAGCACCTAAAACATGAAAACATGTTCCGTCCCCACGAGGTCAGTCATTCAGATAATGAACATCAAATACATGTATAACATGATATGCATCCAAAGGTAGAATGAAGCGGTACAATGATAATAATAATACGAGATGCTCACAAACCAAGGTAAGAACCGAGCATTCGTGAAACACTATGCCCATGGCATACTTTTAATACCTGTTCAATATATTAGAACATAAGTGCCTAACGGCGAATCAGCAATACAGAACAACACAATGAATTACACGAATATGAATCCAAACCAGAACTGAATTAAATATGAATCGCAATGAATTACATGAAGATGAACCAAACCAAAACTGAATTAAATATGAATCACAATGAATTACATGAAGATGAACTAAACCAGCCCGAAACTGTAACAATGAAGGCCGAAGCCACGGCACGAAGCCGTATCAAAATGAAACCATCCAATGGTCGTTGACCTACTGGGCTGTAGGTGTTGGGGGAAACAACCGTGAAGGTTCAGGCCCCACCAAACTTACCCCATAATGAAACCATCCAATGGCCGTTGACCTACTGAGTTGTAGGTATTGGGGGAAACAACCGCGAAGGTTCAGGCCCCACCAAACTTACCCTATAATGAAACCTAGCCGAGACTAGTCTCCAAAACATAATTAATCACAAACGGCAACGATCCCAAGATTACCGAGTTTACGAGAATGATAGTGTGCTGCCTTGAGTCGGCCAACACGACAATAATGACTCACGGGCACCGTCCTCGGCGGTCCCAATTCAATACCTCGATTACCTTAGAATGGTCAATCGATAGCAACGACACAACGGATGGTAACTATCCTCGACAGCCCCAATTCAATACATCGATTGCCTTAGAATGTCCAACCGATAACAATGATGCAGCGGATGATTCAATAACTCGATTGCCTTAGAATGGCCAACCGATACCAATGATCCCATGAGTGATTGAGCACCTCAATTGCCTTAGAATGGCCAATCGATGACAATGATACAATGAATGATTGAACACCTCAATTGCCCTTAGAACGGCCAATCGATGACAATGATACAATGAATGCCTCAGCACCTTTAATCGGTTACCGACGACGAAGATGAGAACGAATACGACAATGCCTTCAATCGACCAACACAACATGAATGACAGGGTGCCAACATTAATAACAATGATTACAACAATGTCTTAGATCGACATTAATATTAACAACAATAATCGATACATCGATACCGCGAACCGGCTATCGACAATAATATTAACAACGAGTATCCCAATGCCATGAACCGACCATTAATGAACAATAATAAACATTTGGCATAATTGCCTAAGAGTATCGTATCGAACGATCCCTTAATATCAATGAACTTATGAAGAGACTAAGTATCGGAATGATACAACATATTCATACACATATATGATAATATTAATCTCACTGACTAGTACAAGTATAAAATTTGCCTTAATCCGAAGGCAAGAAAGTCCTTCCACGATCAACGTCCTTAGTGGAATTGTCGGCCGCTCGAACAACCTTGAATAACACAAATACAAACGATTCGCTTAAAATACGAATCAAGCATGATCACAACCAACTCGAAAGTCGATACAATAATACCCAAACTCATTGAAGCAATTCAACAAACACGTTGTAGACAACCTCCAATTGCTTACAACTAATCTTGATTATAAAGATTCCCAACCTCCATTGAATGATTCAATCCAACAAAACATCTTATTAATACCATTAATCACCAATAGGAATACTTCATTCGAGGTTACGACAACATCTAGTTGAAAACCCTCAAAATTCTAAAGTCAACACCCAAGTTGTTCTTGAACAATTCCAAATATTTACAATTTCCGCAAATTACATCAATGAATCCATAGAAATACATATATCCAAGGTAGATAATCCATATCTAACATATTCCAACATAATATCAAGCTAACTTGAAGAGATCGGAAGTAAAACACTCAAATTACGAAATTCTAGATCCAAGAGATGTTTACCTTGATTTGGTATGTTGGAAAGGATTGAATGATGATTAATCAAACTTAGAAGCTTGAAAATGATGATAGGTGGTTCCAGATCGAAGAACCCTCCGCGAATCGCCCAAAATTGCTCGAAAACACCCAAGGAAAGAAGAGGGATGAAGAAATGACGAAAATGGACTGAACTGTCCTATTTATACTGAACCCAGCTTAGCGCGCGCTAGGTACTGATATTAGCATGCGCTAGCGGGTTCACCGGACAGTCCAGTGAGATCTGACTGCCTCGTTAGCGTGCGCTACGAACTTGGTAGCGTGCGCTAACACCTTTCCATTAGCGTGCGTTAACCAAATGTTAGCGTGTGCTAACTGATGTTTGATACCCAACAACTGGAGTCCAGAACCTACTGTCCTCTGCCCCTCTCGCGTTAGCATGCGCTACACTTATGCCTTAGCGTGCGTTGCCAGCACAATTAGGATATGCTACTTACCACTCGTAGCGTGCGCTACGAATTTCCCAAATCAGCCCAGTACCTTCTGGACTGTCATACGCACTTGCGCTAGCGTGCGCTAATACTGAGCTATAGCGTGCGCTACCTGTACTCCATTAGTGCGCGCTAACAAGAGTATGTAGCGTGCGCTATCTCACACACACATCACCAAAATATGATGACAATGATGAAAATATTCTCGTCTCGATCTCAACCAGTGATGAATGACGAATAACAACTGACACGATTCTGAAATACGCCAAATGGTGAACACAATTGAATGAATATGACTGATGAATGATTATTATTGGGCGAAAAATTCTGAGTGAAAATTACTGAATGATAATCAATGAATTCGCAACTGGGTATTACATACTCCCCTCCTTAAAAAGAGTTTCGTCCTCGAAATTGAGGGTAAACAACTCGGGATGTGAAATATCCATTACGATCTGAAAACAACCTCCCCATGAATACTCCTTAATGCGAACCACTTCGCCTGCACAACTGGGCCAATCCGATGACTCGTAACACCGGCGCACACCCCGCCCATCGGCAATAAACGCCCAAGCAAACGCTGATTCACCCCTCAAAAGAAAAACAACAATGCACATATGACCCTCGGGACCATATCAATTGCACGCCCAAGTCCTCCTGACTTGGCATCTCGAATTCACAGTAAACAATTACTCAGATTAACATGAAATCTCGGGTCCAACACCTAAGGGTAGAAATCCCAACGAATGACCCAAATCTCAAGATTCTCAATTACCATAGTTACAAGTTAAATCGACAACAGATGGTTCACAACCACAATACTACGATGCAAATTAAGTTAAATACTAATCCGGAAGACATGGCTACATTTCAAATGTACCCCACATCGATATCCTCCAGATCATCGATCCCCTCGATCTCATCGATTCAAGGAAGACCCAAATCTGAACTCACCGCTTAACATGATCCCGAAAGGTCACAAAAACGAGAGTGACTAAGATGAATGATAAATGACTAGAAATCCGACAAGGATCAAGAATGACTCACCGAGGTGAATTAATAACGTAATGAGTGATAGCTCAAATGAAGTGATTGGAACCATTGTTCCTCGTGAATTGAATGATCAGTCTGATAACCACAAGTCTCAACATGATTGATGTATGATGAATGAATGAACGACAATGAAATGAATGATTATACTATTATCGAGCAAGATTTAACTTGTTCGAAACCGGTGATGAACGTCCTTACCTCAGGCTCTCGAAGCCTGATAGGACCCATATGATGATGCACGGGCTGGAGTAACAAAACCACTCGAGGCTTGTGAGCCTTCTCGAGATTTACCGGCACTAGAACTCCTGCAGTATTTCCGTCGGTGTCCCTGCCTCCCACCCAGAAAACAAACGATAGCTGGCACCGTACACCGAGTACTAACATGCCCTGCTGAATCACAGTTAAAGCGAACAACAGTTGAACTCGTCGTCTGAAATGAAAATGCTTTCTCAGCATGAAGACGGCTAAAAAATGACCTCTTGGGTGCCGGATCCCGATGTCCCTCTGAATGAACCGACCTCCCAGACCTCCCACCAGAAGAAGCCGAAGGATGCCTCCGAGTAAGCTCCTTGATCAAAAGCTCTGCTCCAAGAGCCTTCTCGATGAACTCACTAAGTGAATTACAATTGGGATTGAACAACTGCATCCTCAACTGTGGATTTAGTCTCTTGCTAAAATATTTGATCTTATCCACTTCAGTACGGATAACAGACGAAGCAAACTGAAGTACTCCCTGAAACTTCTCAGCAATGACAATAACACCCTTGTCCTCGACGGGTTCGGGGTTTAAAACCCCTGATAACTTGGCTTTACGAACTGGAGCCGGATAATACCTCTCTAACATGAGAGTCTTGAACTCGCTCCAAACACAATCACGATCAGTGGGTTTCACAGAAAATCACCACGAATAAGCGCCCTTACTCAAGTAATAAGCTGCTACTGCCACTTTACTCTCTTCCGGACACTGAACCATGTCGAAGAGTTTATTAAAATGCTCAAGCCAATGAACAATATCAGCTGGTTTCGACGAACCCTCAAAGGTAGGCGGCCTCTGACAGCTCTATCCATACTGAAGTAGGAAGGCCACATGATAATTATAGATCCCGCATGAATATGGTATTATGATTATGTTACAGAATGATAATAATGAGCATACACGCTTATCATAATGAATGCATTAATAATGCAGTAAAATGATCGTCAACATGACGCCGGAATATGCTAAGATCGCATGAAAGGTCAGGTGAGGTAACATGATTATCTGATGAAATTCCTGAAATGATTATCTTGAATAGGTTAACAAAATTGATAATTCGATCCACAAGATCAACAACTGAGCAATGAGATTGACTGAGTGATTAATGAATTAACATGATCGACAAGATCAAAAATGATGATTGAGTATTGTTGACTGATGAATGAGTTGATCCTTAACGCTTACACATGTCACACGTATTCCGAAACAATTAGTCATGAATCAATTGTAACATTAATGCCACATATAGTTTTCAACAACATGTACAAACAATGACATAATGAATGTATGAACATAAAGAGAATCGAGTCCTTACACAGGTCATACGAAGCTTCGATGTCTCGCGATACTAGTCTTCACTGACGATGACTCGATGAATGAATGACTCGTGCAGTCGACAAATATCACGACTCACAAAACCCGACTGTCCAGATTGTCATAACCTGACAGTCCCACTACTACCGCATCGGTAGAGCCACATAACTCATATATCAGGGTATCTCACAGCCCAACGCTCTGATACCAACTTCTGTAGCACCCGCAAATCCTATTGGGTTATTACAGTGCCGTGGACCCCACGCCAGGAGATCCACAGGCGAACATGACTAAAATACATCAAATTAACCAACAAGGGAGATCACAGTCCCTACTATGATATCCGATAAGGAATTTCAACAACGACGATGGGCCTTCATGGCCAAAATAAAAATACAACAACATCCACGAGCATCTGCTCGGGTAATACATAATGACAATGACTGACAAACTGGAGAGTACTCCAACTGGATGACCAACGTGAACATCTCGGACTAGTATCGCTCGAATGCCTCGTCGCCTTCATCATGCCCCTGTGTCTCAACTCTCTCCTCGCAAGCACCTAAAACATGAAAACATGTTCCGCCCCCACGGGATCAGTCATCCAGATAATGAACATCAAATACATGTATAACATGATATGCATCCAAAGGCAGAATGAAGCGGTACAATGATAATAATAATACGAGATGCTCACAAACCAAGGTAAGAACCGAGCATTCGTGAAACACTATGCCCATAGCATACTATTAATACCTGTTCAACACATTAGAACATAAGTGCCCAACGGCGAATCAGCGATACAGAACAACACAATGAATTACACGAATATGAATCCAAACCAGAACTGAATTAAATTTGAATCGCAATGAATTACATGAAGGTGAACCAAACCAGAACTGAATTAAATATGAATCACAATGAATTACATGAAGATGAACCAAACCAGCCCGAAGCTGTAACAATGAAGGCCGAAGCCACGGCACGAAGCCGTATCAAAATGAAATCATCCATTGGCCGTTGACCTACTGAGCTGTAGGTGTTGGGGGAAACAACCGCGAAGGTTCAGGTCCCACCAAACTTACCCCATAATGAAACCATCCAATGGCCGTTGACCTACTGAGTTGTAGGTGTTGGGGGAAATAACCGTGAAGGTTCAGGCCCCACCAAACTTACCCCATAATGAAACCTAGCCGAGACTAGCCTCCAAAACACAATTAATCACAAATGGAAACGATCCCAAGATTACCGAGTTCGCAAGAATGCTAGTGTGCTGCCTTGAGTGGGCCAACACGACAACAATGACTCACGAATGGGCACCGTCCTCAGCGGTCCCAATTCAATACCTCAATTACCTTAGAATGGTCAATCTATAGCAGCGACACAACGAATGGGAACTATCCTTGACAGCCCCAATTCAATACCTCGATTGCCTTAGAATGGCCAACCGATAACAATGATGCAACAGATGATTCAATACCTCGATTGCCTTAGAATTGCCAACCGATACCAATGATCCCATGAGTGATTGAGCACCTCGATTGCCTTAGCATGACCAATCGATGACAATGATACAATGAATGATTGAACATCTCGATTGCCCTTAGAATAGCCAATCGATGAAAATGATACAATGAATGCCTCAGCACCTTTAATCGGTTACCGACGACGAAGATGAGAACGAATACGACAATGCCTTCAATTGGCCAACACAACATGAATGACAGGACATCAACATTAATAACAATGATTACAACAATGTCTTAGATCGACATCAATATTAACAACAACAATCGATACATCGATACTGCGAACCGGCTATCGACAATAACATTAACAACGAGTATCCCAATGCCTTGAACCAGCCATTAATGAACAATAATAAACATTTGGCATAATTGCTGAAGAGTATCGTATTGAACGATCCCTTAATATCAATGAACTTATGAAGAGACTAAGTCTCGGAATGATACAACACATTCATACGCATATATGATAACATTAATCTCATTGACTAGTACAAGTATAAAACTTGCCTCAAACCGAAGGCGAGAAAGTCCTTCCACGATCAACGTCCTTAGTGGAATTGTCGGCCGCTCGAACAACCTTGAATAACACAAATATCAACGATTCGCTTAAAATACGAATCAAGCATGATCACAACCAACTCGAAAGTCGATACAACAATACCCAAACTCATTGAAGCAATTAAACAAACACGTTGTAGACAACCTCCAATTGCTTACAACTAATCTTGATTATAACGATTCCCAACCTCCAATGAATGATTCAATCCAACAAAACATCTTATTAATACCATTAATAATCCAATAGGAATACTTCATTCGAGGTTACGACAACATCTAGTTGAAAACCCTCAAAATTCTAAAGTCAACACCCAAGGTGTTCTTGAACAATTCCAAATATTTACAATTTCCGCAAATTACATCAATAAATCCGTAGAATTACATGTATCCAAGGTATATAATCCATATCTAACATATTCCAACATAATATCAAGCTAACTTGAAGAGATCGGAAGTAAAACACTCAAATTTCAAAATTCTAGATCCAAGAGATGTTTACCTTGATTTGGTATGTTGGAAAGGATTGAATTATGATTAATCCAACTTAGAAGCTTGAAAATGATGATAGGTGGTTCCAGATCAAAGAACCCTCCGTGAATCCCCCAAAATCGCCGAAATCACCCAAGGAAAGAAGAGGGATGAAGAAATGACGAAACTGGACTGAACTGTCCTATTTATACTGAACCTAGCTTAGCGCGCGCTAGGTCCTGATATTAGCGTTTCACCGGGCAGTCCAGTGAGATCTGACTACCTCGTTAGCGTGCGCTACGAACTTGGTAGCGTGCGCTAATGCCTTCACATTAGCGTGCGTTAACCAAATGTTACCGTGCGCTAACTGATGTTTGATACCCAGCAACTGGAGTCCAGGACCTACTGTCCTCTACCCCGCTCGCGTTAGCGTGGGCTACACTTATGCCTTAGCGTGCGTTGCCAGCATAATTAGCGTATGCTACTTACCACTCGTAGCGTGCGCTACGAATTTCCCAAATCAGCCCAGTACCTTCTGGACTGTCAGCCTCACTTGCGCTAGCGTGCGCTAATATTAAGCTATAGCGTGCGCTACCTGTAATCCATTAGCGCGCGCTAACAAGAGTATGTAGCGTGCGCTATCTCACACACACACCACCAAAATATGATGAAAATAATGAAAATATTCTCGTCTCGATCTCAACCAGTGATGAATGACGAATAACAACTGACACACAATTCTGAAATACACTGAATGGTGAACACAATTGTATGAATATGACTGATGAATGATTATTACTGAGCGAAAAATTCTGAGTGAAAATTACTGAATGATAATCAATAAATTCACAACCGGGTATTACATATGTGTTCTAGGCGTGGCCTGAGAAAATGATTTGGCGGACATGTCGGATATCTAAGACGAAGTTGTACGTGTCGCTTGCGGAGCTTGAGAATGAGGAGGGTCATACCGAAGACGAACCGAAAAAGTAGAAGAAGACTCGTGGCCAATCGAAGGGTCTATCACTTGACGCATATGTTTCAAAAAAATGGTCGTCACAAGATAGCAGTAGATGAAAAGTATCGACGACCCATTTTTGGCTTCGGATGCTTGTACGGCATATTGCCGTAATATTGGGTTTTTCATACGCGATAGAGTTCCGGTACTGTGGGCTGAGTGGAAGGATGTGCCACAAAGTGTGAAGGATGCATTGAATAATGCTATGTCGGTAAGTTTATCTCAATTCCGAACGCTACTTTATGTATTTAAATTCGGAAAAAATTTAGTAATATATATTATATGTTAATTGTAGGTTTGGTTCGAGGTTCCTTCTTTCCTACTACATACTTGGTGTGATGAGGTGCAAACAACCAAGTAAGTAATTTTCACAATACGTAGTTGAGTAATTACTCGAGAAATTTTTGCATCATTTTAGTTATTGTTAAAAATATATATTTGTCAAATGTTTTAATAATTTATTTATTAATACAAAATAATTTATAATTTAAAATTCACAACTTGTATAAATGGAAGGTAATTTGATTGATAAATTTAAACATGGTAAACATTTTAATTTACTTGTAATTATGAGTATTATAACACACTTTTAGAATATACATAAAACATTATAATATTAATTATACATAAAAATAATAAAACTAACACATTAACATTATATAATCATACACAAACAACAAATATAAAATGACATGTAACATAATCACTAAACATAAATCTTAACATTCAACTGCATAATAACAACTGTATACACACAACAGATTATTTATGAATAACATAATAAACAAATAACATTATGAATTAGAGTAAAACAATAACACAATCACAGTAAATAAATACATAAAATTTACAAAATACTTTAAAAATATATTTGACTAATGTTTGATTATTATTTATAAATGTTTGTTATAGGTACAAATCTTGAAAAAATGAGCTACACATGTTTTGGTTAGCTTGGGGTAATTCGCACGAGGCTACTCCCGAGGAGTTCAAGTACCGGGAGTACAAGTGGAGGTGGCTATGCGCACATTTTAGCGACCTGGACTATATTGTATGTAATCGAGCTCTAAATATTGTCGTAATGTTATTGTTGTTTAAAGATATGTAACATATATGAAACTTACTTGTGATAATTTTTCTCCTTGTTAAATGAAAATTACATGTTTCTATGAGTAGGCGAGTAGTTCAACCAACACTGTTAGCCGTAAGGGTTTGACGGAGCACCACAACTTAGGTTCACGGTCGTTAGCGAGAGTTTCGCCCGAGGCCACTTCTGATGAAATTGTGGTGAATGCCTTTGTCTACGTGACTCAGAAGGCATATCCCAACTATCCGGATAGACTTGTAAGTTGTAAATGTATCCTAACCATTTTAATACTACTATCAGTCTTTACCTCTGAACTTTATTAATATTCAGTTACTTTTTTTGTTCCCACTTAATTAGGAGGGAGTGATTGAGGAGTCTGAGAGGATGTTGATAGAGATAGCGAGGGAGGAGCATCCGGATTTGGACGAGAGTAGTCTCGAGTTAGCACGCCGAGAGATCGATCCGGCCGATCCCTACATTAGGGCAATGGTGTGGGCTAACATTTTCCCTCCTAAAGGGAGTCATCACCGAACGCCGATGATGGGAGCTGAAGGCACCGGATTATTGAAGAATACTATAGGGTTTCAGCGCAATCAAAGGGGCAACACTCAAAAGGCCTATTTGGAGAAACAATTGAGGATCGAGAGGGAGCTCCGAGCTGAGAAGCAAAGGAAGTCTCAAGACTAGTTCCAGAAATTCCAAGAGGAACAAAGGAAGGTTCAACAAGAGATGTTAGCTCAGCAGCAGGCCATGATGCAGTATATGATGTCATTGAGTCAGACCGTGTGTCAATCGGGAGTTTCGGTACCGCCACCACTTCAATTCTTCAATTCACAAACACCCACCCCCCTCTTCTTCACAGCCTCGGGACGACGACATGCAAGACGGTAGTAATCCTTCTTCTATCTTTAATAATTTGACGGATTTTTGAGGATTTTAGTTGTCATTGTAGTAGTTCTTTTGCTAAATATTTTTTATTTAGACTCGTATTCGTTAACGTTGGTGTTTATAGTGATTTTGTTGATGTTGCTACATGACATGTTGATATGGTTGGTATTTAAATTATGCTTTTCGTAATTGATTTATGTTGATTATGATGTATGGTGGTGTATTGTACATTTGGAATAACAGGTTATCTGAACAGGTTTGGTGATTCCGAAATCTGAATTTTTTTTTCAGTGGACTTTAGCCGACAACATTTGCACAGACCGTCGGCTAAAGTATTTATTTTAAAAAATAAAATAAAACACTTTAACCGACAACTATGTAACCGTCAGCTAAAACCTATACATTTTAGCCGACGGTAACTTTCCATCGTCGGCCAAAATGTAGACTTTAGCCGACAACGATGTAACCATCAGCTAAAACTGGAACTATTTTAGCCGACGACCGCGTAACCGTCAGCTAAACTCGAACTTTAGCCGACGACCTTCTCTATTTGCTGTCGGCTAAACTTTAGCCGACCGACCTCGGCCGACCGACTTTTAGCCGACAACTGACTACTTTAGCCGATGATTTTCGACTTTTAGCCGACGACTTTTTGCTGTCGACTAAAGTATAAACATTAGTAGTGCATGGACCTAAATCAAATCTGATATTGGAGGTGATGGCATAAAGTAATTGGGCGCGAGGTAGCAGGACCGATCATATCTGCGAGGTAGGGTCTCTCCTCGAGCATATAAAGTATAACCAGGCTCGTCCTAGAGACTGAGGCGCGAGCTTTTGAAGAAGTAAGCTTCGGATCCCGGAACACCTGTTTCCCAAACAATCTAGTGATCCAGTGCCTCTAATATAGCCTCTCTCGTGAGGCTACCCAACACCGTCATGTAGGCCAATTCACTGACCTTAGGTAACTAGTACAAACATCGAGTCGCAACCGTAGAAAAATCAACCGTCTGACCTCAGACAATAACCTCTGTACGAATATCCGGTCTCCCTAGTATTTGCCCGCCATGCACGTGATATTGCAAAGCGTGAATATAGAATTCGTCCACTATGGATATAACGGTCGGTTCGGGCTGTGCGGCGAATCGTGTCCAGCCCATCTCGGTGATCATCGGTAATAGCTCTCCATCTTAATGGGTAGGAGTGAATCCCCTCTCAGGCATGATAGGTCTCGGGCAAATCCTCTCGTGAATATTCGTTGAACCTCTGGGTCCGTGAAATGATGGAATTGGCCCTTGACGGGGACTTGAGAGGGCGGATTCGGTGCTTGACTTGACGACTGCTACCCCCGTAAAGAATATGGTTGAGTCGCGGCTAGGGCAGAACCTGACTTTCTTGTACGAGACATCACGAGTTCCTGGACTTGGATGACAGATGAGAATGAAAGACGAAATATAACCAGAAGAACCCATTTGGATCGTGGAGAAAATATAGAACCCGATGTTTTTCGACTACATAAGAAGGTCTGAGGCCGCGCCCCTTTTTATTGTGTTGCTCCCGATTTTACTTAAAAAAGAACCTTCTGTAAGTGCCGCAGCCCGGAGTAAGTGTGCCGCGGCCCATGGTACAGAAAGTTCGGGGCACGGTGGGGGGGTCTAGGTGTGCCGCGGCCCGGAGTAAGTGTGACGCGGCCCATGGTACAGAAAAATTAGGGATCGGGAAGGTGTAGGTGCGCCGCGGCCCAAAGTAAGTTTGCCCTGGCCCATGATACAAAAAAATCGGGGCTCGAGTAAGGTCTAGGTGCGCCGCGGCCCTTGCTGGGACTGATCTCTGAAGTAATTTATGCGAATAATCTTTCAGCTGTATCTAAAAACCAAGTGAGAATAACACGATATGGCGAAAATACTGAAAAAACTAGACTACTAAAATGATAAAAATATAAGAACATAAAAGTAAAAACTACTACTACTACTCGGGTTGCCTCCCGAGAAGCGCTAAGTTTACCGTCTTCAACCAGACCCTGTGAGAATTTAATTAGCAGTGGATAGGGTGATTGTGAACTTTTGCGCATCTGTCGGATCACCATTGTAGATTTTCAAACGCTGGCCATTGACCTTGAATTTCCAATTCTCGCATTCTACTTCCACCGCGCCGTGAGGAAACACTTGAACCATAATGAAGGGCTCCGACCATCGTGAACATATTTTTCATGGAACAACCGTGTTGGCCACTAAGTATACTGGATACAGCTTGGAAGGTGTTTTAAACAGCAAGCTGTACTGATTTTAAATCTGAGTGCCTAGCGGAAGTCTTAAATAGTAAGTTGCTGTGGATACAGTAACTCGATGTGTAGTGTATACTTAAATAATCATAGTTTAATAAAACAGTAAAGGCAGAAGGTAAATAACACAGTATTTAAAATGGTTCGAGGTAAACCCCTCTACGTCCACTGGTCCTCCACACAGGAGTAAAAAGTTTATTATAATTACTGCGTACACAACTATGTAATTACAACAACACGTAATTAATATATCGTTCACACAGATTGATATAAAGATCTTAGCTTCAACCGTTCACACAGATTGGTTTGAGCTAACACTTGACTGACTTCTTCACACACAGTTCTGAAGCTTCGTCTTCTTCGATGCAATTCCTTCACACAAAGTTACGGAGTAGCAAAGATTCTCAGTCCACACAGGGCTGATGAGTTTGTTCAAAGATTAGAACAATATATGAACAACAGCTTTGACTTTCTGAGCTTCTAGCTGATGATGTGTTGTTCACTGTTTGAGCACTGTATATCTCTTATATCTGAGTTGCAGTGAGTTTTGGAGATATGTTTTGCTCTGATATATGATAATAACTTCGTAAGCTTTTTGTAAGTGGTAACTGCGTAACTGATCTTCAATGCCTTGATGAGATATATATAGTTTGCTGAAAATATATCCGTTGAGATATATCCATTGAGCAAGATTCCATTTCAACGGGATGATGTGTTTGAATAAAACACGATCCGAATTTTGCGGGTTTTGAAGATCTGTTGACTTACAGTATTTAAATACTTTATCCTTTAGTATTTAAATACTTCTTTATCAACGGGACTTGACTTCTAGTGAATACTGAAGATTCCTTCTTTGTCCTGTTGAGAGCTGTATGGAAGGATCACTGTATTGTTAATTCGAGACAGTTTCCATACTTAGTCTTTATGAGACTTATTTGCTGTAGGATAGGTTCCACTGTATGCTGGATCTACGAGAGGGCTTCGATATAGGTTGACATATTTGATCATCTTTTTGATATAGTTTCCTTACTGTATGCTGGATTGGCATATTGTCAAAACATTTTTATCATCACTAATCGATACAGGGATTGTTTATCCTGACTGTTTCGATACCGGGTATTTGTTATCCCAACAAACCGCAAACGAGAATTGAATAATAAAACCTTTTGCCCGGAACGAACTCCCGATGTATAATGCGCTTATCATGCCACTTCTTGGTTTGCTCCTTATAGAGTTTAGCATTCTCGTAGGCACCATGACATATCTCTTCTAATTCATTCAACTACAAGCAACACTTTTCACCAACTGATTTAAGATCAAAGTTGAGTTTCTTGATCGTCCAATATGCAAGATGCTCCATCTCTATAGGCAAATGACAACCTTTCCCATAAAACAACCTATACGGTGACATGCCGATAGGTGTCTTGTACGCTGTACGGTATGCCCAAAGTGCATCATCAAGTTTAAGTTACCAATTTTTTGAGACGAGTTAACTATTTTATCTAAGATCCACTTGAACTCTCGATTGGATATTTCGACCTGACCACTCATTTGGGGATGGTAGGCCGTAGTAACACGATGAGTGACTCCGTATTTCTTTAAGATTGCATCGAGGAACTTGTTATCAAGATGTGAACCACCATCACTAATAATTGTACGTGGAACCCAAAAACACGTGAAAATGTAATTTTTAATGAACTTGATCACGACGTTAGACCCATTATTTGGCAGTGCTACCACTTCGAGACGTAATCCACTGCTACCAGAATATAAAGGTTCTTATGTGACGGAGGAAATGAGCCCTTAAAGTTGATGCCCCAAACATCGAATAACTCAACCTCAAGAATAGTGTTCAACGGCATTGCATGTCTTCTGGAGATGTTTCCCATCCATCGACACCGGTCACATGTGGACACGAAGGCATGAGCTGTTGGGTTTTTATAGAACTAATAAGATTTATGATCTCATCATATATCGAAATAGTGCAGCGGAAGTATAAATATAATATGTAAAACCCTCCGAGGATCCAAGTATATTAACAAAGTACGACGAACAAGATTGTTACCTCTTGTAGCGTATTTTCGATCGAGCCTTCTAGAGACGTTGCAAGAAGCGAGCGTCCTCTATGGTATCCACACAACGAATAAGTCCCGAGCGTCTAACGGATATATAGCTCCGATTCAATAAAGATTTCACTTAAATCAATTTGAATATAGGTATGTTCTTGATTATAGTAAGAACAAGAACACCAAGAATTTTATTCAAATGTTCTTGAACTTTGATCTAAAATAACAACTATGAATCTTATTAAATATGTTATTAAAGATCAAACTCACAAGATTAGATGAAGATTAGATGAGTATTCTAAATACTTTTCTTGATCAAAGAATCAATCTTCAAAGATATGAAGATATGTTCTTGATCCTTTTGATTATTCAACTCTTGAATATTATCTTCAAGACTTTTAGAGGGAGAAATATCAAAATCAGATTTTTGATTCTCTTTAACCAAATTATTGTAACACCCCAAAAGGCAGATATTACAGTGCCGTGAATCCCACACTGGGACCCACCAGGCGATATTCAAAACAGATTAAATAAATATTATTTGTGATACCGAACCACAATGAATAGTCATTACTCCGATTAGGAGTTTATTAAAATATGGCCAACGGCCTTGTAATACACAGGATCCGAAAAACAAGTATAAACCATATGGAGATGGAAAATACTTCAAATGTCAAATACAACCAGATAGCAATTTAAATGAAACAGGAAATAACATAACACGGTTTAACATAACCGGACAACAAAAGGTGTGGGGCCCCCGAACTAGTATCCTTCGAACCCTTCTGTAACACCCCAAACTAGGCGGATATTACAGTGTCGTGAATCCCCGACTGGGACCCACCAGGCGAATGAAAAGGATGAATTAAATAATATAATTGTAGTACCGAACCACATTATATTACCAAATACTCCGATGAGGAGTTTAAGTACAACACACCAGGACAATACCGAATACTAGTATATTTTATATGAAGATAAAATACACGACACTGAATGAAACGGAGTATCCAAATGAAAGTCTGCAGCGGAAAATAAAGGACAATAACATGAATAACTGAAAGATCGGGGCCCCCTACTAGTATCACTAGGACTCCTCGACATCAACATGCTATTCCCGTGCGTTTGCACGGCCATGACACGAAAACAAAATCCCCAAACGGGTCCATAAAGAACAACAATCCTCAAGGGTTGAAAATACACAATCATGATTATATCTGAAGTTATGAAAAAAATTCTTAATTATGAATTACGCTGAAGAGGAGTACCATAGTACGCCCGTAGTATTCTGTGCGAGTGTACAAGACGAATGACCGGACACACCCGTCCTTGTACCTAATTAGTCTCACGGTGTAACGCTTTCCCGTGTGCACGGTCCAATGTATCGGTAAACCCAATACACAACCATCGTGTGCCCGACTAAAAATTCCACACAGCCACACCCGGCCACGCAATATGAACCCAGAAGGTCACATGAACGAGAATGAATGAATATCAATGAATAATAATTAGACAAGGCCAAGAATGACTCACCGAGATGAAAATAATAGTGAAGTGATTGATAACCCAATGCAATGATTTGGAACCGTCGTTCCTCGTGAATGAAATGATTATTCGACAATTACAGGTCTCAAAATAATTAATATAATGATGAATGAGTTATAATTATGAATGATCAACAACAAAAGTAATGAATGTCCTTTTAACCGAGTAAGAATTAACTTACACAGCACCGGCGACAATTATCCTTCCACGAACAACGTCCTAATTGAGATATCGGTCGCTCGAACAACCTTAAATAATACAATTACCAACAATCCGTTCAATATACGAATCAAACACGAATATAACGAACTCAAAACGTCGATACGACTAAACCAAGTTCATTGGGGCATTATATCGAATACGTTGTGGCCAAACTCCGGTTGTTTACAATCAAATCTCAATAAGCCACTATTAATTCCCCCAAGAAGTGTTTCAAACCAACAAAACATCTCCAATATGATCAATAATCCATTATGAATATCCAAAATCGTGATTATAACAACAATTAGTCGAAAATCCCCAATTCCAACTCGATTTCAAGGTGTTCTTGAATAATTCCTCAATAATCCAATGAATCCTTATACAAACTCATAATCATATACATATCCCTTCATATATCATGATTATAACGTCCAAAACATCGTATCTCAACACAAAAATCGAAATCCAAGGTGTTGAAGAATATTACCTTTGAAGATCCAAGTACTTTAATCCAAGAACACGCGTTAGATTGATTATCCGGCTTCACGATCGAAAGGAGATGAAGAAAATCAAACACCCAAATGATTTGTGAAGGAAAACCCTCCTCAAGCTTTCTCTCTCGGTTGAAGGTGAAGAAAAGGGAGAGAAATGGGCTGAAATGTCAAAAACGAATTTAAAGGAGTTGATCGCCTGCCGACACGGCCCGTGCCGATCGGCACGGCCATGTCGCACACTGCCGACAGGGACTCGGCGTTGTCCTACTTGACACGGTCGCGGCGCGAGGGCCTTCCGATAGTGACCCGTCCGGCTGACTCAAGATGACTCGACCGTGTCCCGGAACACGGTCGGCGTGTCGGCAATGGTTCTCGCTTATCCTAAGAGTTCGACTCGGCCGCGCTGCACGACACGGTCGGGTCCTGAGGCAGAGACTTCGGCATTTCCGGACGAGTACGGCACGGGCCGTGTCGGACGACACGGCCGAGATCGTTCGGCAGTGATCGGCCAATAACTGAAAAATGAGCGGTTGAGCTAAAACGACCATGAATCTCTCGTCCGACTCGATTGACTCACCGCTTGAACCATTGGAAAGCTAACTCGATGCTCTATAATATTGAAAGATTTAGAATTTTTGGAGTTACCAAAAATTAATGGTGATCTAACAAAGTCGAATTCATATGAGGAAAGTTGAAACAATGAACAATAACGATACACAACTCAAGTTTTTCCGAACGGTGAACACGGTGAATGAACATGATTGATGAATGATTATAATCGAGTGAAAATACACTGAGTGACAATTACAGATCGATAATTACTGAATGAAAATGAATGAATTACAACCGGTATTACATACGCCCTTAAAAGAGTTTCGTCTCGAAACTAAGGGTCAAACAACTGGATAACCCTCCCGCATACTATCCTAGGTTTCCCAAGTAGCAACTTCGACTCCGTGTCTAGACCACTGAATCTTGAACAAAGTAATCGACTTATTCCTAAACTTTTTGTTTCGCCGCTCCAACACTGCACAGACGCTCCTCGTACGAATGCTCATCCGCGATCTCGATTTTCGGCCGAATCAAGTATGTGCCTCGGGTCGGCAACAAACTTCCGCAACTGAGAGACATGAAACACATTATGAATTCGGATCAAAGCCGGAGGTAAAGCCAATCGATAAGCTAACTCGCCTACTCGATCCAAAATTTCAAACGGTCCAATGAATCTCGGACTCAACTTCCCCCGTTTTCCGAAACGGAAAATACCTCGACTCTGAGATACCTTGACCAAAACATGGTCACCCGTCTCGAACTCTAGTGGTCGACGACGATTATCTGCATATGATTGGCCGACTCTGAGTTGTCAACATACGACTCTTGATCAAAGCTACCTTCTCCCGGGCGGCTATAAGCATATCGGGCTCGGTGCCGATTGATTCTGACAAGTCATCCTAACACAAAAGAGATCGACAACGACGACCGTACCAGGCCTCGTAAGGTGCTATCTTCATCGCAGCATGCCAACTAAACTGTACGTGGACTCAAACAACAGTAATTGGGATTCCCAATCGTCTACTAATCTAGAACGCATGCCCTCAATATGTCCTCTAATGTCTGAATAGTTCTCTCTGATTGTCCGTCAGACTGAGGATGAAAGGCAATACTGAGATTAAGCTGAGTTCCCATAGCACGATGGACTGATTTCCAAAAATGGGAAACAAATCGTCCGTCACGATCGGAAACGATACTCTTAGGAGTACCGTGCAGTCTCACTATCTCCTTGATGAACAACTGGGCCAGTCTCTTGGGACTCCACATATCCTTGATTTCAAGGAAATGAGCTAAATTAGTAAAGCAGTCCGCGATCACTCAGATCGTATTCATGCCACGACGACTCGTCGGCAAACTCGTGATGAAATCCATAGAAATGTATTCCCACTTCCATTCTGGAATAGGAAGAGGTTTTAACATACCTGTCGGTCACTGATGTTCAATCTTGACTTGTTGACAGGTTAAGCATCTCGAAACAAATTCTGCGACTTCTCGCTTCATATTACTCCATCAGTAATTTTGTTTCAAGTCCTTATACATCTTGCTAGACCGGATGAATGTAATAAGGGTAGCATGAGCTTCTCTCAAAATCGAGTTTTTCAACTCGTCATTTGCCGGTATGCACAACCGGTTCTTAAACCTCAAAAGTCCATCCTTGTGGACCACGAATCCAGGGCTTTCCCCTGAGCCACATCTTCACGGATGCGCAACAATGAAGGGTCTGAACTCTGATTCTCCCTGATTGCATCCTCAAGAGATGATGAAATCTCTAACATACAAAGCTGTCCCTGAACTCGCCAAGGCTGCACTCGATCTCGGTCCCAAGGAATTCCTGTTGGAGCTCCTTCTGAACTGATAAACGAGCAAGCATCTGCTCCTGAACGGACTTACGACTCAAGGCGTCGGCGACAACGTTCGCCTTCCTCGGGTGGTAAAGGATCTCGATATCATAATCTTTGATTAATTCCCACCACCGCATCTGTCGCATATTTAACTCCTTGTGAGTAAATATATCTTTCAACTCTTGTGATTGGTGAATAACTGAAAGGTGACGCCATAAAGGTAACGACGCCAAATCCCCAACGCGAAAACCACGGCTGCTAGCTCCAGGTCGTGGGTTGGATAATTGACCAACTAATCCGAGGAAACATCGGATTTACTTAATATCTTTCGGAGGTTGCCAATCTCGGATAGTCTCCATCTTCTGAGGGTCAACACGAACTCTGTCAGATGAAATTACATGCCCGAGAAAGTCACTTCGGACCTCCAGAACTCACATTTGGAAAACTTTCCATAAAGTTGCTCTCGTCTCAACACGTCGAGAACCTGATGAAGATGAACCTCGTATTCCTCTCGGCTACGAGAATAAATCAAAATGTCGTCGATGAAGAAAACAACAAACTGATCCAAAAAGTCGATGAAAACCCGATTCATTAACCCCATGAATACCACAGGTGCAATAGTTAGCCCGAACGGCATAACTACGAACTCATAATGACCATAGCGTGTATGAAACGCTGTCCTCGCGATATCCGACTCTCGAATCCGCAACTGGTGATATCCAGATCTTAAGTCGATCCTGGAAAATACTGAGGCTCCCTGAAGTTGATCTAAAAGATCATCAATACGGGGTAAAGGATACTACTCTTGATCATCACTCTGTTCAACTCCTGGTAATTAATACACACACGAGACGAGCCATCCTTCTCCTTGACAGATCACACTGGTGCTCCTCACGGAGACGCAATCGGTCGAAGATGACCTTCGTCGAACTATTCCTCAAGTTGAATCTTCAATTCCTGCATTCTGGTCGGGGCCATCCGATACGGTGCCTTCGATAAAGGGGACGTACCGGCTCCAACTCACTCCTGAATTCCCTTACTCTATGTGAAGGCAACCAGATAACTCGTCTGGAAATACATCGTCAATCGATGACAATGATACCATGAATGATTGAACATTTCGATTGCCCTAGAATGGTCAATCGATAAAAAGAGATACCAATAATGATTGAACAACTCGATTGCCTTAGAAAGGCCAATCGATGAAGATGATACAATGAATGTTTGAATAACTCGATTGCCCTAGAAAGGCCAATCGATGAAAATGATACAATGAATGATTGAATAACTCGATTGCCTTAGAAATACCAATAGATGGAAATGATACAAGGAATGATTGAATAACTCGATTGCCTTAGAAAGGCCAATCGATGAAAATGATATAATGAATGATTGAATAGTTCGATTGCGGAATTTCTCTGCTTTCGTCATAATAATACTTCTTCTGGAACAACGGGGATTACTTCCCTGAAACGCACATTCGACAACCAACGACGGAAAGATAGCGACCAAACGCTAACAAACACTGAGGATAGTATCAAGACGATCAAACCAACTAATACCGAAAATTACATCGTCCTAAGATAAGTTCACCACGATTAGATCCATCAACCAATCGCGGTCATTAAGCTTAATTCGGTATGATTCCGAAAATTCTTCCATCGTCAGGTAGACCGATGGTATGAGGTCCACAAGCAATAGGACTATCCCGAAATAAATCTATTCAAGCATGATTCGAAAATGCAAGAATGCGGTGTACCAAAGATCAAAAGGTACACACAAGTTGAAATAAAATTACGAGTATACCCGAAATCATTCGGACCACCGGATCGTCGATCCTCCTCATCATATGAATGCAGGACTTGCGGTCCCGAACCGGACGCTCCGTCGATAAATACGAGTTCCAACTCTATTTGCTTCCATTGTCTTAAACGACGATGACAAAGCGATTCTCAAACGCTGTTGCTTGGGCTCGAGATGCCGCGAGCCGACTTGGAGTCCTTTTCGCAAAAACGGGCCTTATGCCCAAAATTCCCACAATTATAGCACGTGATAGACGGTTTGAGACACTCGGCTGAAATGACCAGCGTTCCACAATTGAAACAGGTGATGGCCGAATCGCCGCTCGGGAATGAGATCCCGCACGATTATGCGCCGTAGAAGGTCGCTCGAAACGATAGGGCTCACACGAGGCTTCTTGAAGGTTGATCGACCGCCTTTGGGTTGATTACGCTTCGTTGATTTCTTCCGAAAGATGAAGGTTGTTGTTCAAGACTTTCCTTAGCGGCCGCCTCATACGGAGAGTTCTCTCGATTAATCCCGAGTGGCGCAATGATGATTGAGCAACCGCACATGGGTCATCATGGCTCGCATAAAAGTGAGTGGATCAACCCGAACATCTTCCGATCGAGCCGAGTCCCGGCACGATTTCCGGCAATGAGTGATTATTTCTGGGTTTGTCCGCACCGCGGCCTCTCCCCGTGCATCCCCTGATAGTTCTCTCCATACTGAAGTAGGAAGGTCGCATAATGATTATATTTCCCCGCATGATTATCACGTTATGATTATGTCATGAGATGATGAAAATGAGTATACATGCTCTAACTTAGTGATTATATGAATGATTTACTGAAGTTACATGATTATCTGATGAAATTCTTGAAAAATGATTATCTTGAATAACTTAACAAGATTGATAATATGATCATCCAGATTGACAACTGAGTAATGAAATGAATTGAGTAATTAATGAGTTAACATGATCGTCCTGATTATTAACTGAGTAATGAAATGAATTAAGTGATTGATGAGTTAACATGATCGTCCTAATCACAATGAATGATGATGTTTGAGGATTGTAAATTGATGAATGATGAATGAATGACTATTGCCAGAAATTACACCATGGCGTTAGAAATCTTACAGTTATTTCGGTCTGATTGGCTCGGCATTTGCACAGGTCACACGTGACGCGAAAGTCCAATGATACTAGTCCGATGACGATGATTTTAAATGAAACATGACTCGGAAGGTAGTATTCAAAACCACGCTTCGATACCAACTCTGTAACACCCCAAACTAGGCGGATATTACAGTGCCGTGAATCCCCGACTGGGACCCACCAGGCGAATGAAAAGGATGAATTAAATAATATAATTGTAGTACCGAACCACATTATATTACCAAATACTCCGATGAGGAGTTTAAGTACAACACACCAGGACAATACCGAATACTAGTATATTTTATATGAAGATAAAATACACGACACTAAATGAAACGGAGTATCCAAATGAAAGTCTGCAGCGGAAAATAAAGGACAATAACATGAATAACTGAAAGATCGGGCCCCCCTACTAGTATCACTAGGACTCCTCGACATCAACATGCTATTCCCGTGCGTTTGCCTTGCCATGACCTGAAAAACAAAATCCCTAAACGGGGTCAGTTACAAAGAACAACAATCCTCAAGGGTTGAAAATACACAATCATGATTATATCTGAAGTTATGAAAAAAATTCTTAATTATGAATTACGCTGAAGAGGAGTACCATAGTACGCCCGTAGTATTCTGTGCGAGTGTACAAGACGAATGACCGGACACACCCGTCCTTGTACCTAATTAGTCTCACGGTGTAACGCTTTCCCGTGTGCACGGTCCAATGTATCGGTAAACCCAATACACAACCATCGTGTGCCCGACTAAAAATTCCACACAGCCACACCCGGCCACGCAATATGAACCCAGAAGGTCACATGAACGAGAATGACCATAATGAATATCAATGAATAATAATTAGACAAGGCCAAGAATGACTCACCGAGATGAAAATAATAGTGAAGTGATTGATAACCCAATGCAATGATTTGGAACCGTCGTTCCTCGTGAATGAAATGATTATTCGACAATTACAGGTCTCAAAATGATTAATATAATGATGAATGAGTTATGATTATGAATGATCAACAACAAAAGTAATGAATGTCCTTTTAACCGAGTAAGAATTAACTTACACAACACCGGCGACAATTATCCTTCCACGAAAAACGTCCTAATTGAGATATCGGTCGCTCGAACAACCTTAAATAATACAATTACCAACAATCCGTTCAATATACGAATCAAACACGAATATAACGAACTCAAAACGTCGATACGACTAAACCAAGTTCATTGGGGCATTATATCGAATACGTTGTGGCCAAACTCCGGTTGTTTACAATCAAATCTCAATAAGCCACTATTAATTCCCCCAAGAAGTGTTTCAAACCAACAAAACATCTCCAATATGATCAATAATCCATTATGAATATCCAAAATCGTGATTATAACAACAATTAGTCGAAAATCCCCAATTCCAACTCGATTTCAAGGTGTTCTTGAATAATTCCTCAATAATCCAATGAATCCTTATACAAACTCATAATCATATACATATCCCTTCATATATCATGATTATAACGTCCAAAACATCGTATCTCAACACAAAAATTGAAATCCAAGGTGTTGAAGAATATTACCTTTGAAGATCCAAGTACTTTAATCCGAAGAACACGCGTTAGATTGATTATCCGGGCTTCACGATCGAAAGGAGATGAAGAAAATCAAACACCCAAATGATTTGTGAAGGAAAAACCCTCTCTCAAGCTTTCTCTCTCGGTTGAAGGTGAAGAAAAGCGAGAGAAATGGGCTGAAATGCTGAAAAAACGAATTTAAAGGAGTTGATCGCCTGCCGGACACGGCCCGTGCCGATCGGCACGGCCGTGTCGCACACCTGGCCGACAGGACTCGACCGTGTCCTCGCTTGACACGGTCGCGCGCGAGGGCCTTCCGATAGTGACCGTCCGAGGCGACTTCAAGATGACTCGACCGTGTCCTAGAACACGGCCGGGCGTGTCGGCGAATGGCTCGCTTATCCGGAAGAGTTCGACTCGGCCGTGCCAGACGACACGATCGGGTCCTGAGGCAGAGACTTCGGCATTTCCGGACGAGTACGGCACGGGCCGTGTCGGACGACACGGCCGAGATCGTTCGGCAGTGATCGGCCAATAACTGAAAAATGAGCGGTTGAGCTAAAACGACCATGACTCTCTCGTCCGGACTCCGATTGACTCACCGTTTGAACCATTGGAAAGCTAACTCGATGCTCTATAATATTTCAAAGATTTAGAATTTTTGGAGTTACCAAAAATTAATGGTGATCTAACAAAGTCTAACTCATATGAGGAAAGTTGAAACAATGAACAATAACGATACACAACTCGAAGTTTTTCCGAACGGTGAACACGGTGAATGAACATGATTGATGAATGATTATAATCGAGTGAAAATACACTGAGTGACAATTACAGACTGATAATTACTGAATGAGAATGAATGAATTACAACCGGGTATTACACCTTCGTCGTCGACATGCTCTTCCCGTGCCTTGCCTTTTCCTCGACCTAAAATACAATACAGGTATTTCGCCCAACACAGGGTCAGATATACATGATAATCAATTCTTCCGACATTATACAATTCACATATATATAGATCTCAAGAGAGTCATTCCGACTATTAATCATACCCCTCGGGCGTATGAAACAATCAGTCACAAAACATCGAACACATCCAATCATACATGGACTATGAACGATTAACAATATAGCTCAAGATGGACATCACAGTGCGCCCGATCCGGAAATGTGTCCGTGTACATGTCCACCCCGTATACGGAATCCAGAATATACGTGTGACAATGTGCCTAATTAGCCTCACGAACTACGTCTCGTGTGCACAGTCCAATACGGAAACATCCACGTATGACTATACAAGTGCCCGGCTAAAAATCCTACACAATATCCAATCGGCACGCAGATATGATTCCGGAAATGTCACGACACAACATGACAACGAAGTTCAATGAAATACACATCCAGTTAAGGATCAAGAAAACTCACCAAAGTGAAAAATAAAGACCAACGAGATCAATGATTCAAAACGACGTACTTGGGAATGCAATCCCATGAAGAAAACGGAATAACGTCAAGGACAATGTCAAATCACGACAAACGTTACATGAACAATTCATACACATGAAATATATAATCATCACAAGAATCTAATCATCATTATAACCAAGCAAGATAACTTGCCTCAATTCCGTAAGCGAAAGATATTCGTTCTCCAAATGATCAAACGGACGGTATCCTAGGTTAAACGCTCAATCGAACAGGCAACCTTGAATGAAATGTAATTCATTCAATAACATATTCACATAATATTAATCTCAATTCGTAGGAAACGACGCCCGCAACCTACTCGAATAATTCATTCCACCCTAATGAATACCTTAACGATTAATGAAAGGTTTCAATACATCTAATTCATCTTCCAAAATCGGATTACCATACCAAAAGTGTCCTTTAATTCTCTTGTTATTCTATGAACAAAACATCTTCAATTCGCCACTAAAATTGGTTTAATCAAATTCTTATGTTCTACAACATCTACTATTATAAAAGGATAGTCATAATGAATTTGATACTCAATCTACCATGACAGGATCATCCATAAACAACATCATCTTCTTAAGAACACTATCTATTTAGCATGATGATGAATCACATTCTAAGTTATCAACACATTAGATTAATGAAAAGTTATTGTTGTAATTATCAAGATCCTTATCATTCTTCAAAGACTTGTGAAGTGAACCATAATGATTGTTAAAGCTTCTAAGATTTCGAACAAGATCATCTAATCCTATCTTTAACATCATCAAGTTCTTCCCAAGGTAATTACATACCTAAAATGGTGTTTAAACACTCTATGATATCAAGTTCTTGATTAAATCCAAATGATGAAGCTAACCGATCCAACAATGTTCTCTTGAGCTAAATTCGTCCATTAAGATGAGTAATGATAACTACAAACATGGTTACCATCACTACAACATCAAGAACTCATCTAATCTAAACCCTCATTTATCATATTCATAAAGAAGTGTTAAAAAGGTTGGATTAAAACTATGTTTTACTTGCTTAATCTAACTCTAGGTGAAGTATAATTCGTCATTAACATCAACATAAGGAAACAATGCAGAGAAGAAAGCACACCTACCTCCAGAAATGAAGAACAACTTCAATGCTATGAGAGAATATACTCCAAGCTCAAAAACAACTCCAAATCTCCAAGGAAATGAGCTCCACTCCAAGATTCAAGGCTTAGAAACAAGTTGGTTAAGGTTGATATCGTTTTGGGAGTGCAGAGGGACGAGAAATGGAGAGAGAATCGGTTTAGAGTTGTGAAGAAATGAAAAACAGGCTGGTCCTATAAATAGACTGGACATACTTAGCGCACGCTATCGGAACAGTTTAGCGTACGCTAATGCACTTATGTACGCTAACCGGTCGATGTTACGTACGTAAGAGGCTTACAGAGGCTACTGTCTTAAATTTCCGCAGGTCGTTAGCACACGCTAATGAGAAATGTGTTACGCACGCTAATAAAAGTTGATTCCAGCCGACATGACAGCTCAGACTGTTCACATGCATACTAACGGCTAAGGAGTTCACGTGCTGAAGTCAACTGATGCCAGATTCCCTCTTAGCGTACGCAACAGAGGAAACCTTACGCACGCTAAGGCACAGGATTAGCGTACGTTAATCGTACTGTGTAGCGTACGCTACATCAACAGAAAAATTCGAAAATGCAACTCTCTAATTAACATCGAATTATCACATATGGAATGAAATAACAACAATATGAAATTCAAATCTATAATACCTCAACATAATACTAAATGCAACGATTCATGAAAATCAGATTATCCGAATAATACAATGATAGGTAAAAATGAAAAGTTACAGTCGGATATTACATACTCTCCCCCTTAAAAAGAGTTTCGTCCTCGAAACTAAGGGGTAAATAACTTGGGGTATCTCGCTCGCATACTATCCTCGGTCTCCCACGTAGCCTCCTCGACTCCGTGTCATGACCACTGAACCTTCAGTAGGGAAATCGTCTTGTTCCGTAACTGCTTGATCCTCCTCTCGAGTATCCGTACAGGACGCTCCTCGTACGAATGATCCTCTGCTAATTCAATCTCTTCGAACTGAAGTACATGGCTCGGATCGGCAACATATTTTATCAACTGGGAGACATGAAACACGTTGTGAATCTTACTCAAAGTCGGCAGTAAAGCTAGTCGATAGGCCAGATCACCTACACGCTCCAAAACCTCAAATGGCCCAATGTACCTCGGGCTCAGCTTGCCCCTCTTCCCGAAACGAAAAACATCTCGGGTAGGAGACACCTTCATTAACACATGGTCACCAACCTCGAACTCAAGCGGTCGTCTACGGTGGTCAGCATAAGACTTCTGTCGACTTTGAGCCGTTAACAACCGATTCCTAATCAAAGTGATCTTCTCACGGGCGGCTAACAACATATCGGGTTCCGTACCCAGAGATTCCGGCGTTCGTCCCAACACAAAGGGGACCTACAGCGACGGCCATACAATGCCTCATACGGTGCCATCCGAATCGAAGCGTGCCAACTATTATTATAAGTGAATTCCACCAAAGGCAGCTGGGCTTCCCAATCGTTCTTCCAATCAAGAGCACATGCTCTCAACATATCCTCTAGAGTCTGGATGGTTCTCTCCAGTGACCATCGGCTCATGGATGAAAAGCCGTACTGAAATTCAACTGCGTGCCCATCACACGATGAACTGCCTTCCAGAAGTGTGACACAAATCGCCCGTCACGGTCTGATACAATGCTCTTGGGGGTACCGTGTAGTCTCACAATTTCCTTAATAAACAGCTGGGCCAATTTCTCGGGGCCCCATGTGTCCTTAATCTCCAAGAAGTGGGCTGATTTGGTCAGACGGTCCACAATCACCCAAATCGTATTCATTCCTCGACGACTTGTCGGCAAGCTAGTGATAAAATCTATAGATATGTCCTCCCATTTCCACTCAGGAATCGGGAGCGGTTTCAAAGATTCTCGCGGGTCGGTGCTCAATCTTAACTCACGATGTTAAGCACCTCAAACGAATTCGGCAACCTCACGTTTCATATTCCCCACCAATAATTCGCTTCAAATCCTTATACATCTTGCTAGAGCCCGGTGAATAGAGTACGGGGTAGCATGGGCTTCTCTCATGATAGAGTTCCTCAACTCTTCGTCAGCGGGTACACAAACTCGATTTCTAAAACGTATCAATCCATCCTCGTGGATCACGAATCCAGGGGCTTTCCCCTGAGTTACTTCATCCCGAACTCGAGATAAGAATGGGTCCGTAATTTGCTTCGATTTGATCATATCATCAAGAGATGAAGAAATCTCAAGGGTGCAAAGTTGTCCCTGAATACGCTGTAACCAAACTTCAATTTCTGGCCTCATAAGGTCCAATTGCAACTCTCTCTGTGCTGTCAAACAGCTCAGCATCTGCTCCTGCACTGTTTTACGGCTCAAAGCATCAGCAACCACATTAGCTTTACCCAGATGATAAAAGATCTCGATATCATAGTCCTTGATTAATTCTAGCCACCTTCTCTGTCTCATGTTCAACTCCTTCTGAGTAAAAATGTACTTTAGGCTCTTGTGGTCTGTAAAGATCTGGAAGGTAACTCCATAAAGATAGTGACGCCAGATTTTCAAAGCAAACACCACGGCTGCTAACTCCAAGTCATGGGTCGGATAGTTAACTTCATAGGGTCGCAATTGTCTCGATGCATAGGCGATTACTTTACCTTCCTGCATTAGTACACATCCTGCACTCGCCTCGACGCGTCACTATACACCACAAATCCTTCCGTTCCCTTTGGTAAGACCAAAACAGGTGCCGAAATCAATCGACTCTTGAGCTCTTCAAAACTTTGCTGACATGTTTCTGACCACAAATACTTCTTGTCCTTTCGCAGTAAGTTAGTCATTGGTTGCGCAATTTTAGAGAATCCTTCTACGAATCGTCGGTAGTAACCTGCTAGGCCGAGGAAACTACGAACTTCCTTCACGTTCTTCGGTGGTAGCCAATATCGAATGGATTCCGTCTTTTGTGGGTCCACTCTCACCCCTTCGGCTGATATCACATGCCCGAGAAAGACAACCTCAGGCATCCATATTTCACACTTAGAAAATTTCCCATAAAGTTGTTCCCGCCTCAAAGTATCGAGAACTTGGTGAAGTTTCCGCTCGTGCTCTTCTTGGTCGCGAGAGTAAATCAGAATGTCGTCAATAAAAACGACTACAAAACGATCCAGATAGTTAATAAAAACTCGATTCATCAACTCCATGAACACTGCCGGTGCATTAGTCAGTCCAAATGGCATCACCACGAACTCATAATGCCCATAGCGAGTACGGAATGCTGTCTTCGAAATGTCAGACTCTCGAATCCTCAACTGATGATAACCAGATCTCAAGTCGATCTTAGAAAACACGGCAGCTCCCTGAAGTTGGTCCAATAAATCATCAATACGAGGCAAGGGATACTTGTTCTTGATGGTTACCCTGTTCAGCTCACGGTAATCAATACATAAGCGTAGAGATCCATCTTTCTTCCGTACAAATAACACTGGTGCTCCCCAAGGGGACGCACTAGGTCGAATATAGCCTTTGTCAGTCAATTCCTCAAGCTGGTTCTTCAATTCTTGCATCTCAGTCGGAGCCATACGGTACGGTGCTTTTGAGAGCGGGGACGTACCTGGTTCTAACTCAATAATAAACTCCACGTCACGATGAGGAGGTAAGCCTGGCAACTCGTTTGGAAATACATCTGGGTAGTCTCGAACTACCGGAATGTCGGCCAATTCAACTGGTCGATCAGCTGTTTTGGTCATGTAGCACCAATAACCAATACACCCTTGATTAAGTAGTTTCACTGCTTTCATAGCGCTGATGACTCTCCCAGAACGATTGGGATTATCACCTCGAAAAATACACTCGAATCCATCATCAGAAGTGACGGTAACCATCCGCTTGCGGACACTGAGTATTGCATCATGACGATTTATCCAATCGATACCCAAGATTATATCATCCTTAGGTAGATCGACTACAATCAGATTTGACAACCACTCACGGTCATTCAAACGAATCGGACAGTCCTGGACTTCACGATTCCCAATAATTCTTCTACCACCAGGTAGGCCAATCACGTAGGGCTCACAATCGATAACATTGTCTAGAGGCAAACGACTTAAACAAGAAGAAGATATAAAGGAGTGTGAAGCACCGGTATCAAAAAGAACACATACAGGTTGGGAGTGGATCTCGAGTATACCTGAAATCATGCTGGCCTCGGGATCGTCAGCTTTCTTCATCTCGTAAATCCTGGGTTTCACAGTTCCGGCACCAGGTGTACCACTTTGATTCCCTCGGCCCATTCCCCTATTCGCCCCGGTGGTCTGATAGGAAGCGGACGGAGGCATCCGGTTTTGGACAGAGGATTGAACTGGGGCATGTGATGCTACTGGTTCAGGTCCGGGCCCACCCCTGCAAAAACGAGCACGGTGACCAATCTTGCCACAAGTATGGCATGTGACGGCAGGCTTCGGGCATTTGGAGCTGAAATGCCCCTGGTCTCCGCAGTTATAGCATACAACAGATGAGGGGACCGCTCGAGAGTGCGATCCAGCTGGCTTCGACGCCATGGGTGGTCGATCAGAGGGGTTTGGCAATGACTGGGGCTTCCTGAATGTCCCCCGGTTACTCTCGCCTGCTCGGTTCTTGGACCTTTTGTTGTTGGACTGTGGTTGTTTCTTGGAAATCTCCTTCGCGGTGAGTTCGTACTCCAGAGCCTTCTCGATGAACTCTGGTAAGGTAGTACAGTGGTGATTCAACAGCTGCATTCTCATTCGGGGTTTAAGCCTATTGAGAAAGTATTTGATCTTATCGGCCTCTGTTCGGATAATTGTCGTGGCGAAAGGAAGGAGTGCCTGGAATTTCTCAGCAACAGATAATACATCATCGTCTTCAGATGGGTCGGGGTTCAATAGTTCTGACAGTTTGGCCTCACGGAGTGGCCCCGGATAGTAACGGTCTAGCATGAGGTTTTTAAATTCCTCCCAAGTGTAAACACCATCAGCTGGCCTTACTGAAAGCCACCAGGTATGAGCGCCTTTGCTAAGATAATACGCGGCTACCGAAACGCGATTCTCTTCCGGGCAGTCCACCATCTGAAAAAGTTTCTCAAAATGCTCGATCCAATGCACAATATCAGCAGGCTCAGAGGAGCCTTCAAAAGTCGGTGGTCGCTGGCGAGAGATGTCGCTGATAATCCAACTCACGGGTCCGCCAATCACAGGAGGAGGATGAGCCCCCTGCTGCTGGCCAGTAGCGGCCCTCTGCATAGCTTCCATTAGTTGGCCCATCTAGGTCATCTGTGTCATCATGCCCTGCATTACGACGTAAGGATCGACACGCGCATCCCCGCGCCCACTGTGGTGCGATTGTTCCCTAGAAGGTGAACCACTGTCTGCGGAACTCTGATCCGCATTCGCGCGTCTGTTGGCTCGAGGTATCGGGATTCGGCCCCTTCCGCGGCCTCGTCCCCCTCTGCCACGACCTCTCAGATTTCTTTCCATACTGAAAGAATCAATCATAATGATAACCATAAGTACAGTTCAAGATACTACAATTCATGCTAAGTTAATAGCAACAAGGAATCACATATTCAAGGAAAACGGTTATCGATACCACAAATGTCGCACCGAATATCATATCGGTGTCAAGTCGAACAATTTCAATTGTATAATCAATTCAGCATTTACCTCGGATTATCAATCAGATAAATCCTGTCACAATTACTTGAAATAACATGATCAACAAGGAGACCCATACTGATATCAATATCATGCCAGTAATTAAATCATGGCTCATAAAGTACATACCGTATTTGGCTCGTAGGTCGGCCAGCACAGGTCACACGTGACACGAAGGTCTCTTGATACTAGTTCATTTCTCAATGACTCATAAAAAAAGGAAACAACTCTCTGATACCATCTTCTGTAACACCCCAAAAGGCAGATATTACAGTGCCGTGAATCCCACACTGGGACCCACCAGGCGATATTCAAAACAGATTAAACAAATATTATTTGTGATACCAAACCACAATAAATAGTCATTACTCCGATTAGGAATTTATTAAAATATGGCCAACGTCCTTATAGTACACAGGATCCGAAAAACAAGTATAAACCATATGGAGATGGAAAATACTTCAAATGTCAAATACAACCAGATAGCAATTTAAATGAAACAGGAAATAACATAACACGGTTTAACATAACCGGACAACAAAAGGTGTGGGGGCCCCGAACTAGTATCCTTCGAACCCTTCGCGTCGACATGCTCTTCCAGTGCCTTGCCTTTTCCTCGACCTAAAATACAATACAGGTATTTCGCCCAACACATGGTCAGATATACATGATAATCAATTCTTCCGACATTATACAATTCACATATATATAGATCTCAAGAGAGTCATTCCGACTATTAATCATACCCCTCGGGCGTATGAAACAATCAGTCACAAAACATCGAACACATCCAATCATACATGGACTATGAACGATTAACAATATAGCTCAAGATGGACATCACAGTGCGCCCGATCCAGAAATGTGTCCGTGTACATGTCCACCCCGTATACGGAATCCAGAATATACGTGTGACAATGTACCTAATTAGCCTCACGAACTACGTCTCGTGTGCACAGTCCAATACGGAAACATCCACGTATGACTATACAAGTGCCCGGCTAAAAATCCTACACAATATCCAATCGGCACGCAGATATGATTCCGGAAATGTCACGACACAACATGACAACGAAGTTCAATGAAATACACATCCAGTTAAGGATCAAGAAAACTCACCAAAGTGAAAAATAAAGACCAACGAGATCAACGATTCAAAACGACGTACTTGGGAATGCAATCCCATGAAGAAAACGGAATAACGTCAAGGACAATGTCAAATCACGACAAACGTTACATGAACAATTCATACACATGAAATATATAATCATCACAAGAATCTAATCATCATTATAACCAAGCAAGATAACTTGCCTCAATTCCGTAAGCGAAAGATATTCGTTCTCCAAATGATCAAACGGACGGTATCCTCGGTTAAACGCTCAATCGAACAGGCAACCTTGAATTGAACGTAATTCATTCAATAACATATTCACATAATATTAATCTCAATTCGTAGGAAACGACGCCCGCAACCTACTCGAATAATTCATTCCACCCTAATGAATACCTTAACGATTAATGAAAGGTTTCAATACATCTAATTCATCTTCCAAAATCGGATTACCATACCAAAAGTGTCCTTTAATTCTCTTGTTATTCTATGAACAAAACATCTTCAATTCGCCACTAAAATTGGTTTAATCAAATTCTTATGTTCTACAACATCTACTATTATAAAAGGATAGTCATAATGAATTTGATACTCAATCTACCATGACAGGATCATCCATAAACAACATCATCTTCTTAAGAACACTATCTATTTAGCATGATGATGAATCACATTCTAAGTTATCAACACATTAGATTAATGAAAAGTTATTGTTGTAATTATCAAGATCCTTATCATTCTTCAAAGACTTGTGAAGCTGAACCATAATGATTGTTAAAGCTTCTAAGATTTCTGAACAAGATCATCTAATCCTATCTTTAACATCATCAAGTTCTTCCCAAGGTAATTACATACCTAAAATGGTGTTTAAACACTCTATGATATCAAGTTCTTGATTAAATCCAGCTATGATGAAGCTAACCGATCCAACAATGTTCTACTGAGCTAAATTCGTCCAGTAAGATGAGTAATGATAACTACAAACATGGTTACCATCACTACAACATCAAGAACTCATCTAATCTAAACCCTCATTTATCATATTCATCAAGAAGTGTTAAAAATGTTGGATTAAAACTATGTTTTACTTGCTTAATCTAACTCTAGGTGAAGTATAATTCGTCATTAACATCAACATAAGGAAACAATGCAGAGAAGAAAGCACACCTACCTCCAGAAATGAAGAACAACTTCAATGCTATGAGAGAATATACTCCAAGCTCAAAAACAACTCCAAATCTCCAAGGAAATGAGCTCCACTCCAAGATTCAAGGCTTAGAAACAAGTTGGTGAAGGTTGATATCGTTTTGGGAGTGCAGAGGGATGAGAAATGGAGAGAGAATCGATTTAGAGTTGTGAAGAAATGAAAAACAGGCTGGTCCTATAAATAGACTGGACATACTTCGCGCACGCTATCGGAACAGTTTAGCGTACGCTAATGCACTTATGTACGCTAACCGGTCGATGTTACGTACGTAAGCGGCTTACAGAGGCTACTGTCTTGAATTTCCGCAGGTCGTTAGCGCACGCTAATGAGAAATGTGTTACGCACGCTAATAAAAGTTGATTCCAGCCGACATGACAGCTCAGACTGTTCACATGCATGCTAACGGCTAAGGAGTTCACGTGCTGAAGTCAACTGATGCCAGATTCCCTCTTAGCGTACGCAACAGAGGAAACCTTACGCATGCTAAGGCACAGGATTAGCGTACGTTAATCGTACTGTGTAGCGTACGCTACATCAACAGAAAAATTCGAAAATGCAACTCTCTAATTAACATCGAATCATCACATATGGAATGAAATAACAACAATATGAAATTCAAATCTATAATACCTCAACATAATACTAAATGCAACGATTCATGAAAATCAAATTATCCGAATAATATAATGACAGGTAAAAATGAAAAGTTACAGTCGGATATTACAATTATGCCTTCTCTTGTGTTTGTTCAAAAATCTGAGGGCTATCACAAGACACCTTTATATAGCCCTCTACATGGATAAGGGTTCACCAACCCCTTCACCAACCATAATCAACCGAAACAAAATAGCTACTCTGCTCGTTTAAGTGTGTGACCCTGTAGGTTCTAATTAATACGGAAATGAGTATAAAACAATTTTACGATTCATAAATCATAAGCGGCCTCTAGCTAGACATTATGACTACCCGCATTAAAGAATTAATTCGACGGCACGAACGAAATCCCGTTACTGTATAATATTGAATCCTCTCGTCGCGCGATATCCTAATTAAGCATAAGGCATGTATAAGTCGACCTTATATAGCTTAATTAATTTTCTTGATCTCAAGTTACAATTGTCCAATTAAAATATTTATCAATAACTCTTTATTGATCAATTTGATCATGGCCATGCATTTAAACAATTTAACTTATCAAGGGTCCGTGGATATCTTCTCCGTTTTATAAGAAGGACAAGTCCCCTCTGGACAAACTACTTCCTTCTGCATAAATCGTACCATATCCAATCACAAACTGTATGGTCCCTTCTTACAGAAGACATTGGTATTGTGTTAAAATATGATACTCATTATGTAGGAAACTGTAGTGTCTTTAGGTAATAAGGACTTAAATAATATATAACAATCAGAGGAATTATAATGACTTAATCTATATATAATTTTCTTTGTTAGGTCATATCCAATACAATGTCTCTATATGTATCTATGACGTGATATAACATCTCATGTTCATGACCAGTAAAACATAGCCATCGTATCATTATCATACTAGTAATCATATTACTAGGGATATCTAGAATAAATATTCTTTAATGCTTTAACGAGCTTTACTATCAAGTCACATACTTGATGATCGTAAGCAGAATATTAATTTAATAATATAATCAATATTATATATATATATATTAAATAATAATAAATGTCTCCACATTAATATTAAACAGTAGACTTAGAGCATAATACTAACAATCTCCCACTTGCTCTTAGTCCTATACAGACATAAACTAAAGACTGATAGCCTTTATATGACCATCATTCTTCACTTGAGAAAGCGATTTGGTTAAAGGATCTGCTATGTTATTATCCGTGTGAACTTTACATATCCTCACATCGCCACGAGTGACAATCTCTCGAATGAGGTGAAACTTTCTAAGTATGTGTTTGGATGCTTGTCGTGATCTTAGTTCTGTAGCTTGTGCAATAGCTCCATTGTTATCACAGTGCAAATTTACTGAATCAATAATGATAGGAACCACATCCAGTTCACCAATGTACTTCCTCATCCAAACAGCTTCTTTAGCTGCTTTCGAAGCGGCTATGTAATCGGCTTCCATTATAGAATCAGCTATGGTTCGTTGTTTGGAACTCTTCCAGCTAAAAGTACCACCATTCAAGCAAAATATATATCCAGACTGTGATTTTGAATCATGTTGGTCTGTTTCGAAACTGGCATCGACATAGCCATTAAGGACCAAATCACTATCTTGACCACCATATATCAAGAACATATCTTTAGTCCTTCTCAAGTACTTAAGTATGCTTTTGACTATGGTCCAGTGAGCCTCACCAGGGTCATACTGGTATCTGTTGGTTACACTCGATGAAAATAATAAATCCGGTCTAGTACATATCATGGCATACATGATAGATCATATAACCAAAGCATAAGGTATCAAGCTCATTCTATCTCTCTCTTCCTTCGAAGAAGGACTTTGAGTTTTACTGAGTTTTATGCCATGTGACACAGGTAAGAACCCTTTCTTACTATTAAGCATACTGAACCATTTCAGTACCTTTATTAACACATGTACTTTGACTTAGGGCAAGAAGCCTTTTAGATCTATCTCTATAAATCCTTATACCAAGTATATAGGCAGCTTCCCCTAAGTCCTTCATTGTAAAATATTTACTTAGCCAAATCTTAACACTTTGCAAAGTAAGGATGTCATTTCCAATGAGTAGGATATCATCCATATAGAGTATTATAAAAACAATTGCGCTCCCACTAATCTTCTCGTATACACAAGGTTCGTGTTGATTTCTAATGAAAACAAACTTTTTGATTTTTTCATCAAATAAATATTCCAACTCCATGATGCCTGCTTCAAACCATAAATGGCTCTTAGACTCGTCTGCTTCGATGAATTAATCGAATCGAATCGATCCGAATCGAATCGAATCGAATCGAATGGACTGAACCGAATCGAACTAAATCGAATCGAATCGAATCAAATATATATTAAGGGTAAATAATAATAATAATGATAAATAATAATAATAATAATAATCAACAACAACAACGATAATAGTAATATTATTAGTAATAATAATAATAATAATGATAGTTAAGATTAATAACAATAATAATAATAATAATAATAATAATAATAATAATAAGAAGAAGAAGAACCGAATCGAACCGAATCAATCAATTGAATCAATGGACTCGAATCGAATCGAATCAATCAACTTAATCGAATGGACTCGAATCGAATCGAATCAAAATCAAAAATAAGTCCAAAAGAACAGGGCCTTAGAAGCTTACATACTTTATTAGTATTATTAGGATCGACAAAACCGTCGGGTTGTATCATATACACATCCTCATCTAACTTCCCATTAAGAAAAGCGGTTTTAACATCCATTTGCCATATCTCATAGTCATAATATGCTGCTATGGCAAGTATAATTCTAATTGATTTCATCATTACGACTGGCGAAAAGGTTTCATCATAGTCAATACCATGAGTCTGTCTGTATCCTTTTGCCACGAGTCGTGATTTGTATGTTTGTACAATGTCATCCATGTACTTTTTCTTTGTAAAGATCCATTTACAACCAATTGCTTTGGAACCTTCAGGAAGATCAATCAAAGTCCATACTTGATTATCATACATGGATTGCATTTTGGATTTCATCCCTTCAAGCCAACTTTCGCATTCAATGCTAGTAGTTGCTTCATTGTAGGTTGTGGGCTCATCAAGATCCATGAGTTCCACATTGTTGTTATCTGTGATAAGAAATCTATACCTGTCAGGTTCACAATGATTACGTATAGACCTACGCGGAGCTGGTATAGAAGAAGTGGTCTCAACATCTTTGTGAGTTTAAATCAGTTTTATTTAAAGGTTCAGTATCTATTTGTGGCTCTCTCATCTCATGAACAGTTATTTTACTCCCACTATTTTTCTTGGAAATAAATTCCTTCTCAAGGAATACTCCAGATCGAGCAACAAACACTTTGTTCTCTGATGGGATGTAAAAGTAATATCCTTTAGTTTCCTTAGGATATCCCACAAAAAGACATTTATCCAATTCGGGTTATAATTTATCAATGATAAGCCGCTTCACATAAGCTTCACAACCCCCAAATCTTAAGGAAAGACAAAATAGGTTGTTTCCTTGTCCATATCTCGTAAGGTGTGCTTCGAACTGATTTAGATTGTACTCGATTTAAAATGAATGCAGCAGTCTCTAAGGCGTAACCCCAAAAAGAAATTGGAAGATCAGCTTGACCCATCATCGATCTAACCATGTCTAACAAGGTTCGATTTCTCCGTCCCGACACACCATTCCATTGAGGTGTTCCAGGTGGAGTTAGTTGTGAAACAATTCCACAACTTTTGAGATTATCGTCAAATTCATGGCTCAAATATTCACCACCACGATCTGATCGTAGTGCTTTAATAGTTTTGCCTTCGTTTTGAAATTGCTTGAATTTCGTAAACGACTCAGACTTATGACCCATTAAGTGGATATATCCAAATCTGCTTAAGTCATCCGTGAACGTTATGAAGTATTGGAAACCTCCTCTAGCATTTGTTTTCATTGGTCCACATACATCAGTATGTATTAAGCCCAATAAATCTGCAGCTCTCTCAGTGTGGCCCGTGAAAACATCATTGGTCATTTTGCCTAATAATCAAGATTCGCACGTATCATGTGATTCTAAATCAAATGTCTCCAAGATTCCATCTTTATGGAGTTTGGTTATACGTTTCTTGTTTATATGGCCCAAACGACAATGCCAGAAATATGTTTAGTTTAAATCATTTGATTTAAGTCTTTTGACATTTATGTTACAGACAGATTTGGAACTTTCAAGATTTATGGGATATAATCTCCCACTCATCAAGGCATCTCCATAAAAAAATACCTTTATTAAATATGGACATTACATTATTCTCAATAGTAAAGTTATAACCATCCAAATCAAGGCAAGAAACTGATATAATGTTCTACCCATAGCAGGAACGCAATATCAATTATTAAGTTCCAATACAAGTCTACTTGGTAGCTTTATATCATAAGTCCCTACGACAATAGCAGCAACTCTTGCTTTATTTCCAACACGTAGGTCCATTTCACCTTTTGCCAGTTATCTACTCCTTCGCAGCCCCTGTGCATTCACACAAATTGAGCTTCATTCACTATCGGTATTTAATACCCATGATGAATAAGTAGATAAATTGATTTCTATAACAAGAATACCTAAAGCAGCAGTCTCACTGCTCTTCCGTTTCCTCATTTCTTCCAGATAGACCTTGCAATTCCTTTTTCAATGACCAGTTTCATTGGGTTGTTTCGATGACTTCTTGAAAGGTCTAGGTTTGGGTTTAGGCAACATTTGCATTTCACCCTTACCTTTATCTTTCGGGGCCATCTTATTCCTTTTCTTTTTATTCTATTTATTTTGAACCATTAAAACATTAGGGTGGTGGCAACGGCAAGCGGGTACCCTGCGGTTTGGCCCTAGCCGCGCGGTGAACACCGCCGCCACCACCGCGGGTTCCATGCGAGTAAGAGGCTCACGGGTTACTTACCCGGTGCGGCTAGTGAAAGGAAAGAGTCGTTGAACGGCTAGATTGGGGGCCAGCTTTTTTTTTTTTAAAAAAAATATATGTGTGTGCAGGTGTGTGGTGTTATATATGTGTGTGTGCAGGTTTTTAGATTATGTGTGTGTGCTGGTTTTTAGATGATAAATGAAGAAGATGGCCTCACATTTAATTTTTATTTTTTTAATTATTTATTTTATATTTTAAACCTTATACTATTAATAATTTACAATTTAAACCTTATGTTTTGTTTTAAACATTTTTAGGTGTAATGTAATGTTTTTATTTTTATTAATAAAAAACTTTGTATTTTAAAAATATTATGTGTTTTAAATATAAAAAGGTAAAAAAATAAAAATATTATGTGTTTTAAATATAAAAAGGTAAAAAAAAAATTAAAAGTTGTGAGGGTTGGTGAAGCATGGTTGCCACTAAGTACTAGCGGAGTTACTCGACGAAGAGGGCCATCACCGTCTCCGATATGATCTTACGGAGCATCTAGCGGCTCAAGACTTACCATACCTTGACGACTAGTTTTTTCTTATTTTTAAGTATTATTTTTTTTTTAGTATTATGTAATTTTTTTTAAGTATTTTGTAATTTCCTATTAAGTAAAAATAAAATATTATGTGTTTTTATTAAATTGTTTGATATAATTTTAAATATAAAAAGTTAAAAAAAAAAAAATTAAAAGTGGTGAGGGTAGATGAGGCACCATTGCCACTAAAAAATGGTGAGTGGGGGTAGAGTGGGGGTAGATTGGGGCTTGGATGAGTTGGAAGAATGTTATTGGTGGGGAGTGGGGGTAGATGGGGGTAGATGGGTGACCATTGCCACCACCCTTAGGAACAACTTTCTTAATGTTTGTCTCAGTTTGTTTTAGCATCCCATGCAACTCAGTAATAATTTTCTCCATGTTGTGCATGTTGAAGTTTACTACAAACTTGTAACACCTCCAGAGCCATCCAGGAATATTACAGCGTCGTGGCCCCGAGATGGAACCCACAAGGCTGAAGGAAATTTTCGCAAACATTTACAAATGCCCAATAGGCTAATGACGGTACTATATTTTAAAAACATTCGAAGACTTAATAAAATCCGTTTATCGAAACTGTCGTAAAATCTCATTTGAAACCACAAGGCCCGAAATGCCAAGACTCAACAGTTTAAAAACATACGTTAAGCTATCGCTTACACGTACCATCAAAATAGTTTATAAAACGATTGCCAAAGTAACTTCAATTACCAGATACCAAAAGGTCATTTAAAAATACTCACGCAGCGGAAAAGACAAACGATTAAAAATACTCTAGCAGCGGAATACAACAACTGATCAGGAAACTCAACACACAAATACATGCCCTAGCCAGTATCCTCCGGGAAGCTCATCTCTTCACGACCGCTACAAGCTTGATATCCTAAAAACCTAAAAAGAAAGCCCACGACGGGGTCAGTAATAAAATCCAACAATGATAACAATCACATCACGTCGATAATTACATACCAATGGAAATACTAAGTAAGAATACGACCAATGTAATCTTACCGCCATAACTTTACGAAAATCCACGATTCATATCCTTAACAACACAATAAGTTAGTACCAAAATATTTGTACGGTATCTCAACAATACCCAAGGTTCTCAAAACATTATCATAACTCACTGTTACGAAATTATACCAACTCTGACCAATTCGATCCATCGGAATAAAATCATCAAATCTCAACTCGATAATCGGTTGTCCAACAAAAGACTAATACCAAAGGAAATACGGAACATACCTCAAGATATAAAATGCCACGACGAAATCATATCAGTCTAATCCGAGATCAAATCAATACATCATATGGACACGGTCCTAACACAAGACCTACACATGCATACTGATATGACAATGTCAATATGCTCACATCAATAACAATAATGTATACTTATGGCAAACCCATAATATGCATATGCACAACAACAACACATGGTAATCCGATGATCCAGCGTTCACTGCCTAGATCCCAAGATGATACCATCAGATCAAAACGAGGTGCATAAACCCGTCCAATGATCCAACACACGCTAGCATAGATCCGAAGATGATCCCGTCAGATCAACACGAGGTGGACATACGACAACAATGCACAACTGCATAAAACAACAGTACACAATGCACGACAACAACAATACACGAATGTATCACAACATGATCGTCACAAATGACAAAAATGATTAGAGTACTTGCCCCGAGTCCTTCGAGAGCGATATCAATGTCTAAAGCATCACCAACCATTATCCTCAATATTCGACGGTCCAGAATTTCACGGACTGTAGATAATTCATATCTTCGTCTTTATCACAATGTATCTTCGATACCCAAGTATACCAATAACAGAAGTAAATCATATACATTATGATTTAAATTTCCAAAATCTGAAAACAACGTACAATCCCAAATCTTCAGTGTTCACAATTATAATCATTACTATACGAATTATAAACGAATGAAATCAGAACCATTCATTAAATATTATAAACTGTGCAAGTAATAACTTGCCTCGATACCAACACGACGATGATGAAGACATTACCAATTCCTTGTCGTCGTCTACAAGCTCCTCGGCTCCCGGCCAAAGCGATTCACGAACGTTCTTGAACACGACCGTAACACACTTTCTAGTCGACGATTATAACCAACGATCAATGATCACAACCTATTGAAGTAATCAATTAACACGTATTCGATAATAATCAATTCCTGATATAACCAATCAATCAAACTCAACGGTTCAACAATTCCTCGATCATATACAAAACCAAATAACCCAACTCAACAAATACGAACTCATATCTACAATACAAACCGCAACTCGATGATCATACTTAACAATCAATACAACCGATCAATAAACCCAACGGTTGTAATATCCGGATTTATTACGGTGTATATCATCTGTATTCAAACCCTGTATTATTCGGATTTGTGGTTTTGATTATTGGAGTATGATATTTCTTGCTTTAATATCATTGTACATAAGTATAGAAACATCCAAAATTTCTCATGCAAACTCGTGATAGCGCACGCTAAGAATGTAGCTTAACGCGCGCTATCGGGCTACTACTAGCGCACGCTATGCATGTAGGAGTTGCGTGCGCTAAGAACTCAATTATTGAGCGGGACGGCTAGCACATGCGCCAGCCGAGACATGGGTCCGGATAAGATTCCCGCGGATGAACCTGGACAGTTCTGAAGTCAACTCTTATTAGCGCGCGCTAAGGAAAGCTTAGTAGCGTGCGCTAACTTGTTAGAATGCAGAATATTATAAATAGGACAACAACCCGTTTTGGCTTGCATTTCATTCATCTATTCTTCATTCTTGAGAGGCCAGAGAGCTGTAATAATCCTTCTACACACTTAGAACACATTTTGTTGGTCTTTGTATATTGGTTATCACTTGGGAGTAATCATTGAAGTGGAATAGCACCTTGGAGTGGCATACAACCAACCGGAGTCGGATTCTACCTTACGGTTCAGTGATTTTCATCATATTAAGGTATGTTCAACCTATCTCCAGACTTAGAGTTGGATTCTAAAGAAATGGATGATCATATTAACGAGATATTGATTTTCATAAGTGAATTATCCAAAGTACATCATGTTTGGAATATTGAGATGAATAAGCCTTAAGTACCTTGATTATGATCATCATGATTCGAATCTTATTACATTGAACAAGTAAAGGAAGCTTCTATCATTGATAATCCGAGTCTAGTAGATGACTTCATAACAATCATGGACTTGACTTTAACATCATTATTGTTATATGAATCTAAGGGATTGATCATGGAAGGATTTATCTAGTATAGATGGAATGTTAAACAACTACAGCATGATAATTTCGATGGATATAAGGTGTTGATATCAACCGTTAAGCCTTTCGAATCGTCATATGAAGAATTCTAATCAAAATGGAATATGGTTTTATAATGGTATGCATATCCTTGAATCCGAAGTTATTGTTATCCGTAAGACCATTCATAATCGTATGTACATGATATTCATGGAGGTAACATGAATTATCACGGAAGATTTCATTGCTTTGATCATGATGAGAACAATTTACTGCCCAGCAGTAAACTGCCATGCACAGATAGCGCACGCTAAGCTATAAAGATTAACGTGCGCTATCGAGCACGAGTTAGCGTACGCTACGTTTGGTACGTAACGTACGCTAGGCCATCAGACGAGTCAGTCGACTGATCAGTGAAGTACTGACCATGCATAGTTACCGTACGCTAGGCTTTGTTGTTTGCGTGCGCTATCGTGCAGACTTAACGTACGCTACACAGAGTACTTAGCGTGCGCTAAGCAGTTCAGGCAGATTGCATTTTATGAACTTTTGGCCGTAAATCGAATTGTTAAACATTCGTACGACGTGAGATAAATCCTATATCATTTCTTTTGTTAAGGTTTGATCTTGTTACGTGATTGATTGAGGAGGACGACCTTCGAGTGTTCGTTTTCGTGGAAGTATTGTTCTTGTCTTCAAATCGAGGCAAGTACCTTATTTGTTTTATGTATTGATGTTATACATATTGTCGTGCATGTATGTCGTTGTTGTATGTCCACCTCGTGTTGGTCCGACGGGATCATCGGGGGATCTATGCTAGTGTGCGCTGGATCATCGGATGGGTTTTTCCACCACAGGTTGGTCTGACGGGATCATCGTGGGTTCTAGGCAGTGAACGCTGGATCGACGGAATTACCATGTGTATGTTGTGATATCATGTTGTGATTATCAGTTGTGTATATTATGTATGAGTTTCTCGCAGGAGAAGACTCATTTGACATTTTATCATTTACGTTATTATTATTCTGCGTGTGACGTTGAATAATATGTTGTGGTACTTGTACTAGCATCGTTGTGCTAACCCCTTCGGGGGTGAACATTTTATTTTTGTTCAGGATCCAGGAGAGCGGGGAAACAACCACTGGAGCTGCATGACGATGAGGGTGCAAAGTGATGTTTCGGCTGGGTTCATTTATGTGTTCTTATTGGTCATTTCAATAAGTACTCGAGTACGAAGTCATTTATGAGGAATTTGAATTTGGTGATGTATTATTAAGTTTCTGTTGAACAATTGTATTTTCAGTACTTGGTCAGAACTGTTGTATCTTAATTCCGTTATTTCCATTCGTTATTATCTTTTAATGTCTGTTTAATTCTCCAGCTTTGTAAATCCTTATGTAAAGGATTTACGGCGCTGTAATATTCCTGAATATATCGGGGGTGTTACAGAATATGGTATCGGATAAAAGATTATGGATATCTTGGCCATTGGGTTAAAATAGGGGTCATTTACGTCTTTTGAAGTAACCGGCCGTGAATGACATCACTGCACTGCCTACGTCTTCATGCGAACGGTGGTAAGTTCCTAAACTCTATCTCGTTCTTTACATGTTGTGTCTCTTTATATTCGAATATTAGAACGATATTGTTTCCTGTATATTGAGTATTTATGCTTACAGTATGTTGAGAGGCGGACGTGGACGTGGTCGCGGTCGTGGACGCGGATGAAGAAATGCTGAAAGGGAAGCGTCGCCTTCTAACTGTGCGCCATAGCTCAAAGTAGCCGCAACAATCTATTAATAATGAACTAGATCCTGCTGTACCAGAGATCCTTCGTCAAGTGGTGAACCAGATGACTCAGTTCGCCCAAGTCGTGGACCGAATGCAAGTTGCGGTGGGACTACAGCAGGAAGAGAGACAGCAAGGGATCCCAGACATGGGAGATCGAGGTGACCGGTGGCTGCAAGAGGTAGCGAAGATGCAACCACCCAAATTCGAAGATTTCGAGACTCCCACCGGACCATTGGTTGAAGGAACCGGAGAAAATCTTTGCCGGAATTAATCGCCTGCAATAGGAGAGCCTCTATCGCTCAATATTTTCTCGATAGGGAAGCGTCCGAATGGTGGGAAGCCATCCGGCTCAGACCATGATGCCGATTGACAGAGTTTAGAGTGATGATGGAAGCTCGATTGCCCACGCCCGTGAGGGAAGCCAAAATTGGGAGTTTTTCTCCGCCGCCTTTCCGATGTGCCGATCCTGCAATTAAGACGTTTAACCAAAGAAATGAATTTGTTCGACATCCGGTCGAATGCATGCGTAAATGATGATCCATTTCAATATGAGGATGAAACCAAATCCAGAGGTACATGTCCGGTTTGAATGTACCACACTCCGTCAATACTGTGATAAGGCGTTGGCGTATGAGATCAAGGAAGCGGCTATGGAGAAATTTTGAAATCTAAGAAACAGAAGTCTCTGGTACTTTTACAGAGCACAAGAACAATGGGCCCCGTAAGGCCCAGTCATCCTTTCACTCTAACAACAAACCTCCGCACCCACCTACGAGCGGAAACAACTTCCGAGCGACATCAACTATTACCGATGTTACCAGAAATGCTTTAACTGCGCCAGACGGCACTATCGACGGAATTGCCCCCTTCCCGCCGTGACTTGTTTTGATTGTGACGAGAGGGACATCGCGCAGTTGTTTTGTGAAGAGGTCAAAGTCTTTTAGAGCCCGTACACCACGGCCCTAAGGAAGCCAGTATCCAACAGATGCAGCAAAGTGTTCAGATGCCTCAGAATTTTGGCCGCGGATGAGGCAGAGGACAATGGGACCGAAAGGGGACATCGAGTGCCGGATCTGCTCCCCCACGTCTGTACGAGATGAAGAGGACAGACGATCAGGATGCTGCTGTCGCATCAGGTACTGTCCAGATCCTTTCCCATCCAGTTAGCGTTTTATTCGATACAGGAGCTACGCATTCTTTTATATCTTTGTCTTGTGTAAATCGTTTGAATATTTCCGGTTTTCATACTTGTGCACCTTATGTTGTTGGTTTACCGAGTGGAGAGAGGATTGTCGGAAACTTAGAAACCAGAAATTTCCCTGTATCATATGGAGGCAGAGAGTGGCTCTCAAATCTGATCGTGATAGAAATGCAAGGAGACGACCTGATACTCGGAGACGATTGGCTTAATCGATATGGGGCAATTGTAAACTACCGAAGGAGGAATATCTCGCTGATCGCTGACGATGGTTCCGAAATATTGTTCGAGGGGTGGAAACCGGGAAGCTCAGGAAAATTGATCAAGGCGATGAAAGTCACCAAATTGTTGAAACAGTGTCAGACGGTACTGGTGTTATGCAATGAAGAAAGAAGACGAAATTATGGAACTTTCATCCATTCCTGTTGTGAACGAATTTCCAGATGTATTTCTTGACGAGTTACCTGGACTACCTCCATGAAGGGATGTAGAATTTACCATTGAGCTGGAACCCGGAGCTACACCAATTTCTAAGGCGCCGTATCGTATGGCACCTACTGAGATGTACGAACTGAAGAAGCAGCTGGAGGAGTTACTGGACAAGGGCTATATTCAGCCAAGCGTTTCACCCCGGGAGCGCCGCTTCTTTTGTCCGAAAGAAGGATGGATCGCTCCGACTGTGTATTGACTATCGAGAGCTGAACAAGATGACGATTAAGAACAAGTATCTGTTGCCACAGATTGATGATCTGTTTGACCAGTTGCAAGGGGCAACAGTATTTTCTAAAATCGATCTGAGATCAGGGTATCATCAGCTGAGGATTAAGGAATCTGATGTTCTGAAATCAGCGTTCAGAACTCGCTACGGACATTATGAGTTTGTAGTGATGCCGTTTGGTCTCACTAACGCACCTGCTGTAGTTATGCAATTGATGAACAAAGTGTTCATTGAATTTTTGGATAAATTTGTGGTCGTGTTCATTGATGACATTTTAGTGTATTCTAAGAGCCCGGAAGAACATGCACAACATTTGCGGATTGTATTGGAACTTTTGAGAAGCGAGCAATTGTACGCCAAACTTTCTAAGTGTGAATTCTGGCTAAAAGAAGTAATGTTCCTCGGCCATGTGGTGTCAGCTGAAGGAGTCCGAGTAGATCCTCAGAAGATCGAAGCAATTATGGATTGGAAGCCTCCAAAGAACGTGAAAGAAGTCCGAAGCTTCTTAGGACTTGCTGGATATTATCGTCGATTCGTGGAAGGGTTTTCTAAAATCTCCCGCCCACTTACTCGACTCCTGCAGAAAACTCAAAAGTTTGAGTGGAATGAGTTGTGTCAGATTAGCTTTGATGAATTGAAGAAGAGATTGACGACGGCACCGATTCTATCACTTCCACAGGGAACTGGAGGATTTATAGTTTACAGTGATGCTTCGAACCAAGGACTTGGGTGCGTATTGATGCAGAATGATAAGGTGATCGCTTATGCGTCGCGACAGCTGAAACCTTATGAAGTGAATTACCCAACACATGATTTGGAGCTAGCAGCAGTAGTTTTTGCTTTGAATATCTGGAGGCATTATCTGTACGGGACTCACTGTCAGATCTTTACGGATCATAAGAGTCTCAAGTACATATTCAGTCAGAAAGAGTTGAACATGCGGCAAAGAAGATGGTTAGAGCTGATCAAGGACTATGACTTGGAGATTTTGTATCATCCAGGCAAAGCAAATGTAGTGGCCGATGCACTTAGCCGCAAGCCTATTTCTATTCAGATGCTGGAGACGCTGACCTCCCAACTTAGCCTTCAACGAGAGATGATTCGTGAAGGAATTGAAGTGTGGTTACAAAGAGTCCAAGGACAATCATGCGTGATGGAGATAACTTCATCATTAACCGAAGGAATCAAATCTAGACAGCAAATGATCCTCCGATGATTCGGTTACGTGATGAAGTGATCAAAGGAAAGGCCCCGGATTCATAATTCATGATGATGGAGTTTTGAGATTTCGTAACCGACTCTGCGTTCCCGATGATGATGTTCAAACAGACGATTATGAAGGAAGCTCTGCCGCCCTATTTTATCCACCCGGCACCAAGAAATGTATAAGGACTTGAAGCAGAATTTCTGGTGGGTCAACATGAATAAAGATGTAGCGGACTATGTTTCGAAATGCTTGACTTGTCAGCAGGTTAAGATCGAGCATCAACGGCCTGCCGGAATGTTGAAGCCGCTCCCAATTCCTGAATGGAAGTGGGAGGACATATCGATGGACTTTATCACTAATATGCCGAGAACCAGGACAGGAATGAACATGATTTGGGTGATAGTTGATCGTTTAACCAAATCAGCTCATTTCCTAGGCATTAAGGATGCGTGGGGACCAGAGAGGTTGGCACAAGTATTTATTTCGGAAATAGTTCGATTGCATGGTACGCCGAAGGCCATTGTTTCTGATCGAGACGGTCGTTTTGTGTCTCACTTCTGGAAAGCAGTTCATAAGGCCTTGGGGACCGAATTGAACTTCAGCACAGCTTATCACCCACAGACTGACGGACAATCCGAGAGGACTATTCAAACGGTGGAAGACATACTAAGGGCCTGTGCCATAGATTGGTCAAACGATTGGGAAATTCATCTACCGTTGATTGAATTTACCTACAACAATAGTTGGCATGCTTCCATTAAGATGGCACCATTCGAGGCATTATACGGGAGGAGATGCAGATCGCCCCTATTCTGGGATGATTCATCAGACTTAATCTAATGGTAACGAGTTGATCGTGCGGACTCGAGAGAAGATAGCCCCGATTCGTGAAAGGCCGTTGACCGCCTGCAGTCGCGTAAATCTTACGCAGATGCACGCCGTCGCCCATTGGAGTTCAATCTTTGGAGACCATGTATTTTTGAAGGTTTCTCCTACTCGGGAATCTTTCGTTTCTAAGGAAAGGGAAGGCGAGTCCGAGATATATCGGACCATTTGAGATCCTCGAGAGAGTTGGGAGTTGGCATACAGATTGGCATTGCCGCCGTCATTGTGCCATGTTCATAACGTGTTCCACGTATCCCGATTCGGAGGTATATACGGATCCTACCATATCATTGATTTCGGCGAGATCGAAGTCACGCAGGATGGGACCTTTGAAGAAAGACCGGTCAAGATACTCGAGAGTTGAGTTAAGCAGTTGAGGAACAAACCAATCGTTTTGGTCAAAGTTCAATGGTCACGTCACAGAATGGAAGAAGCCACCTGGGAAACGAAAGCTGATATGAAGTCTAGATATCCCGAGTTATTTTCGTCTTGAGTTTCGGGACGAAACTCCTTTTTAGTAGGAGAGTATGTAATATCCGGATTTATTACGGTGTATTTCATCTGTATTCAAACCCTATATTATTCGGATTTGTGGTTTTGATTATTGGAGTATGATATTTCTTGCATTAATATCATTGTACATAAGTATAGAAACATGCAAAATTTCTCATGCAAACTCGTGATAGCGCACGCTAAGAATGTAGCTTAACGCGCGCTATCGGGCTACTACTAGCGCACGCTATGCATGTAGGAGTTGCGTGCGCTAAGAACTCAATTATTGAGCGGGACGGCTAGCACATACGCCAGCCGGGACATGGGTCCGGATAAGATTCCCTCGGATGAACCTGGACTGTTCTGAAGTCAACTCTTATTAGCGCGCACTAAGGAAAGCTTAGTAGCGTGCGCTAACTTGTTAGAATGCAGAATATTATAAATAGGACAACAACCCGTTTTGGCTTGCATTTCATTCGTCTATTCTTCATTCTTGAGAGGCCACAGAGCTGTAATAATCCTTCTACACACTTAGAACACATTTTGTTGGTCTTTGTATATTGGTTATCACTTGGGAGTAATCATTGAAGTGGAATAGCACCTTGGAGTGGCATACAACCAACCGGAGCTGGATTCTACCTTACGGTTCAGTGATTTTCATCATATTAAGGTATGTTCAACCTATCTCCAGACTTAGAGTTGGATTCTAAAGAAATGGATGATCATATTAACGAGATATTGATTTTCATAAGTGAATTATCCAAAGTACATCATGTTTGGAATATTGAGATGAATAAGCCTTAAGTACCTTGATTATGATCATCATGATTCGAATCTTATTACATTGAACAAGTAAAGGAAGCTTCTATCATTGGTAATCCGAGTCTTGTAGATGACTTCATAACAATCATGGACTTGACTTTAACATCATTATTGTTAGATGAATCTAAGGGATTGATCATGGAAGGATTTATCTAGTATAGATGGAATGTTAAACAACTACAGCATGATAATTTCGATGGATATAAGGTGTTGATATCAACCGTTAAGCCTTTCGAATCGTCATATGAAGAATTGTAGTCGAAATGGAATATGGTTTTATAATGGTATGCATATCCTTGAATCCGAAGTTATTGTTATCCGTAAGACCATTCATAATCGTATGTACATGATATTCATGGAGGTAACATGAATTATCACGGAAGATTTCATTGTTTGATCATGATGAGAACAGTTTACTGCCCAGCAGTAAACTGCCATGCACAGATAGCGCACGCTAAGCTATAAAGATTAATGTGCGCTATCGAGCACGAGTTAGCGTACGCTACATTTGGTACGTAATGTACGCTAGGCCATCAGACGAGTCACCGATCGATCGAAGTGAATCGACCATGCATAGTTAGCGTACGCTAGGCTTTGTTGTTTGCGTGCGCTATCGAGCAGACTTAACGCACGCTACACAGAGTACTTAGCGTGCGCTAAGCAGTTCAGGCAGATTGCATTTTATGAACTTTTGGCCGTAAATCGAATTGTTAAACATTCGTACGACGTGAGATAAATCCTATATCATTTCTTTTGTTAAGGTTTGATCTTGTTACGTGATTGATTGAGGAGGACGACCTTCGAGTGTTCGTTTTCGTGGAAGTATTGTTCTTGTCTTCAAATCGAGGCAAGTACCTTATTTGTTTTATGTATTGATGTTATACATATTGTCGTGCATGTATGTCGTTGTTGTATGTCCACCTCGTGTTGGTCCGACGGGATCATCGGGGGATCTATGCTAGCGTGCGCTGGATCATCGGACGGGTTTTTCCACCACGGGTTGGTCTGACGGGATCATCGTGGGTTCTAGGCAGTGAACGCTGGATCGACGGAATTACCATGTGTATGTTGTGATATCATGTTGTGATTATCAGTTGTGTATATTATGTATGAGTTTCTCGCAGGAGAAGACTCGTTTGACATTTTATCATTTACGTTATTATTATTCTGCGTGTGAAGTTGAATAATATGTTGTGGTACTTGTACTAGCATCGTTGTGCTAACCCCTTCGGGGGTGAACATTTTATTTTTGTTCAGGATCTAGGAGAGCGGGGAAACAACCACTGGAGCTGCATGACGATGAGGGTGCAGAGTGATATTTCGGCCGGGTTCATTTACGTGTTGTTATTGGTCATTTCAATAAGTACTCGAGTACGAAGTCATTTATGAGGAATTTGAATTTGGTGATGTATTATTAAGTTTCTGTTGAACAATTGTATTTTCAGTACTTGGTCAGAACTGTTGTATCTTAATTCCGTTATTTCCATTCGTTAATATCTTTTAATGTCTGTTTAATTCTTCAGCCTTGTAAATCCTTATGTAAAGGATTTACGGCGCTGTAATATTCCTGAATATATCGGGGGTGTTACAACGGTTCCACAATATCCCGATTAAACATAAATCCGAACAACCCGAATCAATCAATCATGAACTCATAACCACGATACATTTCCATAATCCGATAATCATATCAATGATCAACTCATTTCGATAACAAGGATTACATAACATACTCTATTCCAAATTAATATGAATTAACACGATTTCTCCATGTTTATGATTATAAATTTCATAGTAGGACAATACTATCGGCATAATCGGCAATCCAAACTACCCAAATAGTTCAATACCATTGAGAATTTTGTTATAAGATTAACTATAATCTTCCCGGATTCAAAACTATTATCATGATTTGTATTTCGTCAGGAACATACGAATTCTACCACTACAACCAACATAGCATTGGTTTCAATCCTCAAATCCATGATTATACTTAAAACCATTATGTATCCTATCACATTTTCCTCTTTGATGTGATAAATATACCAAGAACATCAAGAACACCATGATTCCATAATCATGTTTATAACAATTAACATAATTGAAGACATAAACCATTGCATCCTTCAACATATAACTCATATAGCCTCAAGAATCGTAACAACAACACCATAATCATCTTCATACGAGTCATTCATCAACAATAACATCAAAATCCGAATTCAAGGTGTAGAGTTCATCAACATACCTCAAGTACATGAATAACAAAATCAAACTCTTCAAGAATCATTGATATCTTCATATCCAAGCCTCAAATCCATGTTTCCAAGATCATAATCAAGTTGGAAGAGGTTTATTCTCACTAACACACTCAGAAGGACGAAGTTTGGAGGAAGGTATTGATTTTGTCTCGTGAAGAAATGAGAAACCGATCCTTATTTTATAAACTGCATTGTTCATTACGTAGGTTATCACTCAACATTAACGTACATAATGCTCCCTAGCATACACTACATGCCCAACATAGCGTTCGTAACATCATTCCAGAACTAACTGTCTTGTTTTGTTCACTCGCTTACGTACGTAATACTTCTTTCATAGCGTATGTAATACGTACGTTGACTTGCTACAGTAAATCTCCACTTAATGTACGTAATGCACTACTCATAGCGTACGTTATCTAGGAGTTGAATCGCCCATGCACATTCTTTGCCGAAAGCTGCCGACCACGGGACCCACCTGTCGGCCATAGCCTGATCTGTCCAATATGAACTTTACGTACGTTAACATGTCCGCTTAACGTGCGTAATAGCTGTACACCTTACGTACGTTAACTGTCCTTCTTAACGTACATAATCCTTGTGCATTAGCGTATGCTAAGTATACATCGTAGCGTGTGCTAATGTGGCCATACTTAGCCATTTTCAGCTATTCTTATCCAACATCTTAACATACTAGATACGTATACACGACGCACTATATCCTCAGATGCAATTGTCGACCAAGTAAGACAATTATACCAATACAGATGTCTCAGTCCTTTAATTATTTTATCCATACTGTACAGATTCCACGTTGTACAACATAACTCGGATAAAATAACATTAAACCATAGCAGTACATACTACACCACTTAAAATAAGTTTCGTCCTCGAAACTTGCAATCCGTCATAGAAAAACCAACAAACCATTCAACCAAAATATTCCGAAACCATCACAACAACGATCAGTCATCATCATTAACGAATAACCAAAATAGTATACTTACATATGCGCAAGGTCGACGATCTCCTGAGATACTAGCAAGTGGCTTCACTATAAAGCTTCAATACGCTTACAATGACAATTCCGTGAGTCTCAACAAAATATATCGTCTTCGGATGAAATAATCTATCCATGTCAATCCTGTTTGCCTGTTTATGCAGTCATGTTCCAATTCCGATAAAACGAATAATACACGATACATCTATGAAACAACTGCCAAAACAATGACACAAATCCCGAAACATCGGCACAAAATTCGAACATTCATACGATCATTAACAATGATCAACCGACAAATTAACCGAGAATAGCATTGACATGATAAACTCCAATATGACCAATCCAAAGGTCAAAACACAATCGCGTATATCATCAACATGATAAATTCTAATATGACCATCCAAAGGTCAAAACACAACCGAGTATATCATCAATATGATAAATTCCAATATCATCAACGAACGATCAACGATAGTCGAGAATACCCTCACACGGTAAGTTCCAACACGATCAATACAGAATCACCGAGACAGATATACGGACGAACAAAATTCTCAAACGTTACACCAATCACATGCAGTGGATCTCATAGAAACACACCTGCCTGATGAACATACTCCTCGACGAACGAACAACAAGCCGCAAACTGACGAACATACTCCATCCTACACGGAGTGGGATCGACCAATCAATACCCAAAACTACCATCCTGGGGTCACCATCCCCAAATCTACACTTACAAAGAAATCAGTCAAAAATCACTATGGTGAAATCGTGCTACTACCACACCAATAGAGCCACATAGCACATATGCCCCGGTTTCACAAAACCCGACGTTCCAAAATCACACCCTGTACATGAATCTACAACACGCAGCATATTTCTCTTATCTGGTCAACCAACCTATCATCCCTGGATAATCAAACTACCATAGTAAAGTTCGAATCTCTTTTCATCGTACCATACTGGTGTATTATCCAGTTCGCGAGTCACACTCATAAATTCACCATGATATGCATTATGCACTAAATACGAATGTATATCAATCACATTTTCAAAACCAGTTTGAAATCATATAGTCTCATCAAGAAGACAAATTTTCGGAAGTCCTTTCAAGAGTTTCAAACTCAAAACATAAATTTTCGTAAGATCACGAAATCAATTTTCGAAAAAATTAAATCGGTTTGCTTACGTCAAGTTCTCGATGATAATTCTTTTCGAATACACACGATTAAATAAAATGAAATTATGCAAATTATTGACCACATCCATACTTCTGTATACCAGTTCAGCTCGGCACCAAATCCACCGACATTCCATCGTAAAACCACACAATAGAGTTCCAAAATCTTAATGTACAGACTCTGTCAAAACTCCTTTTCCACATATGACTCGCAACGTCAACCACTAACCCATCCTGGATCACCTCAATTATGCTATGACAAAACATTGAAACAAATCAACACAGTGAAAGACTTCCCAAGAAGCTTCATTTGAACAAGTAAACCAAAACCCCGAAAGGCAGTAATGAAATAGACAAACGATTGGTAAAATGTTTTACAAATCTCGAGAGTTTTAGGAAACACAAAAGTCTTTTCGAAACATTAGGGTCTCAACCCATATCCCGTTCCACATTTCAAGAAGTTTATAAAGTAGAAAACCCTTTTGGACTCCAAGTCCTGAGTTATAAAACTATTTCAAAATCGATTGGGTCTCGGCCCAAAAATCATTTTCCGTAAAACATCCATAAAACATTCATTTGAAAAGTATCATTTTCAAATGCTCAAAAATAGTTCATATATCTCAAATGAATTAACATGACTACATGTTCTTCTCAACCATCCACAACATTTTTCCCAAATGCACAACTCCGTTCCAAAGTTTAACCAACATATGATTTCCAAAATCATAGCTTCTTAAGATCATCAATCATGTTCCAACTCTGTCACCTCATACTGTGACGCATAATATCTTTCTGAATCTCAAAAAATATCAACTTAGAATGGTAATAAATCTCAATGCGGTTCAAAAATCCCAATACTTACAGATCGTGAAGCCGATGATTCCCCGTGATACTGGCACATGTCTCAACTCTAGAAAATACTCAACACATATATTTTCAAAACACACATTTTGCAAACTCAGTTCAACTCGAGAACACAACATGGCTCTATCCGAAGAAACACGTTAATACCATTTGCAAAAGTTTACAATAATCACAGTACCACACTGATAAACCACATAACACACAAGCCCGAGTGAACACAAAACCCAGGGCTCTAGAATTTGTCAATCGACAACTCGAATGATGTGATAACAACACGACCCGACTCGAACCGACTGCCTAGGTTTTCTCAACCTAAGCTCCGATACCATAATCTATAACACGCCCAGAGCCATCCAAGAATATTACAGCACCGTGGTCCCCGAGATGGAACCCACAAGGCTAAAGGAAATTTTCGCAAACATTTACAAACGCCCAAGAGGCTAAAGACGGTACTATCTTTTAAAAATATTCGAAGACTTAATAAAATTCGTTTATCAAAACCGTCGTAAAATCTCATTTGAAACCACAAGGCCCGAAATGCCATGACTCAACAGTTAAAAAACATACGTTAAGATATCGCTTACACGTACCGTCAAAATAGTTTAAAAAACGATAGACAAAGTAACCTCAGTTACCAAATACCAAAAGGTCATTTAAAAATACTCACGCAGCGGAAAAGACAAATGATTAAAAATACTCTAGCAGCGGAATACAACAACTGATTAGGAAACTCAACACATAAATACATGCCCTATCTAGTATCCTTCGGGAAGCTCATATCTTCACGACCTCTACAAGCTTGATATCCCAAGAACCTAAAAAGAAAGCCCACGACGGGGTCAGCCATAAAATCCAACAATGATAATAATCACATCACGTCGATAATTACATACCAATGGAAATACTAAGTAAGAATACGACCAATGTAATCTTACCGCCATAAATTTACGAAAATCCACGATTCATATCCTTCACAACACAATAAGTTAATACCAAAATATCTGTACGGTATCTCAACAATACCCAAGGTTCTCAAAACATTATCATAACTCACTGTTACGAAATTAGACCAACTCTAACCAATTCGATCCATTGGAATAAACATCATCAAATCTCAACTCGATAATCAGTTGTCCATCAAAAGACAAAGACCAAAGGAAATACGGAACATACCTCAAGATATGAAATGCTACGATGAAATCATATCAGTCTAATCCGATATCAGATAAATACATCATACGGCACGGTCCTAACACAAGACCTACAAATGCATACTCAAATGACAATGTCAATATGCTCACATCAACAACAACAATGTATACTTATGGCAAACCCATAATATACATATGCACAGCAACAACACATGGTAATCTGATGGTCCAGTGTTCACTGCCTAGATCCCAAGATGATCCCGTCAGATCAACACGAGGTGGATAAACCCGTCTAATGATCCAGCGCACGCTAGCATAAATCCCAAGATGATCCCATCAGATCAACACGAGGTGGACATACGACAACAATGCACAACTGCACAAAACAACAGTACACAATGCACGACAACAACAATGCACAAATGCATGACAACAACAATACACGAATATATCACAACATGATCGACACAAATGACAAAAATGATTAGAGTACTTGCCCAGAGTCCTTCGAGAGCGATCTCAATGTCTAAACCATCACCAACCATTTGACGGTCCAGAATTTCACGGTCTGTAGATAATTCATATCTTCGTCTTTATCACAATGTATCTTTGTTACCCAAGTATACCAATAACAGAAGTAAATCATATACATTATCATTTAAATTTCCAGAATCTGAAAACAACGTACAATCCCAAATCTCCAGTGTTCACAATTATAATCATTACTATACGAATTATAAACGAATGAAATCAGAACCATTCATTAAATATTATAAAGTGTGCAAGTAATACCTTGCCTCGATACCAACACGACGATGATGAAGCCATTACCAATTCCTTGTCGTCGTCTACAAGCTCCTCGGCTCCCGACTAAAGCGATTCACTAACGTTCTCGAACAGGACCGCAACACACTTTCTAGTCGACGATTATAACCAACGGTCAATGATCACAACCTATTGAAGTAATCAATTAACACATATTCGATAATAATCAATTCCTGATATAACCAATCAATCAAACTCAACGGATCAACAATTCCTCGATCATCTACAAAACCAAATAACCCAACTGAAAAAATACAAACTCATATCTACAATACAAACCGCAACTCGATGATCATACTTAACAATCAATACAACCGATCAATAAACCCAATGGTTCCACAATATACCGATTAAACGTAAATCCGAACAACCCGAATCAATCAATCATGAACTCATAACTACGATATGTTTCCATAATCCGATAATCATATCAACGATCAACTCATTTCGATAACAAGGATTACATAACATACTCTATTCCAAATTCATACGAATTAACACGATTTCTCCTTGTTTATGATTATAAATTTCATAGTAGGACAATACTATCGGAATAATCGGCAATCCGAACTACCCAAATAGTTCAATACCATTGAGAATTTTGTTATAAGATTAACTATAATCTTCCCGGATTCAAAACTATTATCATGATTCGTATTTCGTCAAGAACATACGAATTCGACCACTACAATCAACATAACATTGGTTTCAATCCTCAAATCCATGATTATACTTAAAACCATTATGTATCCTATCACATTTTCCTCTTTGATGTGATAAATATACCAAGAACATCAAGAACATCAAGAACACCATGATTCCATAATCATGTTTATAACAATTAACATAATTGAAGACATAAACCATCATATCCTTCAACATATAATTTATATAGCCTCAAGAATCGTAACAACAATACCATAATCATCTTAATATGAATCATTCATCAACAATAACATCAAAATCCGAATTCAAGGTGTAGAGTTCATCAACATACCTCAAGAACATGAATAACAAAATCAAACTCTTCAAGAATCATTGATATCTTCATATCCAAGCCTCAAATCCGTGTTTCCAAGATCATAATCATTTTGGAAGAGGTTTATTCTCACTAACACACTCATAAGGACGAAGTTTGGAGTAAGGTATTGATTTTCTCTCGTGAAGAAATGAGGAACCGATCCTTATTTTATAAACTGCACTGCTCATTACGCACGTTATCACTCAACATTAACGTACGTAATGGTCCCTAGCGTACACTACACGTCCAACATAGCATACGTAACATCATTCCAAAACTCACTGACTTGTTTCGTTCATTCGCTTACGTACGCAGTAGTTCTTTCATAGCGTACGTAATATGTACGTTGACTTGCTACAGTAAATCTCCACTTAACATATGTAATGCACTACTCATACCGTACGTTATCTAGGAGTTGACTCGCCCATGCACGTTCTTCTCCGAAATCTGCCGACCACGGGACCCACCTGTCGGCCATATCCTAATCTGTCTGATATGAACTTTACATACGTTAACATGTCCGCTTAACGTGCGTAATAGTTATACACATAATGTACGTTAATTGTCCTTCTTAACGTACGTAATACTTGTGCATTAGCGTACGCTAAGTGTAACACCCCCGATATATTCAGGAATATTACAGCGCCGTAAATCCATTACATAAGAATTTACAAGGCTGAATAAAGGAAATGACAATAACAAATACCAATTTATGAAATTTCTGAAATAAAGTACAACCGTCTGGTTCAACACCGAGAATACAAATATCCAATGAAAAGTTATTAATACATCACTAAAATCCAAACATCATAAACTGACGTTGTACTCGAGTACTTATTGAAATAACCAACAAACCACAAATAGTAAACCCGGCCGGAACATCACTCTGCACCCTCGTCGTCATGCATCTCCAGTGGTTGTTTCCCTGCTCTCCTGGATCCTGAACATACACAAATGTTCACCCCCGAAGGGGTTAGCACAACGATGCTAGTACAAGTACAATAATCATACAATAGTGATATAATCAACAATTATATCATAACAAGTTTCTCCAACGAGAAATATCCACAACACATATCATATCATAACAGTTTCAACATACTGATGGTATTATAAAGATCCAGCGCACACAGCTATAGATTCCCATGATGATCCCGTCGGACCAACACATGGTGGAACTACCTTTCCAACGATCCAGCGCACACAGCTATAGATTCCCATGATGATTCCCGTCGGATCAACGCATGGTGGACATATAATCACAACATATTTACACGATACAATCACATCATAATTGTCATAATATAAACAATTCCAACTTAGAGTACTTACCTCGGTTCGTTGACAAGAATAAAACTTCCACGAATATCAAAATATTCGAAGGTCGTCCCCTTCGATCAACCACGTGTTAAGCCCGAACCTTAACAAAAGAAATAGTATAATGTAACACCCCCAAATCCGCTCAGGGATATTACACGCCGTAGACCCTCTCCTCGAGGATCTACCAGGCTGATAACTAAAATCAAACATCTAAACCTCGCCTTTAAGGCTAAAATGACTCAGTAGACCGATTTGGTCTTTCAACAAATACATACAACTCAATTCCAAACACATACCCACGCAGGGGTCAAAATACAATAAACTCCCGTACAACGGGGAAAAGATACTGCAGCGGAAAGGAAAATACAACTAGACCAAAACGACGTCAACAGATCCTCGTGTGATTAGTATCGTTCATCTTTCATCATCCTTCGTGCCGACCCTGTGTTATGCTCCAAAACCTGAATGCAAAAATAGACATCCACCCCCCGAATACTCGGGGGTTAGCAAAACTCCACTGTTTTGCTAGTGCAAGTACAAGTGCAAAAATATGAGCCATACAATACAAGTTCCAAGAACAATGATAATCAGGAATCCTCAAAGATCCAAACGTAAAGAAAAGTACTTCCCGAGGCAAGAGTTTGGGTAAACATTTCCAAAACCGAAAGATCGCAAATAAGGGAAACAATTTACAAAAAAGTTTAAAATGCCATCGAGAGTTTTAATAGAAAACAATTTAGGATTATAAAATCCTTCTCTTTCCAAAAATCAATAGGGTCACAAGAGATTTTGGATTTAGAGCTAGAGTTGATGAAGGAGAGATTTTCAAAGTTGTTGCTAGGTGAAGACATGTCTGGAAGTGGAAAAGGGGTTTGCACTGCTGTATCAATCTCAAATGCCATAACAAATCTCTATGCTTCTGTATTTGGTCAGCACCAGAGATTAGAACCTCTGCATCTTGAAAAGAAACTGAGTTGAGGAGAGTTGTGGTAATAGAGGTTGAACCTCCGAGCGTAGTCGGTATTTGATTGAGCGGCGATAATGATGTTGGGAGTGGTGTTACCGTCGGCCACTGATGTTTCGCAATAAAAGAGTTCCTTCTTCTTCTTCTTCCTCTTACTCCAAAGCACGTAGGAACAAGGTTTTGATATAGAGTTTTCAGGAAGGCCAATATAGATGCTTGATTCATGGGACATGTGGTGTGATTCAAATAAGCAAGTAGAGAAGGAAGATTCTGAGATATATGCGGGTATCTTGTACATGTTACAAAACTGTTTTGCCATATGAAGTTTGTGATGTCAAGGCTAAAAAAACTGACTTGTTGTATTTTGGAGTGATTTATCTCAAGTTTGTATTTCAATATGACATTTTTGTTGTCTGCAAAAAAAATAAATAAAAAAAAAATCAATAGGGTCACAGCCCAAAGGTTTTGTTTTCGCAAATAGGAAATCACCAACAATTTACAGGGTCAGAGCCCAACATCACGTGTCCTCAACGGACGTAAAATCAACGAAACATAATCACGCACGCGCATCGCCTAGGACCGGGACGATACCACCGACATCCCACTCGAGGCCTCGAAGGACCCTCCCGAGCTGGCTAGCGAAACAAATCACACACATCTCACGGTTGGATCAATCGCTTGTTGCATCCTGGCCACATGATCACATGCCATGTGCCACCGTAGATTATCTCCGGCTCTCACGGTTGGATCAATCACTTGTTGCATCCTGGCCACATGATCACATGCCATGTGCCACCGTAGACCTTCAACCATATCCACACATTCACACAAATAACATATCACATCAAGGATATTCAAACAATTCGCCCAGAGGCATCAAACACTTAGCAAAACACCACGTCAATTCACAACGCACCGAAATGAAATAATATACGCCCACACACAATACCAAGTGCAACATGAACACCAAGCATATACATAGAATTCACATAGTTATTCACGAACCACACCAATCACAAAACACACACGGTTTTGAAAGGGGCCTTTAACGAGGCTAACCAAATCTTTTGAAAACTCATTTCAAACAAACAAACAAACCAAGACGATCACCAATCATCATATCCGCGAAACAAGAAATGTATGGACAAGGTACTTGCCTCGAATAAGAACAACGCGGAGAATCGACCGAAGTAGGTTGGCCCGAACCGACTACGAACCCGCCGACTCCACCGAACGCCAACTCACGTTCATAAACTACGAAGGACAAATAATAACAATGAAATGAATTCCATAACACGACTCAAAGCCGTTGAATTCAAAGAACGAATGACGAAAGTTCACGGATTTCCCAAAACGGCCAAGAACACGATTCGTTCGTCAAAACCCAAAACGGAATTCCAAGTTGAAATATGGATATACAATCCACGAGAATATGTTTAACAACATCATTTAACCATAATCGATCCATCAAAACGGATGAAAACGAGATCGGGACAAATCCCCAAAAAGTCAATTGAAGGAAATCAAGAAATATACTTGACTCGACGAAGAACAATGGATTAAATGATGTTAAACACAAGAATACTATCAAGATTAATCATACCCATCAAGAATTAATCAACAACACTAACGAATCGGACGAAAATGCAAAAATCCCCAAATTCACGAAATTAGGGTTCTAAGGAAGATTACCTTGATTCGCTGAATCAAAGGTTGATAACGGACGATCGATTGATGTTATGAACTCAAGGACTTCATGGATTTGTTGTTAAACAACATGGCTTCATCGCCCATGAATCGCCACTCGCGGATGGAGAAGGAAGGAAATGAAAAAGCGAAGTGAAATGTGATCGTCACCATATTTATATCGCTGACTAGCGTGCGCTAGCCTTCCCGGACTAGCGTGCGCTATCGGCCAGACGGCCGAGCACCCTCGGCCGTGGCCCACACGACCGGCATCACCCGACCAACCCCGCCGACCAAACTCGCGACCCGACTCCGCTAGCGTGCGCTACGGCCGGAAGCTCGCGCGCTAGCCGACTGGCCCAAAGAGCCACCGGATCGAATCGCCCGGCCAGTAACGACGCTAGCCGCCGACGGCGTGCGCTACGCTGCCGACTAGCGCGCGCTACGCCGCGTAGCGTGCGCTACTCGCCGATCTGACCGAGTCGAACCTCGAAAACCCATCGCCCGGGCCCGATAGCGTCGCTAGTTACCCGGCACAGGCGCTACACTGCCGTTAAGCGCAGCCTTCCGGCCGTAGGTGTGCGCTACGCGGTTCTCGCGCACTCCCTGGCCGGTGCCCGCAATCGTCCGGCGATCCCGCAACCGTCGGCCGATCCGCAACCGCCGGGCTCGGCGACCCGATTTCCAAAACGACGGAACGAACACGGCGAAAAGTTCGCGACAACATAAACGACTAAATGAAAAAGTAATACCATAATTAGTCATACGCGACCAAGAAACGGGTCGAGACAACAATTACAGATACGGATACCCGTAACTTTCAAGAAATTACAAAATGGCCAAAAACGCCCGGAAATCACGATACTTGATCGAATAACCAAACCGAAGTTCACAACACGTCTAACAAAGTTAAACGGACTTGCGGGAAACTCGAAATAACAGTTTCGGACGAGATTCGCAAGAATCGAACTCAAGTGCGGAAAAGTCGCTAAAAAGCACAGAACTCAACGAAACGACACCAAACGAACTCGGATGTCAAAAGTGTAGAATTAATCATTCTCGAATGACGAAACGGACATGAGCGAAGTCGTCAAAACAGACTTCGCGAAAAAAGAAATTACCGTAAATCGATAATTGCGTATATTACTTTATACCCTCCTTAAAAGAAGTTTCGTCCCAAACTTAAAACAAGTAGGAGAAGAAATATTCCGCCAGAAAACTCAACGAGATACACAAGAATGCGTAACTAACGCCCAATGGCGAAATGTTACAAACAACGCAAAGGAGTATACGGCGTGAAAACACGCTCCACGACGACCAACACAACGCCGTTAGGATATAATAAAAACCAACAAGTGACAACGTCATCAAGCGGATAATATAACCAAGTCAATTATCCGACAATCACAAAACACAACGACGAAAATCAATATGATTGATCAACCCAACGGTACATCAATCAAAACGCGAGTCAACCGAACAAACACGAAATCCCACCGCCTAAGGGTGGAAGATCGAAAGCGAAACTAATTTCCCGAATCAAGGGAATTACGAAGGAGCACGAATGTTCGCCAATCACGAACGAGGTCAATATAAACCGAACAATCAAACGATCAAACCACAACGATCGAGACAACAAAGATCGAAGAATCATGTTCGAATCACAAAGAACAATAAAGTTCAAACAACAACTCCAAGGTTCACATCTCGACTCGAGACAATATATGATCCGTGAAAACAACAACGTATGCATTCACATAAGATCCACATGAAAGGGAATAGCAATAGAAAAGTCACAACGACAAATGAGTTATTAGAAATAATACCACACTCGTTCGATCAACAAAAGCAAGGAGCAGACAAGCTCGTAAATGTCAACGAACATAAACGAGTCGACAAAGTCGAAAATGTAAAAGTTCAAGATCCACCACTTGAATAAAAGAACTAGTAGAACCAAAGATGTTACTTCCGAACAAGGTTCACAAGAATCGAACCGAATTCGGAAAGTGACAAATGATAACAGATTGACCCAAAACAAGATCACACTCGTTCGAATGATGAACCCGAAATACAAAACAAGTTCGAGGTATCAACGAACACGAGCGAATCGATAGATGGAGAAAGAGAAAATACGAAGTCCAAAAACAACACGGGTACTACATTCGACCTCTTATAAAAGAAGGTCGCCCGCAACTCACAACAAAGAAAATCAAGGTGACGACACAACAAGCAACCGCGAAACATCCTTCAAAGGCCTCTCAAAGCCGATTCGATATCCGTCTTTGAAGTTCGCGCCCCGAAAGACTCGGAACCCAACTCGCAAAACTAGATCCTGTGACGAGAAAGATAATTGGTACGTGCATGCCCCCGGCACACCACGGTTGAAACACCTCGGCTCGGCATACCGAAAATGCAACTGCTCGATACAATGGATTAAAACACCGCAAAACAACATACCGGAGATGCCAACTCAGCATAACATATCAACGCATACAAAAATCACAACAACAACGGCATCATTCGAAGATTACAACATCCCGAACGACAGCCATCACACAATCATAAACATCATGAAACAATCACCCATGTGTATAACGCATAAAAATCCAGGCTTTAACAACCCACACTAGTGCGACAATACGCAAATCGCCACGAGGCGATAAACAGTAAACACCAGTTCACACCTCTCACAGAGGGCCAACAAAACATATGCGTGGCGAACGACTCGACACTCACGCCACCAATTCAGTCACAATTCGGGGTTGACACCGTAACGAAAGTTTGAAAACCATACACGCATTTCCGGTCCGCAAACAGGAATGATAGGTTTTAAAAACGAGAACCACCTTTTGAAAACAGTTTGGAAACAACAGTTGATCTTGAGTATCATTTTACAAAAAGTAGTACAAACACCATTATCGAGACTTTGAAAATCATCTTGCGTTTGAACAAAAATGAGGACACCTTTTCTTTAGTGAAAAACTTTCAAAAATATTCGACCCTTGGGTCTAAGCAACTGCATTTGAAAATATCTCAAAATATTTTTGGTCCTCAACCGGAAAATTTTTGAAATGTATTGCGCATTAGAAAACACCTTGAAAACACCGCAAGAAAATAATTCGCTTTAAAAGTACGTCTCGAATTTCAATTTTCTAAGATACTCAAGGTTTTCAAAAATAATTCAATGGGTTAGAATGCCCAAAAAGGTCGATGACGGTAGTACTTATCAAAACTCACAAAATCATTTGAAAACACCCAACTACCGTCAAAACGGTCAAGGCCAACAACTCGGTTAAAGGAATCGATTTTCAAAATAAAATTCAGTCGGTAAGATACCGAAAGCTATTACAAAGGAACTCACGCAGCGGAAAAAAGAAATACAGTCCAACATGCACAATCCAGCAACTACTCCTCACATGAAAGAAATATGAGAGTCAAATAGTCACGTATCAAGAAATCAAAATCCATAAGAGGATTCCGTCACTTAGCAAATAAATCATAAAAATAGCTCGTGTCACACGAGGCACAACACAAAGAAGGGAGACTTACAGCCACAGGTCGCACGAAGATGATGATCGCCCCACGATACTAATCACGACCAACAAACTCAGACGACGCGTCGCGACACGACTACCGGATAAAATCCGACGATACAGAAACTCGATAGAAACCACTGACCCGACAGCCTAGGTTTCCGCAACCTAAGCGCTCCGATACCATTTATGTAACACCCCAAATCCGCTCAGGGATATTACACGCCGTAGACCCTCTCCTCGAGGATCTACCAGGCTGATAACTAAAATCAAACATCTAAACCTCGCCTTTAAGGCTAAAATGACTCAGTAGACCGATTTGGTCTTTCAACAAATACATACAACTCAATTCCAAACACATACCCACGCAGGGGTCAAAATACAATAAACTCCCGTACAACGGGGAAAAGATACTGCAGCGGAAAAGAAAATACAACTAGACCAAAACGACGTCAACAGATCCTCGTGTGATTAGTATCGTTCATCTTTCATCATCCTTCGTGCCGACCCTGTGTTATGCTCCAAAACCTGAATGCAAAAATAGACATCCACCCCCCGAATACTCGGGGGTTAGCAAAACTCCACTGTTTTGCTAGTGCAAGTACAAGTGCAAAAATACGAGCCATACAATACAAGTTCCAAGAACAATGATAATCAGGAATCCTCAAAGATCCTAACGTAAAGAAAAGTACTTCCCGAGGCAAGAGTTTGGGTAAACATTTCCAAAACCAAAAGATCGCAAATAAGGGAAACAATTTACAAAACAGTTTAAAATGCCATCGAGAGTTTTAATAGAAAACAATTTAGGATTATAAAATCCTTCTCTTTCCAAAAATCAATAGTGGTCACACAAAGGTTTTGTTTTCGCAAATAGGAAATCACCAACAATTTACAGGGTCAGAGCCCAACATCACGTGTCCTCAACGGACGTAAAATCAACGAAACATAATCACGCACGCGCATCGCCTAGGACCGGGACGATACCACCGACATCCCACTCGAGGCCTCGAACGACCCTCCCGAGCTGGCTAGCGAAACAAATCACACACATCTAACGGTTGGATCAATCGCTTGTTGCATCCTGGCCACATGATCACATGCCATGTGCCACCGTAGATTATCTCAGGCTCTCACGGTTGGATCAATCACTTGTTGCATCCTGTCCACATGATCACATGCCATGTGCCACCGTAGACCTTCAACCATATCCACACATTCACACAAATAACATATCACATCAAGGATATTCAAACAATTCGCCCAGAGGCATCAAACACTTAGCAAAACACCACGTCAATTCACAACGCACCGAAATGAAATAATATACGCCCACACACAATACCAAGTGCAACATGAACACCAAGCATATACATAGAATTCACATAGTTATTCACGAACCACACCAATCATAAAACACACACGGTTTTGAAAGGGGCCTTTAACGAGGCTAACCAAATCTTTTGAAAACTCATTTCAAACAAACAAACAAACCAAGACGATCACCAATCATCATATCCGCGAAACAAGAAATGTATGGACAAGGTACTTGCCTCGAATAAGAACAACGCGGAGAATCGACCAAGTAGGTTGGCCCGAACCGACTACGAACCCGCCGACTCCACCGAACGCCAACTCACGTTCATAAACTACGAAGGACAAATAATAACAATGAAATGAATTCCATAACACGACTCAAAGCCGTTGAATTCAAAGAACGAATGACGAAAGTTCACGATTTCCCCAAACGGCCAAGAACACGATTCGTTCCACAAAACCCGAAAACGGAATTCCAAGTTGAAATATGGATATACAATCCATAGAATATGTTTAACAACATCATTTAACCATAATCGATCCATCGAAAGCGGATGAAAACGAGATCGGGACAAATCCCCAAAAAGTCAATTCAAGGAAATCAAGAAATATACTTCGATTCGACGAAGAACAATGGATTAAATGATGTTAAACACAAGAATACTATCAAGATTAATCATACCCATCATGAATTAATCAACAACACGGAACGAATCGACGAAAATGCAAAAATCCCCAAATTCACGAAATTAGGGTTCTAAGGAAGATTACCTTGATTCGCCGAATCAAAGGTTGATAACAGACGATCGATTGATGTTATGAACTCAAGGACTTCATGGATTTGTTGTTAAACAACATGGCTTGTCGCCCATGAATCGCCACTCGCGGATGGAGAAGGAAGGAAATGAAAACGAAGTGAAATGTGACTGCCGACCATATTTATATCGCTTGGACTAGCGTGCGCTAGCCTTTCCGGACTAGCGTGCGCTATCGGCCAGATCGCCGAGCACCCTCGGCCAGTGGCCCACACGACCCGGCATCACTCGACCAACCCCGCCGACCAAACTCGCGACCCGACTCCCGCTAGCGTGCGCGCTACGGCGGAAGCTCGCGCGCTAATCCGGCCCAAAGAGCCACCGGATCGAATCGCCTGCCAGTAACGACGCTAGCCGGCCGACGGCGGCGCTTACGCTGCCGACTAGCGCGCTACGCTCGGCATAGCGTGCGCTACTCGCCGATCTCGACCGAGTCCGTAACCTCGTAAAACCCATCGCCTGGGCCCGAGAAGCGTACGCAGTTACCGGCGGCGGCGCTACACTGCGGGTTAGCGCTAGATCTTCCGGCCAGAAGCGTGCGCTTACGCGGTTCTCGCGCACCGTCCGGCCGGTGCCTGCAATCGTCCGGCCATCCTGCAACCGTCCGGCGATCCGCAACCGCTGTGGCTCGGCGACCCGATTTCAAAAACGCATTTTAACGAACACGGCGAAAAGTTCGCGGACAACATAAGCGACTCGAAATGAAAGCGTAATACCATAATTAGTCATACGCGACCAAGAAACGGGTCGAGACAACAATTACAGATACGGATACCCGTAACTTTCAAGAAATTACAAAATGGCCCAAAGCGCCTAAATCACGATACGTGATCGAATAACCAAACCGAAGTTCACAACACGTCTAACAAAGTTAAACGGACTTGCGGGAAACTCGAAACAACAGTTTCGGACGAGATTCGCAAGAATCGAACTCAAGTGCGGAAAAGTCGCTAAAAAGCACAGAACTCAACGAAACGACACCGAAACGAACTCGGATGTCAAAAAGTGTAGAATAAATCATTCTCAGAATGACGAAACGGACATGAGCGAGTCGTCAAAACAGACTTCCGCCGAAAAAAAAGAAATTACCGGAAATCGAAAATTGCGGATATTACATATATAATTCAACTCATGCCGTACGAACGTCTAACAATTCAAATATTACGGTAGGAAGTCCTTAATATGCAATCTGTCTGGATCGCTTAATGCACGCTACGAGTCCTATGTAGCGTACGTTAATGCTACTCGTTAGCGCACGCAGTACACACAGCCTAGTGTACGCTAACCAGGCGTGGTCAGTGCCTCACCGATCAGCCGACTGACTCGTCTGAAGACTTAATGCACGCTAAGTTTCAATCGTGGCGTACGCTAAACGTATTCGATAGCGTACGTTAATTCACGTAGCTTAGCGCACGCTAAGCGTGCATGGCAGTTCACTGAAGGGCAGCAGATTATACAAATGGTGATGAAGTAAGCGAATTCCTCAGTGATTAAAGTTTGTTATCCGACTTCATGTTATGTTAAGAACCTTTATGAATGATCTCATGGATAATAACAACTTTGAGATGCAAGTATACGTATAATCATCACAACACCATAATCCATCTTGATTTCTATTCTCATGCGAAGTTTGGTGATCTCCGGTTGATGTATTAGATTCTACTATCATTATACACATTCAGACTTCATCTTGAGGTGAACTAACAATTCCAACCTATACGAAAGAATATTTACTAAGATGATTCTTCCTTTAAGTTCTTATATCCAAAAATAATATCACCTCCAATTCATGATCACAAAGATAACATAATTCATACGGATTGCTAACTTCAGAATGTTTCTCTCATCATTTGAAGTATTAGGATTCCAACTCCAAGGTTCCAACAATAATATCATAATCGTAGACATTCCAATCTTCTAAACATGATGTTGTTGAATAATTCACTAATGAAATTCAATATCTCATTAACATGATCATTTAATTCCTTAGGATTCAAATCTAAGGTTGGAGATAGACTGAACATACCTTAATATGCCGAAATCACTGAACCACAAGGTAGAATCCGACTCCGGTTGGTTATGTGCCACTCCAAGGTGTTACTTCTCTTCAATGATCACTCACAAGTGCTAACCAATATTCAAGGATCACTAAGATGTGTTCTAAGTGTGTTAGAAGGATGATTATAGCTCTCTGGACTCTCAAGAATGAAGAATGGACGAAGGAAATGTAAGCCAAAATGGGTGGTTGTCTCATTTATAATATTCTGCACTTTGGCTAATTAGCCCACGCTACCATACATACTTAGCGCGCGCTAATAAGCGTTGACTCCAAATATGTCCAGGTTCGTCCGCGGGAATCTTATCCAGACCCAAGTCCCGGCTGGCGCATGTGCTAGCCGTCTACCTCAATAATTCAGTGTCTAGCGCACGCAACTTCTACATACGTAGCGTGCGCTAGTAATAGCCGATAGCGCACATTAAGCTACATTCTTAGCGTGCGCTATCACGAGTTTGCATGAGAAAATTTGCATGTTGTTATACTTAAGTACAAGGATGCCAACGCAAGAAATATCATACTCCAATAATCAAAACCACAAATCCGAATAATACAGGGTTTGAATACAGATGAAATACACAGTAATAAATCCGGATATTACATACTCTCCTACTAAAAAGGAGTTTCATCCCGAAACTCAAGACGAAAATAATTCGGGATATCTGGACTTCATACCATCTTCCGTTTCCCATGTGGCTTCTTCCACTCCGTGGCGTGACCATTGAACTTTAACCAAAACGATTGGTTTGTTCCTCAACTGCTTAACTCGACTCTCGAGTATCTTGACCGGTCTATCTTCAAACGTCCCATCTTGAGCAACTTCGATCTCGCCGAAATCAATGATATGACTAGGATCTGGTATATACCTCCGTAACTGGGATACGTGGAACACGTTATGAACATGGTTCAATGACGGAGACAATGCTAATCTGTATGCCAACTCTCCAACTCTCTCAAGGATCTCGAATGGTCTGATATATCTTGGACTCAGCTTTCCTTTCCTTCCGAAACAAAGTATTCCCCGAGTAGGAGAAACCTTTAAAAGTACGTGGTCTCCCGTACTGAACTCCAAAGAGCGACGGCGTACGTCTGCGTAAGATTTCTGGAGACTTTGGGTGGTCAACAGCCTTTTACGAATCAATGCTATCTTCTCTCGAGTCTGTACGATCAAATCTGGTTCCGTCCCGATTAAGTCTGATGAATCATCCCAACATAGGGGCGATCTGCATCTTCTCCCGTATAATGCCTCAAATGGTGCCAGCTTAATGAAAGCATGCCAACTATTGTTGTAGGTAAATTCAATCAACGGTAGGTGAACTTCCCAATCAGTTGACCAATCTAAGGCACAAGCCCTCAGCATATCTTCCACCGTTTGAATAGTCCTCTCGGATTGTCCATCAGTCTGCGGGTGATAAGCTGTGCTGAAGTTCAATTCGGTCCCCAAGGCCTTATGAATTGCTTTCCAAAAGTGAGATACAAAACGGCCGTCTCGATCAGAAACAATGGTCCCCACGTGTCCTTAATGCCTAGAAAATGAGCTGATTTGGTTAAACGATCAATTATCACCCAAATCATGTTCATTCCGGTCTTGGTTCTCGGCATACTAGTGATAAAGTCCATCGATATGTCCTCCCACTTCCACTAAGGAATCGGGAGCGGCTTCAACATCCCGGCAGGCTGTTGATGCTCGATTTTAACCTGCTGACAAGTCAAGCATTTTGAAACATAGTCCGCTGCATCTTTTTTCATGTTGCCCCACCAGAAATTCTGCTTCAAGTCCTTATACATCTTACTGGTGCCCGGGTGGATGGAATAGGGTGAACTGTGAGCTTCCTTCATAATTGTCTGTTTCAGAACATCGATATCAGGAACGCAGAGTCAGTTCTGGAATCTCAAAACTCCATCATCATGAATTAGGAATCCGGGGGCCTTTCCTTGGATTACTTCATCACGTAACCGAATCATCAGAGGATCATCCGCCTGTCTAGATTTTATTTTTTCAGTTAATGATGAAGTTAATTCCATCACGCACAGTTGTCCTTGGACTCTTTGTAACCACACTTCAATTCCTTCTCGAATCATCTCTCGTTGAAGGCTAAGTTGGGAGGTCAGAGTCTCCAGCATCTGAATAGAAACAGGCTTGCGGCTGAGTGCATCGGCCACTACATTCGCTTTGCCTGGATGATACAAAATCTCCAAGTCATAGTCCTTAATCAGTTCTAACCATATTCTTTGCCGCATGTTCAATTCTTTCTGACTGAAGATGTATTTGAGACTCGTGTGATCCGTAAATATCTGAAAGTGAGTCCCGTACAGATAATGCCTCCAGATTTTCAAAGCAAAAACTACTGCTGCTAGCTCCAAATCATGTGTTGGGTAATTCACTTCATAAGGTTTCAGCTGTCGCGACGCATAAGCGATCACCTTGTCATTCTGCATCAATACGCACCCGAGTCCTTGGTTTGAAGCATCACTGTAAACTATAAATCCCCCAGTTCCCTGTGGAAGTGATAGAATCGGTGCCGTTGTCAATCTCTTCTTCAATTCATCAAAACTAGTCTGACACGACTCATTCCACTCAAACTTTTGAGTTTTCTATAGGAGTCGAGTAAGTAGGCGGGAAATTTTGGAAAATCCTTCCACGAACCGACGATAATACCCAGCAAGTCCTAAGAAACTTCGGACTTCTTTCACATTCTTTGGAGGCTTCCAATCCAAAACCGCTTCGATCTTTTGAGGATCTACTCGGACTCCTTCCGCTGATACCACATGACTGAGGAACATTACTTTCTTTATCCAGAATTCACACTTAGAGAGTTTGGCGTACAGTTGCTCGCTTCTCAAAAGTCCTAATACAATCCGCAAATGCTGTGCATGCTCTTCCGATTTCTTAGAATACACTATAATGTCATCAATGAACACGACCACAAATTTATCCAAATATTCGATGAACACTCGGTTCATCAACTGCATGAATACAGCATGTGCATTAGTGAGACCAAATGGCATCACTACAAACTCACAGTGTCCGTAGCGAGTTCTGAATGCTGACTTCGGAACATCAGATTCTTTAATCCTTAGCTGATGATACCCTGATCTCAGATCGATTTTAGAAAATACTGTTGCCCCTTGCAACTGGTCAAACAGATCATCAATCCGTGGCAACGGATACTTGTTCTTAATCGTCATCTTGTTCAGTCGAAGCGATCCATCCTTCTTTCGGACAAAAAGGACTGGCGCTCCCCATGGTGAAATGCTTGGCTGAATATAGACTTTATCCAGTAACTCCTCCAGCTACTTCTTCAGTTCATACATTTCAGTAGGTGCCATACGATACGGCGCCTTAGAAATTGGTGTAGCTCCGGGTTCTAGCTCAATGGTAAATTCTACATCCCTTCGTGGAGGTAGTCCAGGTAACTCGTCAGGAAATACATCTGGAAATTTGTTAACAACAGGAATGGATGAAAGTTCCACAGTTTCGTCTTCTTTCTTCATTGCATAGCACCAGTACCCGGTACAGCCCTGTTTCAAGAATTTGATAGCTTTCATCGCCTTAATCAACTTTTCCGAGCTTCCTGGTTTCCATCCCTCAAATAGTACTTCGGAGCCATCATCGGCGATTAGCGAAATATTTCTCCTTCGGTAGTTTACAATAGCTCCATATCGATTAAGCCAATCGTCTCCGAGTATCAGGTCGTCTCCTTGCATTTCTATCACAATCAGATTTGAGAGCCACTCTCTGCCTCCAAATGATACAGGGAAATTTCTGGTTTCTAAGTTCCCGAAAATCCTCTCTCCACTCGGTAAACCAACAACATAAGGTTCACAAGCATGAAAACCGGAAATATTTAAACGATTTACACAAGACAAAGATATAAAAGAATGCGTAGCTCCTGTATCGAATAAAACGCTAACTGGCTGGGAAAGGATCTGGACAGTACCTGATGCGATAGCAGCATCCTGATCGTCTGTTTTCCTCATCTCGCATGCACGTGGGGAACAGATCCGCACTCGATGTACCCTTTCGGTCCCATTGTCCTCTCGCCTCGTCGCGGCCAAAATTTTGAGGCATCTGAACACTTTCTGCGTCATTGGATACTAGCTTCCTTCGAACTCATTTGTGATGAACGGGTTCCATTGTACTTGGTGGCATCCTTGCAAAAGCGTCGCACGGTGCCCTTCTGTCATGATCAAAACATGTAACTGGAGTGCGCAAACAATCACGCCAAAGGTGGCACAGGCGACCACAGTTAAAGCACTTCCTAGCTGTATCCGTCGTGGTTGACATTGTTCCGTAATTCTTTCCGCTCTTAGATGGGTGCGGAGGTTTCTTGAAAGAAAAAGAAGACTGGGCCTTGTGGGGCCCACTGCTCTTGTGCTCTATAAAAGTACCAGAGACTTTCTGTTTCTTCAACTCCATAAACTTCTCCATTCTCGCTTCTTTTATTTAAGACGCCAACGCCTTATCCTATATTGGCGGAGAGTGGTACATTCAAAACCGGACATGTACCTGCGGATTTACGGTTTCATCCTCATTTCAAAATGAATCATCATCTCTGCATCATTACGACTAGATGTCGAACAAATGCTAGCTTCTTGGTTAAACGTCTTAATAAATGCAGGATACGGGTTCATCGATGGCCGAGCGGAGAAAAACTCCCGAATTTTGGCTTCCCTCACGGGACGAGGGCGATCGAGTTTCCATCATCATTTTAAATTCTGTCCAATCGGCATCATGATCTGCAGAGTCGATAGCTTCCCACCACTCGGATGCCTCCCAATCGAGAAATCTTGGGCAATAGGAGCTCTCTGTCTGCAGGCAATTAATTCCAGCAAAAATTTTCTCCAATTCCTTCAACCAATTATCCCAAGTGGGAGTCTCGGAAAAGCCGTCAAATTTGGGTGGTTGCATTTTCGCTACCTCTTGCAACCATCGGTCACCTCGATTTCCCATTTATGGGATCCTTTGCTGTCCATCTCCCTGCTGAAGTCCCACTGCCATCTGCATTCGGTCCACGACATGAGCGAACTGAGTCATCTGATTCACCACTGGACGAAGGATTTACAGTACAGAGTTCGGTTCGTTATTGATGGATTGTTGCGGCTCGCCTGAGCTATGACTAGCCTGATTAGAAGGCGATGCCTCCCTTTCAGCATTCCTTCGTCCGCATCCACGACCGCGACCACGTCCACGTCCGCCTCTCAACATACTGTAAGCACAAGTACTTAATATACAGGAAACAACATCGTTCTAATGTTCAAGTATAAAAAGGTACAACATGTAAAGAACGAGATAGAGTTTAGGAACTTACAACCACCGTTCGCATGAAGACGTAGGCAATACAGTGCTGTCATTCATGGCCGGTTACCTCAAAAGACGTAAATGACCCCTATTTTAACCCAATGGCCAAGATATCCATAATCTTAGCTCCGATACCATATTCTGTAACACCCCCGATATATTCAGGAATATTACAGCGCCGTAAATCCTTTACATAAGAATTTACAAGGCTGAATAAAGAAAATGACAATAACAGATACCAATTTATGAAATTTCTGAAATAAAGTACAACCGTCTGGTTCAATACCGAGAATACAACTATCCAATGAAAAGTTATTAATACATCACTAAAATCCAAACATCATAAACTGACGACGTACTCGAGTACTTATTGAAATAACCAACAAACCACAAACATTAAACCCGGCCGGAACATCACTCTGCACCCTCATCGTCATGCATCTCCAGTGGTTGTTTCCCCGCTCTCCTGGATCCTGAACATACACAAATGTTCACCCCCGAAGGGGTTAGCACAACGATGCTAGTACAAGTACAATAATAATACAACAGTGATATAATCAACAATTATATCATAACAAGTTTCTCCAACGAGAAATATCCACAACACATATCATATCATAACAGTTTCAACATACTGATGGTATTCCAACGATCCAGCGCACACAGCTATAGATTCCCATGATGATCCCGTCGGACCAACACATGGTGGAACTACCTGTCCAACGATCCAGCGCACACAGCTATAGATTCCCATGATGATTCCCGTCGGATCAACGTATGGTGGACATATAATCACAACATATTTACACGATACAATCACATCATAATTGTCATAATATAAACAATTCTAATTTAGAGTACTTGCCTCGGTTTGTTGACAAGAATAAAACTTCCACAAATATCAAAATACTCGAAGGTCGTCCCCTTCGATCAACCACGTGTTAAGCCCGAACCTTAACAAAAGAAATAGTATAGAATTCAACTCATGCCGTACGAACGTCTAACAATTCAAATATTACGGTAGGAAGTCCTTAATATGCAATCTGTCTGGATCGCTTAACGCACGGTACGAGTCCTATGTAGCGTACGTTAATGCTACTCATTAGCGAATGCAGTACACACAGCCTAGTGTACGCTAACCAGGCATGGTCAGTGCCTCACCGATCAGCCGACTGACTCGTCTGAAGACTTAACGCACGCTAAGTTTCAATCGTGGCGTACGCTAAACGTATTCGATAGCGTACGTTAATTCACGTAGCTTAGCGCACGCTAAGCGTGCATGGCAGTTCACTGGAGGGCAGCAGATTATACAAATGGTGATGAAGTAAGCGAATTCCTCAGTGATTAATGTTTGTTATCCGACTTCATGTTATGTTCATAACCTTTATGAATGATCTCATGGATAATAACAACTTTGAGATGCAAGTATACGTATAATCATCACAACACCATAATCCATCTTGATTTCTATTCTCATGCGAAGTTTGGTGATCTCCGGTTGATGTATTAGATTCTACTATCATTATACACATTCAGAGTTCATCTTGAGGTGAACTAACAATTCCAACCTATACGAAAGAATATTTCCTAAGATGATTCTTCCTTTAAGTTCTTATATCCAAAAATAATATCACCTCCAATTCATGATCACAAAGATAACATAATTCATACGGATTGCTAACTTCAGAATGTTTCTCTCATCATTTGAAGTATTAGGATTCCAACTCCAAGGTTCCAACAATAATATCATAATCGTAGACATTCCAGTCTTCTAAACATGATGTTGTTGAATAATTCACTAATGAAATTCAATATCTCATTAACATGATCATTTAATTCCTTAGGATTCAAATCTAAGGTTGGAGATAGATTGAACATACCTTAATATGCCGAAATCACTGAACCACAAGGTAGAATCCGACTCCGATTGGTTATATGCCACTCCAAGGTGTTACTTCTCTTCAATGATCACTCACAAGTGTTAACCAATATTCAAGGATCACTAAGATGTGTTCTAAGTGTGTTAGAAGGATGATTATAGCTCTCTGGCCTCTCAAGAATGAAGAATGGACGAAGGAAATGTAAGCCAAAACGGGTGGTTGTCACATTTATAATATTCTGCACTTTGGCTAATTAGCGCACGCTACCATACATACTTAGCGCGCGCTAATAAGCGTTGACTCCAAATATGTCCAGGTTCATCCACGGGAATCTTATCCGGACCCACGTCCCGACTGGCGCATGTGCTAGCCGTCTACCTCAATAATTCAGTGTCTAGCGCACGCAACTCCTACATACGTAGCGTGCGCTAGTAATAGCCGATAGCGCGCGTTAAGCTACATTCTTAGCGTGCGCTATCAAGAGTTTGCATGAGAAAATTTGCATGATGTTATACTTAAGTACAAGGATGCCAATGCAAGAAATATCATACTCCAATAATCAAAACCACAAATCCGAATAATACAGGGTTTGAATACAGATGAAATACACAGTAATAAATCAGGATATTACACTAAGTATATATCGTAGCGTGCGATAATGTGGCTGTACTTATCCATTTTCAGCTATTCTTGTCCAACGTCTCAACATACTAGATACGTATACACGACGCACTATATCCTCAAATGCTAAGTACGACAATTATACCAATACAGATGTCTCAGTCCTTTAATTATTTTATCCATACTGTACAGATTCCACGCTGTACAACATAACTCGGATAAAATAACATTAAACCATAGCAGTAGAAATTTTGGATATTACAAAACTGATCGTACTCTGAAGGCAGTGATGCTAAGATCATATCTGTAGCGAGTTCCGGACTGATAGAAGCTCCTAGCCTTTCAAGATGCTCAATGTAGCCCTATATCTCAAGGACATGAGCACTCACAGAAGTACCTGAAGACATTTTACAACTATTCAATCCCTTCATAGTGGCAAACCTCTCCTGACGGGCTTGCTCTTGGAACATTTCATTAAGATGACCCATCATTTCATAAGCTTTCATGTCCTCGAACTGTATCTGCATCTCCAAGTTCATGGTTGCTAGCATAAGGCATGTCACATCCAAGGAATCATTCATATGCTTCTATAAGCATCTTTTTGAGCTTTGGTGGCGGTTGATTTCGGTTCATCAGGAATTGGGTTTTCCAGAATGTACTGCTTCTTTTCAACTTTAAGTACAATTCTCAAGTTCCTTGACCAATCAAGGTAATTAGTGCTAGAAAGCTTTTCTTTGTCAAGAATTGATCGCCATGAGTTTTTATTGATTGATGCCATTGATTCTACAATATTAATATGCAAAGTTACTCGTGAGATATATTGATTTTAAAATCTAACGATTAAGTAAATGCAAGCACAGCTATGGCATGTCCCTCGCAAATAAAAGAAGTTAGTTTTTATCAATAGAGATGACATCTTATGTCAACATGTTAGTCTCAAATATTATGTATTACATACACATCTATGAATTATAATCTAACGATCAAATAACCACAAACATAGCTTTGGCATGTCCCCTGTAATTAAAAATGCTTTAGATTATCATTTAGGATGACATCTTATGTCGTTTTAATTTTATTAATCCCAAATAAGCCATAGTTCGAAAACCGTTTTGTATAACCTATATAAGTCTTAATCATTTTAAAACATATGTATAAGCTTGTTTATTCATCTCGCCTCTTTAAGATAAAATCCATACACCCTGCTTTGGCAGACCCATATTATAAATGATTGAAAGTTTGATGAGTGTTTTGAAAATGGTTGGCTCTTGAGACTTGTGTTTCATATCAATTTATTTTAATAAAACTATTTTATCAAAAATTGATTATCTCAAAATTATTACCATGTATCTCATACATGTAAAAGTTTTAATGAGTTTGATTTATTTGGAAATAATGATTATTAAGCAAATTAAAACAATATGATACATCTCATACAATCATATGCTAAAATATGATACATCTCATACAATCATATGCAATGTAAATATGATGCATCTCATACATTGACATGAACAATTTGGTGTGGTGTGGTATAGCCATAGATACTATTATGATATTTGTATATATCAATAGGTCGATCGGTGTAATCTTCGATAACGCTTTTCTTCTTGAATTCCTTGTAAGTTGCTTGTCTCCTTCGTCTTCCTTTTATAGCTCGAACTATTCTAAACTATATCTTTACATTTCGTAATAGTAACCTCGGGTTACATTCGAGAGGAGTAAGATGAGAAGAGAAACTACAACAAGATAATAGGAAGGCATTACATACAAGTCGTATTATGAATATTACAACCATAATTGAATCATCAATCTAATTGATCTAGTGTGGCTATACCACTCACGATGCATTAACCATTTAAGCATTCATAAGAACATATAATATGTAAAATATACTAAATATCGACTATTGATAAGTTATATAATATATAAAATATGCCAAATATCGACAATCGATAAGTTATAAAGTTCTGAGGGCCAAAACATCGAATCGGGTAAAGCGGGAAATAAATTTCCAGGAATACACGAAGAAAACGAGGCCAAAACGATCCCAGAAGTGGCCTGGACCGCGGTATGAATAGCCTGGACCGCGGTCCCTTGGTCCAGACCGCACAACAAGGGCCATGTTCCAGGGCTGGACCGCGGTCCCCTTCCCCAGGACCGCTCGGCAGCCCATTTTTGCTCAAAACATGTGTATTAGAGTATACATCTCATGTATACTTCAACTAATACCTATTGAACAATATAAATTTATAAATCAAGTAGAACAAATCTATATTTATATAACCTCGGAATCAAAATATAATTATGTTCTTATGAAAATTTTAAAGGAGCATAATCTTTACATAAACAAATTTTTGTTCATATGCACCTCTTAAAATTCACAATCCAAACATTAAATTATATGTAGATCAAATCATATGTTCTTTGATTCTTGGATTATTAGTAGAACTAAATCATCACATGAATCTCCATATATCAAAGAGCCATATATGTCAAGATCAAACATATAAATCAAAAAATATATATATCACCATATACATATTAAGATAGGCATTATATATATATATATATATATATCATATATATATATCATATATATATCAGATATCGAAACACAAATATATTAAAATTATATATATCACCATATATATAAATATACATAGATAAAATTTATATATCATAGATGTAAACATCATACATCACATATATGAACATCATATATCAACATATATGAAAATCAAAACAATGAAAATATACTAGTTGCTCTGGTACCACTGTTGGGTTTTTATAGAACTAATAAGATTTATGATCTCATCATATATCGAAATAGTGCAGCAGAACTATAAATATAATATGTAAAACCGAGGATCTAAGTATATTAACAAAGTACGAAGAACAAGATTGTTACCTCTTGTAGCGTGTTTTCGATCGAACCTTCCAGGGACGTTGCAAGAAGCGGGCATCCTCTACGGTAACCACACAATGAACAAATCCCGAGCATATAACGGATAGCTAGCTCCGATTCAATAAATATTTCACTTAAATCAATTTGAATATAGGTATGTTCTTGATTATGGTAAGAACAAGAACACCAAGAATTTTATTCAAATGTTTTTGAACATTGATCTTAAATAACAACTCTGAATCTTATTCAATATGTGATTAAAGATCAAACTCACAAGATTAGATGAAGATTGGATGAGTATTTTAAATACTTTCTTGGTGAAAGAATCAATCTTCAAAGATATGAAGATATGTTCTTGATCCTTTTGATTATTCAACTCTTGAATATTATCTTCAAGACTTTTAGAGGGAGAAAGATCAAAATCAGATTTTTTATTATCTCTACACAAATTATGTCTTCTCTTGTATTTGGTCAAAAATGTGAGGACTATCACAAAACACTTTTATATAGCCCTCTACATGGATAAGGATTCACCAACCCCTTCACCAACCATAATCAACCGGAACAAAATAGCTGCTCTGCTCGTTTAAGTGTGTGACCCTATAGGTTCTAATTAATACGGCAATGAGTATAAAACAATTTTACGACTCATAAATCATAAGAAGCCTCTAGCTAAACATTATGACTACCCGCATTAAAAGAATTAATTCAACGGCACCCGTTACTATATAATATTTAATCCTCTCGTCATGCCATATCCTAATTAAGCATAAGGCATTGATAAGTCGACCTTATATAGCTTAATTAATATTCTTGATCTCAAGTTACAACTGTCCAATTCAAATATTTATCAGTAACTCTTTATTGATCAATTTGAGCATGGCCATGCATTTAAACAATTTAACTTGTCAAGGGCCCCTGGATATCTTCTCCGTTTTGTAGGAGGGACAAGTTCCCTTTGGACAAACTACTTCCTTCTGCATAAATTGTACCGTATCCAATCACAAACTGTATGGTCCCTTGTTACAGAAGACGTTGATATTGTGCTAAAATATGATACTCATTATGTAGGAAACTGTAGTGTCTTTAGGTAATAAAGGCTTAAATAATATATAACAATCAAATGAATTATAATGACTTAATCCATATATAATTCTCTTTGTTAGGTCATATCCAATACGATGTCTCTACTATCTATGACGTGATATAACATCTCATGTTCATGACCAGTAAAACATAGCCATCGTATCATTATCATACTAGTAATCATATTACCAGGGATATCTAGAATAAATATTCTTTAATGCTTTAACGAGCTTTACTATCAAGTCACATACTTGATGATCGTAAGCAGAATATTAATTCAATAATATAATCAATATTATATATATTAAATAATAATAAATGTCTCCAGATTATTATTAAACAGTAAACTTAGAGCATAATACTAACATGAGCATCCTTGAATAACGATGGCCGGTAAAAACCCGACTGCAAGACTTTTTCCGCTGTCCTAACGCCACTAAAATGCCTGCCATAGGGTGATGCATGGCAATGACTCAACACAATGTGAATCTCCTCGTCCGGAATACATCTACGAATGAGATGGCCAGGACACCTTTTAAAGAGAAAAGGGTCGTCCCATAAATAGTAATTTGCGTCTGAAATCAGCTTCTTATTTTGATGACAAGAGAAGTCATTAGGAACTATGTTGCTTGCAAGGTAGTTCATGAGATCAGCGTACCAAGGTACATTTTCTGATCTCAAGGCGAACAGCTGCTCGTCAGGGAATGTTTTGGTAATGGGCGAACGATCAAGAAATGTCTCCCTCAGTTGTTCCAAATGCGAAAGATGATCGGTAATAACATTTTCAGTCTCTTTCTTATCTCGTATCTCCAAATCAAATTCTTGCAAAAGTAGCACCCATCTAATCAACCTCGGCTTCGCATCTTTCTTTCCAACAAATATTTGCTAGTGGAGTGATCGGTCCATACGACTACCTTAGTTCCTATGAGATAAGCTCAGGATTTATCAAATGCGAATACCACTGCCAATAGCTCTTTTTCAGTCGTAGCATAATTCATCTGCACATCATTCGGGGTTCGTCTGGAATAGTAAATAGCATGAAACATTTTTCCTCTTCGCTGTCCCAATACTGCTCCCAAGGCAAAGTCGCTAGCATCACACATCAATTCAAAAGGCAAAGACTAGTGAGGTGCGACAATCAGAGGGGTTGTACTGAAGGCAGATTTCAAAAGAAAAAAATTGATGGCAGGCTTCAACAAATTTAAACGACACACCCTTAATCAGTAAATTACATAGCAGCTTCGTGATGCTGGAATTTTTTTTAATAAAATGTCTGTAGAACCCAACATGCCCCAAAAAATTGCGCATTCCCTTAACGGATGTAGGCGGAGGCAGTTTCTCAATGACCTCTATCTTTGAGTGGTCTACCTCAATACCATGAATGGAAACACGATGGCCTATAATAATTCCCTCTTGGACCATGAAGTGACACTTCTCCTAGTTCAGTACCAAGTTCGTGTCCTCGCAACTTTGCAACATTAATGTCAAATTCTGCAAACAACAATCAATGAATCACCAAATATAGAGAAATCATCCATAAAAATTTCAATATAATTTTCGACCATATCAGAAAAATAGCCATCATACACCACTGAAAAGTGGCCGGCGCATAATACATAGACCAAATGGCATACGCCTATGAGCAAACGTGCCGAAAGGACAAGTAAACGAAGTCTTTTCTGATCTTCTGGCATAATATAAATTTGATTATAGCCAGAATAAACATCTAGAAAATAGTAATAAGCATGAACGTCTAACCTATCCAGCATTTGATCGATAAATGGAAGAGGAAAATGATCTTTCCTGGTGGCTTTATTTAATTTTCTATAATCATTACAGATGCGCCAACCAGTAATAGGCCTAGTGGGAATCGATTCAAAATTATCATTTTATATTACAGTAACTTTTTTCGATACGACTTGCACAGGACTTACCCAAGGACTATAAGAAATGGGATAAATAATACCTGTATCAAGAAGCTTTAAGATTTCGTCCCTTGCCACCTCTTTCGTAGGTGGGTTCAGCTGGCATTGGGGCTCTACCGAGGGTTAGTAGTCATCCTCCATCAAATTTTTGTGCATGCAGATGGAGGGGCTTATGCCCTTTATGGCAGCAATAGACCAACCCCGAGCAGGCTTGTGTTCCTTAAAACTCTCAAAATTTTGTCCTCCTCTCCGTTTGACAAAGCAGCAGATAATATGACAGGTAATGAATCATTTTCTCCTAAAAACATATACCTTAAATGGCTCGCCAACTGCTTAAGCTAAAGAATAGGAGGTTTCACCATGGACGGAACACTACGTGGTGGGATTACACCAAGCTCCTCAAACGGTCTACGATTGAAAATTGGGGGCGAGGTGTCCAAATGCCGCATATAATGTACTTGCTAATGGGTCCGTGCCGTCGATGTGCCCACCAATAAAGATTCTAGGGGGTCGCTTAGCTAATTCTCATAAAACTATTCCTTTTCGAAAATTTGGGCCTCGTCAATTCGAAAGCATGTTTCGCACCTGGGAGGGTGATTCATAGCACGAAAGACATCGATCGTAATTTGCTCTTCTTGAACCCACAAAATCAGCTGCCCTTTTTCCACATCAACAAGAGTTCTGCCAATCGCTAAAAATGGTCTTCCTAATATAATTGGGATGTCATGATATTCCTCCATATCTAATACAACAAAGTCCATTGGGAAAATTATTTTGTCAACCTTAACCAATACATCCACAATTACGCCTCTCGGATATCTAATCGAGCGATCGGCTAGTTGCAATGATATAGTCCTGGGCGTAGCTTCCCCGAAACCTAATTTCCTGAAAATAGAGAGAGGCATAAGATTAATACTCGCACCAAAGTTACACAAAGCTTTTTTAAATAAGAATTTCCAAAGGTGCAAGGTATTGTAAAACTCCCTGGATCCTTTCATTTCGGTGGAAGCTTTTTTTGCAAGATCGCACTACATTCTTCGGCCAGTGCCACTGTTTCGAATTCTTCGAGCTTTCTCTTATTAGATAATATATCTTTCATGAATTTTACATAGCTAGGCATTTGTTGTAAGGCGTCCACGAATGGAATATTTATGTGCAGCTTCTTGAAGACATCCAAAAATTTTGGAGAATTGTTTTTCAAATTTCTGGTTTTGCAAACGCTGAGGAAATGGGGTTGGTGGCAAAGAAGCGGGATATTTTTCGGGTGCAACAGTTGACTTTTTCATCGATGTTTGTTTAGTCGACGTGGTTCCTTCTTTAATCCTTCATCTCTATGAACAAGTGGTTTCGGGCACGGTTTCAATGGTCCCAGTAATTCTTTTCCACTCTTTAGGGTAATCGCTTGCACATTCTCTTTCAGATTAGTCTCGGTGGAGCTTGGCAAGTTACCCTGTGTTCTCGCACACATCTTATTTGCAATTTGACCCACTTGTACTTCCAGATTTTGAATAGAGGCCGAATGATTTTCCAGCATTAAGTCCGTACGAGTCATAAACTGGTTTGTGTTTGTGCCATTTGAGCCAGTGCATCCTCCAAAGAAACCTTAGGCGCTTGCAGTGCCTGCTGATGTGGTAAGCTGTTTTGGGGCTGCGGGGGCTTATTCAGTCTTTGACCATTATTCCAAGAGAAATTTGGATGATTTCGCCACCCTTGATTATATGTGTACGAATACGGATTATTTTGACGATTAGCATTGCGAACAAACTGTGCTTGCTCCTGCTGGGACTGATCAAAAGGATTTCCAGCTTGACATTCAACAATTAGACGGGGACCACTGCACCAATTGCAAGTTTCAATCATAGAAGAAGAGTGTGAAAAAACTTGCAGTTGCTTAGTTAAATTGGCGACTTGGGCTGTTAAGGTAGAAATGAGGTCATTGTTATTGATCACCATAACCCTCTTTGGATTTATTCACTTGGATGGACATTAGTAGGCATTTGCAGCCATAGTCTCTAATAATGCATAAGCATCCTCCATAGATTTGCCCATTAGTGCCCCAGCAGCGGTTGCATGAACTAATGTGCGCGTAGAACCACTCAAACCATTGTAGAATGTCTGTATTTGTAGCCAGTTAGGAAGGCCATGATGAGGGCATCACCTGAGTAAATCTTTATATCTCTCCCACGCTTCGTGTAGGGTCTCCATATCATGCTGCGCAAATGTGGTAATCTCATTGCGAACCCGAGCTGTTTTCTCCATTGGAAAAAATTTAGCTAGAAAAGTTTGTGCTAACTCGGCCCAAGTAGTAATGGACCCCGATGGTAGAGAATTGAGCCAAAATTTTGCTTTATCCCTGAGAGAGAATGGGAAAAGCCGAAGTCTAATGGCATCATCACTAGAACTATTGTGCTTAAATGTAACGCAAATTTCCAAGAATGTGGCAATATGAGCATTGGGATCTTCATTGGGCATGCCGCAAAACTGATTAGCCTAAACCATCTGAATTATTGATGGCTTAATCTCGAAGGCATTTGCTTGAATACTTGGGCGACGGATACCCGAAAGATTCTCATTAACTTGCGGAAGCGCATAGTCGTGAAGAGCTTTGGCATCTAGCAACTAATTCTGATTGTTGTCCTGAACTACCCCGGCGTCTGCCATGGATTGGATGTGTGCGCTAGAAGATACTCTTTTCTCAGAATGAATTTTTCGACAAGTGTGTCCGATCTTAGGATCAAAAGCAATCAAATCTTTCATGCACTATGACACTCCCTGAGATGCTGCAAAAATGGCCAAAGTCGCAGAATTGCAATAGGTTCTCGTAGCGTGTCGCGGCCCTGATATAAGTGTGTCGTGGCCCTAATTGTACATCTGTCTAGTTTTGGAAAGCATTCAGCATGGGCCGCAACCCCCAATGTCTGTGCCGCGACCCTCGGTACAGCGAGTTCCAGCTTTCTGCGTGTTGAGTCTGCGATGCGGCTTGGCTCCTTGTGACGCGTCCCTACACTGAAACTTATATTTTTCCACCGATTTGACTAATTTTAGCTTCACTACGTCTTCAAACTTCAAACAAACAATAACTCCATCATATTTTCATCAATAAGGGTTAAATTGTGCCAAATGAATAGAAATAAATAGTATTTAACATGCACAAAATAATGTTCAACAAGAAGGAGGCAATCCAAGATAAAGATGCTGACTCCTGGAAAGTAGCAATCAGAAACAAAATATATGGATTCCAATCAAGTGTTGGAGCTAGTAGAACTACCTGATGCGGTACAAACCATTGGTAGTAAATGTGTCTACAAATGAAAGAAAAAAGGTGACAGGAAGGTTGAAATCTTCAAAGCAAGGCTTGCAGTGAAACATTATACTCATAAAGAGGGCATCGATTAGCATGAAACTTTTTTTCCGGTATCCATGATTAAGTCAATCAAGATTCTTTTAGCTACAACTACAAAATTGGATCTGGAGATTTGGCAAATGGATATCAAGACTGCATTCTTGAATGGCAGTCTAGACAAGGAGGTCTATATGCGCCAAGTAGAGGGATCCATTGATGAAGGAGAAGAGCATTTAGTGTGCACGCCTAAGAGATACATTTATAGACTTAAGCAAGCATTTAGATCTTGGAACATTCGGTTTGACGAGGCTATCCGGTCATATGAATTCATGAGAGTTGTGTGTATAAGAAAGGCGATGAAAACGTGTTGGTATTTCTTGTACTATACATACATGATATCCTTCTAATTGGAAAAACATGAAGGAGTTATCAGACATACGGGTATGGCTGTCTGAGTAGTTCTATATGAAGGATTTGGGAGAAGCAGGACACATCCTAGAATTAAGATCTTTCGCACTCAAAAGAAAAGGATATTGTACTTACCCGAGACATCCTATATTGATACAATGCTAAAGCAGTTTAACATGGAGAATTCCAAGAAAGGTTTTCTACCTTACAAACATAAAACTCAACTATATAAGGATATGTGTCCTAAGACACACAAGGAGATTGATGACATGAAGCTGGTCCCTTATGCGTCAGCAGTGGGAAGCCTAATGTATGATATACTTTGCACTAGACCACATATTCGTCATGCCGTAGGCATGGCTGCAAGATATCAATCGAACCCTGGACTAGGACACTGGATTACTGTCAAGTATATACCAAAATACCTGGGAAGGACTAAGGAGTACATGATAGTATATCAATCAGATGACTTATGTCCAGTGGGTTATATAGACTCAGCCTTTTCAGCAGATAAAGAAAAGTCAGGTTATGTATTTATTCTGGGAGGTGGAGCCATTAGTTGAAGGAGTGTGAAGCATAAATGCATCTCAGACTCTACCATGGGAGCCGAGTATATGGCAGCCTATGAGGCAGCCAAAAAGGCGGTATCGCTCAAGACTTCCTGCAGAACTTAAATGTCATTCTCGATTTGCCAAAGGGTATTACACTTTACTGTGATAATACTGTTGGGATTCGATGATTAAAATCATGATACGCAGTAGAAAATAAACAGGTCTAACCAGATAAAAACCAAACCCCTAAAATGGATCGATCAAGCATCGTATAAATGAATATAAATTGACAAAAATAAAAGTAAGAAGCCATACCCTCGTAGACCCTTGATAATATCTTCTTGAAGAAAAACCCGAGCCAAGCCTTTTCTTCTCACCAACACGTACACGAATCCAATTCGTTCTAGCTTGATGAATGATTAAACACCGAATATGCCGAGTGCCTCTACGTTATCACACGTCGGACATTGATCGAAAAAATTATATATCAATCCGTTCTCGAAGAACACGGCTGGGAATTGAAATAGTATTTTTCTTCTCTTCTCTTCCTCCTTTTTATTTCTCTCTAAGATGAAATAATATCAAGAAAAATTTTGTTCTCCTCCTTCAAGTAGCTTATGGCCTGCCCAACCCTTTTGTGTTTTTTTTTTAAACTCATGAAATGATGTGAAAGACTTACCCATTATATAAATCAAGGTGTAACCAAATGATGAGATATCATATCTTATGAATTTGTCCTCAACCTATAAAATAAGCCTAACACACCCCACACATCACATGAACTTGCTATGAAGTGTTGGAACATTTTGTTCCATACATAAATTAAAAGTGTTTTGATGATTAATGTTGATAAGCAAAACAAAACAACAAAGAGACGAAGCAAATCATCGAAGGAATCGAAGTACAAAAAGCTGGAAAATCTCAAAGCTAACGTACGTAACAAGGGTATGTTCCCGTACGTAATATGGGCAAGCTAACGTACGTAACGAAGGTTGTCTAACGTACGTAAAGGAGTTCAAACAAGTGAACGTTGGAGGAGTCAAAGTCAGCAAAGCATACAACGGATATATGACGTCAGCAGTGACGTAATGTTAACGTACGTAACGATGTCATTACTAACGTACGTAACCAAAGAAACGAAAACTCACTGGACTGAAACTGGACTAGGCTAACGTACGTAACCTAGGGAGGTTAACGTACGTAATGAAGCTTACGTACGTAATATGAATGTGATAGCGTACGTAATGCAGTGTGCAGCAGCTAACGGCTAGTTTGAAGATGGAGCCTATAAATACCATCCCTATGGTATTGTTTGAGTACAACAACCTTGAGCATATTGTCTATTCTTGTGATATTATTACACACATTCTTGTTGTTGATATTAAGCTTAATTGTAAGTGTTTGAGTGAGAATTCACGAAAACATACACGAGTGGTAAAAGAAAAGATACGATTGGATTCGGTGTTATTAGGATCAAGGATCCGACATTATTAGAATCGCAATCGATATCTAAGTGAGGTTTATCTAGTACCCATAGAAAGCTAGAGCGGTTGATTCCTTGTCCGATAGAAAAGGAAAACGGTTTAACTTGGACCGACACAAAGACAAGTACGAGTGGTTTATCACGGACCAATAGAAGACGTGATTGTAAACGGTTATACCTCGACCGATAGAAGAGAGGCGAAGAGGTTGCTATCTTTAACCTATTGAAAAAAGATAAAGAGAGGACGTAGGCTTCGTTTATAGCCGAACCTCTATAAATCCTTGCGTCATTTATTTTCCGCACTTTTTATTTACGCTTCCGCAAACGGTGCAAATATCCGAATCGGTACCCAACAATTGGTATCGGAGCGGTACTCCAATACGCGGCTTAACATCCGAGGAGAAAAAGATCCAATGGCGTTTCAATTCTCTCCAGTCGAAGGCCTTGCTCTCAACCGACCACCATTCTTTGATGGCTCAAATTATTTGACGTGGAAGAAGAAGATGTCGATATTCATCCGAGCATACGACATCGAGATTTGGAAGATTATTTGCCTTGGCCCGAAAGTTCCAATCAAATCCGACGGTACGCTCAAATCTTTCGAAGAATACGACGATGCCGATTGGAAAAATGACCATCTTAATTGTAAGGCCACCCAACTCTTATTTTGTGCCTTAAATCCGGAAGAGGTCAATCGAATCTCATCGTGTGAGAGTGCGAAAGAAATATGGAAAATTCTTGAAATCACACACGAAGGGACAACTCAAGTCAAGGAGACGAAGATCAATATGCTTCTCCATGACTACGAGTTATTCATGATGAAAGGTGACGAGTCCATCACCAATATGCTCGACCGATTCTCGGTCATCACAAATGGACTTGCGTCATTCGGAAAACCATTATCTAGTAGTGAAAAAGTTAAGAAAATTTTACGATCACTACCTAGCGAATGGGACGGCACCGTGACCGCAATTATGGAATCCAAAGATCTCAACACGCTCGATTTTAGCGCCCTCGTTGGTTCGCTAATTAATTATGAGATCGTGTTAAAATCACGAAGTGTCAAGCCGAAACCGAAAGAAAAATCGCTAGCCATGAAGGCTAAGATGTCGAGGAAGAAAGAAGAAATTCCGGTGGAGGAAAGCGACGAAGAATCGGCATATTATGCCAAAAACATTAATAAGTTTCAAACCTTATTAAACCGGAGGAAGAAGGATATCTCGGGCGAATCTAAGAAATTCGACAACTCTTGTCGATTATGTGGAAAACCAGGCCACTTCGCTAAGCATTGTCGTGTCAAACCCAAGAAGGAGGTTCTCGTGGCTACTTGGAGCGATGAAGATGAATACGATGATTTCATCAATCAAAATAATCTCGCTCTCATGGCCCGGAGTTCGTTCGGCAGCCGACGTCGAAAGCAGTTAGTACATCCTCCGTGATGAATTATTTGATGCATTTGAGTTATTACATACGGATTTCCAAAATGCTTTATCGGAAATTAAATCCCTTAAGTCTAAAATTAAATCCTTGGAAATTGAAAATTCCAAAATTATCGAGAAGGGAAAATTTGTCGAACTCGATCACTCGAAATGCATTGAAAACGAGAATATTTTGAAGAATGATCTTTTAAAAGTTCAAGATGAACTAAAATCTTTGACAAGGAAATTCTCGTGCGGAAACGAGAAATTTGAACAAATGCTTGGTGTTCAAAAATTTACTTTGAATAAAGAGGGGTTAGGATTCAAAACTCGTTTGAAAAACGAATCCGTTAATTTCAAGATACCCCATTGCGAAAAGTGTTTAAAAATCGGGCATCATATTTCAAGTTGCAAAAGCCCGAGACGGACGATAACAATTAAGAAAATTTGGGTTCCTAAAGGAACAATCGTTTCAAATATCGTCTACGTTTCTAAACAAAAACCAACTATAGGTTGGATCCCCAAAAATTGATTTTTGTTATTTTACTCAGGGGGAGTAATTTTTTAAAGTGGAGATATTATTTTCGGGGAGTTTTTTTACCCTTTATGCATTTATTTTTATCATGCATATTTTATATTTTGGTATTATTTATTTCAATTGATATTTTATCCACTTTTGATGAAAACAAAAAGGGGAGAGAAAGGAGGAAAATGGGATTTACCTGAAAGGGGGAGAATCGAAGGAATTGAAAAATGAAGAGGAGAAGTGAAAAAATGACGAAAAAGAAAAATGAGGAGACGTCGAAAAGACGATGAAAAATTCGAAAAATTCAAAAAGTTAAAGGTAAGGAGAAAGAAGGAGTCGAAAAAGTAATGGGAGAAGATTCTAACGAAACGGACAAAGTCGAAAACTTTGGTCTGTAAAGATATACATATATTTGTATTTTTGCAGGAAAATCCCATTGTCGGAGTGTTGTTTTGTAATCATCAAAAAGGGAGAGATTGTTGGAACATTTTGTTCCATACATAAATTAAAAGTGTTTTGATGATTAATGTTGATAAGCAAAACAAAACAACAAAGAGACGAAGCAAATCATCGAAGGAATCGAAGTACAAAAAGCTGGAAAATCTCAAAGCTAACGTACGTAACAAGGGTATGTTCCCGTACGTAATATGGGCAAGCTAACGTACGTAACGAAGGTTGTCTAACGTACGTAAAGGAGTTCAAACAAGTGAACGTTGGAGGAGTCAAAGTCAGCAAAGCATACAACGGATATATGACGTCAGCAGTGACGTAATGTTAACGTACGTAACGATGTCATTACTAACGACGTAACCAAAGAAACGAAAACTCACCGGATCAAATCGACTAGGCTAACGACGTAACCTAGGGAGGTTAACGACGTAATGAAGCTTACGTACGTAATATGAATGTGATAGCGTACGTAATGCAGTGTGCAGCAGCTAACGGCTAGTTTGAAGATGGAGCCTATAAATACCATCCCTATGGTATTGTTTGAGTACAACAACCTTGAGCATATTGTCTATTCTTGTGATATTATTACACACATTCTTGTTGTTGATATTAAGCTTAATTGTAAGTGTTTGAGTGAGAATTCACGAAAACATACACGAGTGGTAAAAGAAAAGATACGATTGGATTCGGTGTTATTAGGATCAAGGATCCGACATTATTAGAATCGCAATCGATATCTAAGTGAGGTTTATCTAGTACCCATAGAAATCTAGAGCGGTTGATTCCTTGTCCGATAGAAAAGGAAAACGGTTTAACTTGGACCGACACAAAGACAAGTACGAGTGGTTTATCACGGACCAATAGAAGACGTGATTGTAAACGGTTATACCTCGACCGATAGAAGAGAGGCGAAGAGGTTGCTATCTTTAACCTATTGAAAAAAGATAAAGAGAGGACGTAGGCTTCGTTTATAGCCGAACCTCTATAAATCCTTGCGTCATTTATTTTCCGCACTTTTTATTTACGCTTCCGCAAACGGCGCAAATATCCGAATCGGTACCCAACATGAAGCATGAGAGAGGCGGCCCATATAGATGTTGCTGAGAAAACGAGCCAAGCCACTCGGTTCGTGTACCGGACGTTCGCGTGTCTAGTCCGTTAAGTACACTTCATTTTATCTAAAATTTACTTAATTAATTAATTCAATTAATTAATTTTATAAAATACAAAATTATAATAAGATATTTTCAAGAAATAATTATTTATGAATTAAATTAATCACTTGATAATTAATTTCAATTCACAAGACCGCTATGATTTATCAAATAAATCATATTAGATATCCAATATCCAATATTAATTAATAGATTATAAATACATATTTATCCATCAATATCCTTGTGCGCGACTCCATAGGTCCACCTAGTCGGAAATGGGAGGAACCAAGGAGTACGGGTAACACTTAGCCAGTCCAGTGCTCCGTAAGGTAACCCAACTAAGAACGAATGATCAGATCATTCCAAAACCATTATGTCGTGAATATTGTATACATATAAACCCGTCAATCATATGTCCAATTCAAGTATTAGGGTTACGGTAAAGTCAAATCCTATTGTAACTTGACTCTGCATTCTGTTAAATACAAACCGAGATCACCGAGCTCTCATGTATCAAATACAACTAGCTCTAACTGCTTTGGCCAAAGACTTAACCACATAGAACATTTACCTGCTCACTTACAGGAGAAAGAATCCTATCTTGGTATTTAGTAGAGACTGCTACTTGCCCACTAATTTGCCTTTCAAGGTTGACCCCACCAACCGACGATTGGATCGAATTACTCTAATGACCAACTTAATATCACAATCACATCTCCTACTGAAACTTCAAGTCAAAGGTCCACGTATACCTATTATAACCTTTCGATTCAGTCATTGGCAATCCCTGAGTGATATCTATGTGACCGAATCGAGGTGTCATGTTCGAGTATACTAATTGCATTAGCATACCTATAACGTGTGCTCCCACTAATCCTTAGTGAAGACATGCACTCTTCATGTCGGAGTTACACGTTATACAAACCTTGTCTAAACTTACTGTACAGTTAAGTTTTATCGACTTGCGAACTAATTAAGCATTCAAGCCCTAAACACTTTCAGTGCCTACTTCCTTATCTCCACAAGGAGTGGAATGTTTGCTCTCAAGAGGAAGGACTGTTGTTTTATATACCAAATCATAATGCGAGTGATATAAAATAATATAGAAATAATAAATGTCTTGTTTAATATTCATAATTACAATATAATTCTCTCACGCTCTCATCCTCTGAGTGTCATTCGAGGGCATATTCCTAATAATCTCCCACATGCACTTAATGCCATAAACTATGGTATCTAATACCTATACTCTCCAGATGTCGCTTTAAGACCATCTGAGATAGGGGATTGGTCAGTGGATCAGCAATGTTATTTGCTGCGTCTACTCTTTGCAAAATAACATTCCCTTTCTGAACCATTTCTCTAACAAAATGATATTCTCTCAATATGTTTGGTGTTTTGGTGAGACCAAGGCTCCTTAGCCTGTACAACAGCTCCGTCGTTGTCACAAACTAGTGTCACGGGCTTCTCTGCATTAGGAACCACTTGAAGTTCCTCAGTGAACTTCTTAATCCAAAAAGCTTCTTTAGCAGCCTCTGTGGCTGCCTGATATTCAACTTGACATGTAGAAACTGCATTTGCGCTTTGCTTGGCACTTCTCTAAGATACTGCTCCACCATTCAGAGTAAAGATATACCCTGAAGTGGACATCTTTCCATCTATGCCTCCCAAAAAGTCTGAATCTGTATAACCCTATGCTTTTAGTTCTCCACCGCCGTACGTAAGAACCAAATCTTTAGGGCTTTCCAGGTAATTAAGATTGTTCTTTACAGCAGTCCAATGTTCCTGCCCTGGATTTTACTGAAACCGACTTACTACACTCACAACATAGGCTATGTCTTGTCTAGTGCAAATCATAGCGTACATGAGGCTACCCACTGCCGAAGCATAGGGCATATTACTCATTTCCTTTCCACCTTCCTCATTTTGAGGACACATTTCTAAGGAAAGTTTCATGCCATGTCGCATAAAAAGGAACCCTCTTTTAGAATCTTCCATCCTAAATCGCTTTAGGATCTTTTCTATATAGAGGGATTGGGAAAGACCTAACATTCTTTTCGCTCTATCCCGGTAGATTCGAAATCCAAAATATAGGTAGTGTTGCGAAATTCGGTGAACGCAAGTGCACGTTGTCCTAAACAAGTAATAAAGAGATGAGTAAGATATCGTTCCCACGAGGACTGACTTACTAATTACCGATTTATGTGTACTCTAATTTTATTTGAACTATCGAATTTGAAGGTGCAAGAATAATTAAAGAAAATTAATAAAAGAAAAGAATAGTAAAATCGATTGTTTGAAGGAGAAGAATCAAATAAAGAATTAATCTAGGATTGTGAATCCACCTCGGTTTATCCAAATTACTCTTGATTATATGATTTTAATGAATTCCCAATTATTGAAGGCGAAGATTACTAAAATACTCTACCGCCTCTCCCGAGGTCGATAGAATTTTCTAAGGCGAATAACACACATTATTCCTAGGTGAATTAATTCGACAATAGGCAAAAAGTACGAAATCTCCAGAAAGGCCACGTAATTCCTATCTCACAAGATAAAACGGTTCTCACCAATTTTTCCTACCAACTCTCCTCTCCCGATTCGAGTTGCGTAATCAAAACAATTCAATTATAGGCCACACAATTGAAAGCATTAAGATTAATTGGGAAAAACTCAATAAGAAAGGGTAATTATATCATAATCATAAGTTAATTCGTCAAAACCTCAGTTTCATCAAAATCCTAAAATAAGGTTCTAGCCTGACATGCTAGAATATAAAAATACAAAAAGAAGTAAAGAAAGCATAGAAATCAAACGCAGACGAAGAACTTGGATTCCTCCGTTCTCTGTCTTCCGCTCTCTGTTCCTTGATGCTTCTGCTTCTTCTCGATTCCTTGATTCTCTTGGTGATCGATGCTCCCCCTTTTCTAGACCTTAAAATCCTTATTTATAACTATCATCAGCCTCCAAAACGCGTCCGGGGATTGGGTCAAAAACAGCTCCAAAAACGGCCCATAAACGCGGCAATTACAGCAAAAACCGCCCCGTGGGCCGCGGCTCACTTAATCTGTGCCGTGGCCCCTAACCTTCAGCGAGTTACTTGGGCGCCTATTTTTCTTCCTGGGCCGCGGCTCAGCATCCTTGTGCCGCGGCTCACAGTACAGCGTGCTCGGTTCTTGTTAGTCACCTTCGTGTGCCGCGGCCCGCTTTCCTTGTGCCGCGGCACATGACCAGAAATCGCCGTTTTGGCCCGTTTTTCGCCGTTCGAGCTTCCGAACTCCAATTTCCTACAAAACATATAAAGATAGTGCATTAAAAGCTCATTTATGCAGGTTTAGACTTAAAATGGATATGAAATAATGATAAATAAATGTATAAAAATACGCCTAACAAATACCCCCAAGCTTGAGCCTTTGCTTGTCCTCAAGCAAAAATCAATTTTTAAATAAAAAGTATCGTGAATGACCGTGCAAATCCATAGTGCTCAACTTAATCAATACTACCCTGAAAATCTCAAAGAATAATACAAGTATCGTCATAGTGAGTCACATCAAGGACACTGATTCCACAAAGTAACCATTATTAGTTCTAATCAATCGTTTATGAAGAAAATCAAGCTCAAAGATTAACAAGCGTGAATTTAACTGACCGCCAATACGAAAGGTTAGAGTAAACAAGCCAACTCGCCCAGTCCCACAGTCAAGTGGCAAAAATTTAAGAGTTTCATCGTCAAAAATAAACCTCGGACAGCATTCCCTTATGTATGATCATAACAAAGATTAGAGTTAACCACTAGGTTCGGATCTCGGGATATTTCATCGGGATGATCCTAGGGTGGATTTCCATTGTAATGTATTGGGGAACCGTTTGACGTAAAAGACACTCATGGGGCACATGGATGCTTCTAGTTACTAAGTCCCCCTCTACAGCGAAGAAAAAACTCGAATAGCAATTCCCGCATGTCAAGGTTGCTGTTTTACGCGAGAGTAAACAACGGGTCACGTGAATACCCCCGGTTACTAAGCTTCCCATCATCGGTAATGCGATATTTCTAAATCATTAGTCTATTCAGGGTTGTCGTTTTACGCGAGAGTAAACAACGGGTCACGTGAATACCTCCGGTTAATAAACTTCCCATCATAGAATATGTACAATATCTCGACTTTTTGGGAAAGACTGTCCAACTCTAAACTCAATCTAAGTGCCAACAAGACTCATGTTACTGGACGACTAGCTAAGCGAAAAGTATAACCAAACATATAGACGGCGATTTGAAAACACGTATGTCTCCTTTCTTATCTGCTAAAATTTCTACAATAACGAAAAAATTTCGGACCTAAATGAATACTCAACGGAAACAGATATCGCTGACTGCAACTCGACCAAAAGTTAACCGTTTCTTCAAAGAGAAATCAGTATCGTAACATCAGTTTTACACAAAGAAGCACGAAAAATCCACGAATGCAAATAAAATCACGACAAGCAAGGCTAGCATAAAAAATAACGAAAAATAACGAAAAATGCAAACGAAAAAGTAAAAAGCAACTAAAAGTAAACCCCCCCAAACTTAGGACGTACATTTACCTCAATGGACATAGATAGAAATATGCAATAAGAGAACAGGTCAAGTACTCCCCTAATGTCAGGTCATTAACTGGTGCCGGCCTCGTCCGGCGAGGAAGGTGGTGTGGGTGGCCTAGCTGGTGGAATGAATGTCCCGTCCAGGTGCAGTACATGGCTCGTCCATGCAACAAGGTAATCCTGGTGGTACGCATCCCTCGCCGCCAGGCGCCTCTCCGCACATCCATTGGCCCGGCGGGCCTGCTCTCTCATCTCCTCCCGGACAGCAGCAAGGATGCTCTCTCTCTGTCCGCATCTCCTCTCTCATAGCGGCTAGGTGGCTCTCTCTATCTCTCCTCATCTCCTCTCTCAGGCCATCGAACATCGCCTGAATGTGCTCTCTACCGGGCGGCGGGCTGGACTCTGCCTGCCCATGTGTCAGAAGAAGAGGCTCGGGGGACTGCTCATGTGCCTCGTCAAGAAGAAATCCTCGTCCCTGAGCGTGTGCCGGCGCTCCACCCCACTGGTCAAAGTGCGAAATGATGCGATGACCAATCGGACCCTGGGGTGCTAGCATCCGACCAAGTCATGCCCGACTGGCGGCATAGAGCGCCAATGAGAGATGGGTGCTTCAGCCCCGTCTTGGCCCCTCCTTGAATGCACTGCAGGATAGATCGGACCAGATGAGGGGCCACATCGAATCTGAGCCCGGAAGTGATGGCATATAGAAATCGAGCACGAGAGAGTAAAACTGAGTGGATCTGCGAGGTGGGATCGACCCGTGTGCAGAGGAAGTATAACCAGGCTCGCCCAAGCCGAATGAGTCGCGAACTCTTAAAGTAGAATGCTGAAGAACCCGGGGCGCGAGTCTCCCATATGGAACCGGGCTGTGTGAGTGTCTCAAGCAGAGCCTCCCTCGTGAGGCTACTCATACTCTGCGTAAACGCCGTCTCATCCACCACTGGCAGCTCATATAATCTCCGAATAGCAGCCACCGAAAAATCCACAGTAATGCCTCGGACGACGACCTGAGTCCGAGTATCTGACTGCGGTATCATCTGCCCTGCCCGAATATGTCTCAACAGAGCGCTAGCATAAAACTCCTGGACGATAGAGATCACAGCCGGCTCGGGAGGCGCAGCGAAACGAGCCCACCCCATCTCATCAATCATCGTCAGAAGCTCACCGTCCTGGGGGCGGGAGTGAATCCCCGCTCCAGGATTAATGGTCGAGGACGGATTTTTTCATTGAATATTTTATGAATTTCCGGATCGGAGAATTGGTGCGACTCCAACTCGGCTAGGCTTTGTGAAGTCTCCCCTCTTGTGGGGGATGATTGTGTCCTAGCCCTTGTGCTAACCTTCCTTTTTCTAGCCATGGTGAGTTTCCTAAAAAGATAAACACCGGAAATTACATAAATTTTAAGGAAAACAACACCACTTGACTTAAGGTATGCAAAACGTGAATATCGAGTTGAACGAGCTTGCACCGTCGTGAAAAAAAATTAAAGTTTGAGCTTTCATGTTTAAACTTGACTTAAGGGTTGGGGTTTACTTTGTAAACTCATAAACAAATTCGTTGCACATAGTTTCAAAATGTTTGGTTCAAAATTTTTCATTTACGCATTTCATCAAACACCTTGACTGCATGAGTTTAAATGAAGAACAAGACTTACAATGGTTCAATCCACTTCCCCAACAATAGCAACATGAATCGACAGTCATGACAAAGCGACAATTAACATCAAAATTTCATACATGATCAACAAATACCATCAATAATTCAATCAAAAATTTCATATCCCAAGTCAAATTTTGATAGAGCTTTGAAAAACTAACAACATATTCAAGATTGGATGAAGAACAATACCTTACTTTTCAAATCATATATCAATTAGGATTAAGAGATTGAGAATTACCTGACTTAGATTGAAGTATGCAAGAAGAAGAAGAGTTGAGAAGATGTTCGGCCGATCGCTGTGCGCAGAGATGAAGGGAATTTACCTGGTGTGTCGGCCGATTGGGTTATAAAGAAGACCTAGATTGTTCATCTTCCGAATAGGGGCCGAGGCACAACTTAAGTGAGTCTCGGCCCAGAGTACAACCTCATGGGCATTTTTTGTTCTTTCGCCTTGTGCTGCGGCTCAGCTTACGGGTGCCGCGGCTCGTCATGTTAGTGTGCGCGGCTCATTTGGTCCGTGCCGCGGAACGTAGTACAGATACCTGGGCATTTCTTGGACATTTGGCGTGCTGCGGCTCAGTGAATATGTGCCGCGGCTCAGGGACAGGGTGTGCCGCGGCTCAGTAAGCTCGTGCCGTGGCACAGAGTACAGTTCGTTTGGTCTTTGTGTGTCAACTTTTATATGCCGCGGCTCACTATCCTTGTTCTGCGGCTCAGGTCTGAATTTTTCCCTGGGGGTTTTTCTGCACAGAATTTTCAAAAGAACACATCAAGAACGTGAGAGATAAGCATATCCAATCAAAAATGATGAAAAACATAGACTCTAACATGCATGAAAACACTGAAAAATAAAAATCTACGACTAATACTCGGGTTGCCTCCCGAGAAGCGCTAAGTTTATAGTCTTCATCCGGACTTTTTGAAAATCAATTCGCATTTCGCAAATACCATTTGTACTCCACACATTCCATCGAACCGTTATTACATGATTTAAATTGTTGACCATTAAATTTCAACCGTTCGACTTTTGGTTTGGATATACAACGTTCTTTGCGAAATGGTTTTAACAATACTAACCTTCCAAAACACCCATTTTGCAGTTGACTTGGTACTCGTTTGATATCCGGCTTAATTTTCAACTCCACGGGCGAACTTATGACAGCCTGAGATTTTTTCGATGGTGGATGAACGGATGTTGAAGATGACATATTTAACTGCTTAAGATACATGATTCGCTCTTCATTTATCTTAGACGTTGGAGCAGCTAAAGAGGATTCTGAACATTTCAACCGGCAACTCTCCTGGTGTGTGTCTTTCTCAAAGATGTCAATTTGTGAACACTTCTCGACCTTGCTTGGACACGGGAGAGATCGAAACACTTTAAACGTGACTTGCTCATTTTCAACTCGAAGTATTAATTTACCCTCATGAACATCAATAAGGGACCTTCCTGTGGCTAAGAACGGTGTACCCAAGATAATCGGACTCTCATGGTCTTCTTCCATATCAAGTACAATGAAATCAGCAGGGAAAATGAATTTATCGACCTTGACCAAGACATCTTCGATTACCCCTCTCGGGTACTTGATGGATCTATCGGCTAGTTGTAAAGAGACCATATTAGGTTTCGCTTCCCCAATTCCTAGCTTCTTGAAAATAGAAAGAGGCATGAGATTAATGCTAGCGCCGAGATCACATAATGCTCTATCAAAAGTCAAGTTCCCAATAGTGAACGGTATAGTGAAGCTTCCTGGGTCCTTCAATTTAGGCGGGAGCTTTCTTTGCAAAATTGCGCTACACTCTTCAGTCAGTGCCACCGTTTCATATTCCTCGAGCTTCCTTTTGTTAGATAAGATTTCTTTCATGAACTTTACATAGCTCGACATTTGTTCCAAGGCATCAGCAAATGGAATGTTGATGTGCAGTTTCTTGAAGACGTCGAGAAACTTGGAAAATTGTTTGTCCAATTTTTGCTTTTGCAATCACTGTGGAAATGGGACGGGTGGCACATAGGCTGTCGGATTATCTGGAAACAGTTTCGAGCTCTTAGAAACTTGTGATTCTTCAGATACCGAATTTTTCTTCCCCTCATCTTCATCTTTCTTTCTGTTCTGCCTGGGCTGCTCACCCACTTCCTTCCCGCTTCTCAAACTAATGGCATTAATACTCTCTATGGGGTTCGTCTCGGTTGTACTTGGCAAGGTACCCTCAGGGCGGGCTGTTAACACATTTGCTATTTTCCCCAATTAGACTTCCAAGTTGCGAATAGAGGCAGAATGGTTTTGCAAGGTTGCTTCCGTACGGGTCATGAACTGACTCGTATTTGCTGCCAATTTCGCCATTGCTTCCTCGAGAGAGATCTTTGGAGCAGGAGGAGGTTGCTGTTGGTGTTGAGCAAACTGAGGTTGGTTTCCGTTTTATCCATTTTTTCCACGAAAAGTTAGGGTGATTTGGCCACCCCGGATTGTATGTGTTGGAATACGGATTATTCTGTCGATTCCCGTTCCCCACAAACTGAGCTTGTTCCATCGAATGTTGCTCAAAAGGATTTCCAACTTGGCACTCTGCGCTAGGATGAGATCTGTTGCACCAATTACATGATTCAGTGGTAACGGGGGAAGGAGCATGTGAAAAGGCTTGAAGTTGCTGAGTCAAGGCGGCAACTTGGGCTGATAGTGTAGATATTGGATCATTATTGGAGATTTTCATTACTCGCTTCGGGATCACTCGTTCGGAAGGCCACTTATAAGCATTTGCAGCCATAGCTTCCAATAAAGAGTAGGCTTCGGCCATCGTTTTTCCCATCAATGCTCCCCCAGCGGCTGCATCAACAAGAGTGCGTATAGAAGCACTCAATCCGTTATAGAACGTTTGAATTTGTAGCCAGTCCGGTAGGCCATGGTGTGGGCATCTCCGTAATAACTCCTTATATCGCTCCCAAGCTTCGTGAAGCGACTCCATATCAAATTGCCCGAACGTGGTTATCTCGTTCCTTAGTCTCGCCGTCTTTGATGGTGGAAAGAACTTAGCCAGGAAGGCTTGCGCTAATTCTGCCCAAGTCGTGATAGAGCCCGGCGGTAATGAATTCAACAAAATTTGGCTTTGTCCCTCAAAGAGAAAGGGAAAAGCCGCAGATGAATAGCATCATCGGTAACACCGTTGTTCTTGAAGGTGTCACATATCTCGAGAAATGAAGCGATATGTGCGTTGGGGTCATCGTTTTCCAGTCCACAAAACTAGCTTGCTTGCACCATCTGAATAATATCCGGCTTGATTTCGAAGTTGTTCGCTTGGATGGTTGGACGCCGAATTCCCGAGAAGTTCGCATTTATTTGTGGCATTGCATAATCACGGAGTGCCAATGCCGGTTGAGCTTGCTGCACAAGATTATCTCCTCCGTGATTTTTGGTATTGTCGGCCATGATGTCTTTTGCCGGTTGCTCGTGCTTTTCCTTCTTGTTTTTCCGAAGAGTGCGCTCGAGTTCGATATCCAAAGGTAATAGGCCTTCTTTACCGAATTTTCTCATGCACTAACCAGAAATTCCTGAAAAACAAATAAAAAATTACACAAAATAAAAAAATTTGTTCAAACTAAGACTAGAAATACTGAAATCGATATTAGTAAAATAATCAGTCCCCGGCAAGGGCGCCAAAAACTTGTTGCGAAATTCGATGAATGCAAGTGCACGTTGTCGTAAACAAGTAATAAAGAGATGAGTAAGATATCGTTCCCACGAGGACTGACTTACTAATTACCGATTTATGTGTACTCTAATTTTATTTGAACTATCCAATTTGAAGGTGCAAGAATAATTAAAGAAAATTAATAAAAGAAAAGAATAGTAAAATCGATTGCTTGAAGGAGAAGAATCAAATAAAGAATTAATCTAGGATTGTGAATCCACCTCGGTTTATCCGAATTACTAGAAAATAAAAATATAAAAAGAAGTAAAGAAAGCATAGAAATCAAACGCAGACGAAGAACTTGGATTCCTCCGTTCTCTGTCTTCCGCTCTCTGTTCCTTGGTGCTTCTGCTTCTTCTCGATTACTTGATTCTCTTGGTGATCGATGCTCCCCCTTTTCTAGACCTTAAAATCCCTATTTATAACTATGATCAGCCTCCAAAACGCGTTCGGGGATTGGGTCGAAAACAGCTCCAAAAACGGCCCATAAACACGGCAATTACAGCAAAAACCGCCCCGTGGGCCGCGGCTCACTTAATTTGTGCCGCGGCCCCTAACCTCCAGCGAGTTGCCTGGGCGCTTATTTTTCTTCCTGGGCCGCGGCTCAGCATCCTTGTGCCGCAGCTCACAGTACAGCATGCTCCGTGCTTGTTAGTCACCTTCGTGTGCCGCGGCCCGCTTTCCTTGTGCCGCGGCACATGACCAGAATTCACCGTTTTGGCCCGTTTTTCGCCGTTCGAGCTTCCGGACTCCAATTTCCTCAAAACATATAAAGATAGTGCATTAAAAGCTCATTTATGCAGGTTTAGACTTAAAATGGATATGAAATAATGATACATAAATGTATAAAAATACGCCTAACAGGTAGCTTCTCCCAAGTCCTTCATTGGGAACTCTTTTGAAAGACAAGCTTTCACATAACTGAGCATTCCTACGTCGTGTCCTATAAGTAGAATGTCATCCACATATAGTATTAAGAAAGCAATTTTGCTCCCATTAACCTTCTTGTAAATACATGACTCCTCTTCTTTTGGACAAAATCAGACTCTTTGTCTCGTTAAAATGAAGATTCCAACTTCACAATGCTTGCTTCAGTCCATAAATGGCTCTGAAGTTTACATACTTTATGAATATTGGTTTCAGATATAAATCCCTTAGGCTCTCCTCATCGAGGAATCCAATTAGGAATGCTGTTTTCACATCCATTTACCATCTTTCATATCTAAGTGGGCTGTTATGGCAAGCATCATGCGAATAGACTTAATCATGGCTACAGGCGAGAAGGTCTCGAAGTAATCGATTCCCTCTCTTTGGCAATAACCCTTTGCCACAAGTCTGCCCTTATAGATATCAACCTTACCAACTCATCATTCTTTCTGTTATAGATCTATTTATTTCCAATAGGCACCATCCCCTTAGCACGATCTACTAAAGTCTAGACCTGATTATCATGCATTGAGTCTATTTCAGCTTCAATAGCTTCTTGTCACTTTGGGGTGTCAACATCTACCATCGCTTGGTCGTATGTATAAGGATCATTCTCTTGACTACTTTCTGTCATCATGGACACCCAGTTCCTCTTGATGCAGATAGCCATACCTCTTAGGTAACTGAGAAATTCTACTAGACTTGCGAGGTTGTGTTTGCATTTTAGAAGATCGGGTTCTAACATCTTGCACACGTATCTCATTTGGTGTTTCTTTTATTTCTTCCAAAGAAATATTTCTATCTACGCCTCCTTCCTGAATGAATTCATATTCCAAGAAGTGTGCTTGTAAAGCAACGATGATCCTATGATCTTCATGCATGTAGAATAGATATCCCATGAAATCTTCTGGATATCCTATGAAATGACCTTTCACAGATCTAGCTTCCAATTTCTCTACTTTAGTCTTCTTGACATAAGCAGGGCATCCCCAAATCCTAATGTGATTAAGACTTGGTTTCCTACCTCTCCACATCTCATGTCGAGTCTTAGGAACAGAATTGGAAGGACATCTTGTTGTATCGATATTTATTCGACTCGATAGGCGATCGACTACAAAGCCGAGCGACCGAGTCCACACCAATCAAACTACGGCTAACTCACCTAATCGAAGATACCAGCCCACCATCAAGTACCTAGCGATCGAATCCCAAGGCGATCGCCCTTTGGCATCTGGCGATCGACTCTAGTGCCCGGCTAAGGACAACCGACCTACGCCCCGAACAGAGATGATCGCCCGGCAAAGTCATCGAAGACTGGATCTCAGAATAGCACCCATGTCAGATCCACAAAAGGCGCTGACAGATAAGACCTTTGACCCCAGCCTGTCACCTACCTCACCTACTGACAGGGCCGCCGAAAGTCACGAAGTGGGACCGCCCGTGACAGCGAATCAGGACGCGTGCAGGCTCCCCATTGGACTGCACAGCTGGCTGCCAACAACTCCCGCGGACTTTAAGGGGACAAGCCCATGTGCTAAAAGACGATCGCCCGCTTATTATAATACAGCAAAGGCGATCGCGCGGCATATCCAAGTCCTATAAATAGAGAACCTCCTCCTACTGGAAAACGGTTCCCAAGTCGATCACTTATATTCTAAATTAATTCACAGAACCGCGGAAGAAGAAACATACCTTCAAACTCCCAGCTTTCTCTCCGGAATCCACCTCAGGATTTCTCTCTCAGAACCTCTCATCCAGAAGACGGTCAGCAGAGGCAAGAAGTCTCCACAGTGCAGATTCAAAGAGATTCATAAGACCAGGAGCTCAAGCATACAACTAATCGACGCCGTGAGAGACTGTCGATCTCTCACCGCCGTCACTGTTCATCTCCGTTGTTACAAGAACTCACAGAGCATCATATCTGGTTCTTCCGGCAATCTACACGCTCACTAGCTAAGATAACAAGAATCTTTGCACTCATTGTGATTGTATTCTTACATTAGTACTTGTATCCCCGAATATTAGTATTAATAATATCTCGCGAGAGCATTCAAGCCCGAGACTAACAACCCCGGCAATTCTTGTGTTATTTACTTTTCCCACGGAAGTGTTCTCGCATTTGTTTGCTATCCATCCATTCCAGCAATATCTATCTCCGGATAATATTTTGGGTAGCAACAATTGGCGCTAGAGGAAGGGCATCTATACCTTCATTTTTTTCATTCCTACCGTCCCGAAGAACACTCATTGTTCTCGGGGCATATACTTGAAGTGACACTCACTGCGCTTCAAAGAAAACCTTCAGAATCATGACATCCGCCGGTACATTGAAGAGAGCCACTCTTCGAACCGCCGGACACCATATCCCGGCTCAATCTGAACCCCAGCCGACGACCGGGGGAAGCCGCGACAACGCGAGACTCTCGATCCCGCACCTGAAAAATGGCCCCAACCTCTCACTCGACCAGTTCCAAACCGAGGAACAGATCGAGGAGGCTATGGCCATCCTAGAGGAGCGACGGAGATCATGCGCGTCGCCCGCATTAACTCCCTCGATCGTCCGCCGCATGGGAAAACGGAAATTCAACGGGCTACTGGGCGAGCGATCGTCAGAAAGCCCCACTTCGCGAGAAAAGGCTCTCGCACGACCGGACGGATCCGTATTCAATCGCTTGGGGCGCGACCCATCCTGGCGACCAGGGCATTCTGGTCCCAACCACAAAAGGACGGAATCCGAATCCGTCACCAGGAGTTCAGCCTACCCAACTCGCAGCCGAACGCAGGTCAGCCGTCTAACTCCCGCTCCGATCACCGGGGGATCAGTACTCGATCGACTCGGCCCCCGCTCCGAGCGCCGAGCCGCGAGCAGCCAGGCCACGGCGATGGCCGCTATGAAACGCCAGCTCGACGAGATAAAAGCGCTCTTGGACACTGGGGCAAGTTCCAGCAGAAAGATCACCGGGCCGACCGAACCACTCGCGGTCCACATCGAGCTCGCCCCCATGCAACCAAGGATTGCTCCTCCCAGAACACCTCTGTATGAAGGGAGATCGGACCCCGAAACCCACCTGAGTAAATTCCGAATCTACATGACTGGGTGTGGGGCATCAGATGCAACCAAGTGCCGAATCTTCCCGTTAACATTGGGCGAGTTGGCCCATAGGTGGTACGCCTAACTACCACCACGATCGATCATCTCTTTTGAGAAACTGGCGAATGACTTCACATCATACTTCGCCACCAAGGTCACCAGACCAGAAGGCCCCCACCGCGTGATGAAAATCAGGCAGGGGGAGGATGAAACCAACGCAGATTACATCGATCGAGTAGATGAAATTATCCTCACCGGCGAACCCGTCAGTGACGAGCTCGCTCTCTATGCGGTCATGGGGGGATTCTATGGCCATTCACCCATGTTTAGACATCTCACCAAGGATATCCCCCCAACCTACGCGATCTTCCGCACTAAGGCTGCCGACTTTCTGGCCAGGCAAAGGCTACTCACCCTCCATCTAGGCGAGGAAACGCCACCTCCTGTCCGAAAGATGGCGATCGCCAAAACAAAGAAGGCGATCGCCAAGCCACCCGGAGATCTCAAGGCCTTTGAGGACATGGAAGCCCATCTCCTCCATACGTTCAACCGAACTCCGGCCCACATTTTCTATGCCATCAAGGGGCACGAACCGCTAAACAAGCCAAAGGCGATAAGGGACCACGGTCACCTGGACAACAATCAATATTGTGCCTACCATAAGAGCCCCGGACACAGCACCAACCAATGCCGCGACCTCCTCAAACAGCTCTGGAGATTGTTCGAGGAGGGCAAGTTGGACAACTTATTGGTTTAGTCGAAGCCCCTACCAATCTCTATACACAATCGTCCGAGTCGAACACAAACAGGTCGGGAAGCTCATACGAGCCGACCCCTAGATCAACCTCGGCGACCGTCTCTGCATGCTTCAATCTATAGAAGGGAACCTCGGAAGTCTCTCCCCGATCTCCCTCCTCATTTAAGAAACTGGAGGACTCGCTCGCCATCTACAGTTCACCATATAACGTGATGGACTAAGGCACGAGATTGCCTCCCCCACACAACGTACACCGTCGAAGGTCGGCATCTACATGACGATCCGAGGTAGAAGAGCGCAGCCATGGTCCTGGTGGTTGATGGAACCGACTGCTTAGGCCATGCAAGGTCCCTCTGGGTCAAGATCGCCCGCCCTTCGTTTAAATACGAGGCCAGCGTAGTTTGAGGGCCCTCCAAAACTAATTAGTGGACACGATTGCCCGCCCTAAAAGGTTCATCATTTAACGTGGTGAACCCGGACAATGCGACGTGTCACTACCCCCATCTCAACGTACACCGTCGAGGGTCGCCATCGTCATGGCGACCCGAGGTGGAAGCAGAGCTAACAAGCCGCGGACGTAGAGTTGAATTATCCGACGCCTCCCCGCGCAAGGACTCCTCCATACCAAGACCGCACGCCCTTCGTTTAAATAAGAGGCGAGGCGCAGCCTAACGGAGGACCCTCACAATAAAATGAGTCACGAGACGGACAATGTCGCTTGCGCACAAGACATGGTCATGGAGTCGGTCCATCGAACTCCGCGATCTTGCACGGTTCCTCAAGACGGACGACCGTCCTCGAGGATTCGACAAAGTTGAAGACCGCTCACTCAACGAATTATTTTCATCCCCTTACTTTCACTAAGTGAATAAAAACAAGGGGGAAGAGTGCGGACTACCTATACGACGATCGTCCCTATTCAATCACATACGGAGATCGCCATTTTTTCAGATGTTGTGCAGTGATCGAATTTGTTGTAAAAGTTATCTTTATGAGTTTATCAATTCACTTAGACCTACACACGCAACTATCTCTCCTCGCACATTTGTAAAAAGTCAAACAAAAGACTCAAAAATAGCAATCATTCAAGTGATAAATCAGAGAATCAAACGTTCATTTCATTACTTGAAAGATCAGAGTACATGGTCGCCCGAAGGCCTAAACGCTACAAAAAGAAAGCTACGAATTACAAGGCAATAAGCTAAAACATAAAAAATGAAGTGCCTCAGGCCCCCGCCTGGCCTTCGCCTTCAACCACCGGATCGACCTGCGGCCCTTCCCCAGCTTCCGGAGTGGCCTCCCCGTCCTCCGGAGCGTCAGGATGAACAAGGTTTGCCGGAGTCGGATACCAGCTCAAATCCACGCCAAGCTCTGAGAGATCCAAAATCGGCAAGGAGAAAGCAGGATGGAGAGGATGCTCCAGCCCATACGCCTTGAAATTCTCAGCAAGAGGGCCGACCTCCAACCCTCCCTTCTTAGCAGCCCGGATCGAGTCAGCGAACGCCATATAATAGGCAAACTCGCTGACAAACTCCAAGTTAAGGAAGGGATTGGCCTTGGTCGCCTCTACCTCCCCTTTCAGCTCCGCCATCGCCTGTTGCGATCCTCGGAGCTCGGCCTCCCTCGTAGCTATCTTCTCCTTCGACTCCACCAGCAAGCTGGTCAGCCGAGCGAGGGTCACTTTCAGTCGATCGGCCTCCGTCTCAGCGGCCTTCTGCGAGCATACAACATTTGTCATTCGGTCCCGGAATCGGTCAACCGTCAACCGAGACATCTCGGCATCCTTCCTCGCTAGCTCAAGCTCTTGGCTCGCCCGCTTAGCTGCCTCTAAAGAGTCCTTCTCCATTGCCGCTATCTTGTCGACGAACTCGGCGTTCTCTTTCCGAGCCGCCTCGAGGTCCACCTGCAGGCGAATAGTGGAAGGACGCCCCTCAAACTCCTGCGCAGCCTGGACAGCCATGGTCGCCGTCTGGAGAGAAAGGGCGAGAATAGCCTGCATTGTGCTCCCAGATCGCTGACGAGCGATCGCATCTAGATCGGTCGTCCAGGCCTTCGGTAGAGCAGAAACAGCCTTGCTGACGTATTGCGGGATGTCATAGGACTGGCGAGGAGATCGGCTCGCTAAGAAATCCAACACCATCGGCGGACAAGATGGATCTGTACGACGGATCCTGCATCAAAACAACACAAAGTTATCACATCTCCCACGCAAATGGCAAGCTTCAAACTCAGCAAGTAAAGTCTACCTCTCGGCTCTCTCAGGATCGCGACCGAAGAATGGCTTTCCTCGAGGGGTCTCAGCTTCGGTTATCGCCATCTCCCGCAGGAAAGCCGCGGAGGGAGTAGGCTCATTCTCCGGAGGAACAACGGTGATCGGAGGCGCGGCGATCGGCACCTCGCTGGCAGGGGAAGAAACTGGAGTTTCTCCCGACCTCTGCCGTTTGCGATTCGTCCTAAGCCCCTCCTCCCGGACTTCCTCCTCGGCCAAGATCGGCTCCACGCGAGGCTCCACCTCCCGGATGATAGGTATCGCCACAGGAGGAGCCCGCGAGGACTTCGTCTGGCGAAGACGACCCAAAACCCCTGGATTCGACATTGCAATCTCCGGTGGGGGCTCCACAAAGCGAGGAAAGCGAACCTCTACGATAAGAACAATCAAGCCACAGTTAGTCACATTCCTCCAACAGGACGATCGCCCAGCAAATGGAGATCGTAGAAATTCGTACCTGAGACCGAGAGATGTCTCGAAAAATGGAGTACGCAAGCGGACAACCGACGACTCTCCTTGTTGATCCAGTTAGCGTCCAATTCGTCGTCCGTCAAACTTCGTATCTGCTCCCAGACGACCAGGAAATCGAAAGGCAACTCCTCGATCGCCGGAATGTGGAAACCTGCAAAAACAAATTCAAATTAGATCAGTTAAGAACATATCCAAACTAAGGGAGAGTCTAAACCCTTACCGGGATGTCTCTCCCGAAAACCAATGGGAATCTCCAGCTCGCCAGTGGGATTGTCGCTCGCGGAGGCTTTCCAGGCACCGACGACCCAGAACCACTTCGCCGGATCGCCCCGCGCCTTGTTCGGGACTCCAAGGATCGCCCGACCGGATCGGCCTTGTATATGATAGCCTCCGACCGACCCTCTCTGAACCGTCAGCTTGAACAGGTGGTTCATCTCCGATGGCGAAGGAAGGCGGTACAGTCGGTGACCGCCGAACAAGGTGAGGGTACACATTATCTGGAGCCAAGCATTTGGCGTCAGCTGGAGAGGCGCCACGTTCCAGGCAGCCAACTGATGGAAGACAGCAAACGACAAGGGGAATCGCAACCCTGCCTCCATGATCGCTTTGTTCACAGCGACCATCCCCTCCAGAGGCTGATCGGCTCTCTCATTCTCAGCCGGCACGAAGTGATCCACGTCTGAGGGGATATGAAACCTCGTCCTCCAGACGGCCAGATCCTTCCTGGTCGCCGAACTCCTGATTTGGCCAAGCGACCACAGAGATCGCTGAGCAGCCCAAAATAGCGATCACTTGGGAGGTTGATAAGGGTGAGCGATCGAATACTCCCGGAAATCAAATCTTGGAGACGGGCCGGCCAACCCCTCCATAATCTCAGCAAATGCCTCATAAGCCTGGCCAAAGGCACTGTGCCGCTCCCAGTAGGACCTGACCACAAGATCTCTCTCTATCTGCGAGTGCCTATGTTCGACGGCCGCCTCCTTAGCCACGTCGGCCTCGTTGAACAGCGCCTCCACCTCCGCAGGGTCAATTCCGGCCCGAATAGCCTCAGCGGCCGTCTCCAGATGGAATTCAGCGGTGGATCCTCCCTGGACATCAGAAGTCCCAGCGGCGGAGGAAGTGCCCACTCCATATGAAGAAGATGTTCCAGCCATTTTTGAAGAAAAGAGGAGAAAAGGAATGTTCGTCTTACCCAAAGATGAAATCGACCGACGATCGACAGTAAGATCTTCAGAAAAATCTTCAGCAAGTCCTTCTTTCTCCAGTCAATGCGCGTGAGAATGAACACAGCCACCCTACGCCCTTTTATAGGAGATGGCAGGGACTCATTTGCAATAAGGGAGAATCTCAGGGGTCGGATCTCAAACGTCGCAATTAAGACTCCCTTAAAACCCACGTACGCGTCTTTTCAAGGACGCGTCAGTCGAGGAGTAATAAATGACCGTCGGTATACCCCAATAGGAACGTGACACGTGTCCCAGAGACTATTCTGCATCCGCTGCAATTTCCCGCTCATATCAGCAACCTACCAGATCGTCCAAACTCAAAATCTATCAGCTAAAAGACGATCGCTAGTTCAGTGCAACGCAGAGTCGCTCGTCGAAGTTCAGCGATCGCCAGCAGAGCCACCTCACCCCACGTTTCCAACATAGGAGCAAGCTGGGGGGCAATTGTTGTATCGAGATTTATTCGACTCGATAGGCGATCGACTACAAAGCCGAGCGACCGAGTCCACACCAATCAAACTACGGCTAACTCGCCTAATCGAAGATACCAGCCCACCATCAAGTACCTAGCGATCGACTCCCAAGGAGATCGCCCTTTGGCATCTGGCGATCGACTCTAGTGCCCGGCCAAGGACAACCGACCTATACCCCGAACAGAGATGATCGCCCGACAAAGTCATCGAAGACTGGATCTCAGAACAGCACCCACGTGTATATCCACAAAAGGTGCTGACAGATAAGACCTTTAACCCCAGCCTGTCACCTACCTCACCTACTGACAGGGCCGCCGAAAGTCACGAATTGGGACCGCCCGTGACAGCGACTCAGGACGCGTACAGGCACCCCATTGGACCGCACAGCTGGCTGCCAGCAACTCCCGCGGACTTTAAGGGGACAAGCCCATGTGCTAAAAGACGATCGCCCGCTTATTATAATACAGCAAAGGCGATCGCCCGGCATATCCAAGTCCTATAAATAGAGAACCTCCTCCTACTGGAAAAAGGTTCCCAATTCGATCACTTATATTCCGAATTCGTTCACAGAACCACGGAAGAAGAAACATACCTTCAAACTCCCAGCTTTCTCTCTGGAATCCACCTCAGGATTTCTCTCTCAGAACCTCTCATCCAGAAGACGGTCAGCAGAGGCAAGAAGTCTCCACAGTGTAGATCCAAAGAGATTCATAAGCCAAGGAGCTCAAGCATACAACTAATACACGCCATGAGAGACTGTCGATCTCTCACCGCCGTCACTGTTCATCTCCGTTATTACAAGAACTCACAGAGCATCATATCTGGTTCTTCCGGCAATCTACACGCTCACTAGCTAAGATAACAAGAATCTTTGCACTCATTGTAATTGTATTCTTACATTAGTACTTTGTTGTTGCGCAAAATATTTATCCGAAGATTAATACTGCTGGAAGACGGACAACAAACAACAATTTGCGGGAGCACTTCCGAGAGAATATGAATAAACACTAGATTTCCCGGGTTTGTTAGGCCCGGGCTTGAATGCTCTCGCGAGATGTTATTAATACAAATATTCGTGGATACAAGTATTAATGTGAGAAATCTAGATACAATGAGTGTAAAAAGACTCTGTTAATCCGGCTCTTGAGCGAAGCTCGGTGTTCTTCGTCCCTGCCGATCGTCTTCTTGATGAGAGAGGCCAAGAGAAGAAGTACCGGAAGATAGCCGTTGCCAAGAGTTGACGATAGCCAAGTGCTGTAGAATTCCGGCGAGTGCAGAGAGTGCTGAAATCGCGATAATGCTAGGGAGTTTTGAGAGTCAGAATCTCGGTCTAATCTCAAGAATTTCGGATCCCTTGGACAAGTGATGGGAGCCTTGTATATATAGGGGCAGCCGAGTCTTGTCCTTAGGCGGGCGATCTCCTTCCGGCCATTATAATAATGGGGCGATCGTCTGCCGGCCAATATTATAATGGGGCGATCACCCGGGCTGTCGGGCTAAAGTCCAAGGAAGATCTTGTGATCTGCCTAAAGTCGAGGCTACGGTAGCGGCCAGTGGCGGTCGATGAGGAGCCAGCATACGTCCGGAGTCACTGTCACATGCGGCCCTACTGACAACTTTCGGCGGGCCTGTCGGCTAGTGGACGGATGCTGACAGGCTGTGGTCAATGATCCGTGAATTGCGGATCTTGTCCCGACTCTTGCACGTGGTGTCTGTCCTGAGGCTCGGCCTTTGCCGACTGGATGGCCATCGGCATGATGCGGTCGTCTCTAGTTGGTCACTGAGGGTCTTCATCGGCCAGTCGCTGAGGGTCGGCATCGGTCGGTCACCAAGGGTCGGTCGGCAGGTGCCGAGAGGTGATCGTCCGCTTTGCCGGTCGCCAGGAGTCGGTCGCTGAGTACCGAGAGACGATCGTATTTGATGTCGATCGCTCGGCACCGGGACCTGTCCTGGGACCTTCGGTTGGCCGATTTGTCTTGTCTGTCGGGCTAAGGCTTGGTCGCCTGGTCGGTAGTTCTGCCTCGGCTGCTCGGCAGTGGCTAGGTCGCCCGATCTCCGAGGCGATCGCCGGTCGGAGAGTGTAATTCTCGACACAACATACTTGTATCCCTGAATATTAGTATTAATAATATCTCGCGAGAGCATTCAAGACCGGGACTAACAACCCCGACAATTCTTGTGTTATTTACTTTTCCCACGGAAGTGTTCTCACATTTGTTTGCTATCCATCCATTCCAGCAATATCTATCTCCGCAGAATATTTTGGGTAGAAACACATCTGTTCAAGATATGTGCAGCACTAAGGAGCGCATGATCCCACAGATAAATTGGTATATCAGTATAGTTAAGCATGGAGCGAACCAGCCGCCAATGAACTGGTTCTATTGGGTACATAAATTCTCTCTCCAAAAACTCTCATGCCGCACCCCCGCCTGGCCAGCGCCTCTGGCCAACTTCTCCACCATCCGATTCCCCACCTTCCCTCGACCATTTGCCGAAAATCCCAGCCTCATCCGACGTCGGAAACCCCTTCCGCGACGGCGGAGAATTTTCACACAGTCAATGTGAAAATCGCCCTCACCCTAGAGTACTATGCTGGACCATAAACTCATAAAGTACTAGGTATACATGCTTAATATTGTTTAAGGCTAACACTCTGTATAACAGTATATATACCAATACCTACTGAAGTAACAAATATGAGTTCTCTAGACTCGCTTGAATGACCATAAACATATATGCAGTTAAGGTTCTGTGATGTGCTTAGTTTTAAGTGTGCTCTGCAGTTTTAAGGTTAGTACAGTCTTGCAATTGACTTGCAGATATATGGGTGTTTGGTTCAGTGGGTCAACACATGTTTGCACTTGATATGGTGTTTGGTTTAGTGGGTCTGCACTTTGCTGCACTGTTGTTACGGCCCTCGACTAGTCGCGACTAGTCGGCGACTAGTCGACCAGGCGATGGAGGATGGACGTCGTGCCACTCTGACTCGCCGTGTGTAAAAATGTCGCCTGACTTGGGTCGACTGGGTCGCCTGGTCGACGACTTGGGTCGACTGGGCGACGACTCGGGTCCGACTTGGACCCGCAGATTTTTTTTTTTAATCGCAGGCAGAATACTTAAAAAGAAAAAAATGTTTTTTTCTTCTTCTTCCTAATTTTCCGCGCCGATTCTTCTTCCTTTTTCTATTGATATTATATATATATATATATATTATATACACGCACACACTAATATACTGACACACTAATATACTGTGTGTATATATAGATATAGCAGTATCTAATATATACTGGATATACTGGATATACTAATATATTGGATATATATATATATTACCATTAGTTAAAAAACTAATGAAAAAGGATGAATACGTCTAATTACCATTAGTTAAAAAACTAGTATGGGAGCCCCCATATACATGTTTTATTGGCTAAATATATGAACATGTTCTAAAAAACCATGGTCGATCACCATCAGTCGAGTATCACACTTTAAGGGTGCCCAAAGAAAGGATTTTACAAGAGCGTGACTATATCTTATAAAGTACTTATTCATTGATGAATATGATATATGATAATTTGCTATTACAGAAGTTTCATCTTACTGAGCTGTTAGCTCATTAGGTTCCCTTTTTAGGACCCAACATCCTGCCTGCATGGGCTTAAGACGTGCGGCGCAGCCAGCGATTCAACCCGTGAGATCTCTACTAGGAAGTGGTTATATGAATTGATTTGGACTACTCATACCCACAAGATGCATCTTATTTTCTGGTAGCCATATCATAGAAACTCCAAAGTTAAGCGTGCTTGGCTTGGAGTAGTTATGGGATAGGTGACCCCCTTGGAAATTCCCCAGGGTGCGCGTAAGTGAGGACAAAGCGCGCTAAAAAACACCTATGTTGGTACAGTGAGGACAGTCCTCATCATTATGCCAGAGCTGGAACCGGGGACAAGTGTCACTTCGAGAAGGGACCAGTAGCCTGCACTTTCTGAGCAACTCCGGCATCATTTTCTACATCGGTTTGCAGATCCCACATCCCCGACGTTAGCCGCATACAACAGCTATATATATTTATTCGCGCCGTCGCCTTTCATCCTGCCGGCGACGAAGGCAGTTTTACATTCATGACGCGTCGTACACGGGCATCTCGGACGCCCGGAAGAATCCTACTGCACCGCCGTCACCTGCAGACTCAGATTATGATGTTTGTTTAAAGGAAAATATAAAAAAGTCACCTGCAACTACTCCGCCTGATGTTTGCTTCGTCGCAGCTCCGGTTAGCAAAGTTATCCTAAGGCCTACTGTCATCGAAACGGAATTTTCGATGGTTATGCAAGTCTTCGACGTTCTTCAGTCGTCTTTTCCGCTGGCTTCCTCCGAAATTGTAGGGTTGCTCCCTACTTTTGAAGCCCTGACGGCGGACAATAGGCGAAATTTAAACCTAAAGCTGGCTGCGGGTGAGCCGTCCATCCTAGGGCCACTTCCTCCCAATGGTGCTGATCATCCCTGCCCTTCGATTGGATCCGGACCAGAAGCCCAATCAACAAAAATCCAAGTCAACACGCTAAACTTAATCCCTAATCACTGTGGGCCGGCCTCTATTTGGCCCAATCATATTTTCAACCCGATAACACCTTGGCCCGTCCTTCTACCACTGGTCCAGTCAATACTCAAGCCACCCATAATGTTACCTCGACCCACTCTAATATCCCCCAGCCCAACTCTCACACTCAACTTACCAATATAAACCCAACAGTTGAAACCCAACCCAATAAACCCAACATTACTCAGTCTCGGCCTCCCTCATCAAATAATACTCTACCCACTTCCTCAGTTGGCCCATCTAATCCATCTCGGCCCACACCTGCAGGCCAGCTACCATTTTCCAACTTAATTTTCCAGCTTAGCCCATCCAAGACAAAACAGCCTGTCTCTCCTACGGGCCAACCGAATAAACCCAGGCCTTCATCACCAGCCCATCTCTCACCTTTTAAACACCATCAGCCCGCCAATCCTATTCCCGAACCAGCCAACTCACCATTCCAAATCGCCCAACCATAAACCACCCCCCATCCCACCATGAACCAAATAAACCTAATCCAGAAACTAATATATCAAAACCCAATAAACCTGAACCCATTAATCATAAATCCATTCAAGCCGATCAGACTGCCACTCTAATAGCCGGTTAATTTACCTTCGGCCAACCCGCTATGGGATCCGATTTAGCACCACCAATTCTGACCCGACCACCTGTTTCATATGTTCAAATGGTGAATAATCAACATGCTTCGGGTCAGCAAATGGCACTTCGACAGCCCGGATCATCAAACAAATCATTTAATTTTGACGGAGCAAAGGTATGTCCATTTGGTACTATTTCCTCCGTAAATGAGAAAACGCGTGTATCTTTTTCTACTTCTGATATGATTACTTTAGGTGCGTCATGGGAACGTACTTTGATTCTTAAATTTTCACATCCTATCCCCACCGCTTGGGATGTGTCCTCTGGATTGAATGATATGAAACTAAGGGGTAAATGTAGTTGGAGTTGGCTTAATTACTATCATATAGCTGTCAAATTTGATAATGATGAGTACTATAGACGCGTTTGGCTAGGATCTAGTTGGAACTTTTCAGGATGCCTTTTACGTGTCTTCAAGTGGACATAAATTTGCCCTATTTGGATTAGGCTCCCGAGCCTACCAATTCACTTATTTCATCCACGAGCTTTATACACGATTGTCAAGGCTATTGTCAACCCTATTTTAGTGGATGCTCCACAGCAACACACTCACGAATCTCCGTCGCTCGTGTGTGCGTCGAGATAGATCTTCTGGCGCCCAGAGTGCCAGAAATTGAAATTGAGTTTGATGACCATGTTCTCATGCAGCGTGTGATTTATGAGAGAGCTCCGCTGTACTGCTCTCTATGCTCACATGTGGGGCACGAGCCCTCTAGTTGCTACATTGTTAGAAACAAAGAGCGGCCTCCGCCGCCCCAGCATAAGAAGCCTTATGTTTCTCCTTCTAGACCGCAGAAGGCGCAGTAGGCCCCTCCAAAAGCCCCTAAGGCTCCTACCTTGCCGACAACTTCTAAGGCCTCTAAAGGCAAGGAGTCTGCCATTTGGCAAGTAGTTACCAAAAAAGGGCCAAAATAGACGGGGTTTATCCCCAAGGGCACTGTTGCCACTGGACAGCATTCCTACTTTGCTTCCCTAGCCTCCTATTGATGACATTATTAGTGTAGGTGACAAGGGTAGCATTTTGGGTAGCGATGATAGTGGTCACATTATTGATGAGGAGTTGGTTACAGAGGACGACACGGAGTCGTCTACTGTCCCCTTGCAGTCCAGACTCCTTGAGTCTACCTCCCCACGCCATGTCGGTGCGGGTCGCCCCGATGATCCTATCATCGTGGAGCCTGATACCCTGGCCATGGTTGTTTATGAGCCTCCCCCTCCACCCCCCTTTCTTCTTTCCCCCCCATCCCGCTCTCTCCCAGACTGAGTGCGGCCTTATTCGCACACAGTTTGAGATTTCTGAGTCCAGTCTCTCTTCCTCGGCTATGATGCCTCTTCCGAAGGGACCCAAGCCTCTGGTTAAGAGAAGACTGATGCCTTCTTCTGCTGCCCATAGAGTCACGACCAGGTGCAAAGCTACTTCGGACTACTTGAATTCCACACGTGGTAGAGCAGCTTCCCATGGATTTTCTTCCCCTCTTCTCAAGGCGCGATCTGCATCGCCCTCGAAAGGGGGAACATCCACGCGGCAGGGCATACCCTGGAGATGGGGGCGCTCCAGTCAGTGTCCTAGGTCTTCGTCCGAGTCGGTTGGTTAGATTATGTCGATCCCCATGTTCACATGGAACGCCCGCGGTCTGGCTAACACCGGACACCAGTAGCGTATTCAACATCTCCACTGCTTGCATAGATTTATTTTATTGGCATTTTGGATCCTATGGGTTCCAATGCTAATTTTTATTTCTATATTCGTTCTTTGGGTTTTGCGTCAGGACTCTTTAATCGGTCTAATAAAATTTGGTTCTTCTCCTCTCCTAATTTCCATCACCAGGTTTTGTTAGATACCGATCAAGTCCTTCATATTTCTATTTCTTCTCCCTTTCTTCCCCAGTCTATATTTATTACTTGTGTTTATGCCAGCACCGTGCATGTTGGTCGTTACATCCTTTGGGACTCCCTCCGTGAGATTGCTTTGGAAGTCGAGGGGTTGCCATGGCTAGTCAGTGGTGACTTCAAAATCTTTATGTATTCGCATGAACGCGAGGGTAGTATCACAGATCGCTCAACTGATATTCTCGACTTCGCACAGGCTATTGCTGACTGTGAGTTGATTGACGCGGGCTGTGGGGGCGACATTTTCACTTGGGAGCATAATGGTTTGAGGGAAAGGCTAGACCATGCTTTATTTAATGAAGCCTAGTCGAACGTGTTTGCAGTTTCTACTGTTACTCACCTGCCTCGCCTTTGTTCCGATCATGCATCTCTTGTTATCCATAATCATTTTTCCATGCCTCATCATAAGTCATCATTCCATTTCTAGAGTATGTGGATCCGGCATCACACATTCCTGGACACTGTTAGGGAGGTCTGGCTTACCCCGACTGGACTATATGGCATGTATAATCTACAGGCCAAACTCCTTAGGGTTAAGCGCAGACCGAAACAGTGGAACTGGTATGTTTTTGGGAATCTTCATACGAAGTTGGATGAGTCCTTGAGGGCCGAAGACGAGGCCGATCAGTGATATGATTCGGATCCTTCTCCAGAGAATAGAACCGCCATACACCGTCTTCGTGCAGTGTACCAACTTCGTCTTTCTATGGAGGAAGATTTCTGGAAACAGAAAGCTGCAGTTCGTTGGGATGCTAATGACGAGCACAACACCCGATTTTTTCAGGGTTTTACAAAGCAGAAGCGTTGCCAATCGCATATTCACAACATCAAGGATGATGATACGACACTCGCTGTAGAGTCAGACATCCGATCATCCACTGTGAATTTCTTTGGGACTCTGATTACATCCGATGGTGATGTTCTCCCCCTCCCCCGGATGACACTTGTTTCTCCTCTATCCCCCTTCTTTTGATACCGATAATTTATGTGTTTCCCCGTCTCCCTAGGAGATTCGTGCTACGGTTTTTAATATTGATCCTCACAGCGCTTCTGGGACAGGCGGGTTTTCTTCTTTATTTTTTCAGCATTGTTGGGAGATTATATCTTCTGATGTGGAGAGTATTGTGCTCGAGTTATTTGATGGTCATTCCATTCATCCGCCTTTCACGGTGACCACGGTCGTCTTGATCCCGAAGAAGTCTGTTCCAAGTGGTTGGTCAGATTACCGGCCTATTAGTCTGTGTAATGTGACCAATAAGATTATCACGAAAATCCTCAATGCTCGGCTCGCTTCTGTCCTCCCTCTTGTTATCTCTCCGAACCAGAGTGTATTCGTTCAGGGGCGGGTTATTACTGATAACATCCTTTTGGCCCAGGAACTGATCACGACCTCCACGTCTTGGACATTCATGGTGTCCCGAACCTTGCGCTGAAGCTAGACATGGCTAAGGCGTACGATAGGGTTCACTGGCATTTTTTACGTGAGGTCCTGGTGAGGATGGGTTTCTCGGCTAGATGGATTCTTTTGACCCATCACTGTGTCGAGAGTTGCACGTTCTCCATTCTGGTGAATGGCAGTCCGGCCAGCTATTTTGGCTCTAGTTGGGGTTTGCGTCAGGGCGACCCTATATCTCTATCGCTCTTCGTGCTTGCGGCTGATTATTTATCGTGTTGCTTGGATCGATTCATTCGGGACCATCCATTGATGAGGTATAGGACAGACGGATGGCCTTTCCCCGTATCGCACCTCTCCTATGCCGATGACATCATTATATTCACACGGGCTGTGGATGTTGGTCTAGTTGACCTTATGTGTCTCTTGGATCACTATTTCATGGCCTCCGGGCAGATGGTTAGTATCCAGAAGAGCACTTTTATTCTCGCTCCTAAGCACGCGTCTCGTTGGCATCAGGGCAATCTCCCCATCACCTATCTTGGTGAACCCCTTTACAAAGGCTTTATGAGACGAGAGCTCTTTGCTGGGATGAAGCAATGGATGTTGGATAGGATCTCTGGTTGGTCCCATCGCCACCTTGCTTTTGGGGGACGCTTGGCTCTTATTAAAGCACTCTCTGCACGATTCCTCTGCACCTTCTTCAGGCGTTGGACCCACCCCAATATGTTATCCAGGAGCTCGAGCAGATCATTGCGAGATACTTCTGGGGTGCGGCTGGTCCTAAGAGGAAGACACATTGGGTTCGTTGGCGGCAGATCTGCCACCCAGTCTCTGAGGGAGGCCTCGGGATTTGGAGCCTTTCGTATATGGCGAGAGCTTTTAGTTATAAGCTCTGGTGGTGCCTTCGCGTGGGCATGTCTTTGTGGTCGCAGTTTATGCTCCGAAAATACTGCCCTGCTGGCCTTTTTATGCCTATACGTACTGCTCTTAAAGCTCGTGCCAGCCACCCTTGGCGCCATCTCCACCGCGTGGGTATTCAGGCTCAGGAGTTCATTTATTGGACTCTTGGTAGTGGCAGTGAGGAGGTCAGTTTTTGGGACGATACTTAGATTGGGGATAGGCCGATTTCGTATTATTATAAGATTACTGGTAGACCCCACCTTATAATTCATGAGCTTTGGGTTTATGGGAGTTGGGACAGGGGTAGGTTAGAATCCATTGTTGGTGAGGAGCTAGGATTTACCCCTCAGTTCATACAGTAGATTCTCGCGACACCCATTGCCGAGGAGGATTCGGATAGCATGTGTTGGACACTTACCTCTTCGGGTGATTTCTCTTTGACATCATCTTTGTCTCACATCAGGGTGAGGGATCAGGCTAATCTCATTTTGGAGGCCATATGGACTGCCTTACTTACACCTACGATATCGGTGTTCATTTAGCGACTACTATTGCGACGGATCCCGACTGATGATGTGCTACAGTGGAGGGACGTTTCCTTGGCTTCCAGATGCTAATGTTGTACCTATTCCCCTACCCATACCTATCATACCGAGACCCTAGCCCACCTTTTCTTGGAGAGTGACGTGGCTCGTGACGTGTTGGAGTATTTTGGTGCATGGATACATTTATCCTTACCCCATACAGATAATATTTTTGAGCTCCTAAGTTTTTTCTCACATGGCACACACTTTAGGCACGTAGCTTTCATTATTACTTGTCTGATCCTTTGGTTCATCTGGACGGAGAGGAATATTTTAAAGCATAGGATTGTTACTTTTCTTGCTTCTCATGTTATTGTGCAGATGAAGCGCCATATTTCATTATTAGCTGCTACGGGGCTTATTTCTCCAGCGTTCTGGCCGGGATGCTCGCCTCTTGATCGATTTCGGCGAGCTTCTTCTTCCCCCGCCCAGGCACATCGCCCCGTCTCGGTTGTTGGGCTTCGACCTGAGACTACTTGGATCAAGCTGAACACGGATGGCTCATTTGATAGAGATACTCAGATTGCTGGTGGGGGGGTCTGATTAGAGATCATCGCAGAGAGCTCCTTTTTGCTTTCCATTCCTCTTTTCAGGCCTCTCGAGCTTCGACGTGGAGATCCAGGTGCTTGCTATAGGACTAATTTTGGCTTCCCAGAGATCGAGACATGTTTGGATTGAGCTTGATGCTGCTGCTGTGGTGACCCTGCTTTCATCTGGCCATCGGGGCTCTTGGCAGGTTCGTCACACCCTTATGCGTATCCGACACATTCTTCGAGACATTCAATACAGAGTCACTCCCATTTTCCGGGAAGGCATCGGGCCGACTGATTATCTCTCTGAGCTCGTCATGTCGTCCCTTGGTATTCAGTCTTATACATATGATACTTCTCCTCCATTTCTTCTCTCTCTTATACGGATGGACCAGCTTGACTACCCCTCTTTTATATTTAGATAGCATTTTATTATTATTATTGGTTGATTTATTATTTATGGGTCCGCACATTAGCCCACGGTTTTAGTGGTGCATTTTGTATTTCTCTAGCGGGCAGTAGACATTTTAGTTTTTAGGATCCGGAGTACGGCCCATTTTTGGTCATAATTCGGAATTATGTTTTTGCCTATGGGTCCTCACATTAGTCCACGTTTTTAGTGGTGCACTTTGTATTTTTTTAGCGGGCCATTTGCAGTTTAGATTTTAGGATCCGGATTATGGCCTATTTTTGGTCATAATTCGGAGCGGTCATTTTGTATTTCTTAATTTCTTCTTTATCTCACAGGTTGGTGGGTCCCGCCTCAACCCCCGTCCTCGTTGGACGTTTTTATTTAAAAAAAAGCATGGAGTGAACCATGTCCAACAAGGTTTGGTTCCTTCTTTCTGATACACCATTTAATTGTGGAGTAGCCAGAGGTGTAAATTATGACACTATTCCTAGTTTCTTTAAGAACTCATTAACCTCGGTACTCATATACTAACCACCTCGGTCTGACCGAAGAGTCTTAACACAGTTACCTGTTTGGTTTTCAACTAGGGCTTTTGTTGGAGCAAGATCGGTGTTTGCGCCGTTTGTGCGGAAGTGTAAATGAAATGTGCGGAAATTAAACGACACAAGGATTTATAGAGGTTCGGCCAAACGTGCCTACGTCCTCTCTCAATGTATCTTTTTCTATAGGTTGAAGATCAAAACCTCTGCACCTCTCTTCTATCGGTCGAGGAATTACCGTTACAAGCTCGTCTTCTATCGGTCCGAGTAAAACCGTTCTCTTACTTGTCTTTTTGTCGGTCCAAGTTAAACCATTTTCCTTTTCTATTGGACAAGGAATCAACCACTTTAGCTTTCTATCGGTACTAGATAAACCTCACTAAGATAGCGATTGTGATTCTAACAATGCTGGATCCTTGATCCTAATAACACCAAATCCAATCGTATCTTTTCTTTTTTTCACTCGTGTATGATATAGTGTATCACACTCAATCACTCTAAATTAAGCTCAAGAACAACAACTATAATGTTTACAATGATGTCTCAAGTGTATATGAATTGCTCAATGTTGTTGTGTATATTGATACCAACTCACTTGGTATTTATAGCCTTCTTCCACAAACTAGCCGTTACTGCCAAGTGATATTAGCATGCGCTAGGCTTCTTCCTTAGCGTGCGCTATCGCGTGTAGTGTCAGTCCAGTGGCTACTGTCTCTCTTCCTTAGCGTGAGTTAGCTTCTCCGTTGCGTATGTTAAGTATACATATTAGCATGCGTTGACCACTCTTCGTAGCGTGCGCTAACCATGTATCCGTTTGTATGATTTTGTCAAACTGACCATTCCAGCTTTATGACTTATGTTCAGACTTTTCTCTACGGATTGATTGACTTGAATTCAAACTCCTTAGCGTGCGCTATTCCTCAATCTTAGCATGCGCTATGATTTCGTCATTGCTTGTGTAATTCTGAGTTTGAATATCTTCACACCTGCAATTATCCTTCGATAGCGTGCGTTATTCTGCATGTGTAGCGTGCGCTATCTTCACCATCTAGCGTGCGCTAGTCTTGATATCTAGCGTGCGCTGGTCTATCAGGTAAGTCCTTCAGGTAGCTTCGTAACTCGTCTGATCTACAGATAACTCCCGTTAGCGTGCGCTAACCTTCAGCTCTTGCGTGCGCTAAGCATGCATTTTGTTCAGCTTTTTGCGTCTTCGTCTGCTTCGATGTTTTGCTTCGCCTTGATGTTGTTTTGCTTTGTTTAGCAACTTTAATCATCAAAACACTATTTATTAAAACCTGCAAAATAAATATTCCAACCATCTTCCCCTTTTTGATGATTACAAAACAACTCTTGAATTGGATAAAACCTGCAAAATAAATATATATATATATATGTACGTTTCAAAGTTTTTGGCTTTGATCATTTCGCTAGTTTCACCCATTTTCTTTTCTTTTGTCATTTTCGACTTCTTCGTTTTTCATTTTTCAACTCCTTCGTTTCTCCCCGTTTTTGTATGCTTTCGTCTCCTTTCTCCTTTTCGACTTCTTCGATTTTTATTATTTTCTCCTCCTTTTTACTTTTTATTTTTCTCGTCATACCTTTCATGACGCTTTTATCCGATTCAACTTCTTCTCCCCCTTTTTGTATTCAGCAAAAAGTGTAAAAAAATATAGAGGATACCAATTTGAATATGCATGATACTAAATGATGAATATAATTATGCATAAGTAGGAAATAACTCCCCCTGAAAATATTATCCCCCTCTTTGTAAAATATCATTTAATTTTTGGGGATCCAACCGAAAGTCGGTTTTTGTTTTGAGACATAGACGATATTTGAAACAATTGTTCCTTTAGGAACCCAGGTTTTCTTAACTTTAATCATCCGTCTTGGGCTTTTACAGTTTGAAATGTGATGCCCGATTTTCAAACATTTTTCACACCCGGATATTTTGAAATTTACGGATTCATTTTTAAAACGTGGTTTGAATCCTAACCCCTCTTTATTTAACGTGTATTTTTGAGCCGAGAGCATATTTTCAAATTTCTCGTTTCCGAGAGAAAATTTCTTCATTAAATTTTTGAGCTCGGTTTGAACTTTAACAGGATCATTCTTTAAAATATTCTCATTTTCAACGCATTTTGAATGATCGATCTCAACAAATTTTCCCTTCTCAAGAATTTTGGAATATTCATTTTCCAAAGATTTGTATTTAGATTTAAGGGATTTAATCTCATTTAAAGCATTTTGCTAATCCGTATGTAATAACTCGAATGCTTCAAAAAGTTCGTCGTAAGAATTACTTACTTGGCTTTCGACTTCGCTATTGTCGAATGAACTCTGGGCCATGAATGCAAGGTTATTTTGATCGATGAAATCATCATCAATATCTTCGTCACTCCATGTTGCAATTAAAACCTCTTTGGGTTTTACCTGACAATTCTTAGCAAAGTGGCCTGGTTTACCACATAATCGACAGGTGTTGTCGAATTTTTTAGATTCGGCCGCTTGGATGTCCTTCTTTCTCCAGTTTAATAAGTGTTGGAACTTATTAATATTTTTGGCATAATATGCCGATTCTTCGTCGCCTTCATCCATCGGGATTTCTTCCTTTCTAGACAGCTTAGCATTCATAGCTATCGATCATTCCTTTGGCTTCGGTTTGGCATTCCGAGATTTTAGAACAATCTCGTAGTTGATAAGAGAACCAACGAGAGCACTAAAATCAAGATTATTTAAATCTTTAGATTCCATTATTGCCGTTACCGTACCGTCCCATTCTCGAGGTAGTGATCGGAGAATTTTCTTTACTTTCTCACTACTCGAAAGTGGTTTTCCGAAACATGCTAATACATTTGTGATAACCGAAAATCAGTCGAGCATTATAGTGATGGATTTGTCGTCCTTCATTTGGAATAACTCGTACTCGTGAAGGAGCATGTTAATTTTCATCTCCTTGACTTGAGACGTACCTTTGTGTGTTACCTCAAGCATTTTCCAAATTTTTTTGGCACTATCACACGATGATATCCGGTTGTGTTCTTCCGGATTTAAGGCACAATATAGAAGTTGATTTGCCTTATAATTGTAATGGTCATTTTTCCAATTGGAATCGTCATATTCTTCTAAAGTTTTAAGCGTACCGTTGGAATTTGTTGGAATTTTCGGACCAAGACAAATCACCTTCCAAAGCTCGATGTCATATGCTCGGATGAATATTGACATCTTTTTCTTCCACGTCATAAAGTTCGAGCCATCAAAAAATGGTGCTCGATGGAGAGTAAGGCCTACGACGGGAGCATATTGAAACGCCATTTAGATCGACTCCTCGGATGTTAAGCCGTGTATTGGAGGTACCTCTCTGATACCAATTGTTGGAGCAAGATCGGTGTTTGCGCTGTTTGTGCGGAAGCGTAAATGAAATGTGCGGAAATTAAATGACACAAGGATTTATAGAGGTTCGGCCAAACGTGCCTACGTCCTCGCTCGATGTATTTTTTCTATAGGTTGAAGATCAAAACCTCTGCACCTCTCTTCTATCGGTCGAGGGATTACCGTTACAAGCTCGTCTTCTATTGGTCCGAGTAAAACCGTTCTCTTACTTGCCTTTTTGTCGGTCCAAGTTAAACCGTTTTCCTTTTCTATTGGACAAGGAATCAACCACTCTAGCTTTCTATCGGTACTAGATAAACCTCACTAAGATAGCAATGGCGATTCTAACAATGCCGGCTCCTTGATCCTAATAACACCGAATCCAATCGTATCTTTTCTTTTTTTTTCAGTCGTGTATGATTTAGTGTATCACACTCAATCACTCTAAATTAAGCTCAAGAACAACAACTATAATGTTAACAATGATGTCTCAAGTGTATATGAATTGCTCAATGTTGTTTTGTAGATTGATACCAACTCACTTGGTATTTATAGCCTTCTTCCACAAACTAGCCGTTACTGCCAGTTGATATTAGCGTGCGCTAGGCTTCTTCCTTAGCGTGCGCTATCGCGGGTAGCGTCAGTCCAGTGGCTACTGTCTCTCTTCCTTAGCGTGCGTTAGCTTCTCCGTTGCGTACATTAAGTATACATATTAGCGTGCGTTAAGCACTCTTCGTAGCGTGCGCTAACCATGTATCCGTTTGTATGATTTTGTCAAACTGACCGTTCTAGCTTTATGACTTTTGTTCAAAATTTTCTCAACGGATTGATTGACTTGAATTCAAACTCCTTAGCGTGCGCTATTCCTCAATCTTAGCGTGCGCTATGATTTCGTCATTGCTTGCATCATTCTGAGTTTGAATATCTTTACACCTGTAATTAGCCTTCGATAGCGTGCATTATTCTGCATGTGTAGCGTGCGCTATCTTCACCATCTAGCGTGTGCTAGTCTTGATATCTAGCGTGCGTTAGTCTATCAGGTAAGTCCTTCAGGTAGCTTCGTAACTCGTCAGATCTGCAGATAACTCCCATTAGCGTGCGCTAACCTTCAGCTCTTGCGTGTGCTAAGCATGTATTTTGTTCAACATTTTTGCGTCTTCGTCTGCTTCGATGTTTTGCTTCGACTTGATGTTGTTTTTCTTTGTTTAGCAACTTTAATCATCAAAACACTATTTATTAATATGTGGAACAAATATTCCAACAGCTTTAAATTCTTTAAATTTTTCAAAAGCTTCAGATTTATATTTCATTAAGTATACGAACCCATACGAAGTATGATCATCAGTAAATGTAATGAAATACTGAAAGCCATCTCGTGCGACTTCAAAAGGGACACAGACATCTTTATGGAACAATCCAAGTTTTTCAGCAGCTCTTTCAAAAGTCCATGTGAATGGTAACTTAGTCATTTTGCCTTGAAGGCAAGATTCACAAGTTGGATAGAGATCCGATCCCAAAGGACTTGTAAGTCCATCTTTCTCCATTTTATGAACCTTGGTCTGACCAACATAACCAAATCTAAGATGCCACTTAAGTGCTTAGTTTGTTTCATCCCTATCACGCTTCCTAATTATAGTGTTCACAATTGTTTTATTCTTTAGATTCAAATGGTATAAACCATTTAATAATGTAGCAGTACCAACCAATTTATTTCTAAAATAAATTTGACAGGACCCATCTCCAATAAGGAAATGAAATCCCTTTCTGTCCATGACCGGAATTGATACAATATTTTTATGCCCCTTAGTCAAAACAAGTACATTCGCAAAAGTTATTACAGAACCGGATTTTAAATCCAACATAAGTGATCCAATGTCAGTAGCCTCGACAATATGCCTGCTGCCGACTATCACCATCACTTCTCCAGCTCCAAGCTTTCTACTTTGTTCTAGATCCTGATTCATTGTACATATGTGAGAACTCGCACCATAATCAAGCATCCAATAAGTAGAATAAACAGTTACAGAATAATTCATTTCCAAAACTAGTAGTTCCGTTTCTGAAGGTGCATTTCGGTAAAGTTTTGGACAGTACCTCCTCCAGTGGTCTAGCTCAACCGCATCTGAGGCATGCGTCCTTTTTCTTGGCCCTCTTCCTCTTTTAAACTATTGGGGCTTTGCCCTTATCTTTATGTACCCCACCTTTTGGCTTGAGCTGCTTCTTACCTTTCTTCTTATTATTCTTGGACCTCTAAGGCCCAGAAAAAATTACAAGAGCTGCCTCCTTCGGCCTAGCCTTCATCTGAGACTATGCCATACTCAATTTGTTCATTAGCCCAGCTAAGTTACATGTAACTTCATTACAATTGAAATTTATTACAAATTGAGAGGAGTCACGAAGTGATTGAAGAATGAGGTCAGTCTGGAGAGAAACATGCATAATAAAATCAACAGCCTCCAATCTCTCGATCATAGATATCTGTTTGAGGACGTGGTCCCCAACTTTCTCTCCTTCCTTCATTCGAGCACTAAATAACTGTTTTGATATCTCGCATCGAGTAGCTCGACTGTGCTCCCCATAAAATCCAGTTAGATGTGCCAGAATCGCCCTTGAAGAGGGCATTTTCTCATGGCCCCTCTGAAGCTCATTGTTCATAGTGGCCATCATGAAACCATGGACCCTGACATCATCTTTAACCCATTTCTCATGGGCATCAACTTCTTCCTGATTTGCCCTGGTCCTTCCAGAAGCCGGTGGGATGTCCACCTCTAAGACGTATCACAGCGTCTCCATACTGAGGACTATCCTCAGATTCCGGAGCCAGTCCACAAAGTTGGGTCCAGTTAGAGTGTTCTTTTCAAGTAGAATTGCGAGTGAGTTAATTGTCATTTTGAGAGATGTTTGTTAACTGTAGAGAATAATTTAAGATTCGTTAGTGATTGTTGAATTGTGATACGAGTAAAGAATTTAAGGACTTTCTTTATTCATAACTCGGCTCCTACTATTTTATCGGTATTTACACACTCCTATGTGAACTCCGGAAGTCACGGTTGACTTCATAGTGGTGATCGAATTCTTTACAAAGTTTAATAGAGGGCAACCCATACGGTTTCTATTCTGTCATTCTTTATAAAGTGGTGTTTAACACCAACTCATCTAATGGATGATTCATTCTTCTTTTACCACTAGTTCACTTACCCTCAACCTATATGGTTTCTATGGCTCGCTGAACTATCTAAGTTTAAACTATCAACTCCAGTCTGACAATTGAATCTTACCCGACAACTCATATGGTTTCTAGGGGTTTGATTTCTCACAACCAAAGGCATCTAATGCATTTTATCAACCTTCCCCAAAAATATTACCCCGACATACTCGGAAGAATAATATTTTGGTTTAGATTTCAATTTTCTATGAGTTTGATGGAGGGTAGGAAACTTTGTAACCTTTATGACTTAGTGTTTGTAAGTGGGAGTTTAGCGCGACTATATGTTACACTTTGTACATTAATCCGTTTATAAGCGTAGTTTTTCGGTTTGTTTGTTTATCATGCAATATGAAAATATAAACAATCTAAATCTAACAACATACAGTTCATGGAACGTTCCTAAGTACTGAGTCATCAACGACTCGATAAAAACACAAATAATCTAATTACAAGTCATGACTCTTCGTCTTCATGGTGGTTCGTCCTCGGCTCTTCGTCATAGCTAATTTATTATATTAATAAAATTTGCATCCAATACAAATTTGCTAAAATAAAATAAATTGGCTCAAAATGATCATTACAACCCATTGAATAAAGATTCACACTACACCATATACGGGTTTCAGCAACACCTGAAAAAATGTGCTCAAAAGTCCAAAAAGTGTTGCTGAAGGCAAAAAAACAGGCTACGGCTACACTTTGACTAAATTTGAAGGTGTTACAAAAACGGCCACAACCATAGACCCCTATGCCAATATTTTTCTTTTTTTTGGTAACATGTGAAAAGGTGTAACAATAGACCCCTATGCCAACACTTTTCTTGTCTGTGCCTACACTAGATTTTGTGTTGCTTTAGACTTAAGGCCACACTTTTATATATTTAATGACACAAATATTTGTGTAGCTGTAGACTTATGCCAACACTCATGAGGTCTAATGTAACATTAAATTGTGAAACACTTTGACATCTTTACCAACAACTTTAACACTATGGCTACACTTATATATGAACAACTCTAACTTTTGCCAACACACTTTTAATCTTTGCCAACACAATTTTTATATTTTTTCAATAGGAAGAATTATAAATTAGAGTCTATGGCTACATTTTAGCAGATTTTTACCAACATTTTTCATGATAAAAAGCAACATGTTATATTGAAAATTAGATATTACCATAAAACAGCCAATACCATTAAAACATTGTCAACCATAACAACATCCAAAATACATGACTACCAAATATCCAATCCATAATCAAACAGCCAAATGCACTTACATAACCCAACATCCAAGATCTAAGTTAAAATGCCATTCAACAATTAGCTTAAGTACTATTTAATAGCTAAGAACAAGTTACCATCGTAATCCATAAATATAACAAAACTTCTTGAGTCACTTAGCTAGCATAAATATAAAATGATGAGATCAGTTAAGGAGTGACATTGTCAGCCCCATGGGACTCCTCCACTGATTTCTAACAAGCATCTTCCAGTGGAGCGCCTGTTATTGATGCCCGTAGTGGGTTGGATATCTGCAACATGATAATATTAATTCTGACATTGAAAATAGGAAGAGCCCTCAAAGAAAATGAATATATACATATAAAAATAAGTTTGCTGGAGAAATAGTGAGACAAAGTGAAAAAAAGAAAGAATTATATTTAATAAGCAAACAATGGAGGAAAATAAGCTCTTAATAATTTAATGAAGGTTGAAAACAGAACTACATCCTTTAAATATATTTCCACAATGTATTATCTCTTAGAAGCCTACCAAAATAGCAACTAAATCAGCAATAAGGTAAATCAACTTCATTAAGCAAAAAAAAAAAAAAGAACATCAACTTTACTACTCCCATTATATAGCAAAAAAAAAAGACACGACTCATCCAGAATAATAACTTAAATCTACCGCTAGGTTTATATAAAGACACATAGTGGGGGGCTCGTAATAGAGTTATATGGAGTTTAGTGTTAAGTCTTTCTGTTCTTATGATTATGAATAGCCAATTAAAGCGGCCAAGTTCAAGGTTACTAAGTCATTGAATACGAATAGTATTCCAGTCAATCGTAGCTGCTAATAAGTAAAGTTGTGTCCAATTCAAATGAAGTTTTACTTTAATAGTAGTGTGATTTTCTAATACATACCCTGACATTATTTTAAACATTACAGACATCCGGCCTCTAGAATCTAAGATAATATTATGTGGAAAGTAAGTGCATAACAACGTTCCCTCTTTGCATATTCATTTTCTCTAATTTTATACCTTTTTCTTCTGTAAGTTACAATTATATAAAAATTGCTAGAATTTAAGAGTACCTTTACGAAGTCATCCAACAATAATAGAGATTCCCTTGTATAACCAGCTTCCTTCATGACTTCATTCAGGACTTCCTGCCAAAAGTGCAAAACAGGCTTAGCAAAGACCTTCTTTCTTTTATATGAGCACTTGCTATATAGGTCGTTGTTCCGACTGAGCATAGTATGAGGTTCTATCAAAGTTGTCCAAATATTCATCCTCGGGACTAAAATGACATGACTCAAGCTATTAATTAGTGCTCCATAGAGAAATAAAAAGGAACATTAAGCAATCTCATGAGACTAAAAGATGTAGAGCATGTTTCAAGTTAACATATAAGCTTCAATATCTTGATTCTTCAGAAGTTGATAGGAACCTGTGGCTTATACCGCATGTTGATATTGCATTCTTGTTAAAAATGGCAGGGCGGGGCTGATGATTATTATTGGTTGCATAGAATAGGAAGTAACAACTCATAATAATGAATAATGAGATTGATAAAGCCTAATCCAGACCATATTGGTCAATAGCCTCTTTATTACTAGAGGAAATAATTATAGAGAATTTTATTGCAAGTTGCAGAATGTATTAATGTTTCAGGAATTTTTACAAATACATATGACTAGGATGATGCAGAAAACTGGCAGAGAAAATGTAGACATAAGTTGGCCCATGACAACTGAATATTTTCTACCTGAAGTTTTGAGATATGCATATTAGCACATTTGCACTAATCTTTTTTAACACTTCAGAAGTCCCAAAACCCTAATTTTGTTTGTGTTTATGCGTGTGCTTTATTGACAAGAATCATGATATGTGTTTGTGTGTGTGGCAATAAAATGTAGATACCTTTACACTGAGATTGGGGTAACTAAGCTTCTCTTTAAATTTTGGTGACAAGAATTTAGATTGCAGTGGAGTACTGAGAAGGCCATTATTGGATGCACTCGAGGGTGAATTTTCTGGAAAATTTAAATGGCTTAAAGGGTGTTGTTTTGGCAGTACTGGTGAAGGCTTGAGTAATGAAGAAGAAAGAAAGCCATTTAGCTTTTCTTGAAAAAGAGTACTTGTATCTGGATAATCCATTGATCGATTACCAAATATCGATTCTTGATCAGAATCAGTATCGAAATAGAGTAAAAACAGATTGGAGTATTCTTAACATAAATGTGAGTAAACTTACAATCATAGGCCGAATACCTCAAGGGAAGCAGATACAAGCAGTTCCTTAAATCCACTAAAGTTGTTCCGTGGCCTGAGGCATCAGCAAGTGAAAACATCCTAAACCTGTAAATGAAAAAAAAACATAAAAACCACGAGTTCGAGTAACCAAATACAGTAAATTCAGAACCAAAAACTCAAAACCTAAAACACACCAAAACTCAAAAACACACAATCACATATCTGTAGATGTCGGATTTCTCGGTAAGATGGGAAGTGCGAGCATACTCGGGATCTATATAACCTGTGGTGCCCAAAATATAAGTGGAGGTATAAGATTTGGATGTGCACAAACTCTTGGCAATACCAAAGTCTGTGAGGTGAGCCTCTAAATCCTGATCCAGAAGTATGTTCGATGACCTTACATCCCTATGAATTATTCGAGGGTTGCAATCATGGTGAAGATATGCGAGGCCTTGGGAAGCACCAAGTGCTATTCGAAGACGGGTGTCCCAGACAAGCTTTTTCTTCTTGGTAGGGCCTAAAGTACAGAATCAGAAGTTATAAGTAAACACAACCTTAAAAAAATCATTCTCAAGCATATTGATGAAATTTGGTTCCCAATAGCAAAGATAGTTTATCGCTTTGATGTTCATATCAATAGCAAGAGGTTATGAGTTAAAACTCCCCAATCCAGCCAAGGAACCATAAAAAGGAAATGTGGAAAACATAGAAATAACCTAGCAGGCTCTTTCCACGCATGTAGCCTTAATACGCCCTTACTACACTGAAGATAGATACTAATACTTTGTGGTTTTTATTGGTATAACAACAAAAGTTTAGGAATTTTTTTAAAGACACCTATCACATAAACATGCAACTTCACAGAATGCAAAACTCTAAACACTTACCATGAAGGAGATCCCAAAGGCTACCTTTTTCCATGTAGTCATAGAGAAGCAGGTTTCCAGATTGAGACAGTGAATAACCTTTGAGGCTGACTAGGTTCCGATGCTTGATGCTCCCAACTGTCTCATGCTCCTTCTCAAGTTCCTTAAAGTACTGTGGACAATGAGTATATAATTTTTTTACTGCCACCGGTCTTAAGGACACATTTGTACACAGTGCTTGATGCACCATAACCAATTATACACTTTTCACTCAGGTTGTCGGTCATTCTCATAAGATCCTCGTACACATGAAGTGCCATGTTCATGTTAAGGCTCACAAGCTTTGTAGCTGAGTAATTAACTGTGGTCAGTTAGCCACAAAAGATTAAGTAGCATCCTGTAACCCAAGCGGGGGACAATGAGGCAAACATGTCATGCTGGAAAACTTACCTCTAGACCGGGGTGAGGTCGAGCCTCTTGGGGGGTACTCAGGACAGGGGATGATCCCCCTCGTGTGCGTGTGTGGAAAAAAAACTGTGGTCAGTGTAGCCACAAAAGATTAAGTAACTAATCAACTAATTGAGAAATCGTATTATCAAATATTGATACTATCATATAGAGCTGTACCTGGTTTGTCGAGTGATCCATTGATAAAAGGTGTCGGATTTTGTGGCCGCCATGCTGCTATTAAGATCATTATCAGAAGAAGCAATACAACCTAAAATTCTTACAATACAACCTAAAATCCTCTCCACTAATTACCTCACCACCTAAAAAACTCTTATAATATGAATCCTAGTCAGTATTCCTCCACTCTACCTCAAGAATCGCAAGAACTTCACGCACGAAGGCTTGGATCATCACTGTCGAATTGGGAACTCCATGAATTGGACTGTCACTGTAACCAACGAGTATAGGAACACCTGAAATAGAAGCATAATCATCTAACCATCATGGATAAATAACAAATCGGATAGATAAACAAAAACGAAACTAGGGTTTTCGATTCAATCACGACTAAGAGAATAAGTGCATCGATTTATGATATGAATATGAAGTTTATGGTATATATCGACTCAAAGACACAAGAATGGACAGAGATTCATCGGAATCTGTGGAGAATCGATTCAAACTCCAAAGAATTAAAAGAAACTAGGGATTCGATTTTCTAAGAAAACTGATAAAAACATGATGATAAGTGTATGCATAATGATCCTTGAGTAGAGAGGAGCCTAGCGCTTTTAAAAGTGATATATAATGTATAAAAAAAAAAAAAAAATATTACTTAAAATATGTTATCTAAGATATCATTTATTTATTTATTTTTTTGATGACGGGGGAACCCACAGCTGTTGTTACCCAAAATATTATCTGGAGATGATATGCTGGAACAGTCGAGTAACAAACAAAATGCGAGAGCACGTCCGTGGGGAAGTAAATAACACAAGATTTGCTGGGGTTGTTAGTCCCGGGCTTGAATGCTCTTACGAGATATTATTAATACGAATACTTGAGAGTACAAATATTAATGTTAGAGTACAATTACAATGAGTGTAAAGACCCTAGTTATCTTAGCTCTTGAGTGCTGAAGATTGCCGGAAGAACCAGAGATGATGCTCTGGGAGTTCTTGTAGCAACGATGGAGCGCTAAGTTCTTTTGCTGGATGTCTGAGCTTCTGAACTTGTGAATCTCTTCAAATCTGGACTGTAGGGAATTCTCGTTTCGGCCGACCGTCTTTTGGTTAAGAGGTTCTGAGAGAGAAATCCTAGATAGATTCAAGAGAAATTCGAGAGAAAAACCGAGCCCTTTCCAAGTGCTGGAGGCTCTCTATTTATAGGACTGGGAGTCGTTGGGCGATCGCCTTTGCTGTATTATAATAAGCGGGAGATCGTCTTTAGCACATGGGTTGGTCTCCTTAGAGTTCGCAGTAGCTGCTGGCAGCCGGAAGTGTGAACCAATGAGAAGACAACATGCATCTATGTCGCTGTCCTGGGAGGCCCACTTAGGACCTTTCGGCGGGTCTGTCGGTAGGTGAGGCCGTCCTTGTCACTGACAGCTGCTGATGGGCTGGAGTCAACGATCCATGTTCTGCGGCGCCATTCGCGGATCTGCACATGGGTCCTTGCTTTGTGATCCAGTTTTCGTAGACTTTAACAGACGATGGCCTTGTTCATGGCATAGGACGGTCGTCCTTGGTCGGGCACCAGAGTCGATCGCTAGGTGCCAAAGGGCGATCGCCCTGGACGTCGATCGTTCGGTACCTGATTTCGGTCTGGACTCTTTGCTTTGGAAAGTCTGTCTTGGATTTAATTGATGCTGTCTTTGGTCGCTCGGCCTTTATACCGATCGCTGTCGAGGCGTATAAATCGCCGCACAAAAATTGCCCCCCAGCTCGCTCCGATGTTGGAGACGTAGGGTGAGGTGGTTCTACTGGCGATCGCTTAACTTTAGACGAGTGACTCAGCATTTTTACGGAACAGACGATCATCTTTGAATAGACTGGTTTTGAATTTGGACGACTTGGTCGATTGCTGAAATGAGCGGGAAATGACAGTGGTTGTGGAAATGTCACTGGGGCACGTGTCGGGTTCCTGTTGGGGGAGTCCGACGGTTTTGTAGGGCTGTCCTTTGGTGTGCCTTCGAAACGACGCGAATCGCGGGACTCGAGGACAGCATTAAACGCTGCCTTTCTGACGGTTGCATTTCGACCCTCGAGATTCTCCTTAATTGCACGGAAGCCCCCATCTTCCCCTATAAAAAGGGCTGGGGTTACAAGGTTAAAAACCTTATGCGTTTCCGCCCAAGGAGAAGACATAGTCGATTTCTCTTGAAGCTCTTCCTGACAATCGTCGTTCGACTCGGACCTTAGGTAAGAACAAAAATTCCTTCCCCCCTTTCTTTGAATATGTCTGGAGGAAGATCAGATGAGTACGAGTCGGGTAGCACTTCCGCTGCCGGGGCTTTGACCGCCCGGAATGAACCTTCTGCGGAATTTCATGCTGACACCGCCATTGAAGCCATCCGTGCCGGGATTGAGCCCGCGGAGATCGAGGAACTTTTTAATGAGGCCGACACGGCCAAGATGGTGGAGGCCGATCGGATCCGTTCACTGAAACGGGATGGTGCGATTGGCAAAGCCTTCACAGATTTCGCCAAATTCATGGAGAGATTGGCCGGCCCTCTTCTAAAATTTAACTTCAATGATTACTCGATCGCCCATCCTTATGTACCTGTAAGGAGGATGTTGTTCCGGGTTGCCCACCGCTCTCCGTGGACCCTTGGCCAGATCGGGAGCTCGGCAACCAGGAAGGATCTGTACCTTTGGAGGGCGAGGTTCCATGTTCCTTCTGATGTCAGCCTCCACGTGCCTGCCGAGAACGAGCGAGCCGATCAACCTCCCGAGGGCATGGTCGCCGTCAACGAGGCAATAATGGAGGCTGGTATGCGATTCCCGCTGCCGTTTGCTCTCTCCTATCTGTTGACCGTCTGGAACGTGGCGCCGCTACAGTTGACGCCGAATGCCTGGCTGCAAATCATTTGCACCTTCACTCTGTTTGGCGGCCACCGGTTATATCGTCTTCCTTGGAGATCGGCGACGAGCGAAAATTCGGCCGACGAGTTAGATATTCCCACTGGCTTTCGGGAGAGGAGTCCGAGTAAGGATTTAGACTCTCCCTTTGTTCGGACGTTTTCTGAACTGATCTGATTTTGGTCTTCTTTTTGCAGGTGTCATTGTTCCGGCAGCGGGCGACCTTGCTTTTGACTTTGCGATCACCTGGGAGAAGATACGGAGTCTTCCTGACGACTGTTTAGACGCCTGCCAAATTAACAACGAAGCCTGCTGGTTGGCAGCTCGGCTGTTTCGCTACCCTCGGTATTTAAACGTTCCAGGTACGAACTTTCGCGATCTTCTTTGATATGCCGATCGACTCGATTGAGGAAGATTACTAATTTCGTCATTTGTTTCCTTTCGCAGAAGTTCGTTTCCCTTGCTTCCCAGAGCCTCCTGCTGCGATTGCTATGTCTAATCCGGGGGTTATGAACCGTCTTCGCCAAGGGAAGAAGGTGAGCCGAGCTCCTTCTGTTCCGCCGCGACCGAGCCCGTAGGCACGACCTCTCCAGGAGCCTGTCGCCGAAGGGCGGGAGCCTCGGGAGGAGGAGCAACATCGGCTTATCCGTAAGAAATGGAGGACTGTGGAGGCCTCGGCCACTTTAACTGCAGATGAGCCGCTGATCTCTGTGCCACCGATTTCTGCGATACCTTCGGTGGAGGGGTCCACGCCATCCTCGACTTTTCTCCAGTCCATGGCGATTGCTGAGGCCGAGACTTCACGTGGCAAGCCATTCTTCGGTCGTGACCCAGAGAAGCTCGACAGGTAAGCCTGGTTGCTTTGCCAAGTTATGAAACCTGTGTAGGAAACACACTTAGCTCTTTTGTCATTTGTGTAGGATCCGCCATTCCGACCCGAGCTGCTCGCCGATGGTGCTGGACTTTCTATCGAGCTAGGCTCCTCACGAGGTCAGCGATAACCCATATTATATTGCTCGGGCTACCGCTTCCCTCCCGAAGGCCTGGACGACTGACCTAGATGCGATCGCGCGCCGGCGATCTGCTGATGTGATGTAGGCTACCTTTGCGCTGGCCCTCCAGATGGCGACGATGGCGGCCCAGGCCGTGCGGGACTATGAGGGGCGAGATCTCGAAGCCTCATGGAGACAAGTCATTGAATATGGCAATCGGCTCGCGGCCATGGAGAAGAGCTCCGCAGATGTGGAAAAGCAGGCGAAGCAGGATGTTGACCGGGCGTGGACGGGGACAGACCAGATGTGGGACCAAATGACAGAAGCCCACAGGTCGCACGCGGCCGCGCAGAAGGAGGCCGACCAGCTGAAGGTGACTGTTGCCCGTCTGATCAGCGAGCTTGCATCCTCGAGGGAAGGGGAGGCCGCTAAAACTGCCGAGCTTGAGGGCGCTAACCAGACGGTCGTGTATTTGAAGGGAAAGCTGAAGGCGATTGAAGCCGATCCCTTCGTTAACATGGAGTACGTCAGCGAATTCGCCTATTACATGGCTTATCCTGACGCCATCCGCGCCGCTAAGAAGGGAGGGCTTGAGGTCGTCCCTTTGGCTGAGAATTTCAAAGCCTATGCACTGGAGCATCCATTGCAGCCCGACTTCACAGTGCCGATCCTCGACCTTTCCGTGGATCTCGCGATCGACTTGAGCTGGTACCCGATGCTGGACAACCTTGTTCACCCGGTTGCCTCAGAAGATGGGGGTCTAGAGCCTACAGCTGGTGATGGAACGGGCGCTGATCCTTGAGTTTTTTTGCTTTATTACTTGTAGTTTTTTGTAGCTTTGTTGTACTTTAGTCTTCGGGCGACCGTGTTTGTACTTTGGTTTTCTAAGTAATGAAACGAATATTTGCTTCTCTGATTTCTTGCTTGTATGATATTCTTTCTGAGTCTTTTGCATGACTTTATACAAGTGTGTGAGGAAAGATTGTTGCGTGTACAGCTCCAAGTGAATTGATAAACTCATATTGATAACTTTTACAACAAAGTCGATCGCTGCACATACATCTGAAAAATGCCGATCTCCGTATGTAATTGGATAGGGATGATCGTGGTATATATAGCTCCGCCCTTCCCCCTTGTTTTTGTTTACTTAGTGAAAGTAAGGGGACGAAAATAAATCATTGAGTGAGCGGTCTTCAATTTTGCAGATTCCTCGAGGAAAGCCGACCATCCGGGTCTAGAGGAACCGTGCACGATCGCGGAATTCGATGGAACCGACCTCCACAACCATGTATTGTGCGCGAGCGACATTCCGTCTGATGGCCAAGTTCTCGCGACTCACTTAATTGTGAGGGTCCTCCGTAGGCTGCGTCCGCCTCGTATTTAAACGAAGGGCGTGCGGTCTTGGTCTGTAGGAGTCCTTGTGCGGGGCGTCGTCGGATCAATCGACTCCATGACCGTGGCTTGTTAGCACTTTTCTACCTCGGATCATCATATAAGATGGAGATCCTCGACGGTATACATTGTGACGGGGGGAGGGACACGTCGCATTGTCCGGATCCACCATGTTAGGTGATGGACCTTTGAGGGCGGGCGAACGTGTCCACAGATCTATTTTGGAGGGCCCTTTGGCTACGCTCGCCTCGTATTTAAATGAAGGGCGAGCGATCGCTGCCCAAAGGGACCTTGCACGGTCACATAGAATGGTTCCATCGTCCTCCACAGCCATGTTGACACTCTTCTACCTCGGATCGTCATGTCAGACGACGATCCTCGACGGTATACGTTGTGTAAGGGGAGGCGATTGCCTCGGTTCTTCATGTTGATGATGAACTTTAGAGGGCGAGCGAGTCATCCTCTGTTTTGCTTTGGAGGGTCCTTCGGCTATGCCCGTCTTGTATTTAAACGAAGGGCGAGCGATCGCTGCCCAAAGGAACCTTGCATGGACGGATCGTCGGTTTCATCGACCTTCGCGACCATGGCGGCACTTTTATACCTCGGACCGTCATGTTGGTTGGCGATCCTCGACGGTATATGTTGTGCTAGGGGAGGCGATCGCTGCCTAGGTCCATTCATGTTAAATGACGAACTTTAGAGGGCGAGTGAGTCATCCTCTTTTTCGAAACATTGCTCAGGCAGTAGCCTTTGGTTTGACATGGCGGGAATCGGGGAGAGACTTCCGAAGTTCCCTCCTCTTGATTGAGGCATATAGATCCATTCATTGAGGTTGATCGAGGGGTCGACTCGTATGAGCTTTCCGGCCTGTTCGCGTTCGACTCTGGCGACCGTATAGGGAGATCGATGGGGCTCCGGCTAAGCCAATAAACTGTCCAGCTTGCGCTCCTCGAACAATCTCCAGAGTTGTCTGAGTAGGTCGCGGCATTGATTGGTGCTGTGACCGGGACTTTTGTGGTAAGCACAATATTTATTGTGGTCCGGATGACCGTTGTCCCTTATCGCCTTCGGCTTGTTTAGCGGTTCGCGCCCCTTGATGGCGTAAAAAATGTGGGCCAGAGTTCGGTTGAACTTGTGGAGGAGATGGGCTTCCACATCCTCGAAGGCCTTGAGATCACCGGGTGGCTTGGCGACCGCCTTTTTGGTTTTTACAATCGCCGTCTTTCGGATGGGAGGCGGCGTCCCCTCGCCTAGGCGGAGGGTGAGCAGCTTCTGCCTGGCCAGAAAATCGGCAGCCTTAGTGCGGAAGATCGCGTAGGTCGGGGGGGATGTCCTTTGTGAGGTGCCTAAACATGGGTGAATGACCATAGAATCCCCCCAGGACCGAGTAGAGAGCGAGCTCGTCTCTGATGGGCTCGCCGGTGAGGACTATTGCATCCACTCGGTCGATGTAATCTGCATCGGATTCGTCCTCCCCCTGCCTGATTTTCATCATGCGGTGGGGGCCCTCTGGTCTGGCGACCTTGGCGGCAAAGTATGACGTGAAGTCACTCGCCAGTTTCTCAAAGGAAATGATTGATCGCAGTGGTAGTGAGACGTACCACCTATGGGCCAGCTCGCCCAATGTTAACGGGAATATTCGGCACTTGGTCGCGTCTGATGCCCCACACCCGGTCATGTAAATCCGGAACTTGCTTAGGTAAGTCTCGGGGTCCGATCTCCCTTCATACATAGGTGTTTTGGGAGAAGCGGTCCTTGGTTGCACGGGGGCCAGCTCGATGTGGACCGCGAGTGGCTCAATCGGTCCGATGATCTTTCTACTGGCGCTTGCCCCAGTTTCCAAGAGCGCTTTCATCTTGTCGAGTTAGCATTGCATAGCGGCCATCGCCGTGGTCTGGCTGCTCGCATCTAGGCGCTCGGAGCGGGAACCAAGGCGATCAAGTACTGATCCCCTGGCTCCGCTGTCAATGATGTCCTTACCGCGTGGCTTGACTCTTCGGCGGATGGGGGCCAGATGGATGACTTGTATTTTGTTCGGAGTTGGGTAGGCCGAACTCCTGGTGACGGACTCGGATTCTGTCGTCTCGTGGTTGGGGCCAGAATGCCCCTGTCGCCATGATGGATCGCTTCCTAAGCGGCTGAAGATGGAACCGTCCTGCCTCGCGAGAGCCTTTTCTCGCGAATCGGGGCTTTCTGATGATCGCTCGGCAAGTAACCCCTTGAGCTTCCATTTGCCCATGCGGCGGATGGCCGAGGGGGTTATAGCGGGCGCTGCGCATGCTCTCGGTCGTCCCCTTAGGATGGTTATAGCCTCCTTGATCTGTTCCGCGGTTTGGAACTGGTTGAGCGAAAGGCTGGGGCCATCCCGCAGGTGCGGGATCGAGAGTCTCGCATCGCCTATCCTCTGCCGTAGGCTGGGGCTCGGATTGAGCTGGAATATGACGTCCGGCGGTTCTGAGAGTGGCTCTCTTCGCTATGGTGGCAGATGTCATTATTCTGAAGGTTTTTCTTTGAAGAATTGTGATTGTTTCTTCAAGTGTATGTCCCGGAGAACAGTGAGTATTCTTCGAGACGGTCGGAATAAAAATGAAGGTTAAGATGCCCTTCCTCTAGCGCCAATTGTTGTTACCCAAAATATTATCCAGAGATGATATGCTGGAACGGTCAAGTAACAAACAAAATGCAAGAGAACGTCCGTGGGGAAGTAAATAACACAAGATTTGCCGGGGTTGTTAGTCCCGGGCTTGAATGCTCTCGCGAGATATTATTAATACGAATACTTGAGAGTACAAATATTAATGTTAGAGTACAATTACAGTGAGTGTAAAGACCCTAGTTATCTTAGCTCTTGAGTGCTGAAGATTGCCGGAAGAACCAGAGATGATGCTCTGTGAGTTCTTGTAACAACGATGGAGTGCTAAGTTCTTTTGCTGGATGTCTGAGCTTCTGAACTTGTGAATCTCTTCAAATTTGGACTGTAGGGAATTCTCGTTTCTGCCGACCGTCTTTTGGTTAAGAGGTTCTGAGAGAGAAATCCTAGATAGATTCAAGAGAATGCCGAGAGAAAAACTGAGCCCTTTCCAAGTGCTGGAGGCTCTCTATTTATAGGACTGGGAGTCGCTGGGCGATCGCCTTTACTGTATTATAATAAGCGGGCGATCGTCTTTAGCACATGGGTTGCTCTCCTTAGAGTCCGCAGTAGCTGCTGGCAGCCGGAAGTGCGAACAAATGAGAAGCCAACATGCGTCTATGTCGCTGTCCTGGGAGGCCCCACTTAGGACCTTTCGGCGGGTCTGTCGGTAGGTGAGGCCGTCCTTGTCACTGACAGCTGCTGATGGGCTGGAGTCAACGATCCATGTTCTGCGGTGCCATTCGCGGATCTTCACATGGGTCCTTGCTTCGTGATCCAATCTTCGTAGACTTTGACGGACGATGGCCTTGTTCGTGGCATAGGACGGTCGTCCTTGGTCGGGCACCAGAGTCGATCGCTAGGTGCCAAAGGGCGATCGCCCTGGACGTCGATCGTTCGGTACCTGATTTCAGTCTGGACTCTTTGCTTTGGCAAGTCTGACTTGGATTTAATTGATGATGTCTTCGGTCCCTCGGCCTTTATACCGATCACCGTCGAGGCGTATAAATCGCCGCACAACAGCAGCCGCTACTCTCCGAGTGCGCACTGGATAAACTCTCGGGTTGAACGTAATAAGATAGTATTTATTAAAGCGCTATATAAGTTGTTACTTACATAGCGGTTTCTAAATAAACGCTATGTTAGTATTTTTATTTTATTTTATATTTTTTCTGCCTATTCCCATTATATCTTGTATAGCGTTTTTTTAAAAAGCGCTATGTGAGTACCTAACTTACATAGCACTAATGAAAAAACGCTATCTAAGTATTATCTCCTAAGTTCAAATTTGTAGTAGTGCACCGGTCTATTATTCATTTTTAGTAACATTTTTTTTTAATGAACAACAGCAACACTCATTCTAGCGTCACCATAGATACCGATTCATGTCTATGGTAACACTGATAGATATCAATGGCAACGCCAAAAAAAAAAGTATTACCTTAGATCAATTTTAAGACATATAAGGCAACACTTTTGTTGGTAATACCGAAAAAAATATCGTGGAAAGCCATATATGGTGTAGTGTCAATAAACTAAGTCCATGAACTACATCACCATTCAAATAATAATGCAACCATTACATTAAATAAACGGTAAAATCAATTAATATAAATATTGATCCCATCAATATAAAATTAATACATCTATTAGAATTAATCCAACTAATTCACACAACCTTTAGTATTAATTTGTTCCGGACAAAACTAAATATTTCATTAAATTGATTTTCTTAAGAATAAAATTACCATAATTATATTTTAGTCAAATTAAATCTAATCTAACTTGCAGGAAATTAATTTATCGAACGAAATAAAAAAATAGAGTCGGAAAACACAAGGCCGGCAAGCTCACTGCGGCCGGCGATGGGCTACTGACCTTGGCCGAGCATCCCAAAGCTCGGGCCATTGCTGCTCCTCTCGGCGGGCAGACTTCTTGGCGTCCGAGTAGCCTCCATGACCCGAATTGCCGGGTCCAGCCATTTTCTCGGCTCGTCTTTTCGTCCCTAATCCAAAAGTAATTTTTTCTAGTTTTTATATTACACATTTAAATCTGTTTTTCAAAAGAAAAATAAATTTATATTGTACCATAAAATCATTAAAAATAATTTTTAGATGAACAATTAAACATTAATAATTAAAACATTATGATTCTAAATCGTAAAAAAATAACCAAGCATTCCAAATGCAAATATCGAATATATGATCGCATAGACCTCGCTTTGATACTACTGTTGAGATTCGGTGATTAAAATCGAGATACACAGCGGAAAATAATTCGGTCTAACCGGATAAAAACCAAACCCCTGAAACGGATCAATCAAATCGTATAAACGAATATAAATTGACGAAAATAGAATTAAGAAGTCATACCCTCAAAGATCTTTGATAATATCTTCTTGAAGAAAAAACCCGAGCCAAGACTGTCTCTACGTAATCACGCGTCGGATATTGATCGGAAAAATTATATATTGTTGGAATATCTTATTCCATATAATCATAAATTGATTTTGATGATAAGTTGATGATGAGATAATGATAAGTTGATGATGTTATCGATCAAACAAATCAATAATAGAACGAAGTGTTTGAAGAAATAAGAAAAGCAGAAGCAGATAACGCACACTAAGGTTCAAGTCTAGCGCACGCTATATGGAGAAATTAACGTACGCTATGCATACATCATAACATACGTAATAGCAAGTCACCTGAAGACTTACCTGATGTCACCTGATGATTTAACGTACGCAATCGGAACAATATAACGTATGCAATCGGAAGAAGTTAACGTATGTAACACAGTGTTGTTAACGTACGTAATGCAGTTTGAATCTGAGTTCAAACAAGGAACCGTTGGAAGATTCGGTGGAAAGTCAAGGTCAAAAAGGCAGGCAATGCATACATGACTAAAGTTAATATACGCTACAATGCTTATTTAATGTACGCAACTCAATGCATTTAACGTACGTAATAGTATGAGATAAACGAACGTAATCGAAGAGACTGAATGCTACTGGACTGATTTGAGTGAAGCTTAACGTATGTAACCGAGAAGTGTTAACGTACGTATTAGACATAATGTACGCTACAAAGGAGCTATAACGTACGTAATGAAGGCAAAAGAGGCTAATGGCTAGTTGAGGCTTTGGAGCCTACAAATACCACTTCTAATGGTATTCAAAAAAACAACACCTACAAGCAAAACATATCTTGATTAGATATCATTGTATTCATATTTGTTGTTGTAATTGTGCTTAATTGATAAGTGTTTGAGTGGTCATACACGAAAACATACACAAGAGGAAAGATACGGATTGTAGATTGATTCAGTGTTATTAAGATCGTTGATCCGACATTATTAGAATCATATCTAAATCCAAGAGAGGTTTGTCTAGTACCAATAGAAAGTTAGATAGGTTACTTCCTTGTCCGATAGAAAAGGAAAACGATTTATCTTGGGCCGATATAAAGACAAGAGTGTAACAGTTTATCTCGGACCGATAGAAGACGAGATGCAGAGGTTGATCTTAAGCCTAAAAAAAATATACGGAGAGAGGATGTAGGCACGTTTGGCCGAACCTCTATAAATCTTGTGTCATTTACTTTCCGCAAGTTAATTACGCTTCCGCAACGCAAAAGAGTTTGAAAACTCTACTCCGCGATATCTTCCACCATTCTAAGTGGGGAGACAATTTTCCCAACATATATCAATTTGTTCTCGAAGAACACGGCTAGGAATTGATATAATATTTTTCTTCTCTTCTTTTCTTCTTTTTTAGTTCTCTTTAAGATGAAATAATATCAAGAAAATTTTTTCTTGCCCTCCTTCAAGTAGCTCATGAAATGATGTGAAAGACTTGCCCATTTTATAAATCAAGGTGTAACCAAATGATGAGATATCATGTCTTATCAATTTTTCCTCAACCTATAAAATAAGCCTAACACACCCCACACATCACATGAACTTGCTATGAAGCATGAGAGGGGCGGCCCACATAGATGTTGGTGAGAAAATGAGTCGAGCCACTCGGTTCATGTACCGGACGTTCGCGTGTCTAGTCCATTAAATACACTTTGTTTTATCTCAAAAGTATTTATACTTAATTAATTAATATAATTAATTAAATTTATCAAATACAAAATTATAATAATATATTTTCAAAGAAATAATTATTTATGAATTAAATTAATCATCTGATAATTACTTTCAATTCACATATCAAATAAATCATATTAGATCTTTAATATCCAATATTAATGAAGAGATTATGCATACATATTTATCCATCAAATATCCTTGTGTGCGACTCCATAGATCCGGCTTAGTTGGTAATGGGAGGAACCAAGGAGTTCGGATAACACTTAGCCAGTCTAGTGCTCCGTACTGTAATCCAATAAGAATGAATGATCGGATCATTCCAAAACCATTATGTCGTGAATACTGTATATGTATAAATCCTTCAATCATATATCCCGATCAAGTATTAGGGTCACGATAAAGTCAAACCCTATTATAACTTGACTCTATGCATTTTGTTAATGCAAATCGAGATCACTGCCCTCTCGTGTATCAAATACAACTAGCTCTAACAGCTTTGGCCAAATTCTTATGATCTCATTTGCAATTAACCGCATAGGACATTTACCTGCTCACTTACAGGAGAAAGAATCCTATCTTGGTATTCAGTAGAGACTGCTACTTGCCCACTAAATTGATGCGACCCCCACAGGACATGCCGTGGTAACGCTATCACTAGTATGATTTTAGTTCCCAAGATCGTTCCAATATTAAGCAAATGGTTGTTTTACTTCAAGCCCTCTACGTGACGTGCCGTAGCAAACCGGAAGGTGCGATTCAACCACGTCACGAGGTTTCTAACGCCTCGATAAGTGAATTGAAATCACGATTTATATTTTGGAGACACACTCAACCAAATAACAAGAAAGTTTGTCAACAAAAACACTCACAATTTTGATAAATTTTAAGGTATTTTTACAAATAAAAATGAGGTCTATTTATAGCCAAAATTCCTACAACTGTTACAATATAAAAATATAAAATAAAACTTATGAAGTCTAAGAAATTATAAATTCAACATCCAAAGCTCCTAAAATCCGATCCATGACTAATCAACCTATAAGTTAAGGAGTCAACAAATTTTTAGGGGGACAAAGATCAAAGACCAAGACTTAAGTTTTGAAAATAAGAAATCAAAATTAAAAAAATATGTTGTTGTCGTTTTAGTGGCATAAGGGCTCCTAAACTTCCAATTTTGATCTTGGTGTCTTCTAGAAAATTGTATTACTGCCTCTTAGATTTCCAAATCCACCTTAATCGTCTCAATAGGATATCAGACGTGAAAGTTTTGACAAAATACGAAGTTGTATCATATCTGAAGGTTCCAACTCTTGCTTTCATTTGTACTGCATTTTCACCACTGCAAATATTCGATTTTGATGTCATAATAATATATAAATTTTAGGACATTCTCTTGGCTTTCCAATGGTATAAATGCAACTTAATTGGACATTATATGTAGGAGATACATCTGAATTACGAAAGCTGCGTCAGTTAGGATTATCGCTTGGAATGATGACATCAACACTTTTGATCTAACATGTGACGGCTTCAATGACACAAATAAAGATGTTATTATATTTATGATCATCTATCTGATTGAAATAATTTTGCATGAGTATTGTTAATGAATTCTTTATCGCATTTCCTCGTGATCTTGTTATTGGTCCCACGGGAATATATAGTTCTTCTTCTGTCTGACTGACTGCTTCTTGATTCACATCATTCCCTCATCCTCAAAAGGATTCGTCCTCGACTCTGAAAATTCAAAAGGGCTTAAGTCAGCAACATTGAAGGTAGCAGAAACATTATATTCACTAGGTAGATCCACTTTGTAGGCATTATCATTGATGCATTCTAAAATTTGGAATCGTCCGTCTCCCCTCAGCATCAACTTCAACTTCCTTTGTGCGGGAAACCTCTCTTTCCTCAAGTGAATCCAAACCCAGTCAACTGGTTCAAAGAATACTTGATTCCGTCCCTTATTCTTTATTCGGACATTATGTTCATTATGTTTTTTAATTTGTTCTCGAACCTTTACATGCAGTTGTTTGATCATTCAGCCTTTTTCTTACCATCGATACTGCTCATATCATCTGTTGGCCACTAAGTGTACAGAATACAGCTTGGAAAGTATTTAAGCAACAAGTTGTGTGTTTTACAAATTAGAGTGCGTAGCGGAAGTCTTGTTAAACATAGTTTGCAGTGTATACTTAAAAATAATCACAGTAATGAAAACAATAAATTACAGAAGGTAAATAACACAAGATTTAAAGTGGTTCGAGGTAAACCCCTCTACGTCCACTGGTCCTCCACACAGGAGCAAAACGTTTATTATAAATACTGCGTACACAACTATGTATTTATAATCAAACCTATCCTTGTATCATTTACATAGATTGATACAAAGACCGTAGCTTTCAACCATTCACACAGATTGGTCAAAGCTAACTCTTGACTTGCTTCTTCACACATAGTTCCAAAGCTTCGTCCTATTCGTCCCACACGGGTCGGAATATCTCTTTACTTCACACAGAACTAGGTTTTTATTCAAAGGTAAAAGGTAAAGTAACCAGGTAAGAACAGCAGGTTGAATATGAAGTTCTTGAGCTGATGATGGCTGTTCTTGATGACTGAGTATATTTCTTCTTCTTCAGATATGGATTGGTGCTAGGAAGAAATATACTTGCTCTTGTAAGCTTGATCTGACGGTAATAAATATTTAGTTTTTTGATCGTTTGAATATCGCTTGTAAGCTTGTAGGTATTCTTGCATTTTGATCTTCAAACTCTGGGGTATAAATAGCCTCTGAATAGATCCGTTGAGCAAAAGTCCGTTCCAACGGGATGATTGATTTGAATAAAACACGATCCGATTTTTGCTCCTTGATTAAAGATCTGTGTCGGCTAGTATTTACATACTTTACCCCTTCAGTATTAAATACTTATTTTCAAATGGGACTTGACTTTTAGTGAATAAAGCAGATTACGTTTCAACGATCTTCAGTCCTGTTTGGATAAGTATTGAAGATCTCAATACTTAAAGTATGATGTTGTATCCAACATAATGTTGTAGGTTATCTTTAGACTGATGCTGTATGGAAAGATGCTGTATGATTTTTTCAGGACAACTTCCATACTTATCGTCATGTCGATTGATGTTTTACTTGCTGTATGAAGACACTTTATACTTTCGCTGTATGTTGGCACTATGAGAAGTCTTCGATATAGGGTTTGTTTAGTCAAATAATATCTTTTGTCTTCGGAACAGCGGCTTTGCTGTATGTTGGCTTTTTATCAAAACTCGATACAGTATTGTGTATCCCAACAATTTCCCCCTTCTTGATAATTTCCAAGTCTCTTGATGATGCCAAAGACCTTTGAAACATCTTTGTTTCGAGAGGCTTTCTTTTTGTTCTTCTGTCGAATGTTCTGGCCTTCGGAAAATTAAAGTAATGTGAAATGCTCGTAGGCAAGTTCTAAAAAGATAGAATCTAACAGCAAAGTGTTTTTACAACTTATGCTTATGATTGGCGCGCAGGCACAATATTACAGTGTAATCTAGTTGAATACAACTTAACCAATGAAATGTTCGCAGACAAGTTCTTACAGCTTATATTCTTAACAAGTTTTCATACTTGTTTTTAGCAAATGAATTTATTTCGTAATCATACATGAATACAATAGATTACAAGTTGTACTCTTTCAAGACAAAAAATATATTTTATTGATGAAGAGCGAAGATTACAAGTTTGGGCAAAAATGAGGATACAAAATTTTTGTTGTTCCAAAAAATAAAATACAGGAAGGATCCTACTGGCTAACTTCTATAGTCAGCATGTCTCCAAGGTCTTCTTGGATCATTCTTTGTTCCCTTCCACCAGTTTTGCAAGGCATCCCTATTTCGATTTAAGTAGATAGCTTGTCCTTCATAAGATTTATCGAACACAAGGATCCCATCTTCCGGATGGGTAACCAGATCTCCTTTCCTGTGTTTGGATTTTAACTGCATCTGTAGTGGGAGCGTTCCTTCATACATCCTTTTCTTGAATTCCTCGGAAGCTTCCTTCAGTGTTTTACAGCTGTTGAATAGGGAGGATTCCCTGATAAGAACTACAAAGTATCTTAACAGTTCGTTTTTCCTCCAATCCTATATCTCATCTACTGTAGGCTGTCGGTTGGTTGGGAGATTTATTGTTGATGGTTTCTGTACAAGGTTTTTCCACGGAATGTTAGGATCGTGGAATTCCGGACGAGCTCTCTGTATCCTAACAGTGTGAGCAGGAGATGATAATCGAGAGATTGCAGCAGTGATGATGTCTTCTAATGCAGCTTCCATCTCCTTTTCTTGCTCCAGCCTTAATCTCTTTGCAGTTTCTCTAGCCTCTTCCCCCTTTTTGGCTTCATCAAGGTAAGATACCTTCTCATCAAGACGTTCCAGGATCTTCATAGCATTATCCTGTTTGGTCTCGAAGCTTGAAAATTTTTCAACAAGGGAGTTAAGCACCTACGACATGTCTTGTATCTTTTTATCATGTCCTCGGAGGTGAGAGCCAGTTTCAACAAGGGCTGATGCAGTTTTGGCCTCAGAAATGCGAAGCTTGGCTTGTTCTTCCAATAGAATTTGCTCCTGGCACTGTTGTAGTTTATTAAGAGCTTGCCTCATGACGGTGGGCAGAATGGGAAAAGGATTCTTCCACTTGGGAGATTTCGCGCTTGACACCAGTCATTTCATTGATAGCAGTCTCATGTAACCAATTAATTTCCTTCTCAACAGTGTGCAGGGCATTAACGGGGTCCTGCAGGAAAACAGTTTGGCGGCCCAGAGCATGCAGTTGCTCGTTCCTCTCTACTGTTCTGGGGGAATCGGGATTTGCATCGTCTTCGGCTCCATTTTGCTGTCTGACAACCACATTAGATCGTGGCTGTTGTGGTTCATCCTCAGGTAAGAAACCTTCGTCGGATTCCACTTCAAATGGTGAAGGTACAGGGGTGCTGTTTCAGCTTGCAGCTGTTTGGTTTGATCGGCGACATGGGGAACTGTTGCTTCCTGTTCCGAAGTGGTTTCTGTAGACATGGGTACAGGAGGGACTGATTCCTCCTATTGTCTCTCAGCTTCCGCCTTCTCCGGAAGAAGGACTGATTCCTCCTGCAGGATGGCGTGGGCTTGGTCGTCAGCGGTAGGCTCAGGTGCCTGTTGTGAGACTGATTGTTCCTCCGCGATAGGAGGGACTGAATACTCGCTGTCTTGAACATTTTCTTTCTGTTTGGAAGGGGAATGATGGTGACTTGATGTCCATTCTCCTTGTTGATGTTGTGTTCTTGAAATCTCCTGTTCTCTTGCTTCTTCACGGCTCATCCGCAGACCGCCCTAGAAGGCGTTGTCGTCATCATCTGAGTCGTGGTCAGTTTTTGGACTGATAGGAAGTGTTTCTATGGAGGGATTTTCCTTTATTCCAAGGATCAGCTTTGTCCATTAGATGGCTCGAAATCATCTCTTTGCATCAAAGGTTGTCCCATTGGATCAGGACTTCAACATCCTGAGATTCGGTCACCTCCAGAACAAATATTTCTTCTTCACTCCAATCGCTCCAATTGTACAAAGTCTCGTACGGAGAAAGCCTGTATGCTTTCCATTGAACAAAGTGGTCGTGTGCCTGTTCAATTTGCACAGATAACAGGGTTCTATTAATAATAGAGTCTGGATAGGGGCTGCGTACAATGCATGGGTCCGCTGTAGGCAAGGATTCTAATACAGGTGTGGGAGCCTGTATCGGAGAGGGACCCCGTACAGGGGATGTGGCTATTGGCTCCAAAGAGGTAGCCGACTCGCCAGAGTCTTTCAAGTTGGCAGATTGCTATATTTCCGTCATTGCTGCCAATAGCTCGGGATCTACTGTTTGTACAGTAGCAGCTATCTCTTCCGCAGGGGTTGCGCCCTGGGGTGTCGATATAGTGGGTTGCGCCTTCGCCTTAATTTTGAAGAGCCTTTGTAGCTTTCTTTTCAGCTTCTCACCAGCAACGGGAGTCTTGCTGTGAGATCTCTTTCTTTTCTTCGAGGGCTCCTCGCTTCCGGGTTTAGAAGTTACGTCCCTTGGATCAGCAGAGAGGGGCAGAGTTCGGACAAATGGCCTGTTCGCAATCAAATGTTCTTTGTTGAAGACGGAGGGCCTAGATCCTACAACGTAATTACGTGAGTAAATCTTCTTAGCATCCTTTGCTTGTGAAACACCGCACTTGGTCAGAATATAGTTTAGAAACAGACCAAAAGACTTCTTCTAAGAGTCAGGTTTAGCGACTTCTTCCTGCAGCCTCTTGAGAACAATCTGACGCCAGTTGACTTTCTCGTAGGTCATGATGGCGACCATCATCCTGAACCTCAAATTGGTGCACATCTCGAAAGCATCTGTTCTGTTTTCAATCACACGATAATAGAAATCGTGTAAGTAAACAAAGGGAAGGCAAAAATGTTTCTTGTGGCATGAAGTATGAACCGTTTCGACCGATGCTGAACTAGTGAATAAACCATACTATTTGGTTAGGACTTCTTAAGACCCAAAGGTCTCAAGTTCCTCCATGGACAGGCCATCAGCAGGGAGCCTGTAAAGATTCTGCAGCAGGTCTTGGTCAACGCGAATCTCCACTCCACGGACGATAGCAGTGATGTCGACGACGTTTCCTCCCTGTGCAAGAGAGAAGAAACTGACAGCAGCGTTGAGGTAAAATTCCTCAACCATTTGAGCATTGTAGCACTCAATGGTGTGACTTCCAATGCGATAGAGGCCTTGTTGACGAATCCTCAAAACGATAATCTCCATAGATTCGACATCATCTCCTTCAGCATGAACACGCTCAACAACGACAGATCTGGCAAAGATCCTTCCGTCAATGATGGTGGCGGTCTTCTTGAGAGATGGAGAGGAAGTATGTGATGATGCCATAGTAGTTTCTTGAAGAAAAGAAAGTAAGATTCAAATAAAATCGCAGTAAGATTTCAATGAGAAATGTAGGCTATTTGCTCAAAGACTCGTTTAATTTGCAGAAAGCATAAAGAGTCATAAGGGGCAAAAACAGTACTTTTATAGTTGGGCGGTGGGATGATTTAGGGTTTCCAAACAGTGAACGGTCATATTTAAGGGATGGGAACCGTCGTTTAAAATGAATGAATAGGATGGACTCAGCGTAACGGGTACATCTTATCCATCCGATTTTGAAATGAGAGTGGGTCCCACATTTGACGTATCATATTCCCTTATTGCCCGAAACGGCGGTGCGAAATTATAAAATAATTTGAATAATCGCGGCGTTTGAGATACAATTGTCCAGATGTCGTGCAAAGCATTTAATGCAAAAGACATTTGATTTAAAACAGGGCACGTAGACTCAAATCTGTTTTGAAATAGATAAATTATTAGAATATAATATTAATTAAATTCCATAGTATGTGCTGTATCCGTGAAAATACAGCGTTCCCCCGTAAAAGGTACATACGGAATTCAATTCCATACAGCAATTTAAGGATTACTGCTGTATTCATGGGTCATACTGTATTCCCCTGAATTATTGCACACGTCAGATGTAGGATAATTATATGTCTCTTTGTTCCTACAGTGCTGTTCGGAATGTCTGAGTGTACATATAATTAACGGTGGATACTGTATTCATGGGTCTTACAGCATTCCCCCTCAATTGTTGAGTAAAAGCATTAAAAACTTACAGGGAGTCAGGCTATAGCAAGCCTAATTCTTGTCGAAGCATACAGAATCTTGCTGTGCCGAGAGGCTTGGTAAAGATGTCAGCTAACTAGATATCTGTATGAACTTTTTCTAGCCGAACATCCTTGCTCTCATCATGATTCCTAATGGAGTGATGCTTCATATGGATATGCTTAGTACGCGAGTGCAATACAGGGTTGTGCGTTATTGCAATTGCACTCGTACTGTCGCACATAATGGGTGTTTCTTTGGCTTCAATTCCATAATCTGTCAGTTGCTGTTGCATCCAAAGGATCTGCATACAGCAACTACCAGTAGCATAGTATTCTGATTCTGCTATTGAAAGCGAGTTTGCCAATTGCTTCTTACTGAACCAAGATACAAGTCTAGGTCTAAGAAAGTGACAAGTACCACTTGTACTCTTCCTATGTAGCTTGCAGCCTCCGAGATCCGAGTCGCTGTAGCCAACCAAATCTAATCCACGTTCTTTAGGATACCAGAGTCCTACATCGACTGTTCCTTTGACGTATTTCAGGATTCGTTTGGCTGTTGTGAAGTGTGATTCTTTAGGTGCTAGTTGATATCGCGCACACACTCCTACAGCAAACTGGATATCGGGCCTGCTAGCCGTTAGGTACAAGAGTGAGCCAATAAGCTTCATGTAGAGTGATTGATCAACCGGCTTTCCAGCTTCGTCAGCACTAATTTGCACGGAAGTGCTCATGGGGCTTAATGATGATTTGGAGTTATTCATCCCAAATTTGTTGAGAAGCTCTTTGCTGTATTTTTCCTGGTTGATAAATATCCCTGTAGGCAACTGCTTTACCTACAATCCTAGGTAATAACTAAGTTCTCCCATCATACTCATTTCAAATTTACTTTGCATGAGATGAGAGAACCTTTGACATAAAGCAAGGTTAGTTGAACCAAATATAATATCGTCTACATATATTTGAACCATCAGGAGGTCATCACCTTCTTGTATTTTAAATAAGGTCTTGTCCACAGCACCTTTCTCGAATCCATTATTGGTTATTTACAGGGACAGGGTCTCATACCATGCTCTAGGTGCTTGCTTAAGTCCATACAGCGCTTTCCTTAGCCTGTATACAAGGTCTCCACCTTCTGTGTTGACAAACCCTGGTGGTTATTCAACATAGACTTCTTCGGCAAGTTCTCCATTCAGGAATGTGCTCTTGACGTCCATTTGATAAAACTAAAGCTCTTATGGGTGGCAAAGTATAAAATTGTCCTAATGGCTTCTAGTCTGGCAACAGGGGCAAAAGTTTCATCGTAGTCTATGTCTTCTTCCTGTCTGTAGCCTTGTGCAACTAGACGGGATTTGTTTCTGATAATGAGTCCATTTCCATCCTTCTTGTTTCTAAATACCCATTTTGTTCTAATTACGGATTGATGCGTTGGTCTGGGTACAAGATACCATACATTGTTTGTTTTGAAACCATTAAGCTCTTCTTCCAAAGATGTAATCCAATGAGAATTGTCTAGAGCTTCTTTGGTGGAAACAGGTTCAGATTGAGCTAAGAATACAGCGATAGTGCACATGTTAAGTCTTCTAAGTTCAGATAGGGACTTCCATATAGGAAATGGAGATATCTCAGACTCGGGTTCTTCTTGCGCACATAGTACATTTCCTTATGTACTTTGTATTCTCCTACGAGTAGATACACCAGCATCAATATTTCCTATGATCAACTCTTGTGGCTGATCTCTTAACCATATTCTGTCGGGTTCTAATTCGGCGTCCCGTACTATATCTTGAGTTACTGTAGTTTCAGCTTTAGCTTGTATAGCACCGGCTCATCTACTTCTATTCTTACAGCTGCGGGGTTGATTTCTAAGCCAACGACAGGTTCTATAGGAGTTGTAGGGTTATAAATGGTGAGTTGTTGGATATTCTGAGTGAGATCCTCTACTCCTGTAGGATCATGATGAGGTTCGTCGAACACTACATGTACTGAATCCTCAATTTTCAGCTTTCTTTTATTAAAGATCCTGTAAGCTTTGCTGATAGAGGAATATCCAACAAATATTCATTCATCCGATTTCTCATCGAAGGTTCTAAGTTGATCCTTCCCATTGTTCAAAACATAACATATGCATCCAAAAATGTTAAAGTACGAAACTAATGGAGTTTTGTTGTTCCATACCTCGTATGCTGTTTTGTTGTGATGTTTGTTGATGATATAGCGGTTTTGTCTGTAGCACGCTGTATTGGTGGATTCGCCATAGAAACGATGTGGCAACTTACTTGCAGCAATCATGGTCCTTGTTGCTTCTTTTAGCGTCCTGTTCTTTCGCTCGGCAATGCCGTTTTGTTGAGGTGTGTGGGCAACTGAGTATTCGTGTTGTATCCTATTTTCCGAATAGTATTGCTCTATAAAATGGTTAGTAAATTCAGTACCTCTGTCGGAGCGAATGGACATGATACTCAACCCTTTCTCATTTTGAAGCTTTTTCAGGTGCTCGGGCAGCTTTGATGTTGTTTCCTTCTTCTTGCTTAGGAAGATTGTCCAACCATACCTTGAGTTATCATCAACAATAACGAGACGGTATTTCTTACCTCCCAAACTTACCGGGTCTACAGGACCATAGAAATCCATGTGTAGCATTTCTAGAACTCTGTGAGTGGAAAGGTAGGATTTGCTCTTCAGGGTGGTCTTGATTTGCTTGCCTTTCTGATAGGGTCCACAAATGCTGTCTTTTTGGAATGACAAATTGGGCAATCCTCTAACCATTCCCTGTCTGGAGAGCTTGTTGATCATCTTGAAGTTGACGTGAGACAACCTCTTATGCCATAACCATCTTAGATCTGCAGTGCCTTTGGCAACAAAAAAAGGAATTGTGGAGCTCGTAGGCATCCAGTCAGCAATATACATATTACCTGATCTGCTTTCTGTCAGCACAACTTCTTTAGTTAGGATGTTCTTGACTCTACAGTGATCTATATAGAATCTCACCGAGAGCTGTTTGTCACAGAACTGGATAATACTAAGTAAATTGTACTGTAAGTCTTCAACGTAAGCTACATCGGTGACTTTGGATTTTCCCACAAGTAGGGTTCTCTTCCCTCTTGTTCTTCCTTTTGATTTATCACCGAAGCGCAATTTTGGACCGCGACCTTCTAAAAAATCTGACAGCTTGCTTTTGTCTCCTGTCATGTGCCGAGAACATCCGCTGTTGAAGTACCAGATGTCCTTCTCTAAGATGTCCTGTATGCAAATAAATTAAGTAGATTTAGGTCCCCTTTGATTGTTGAGTCCATGGATGTTAGCGCCTTTAGGTACCTAGATTTTCCTGACAGCAATGGGTTTACTGTAGGTTACTTTAGGTACATTCTTGTGGTATCTACGTGTGGCAGGTATGTAGTCGCTGTAACCATGATAATCATTATGCATGAAAAAATTAGGGTTATTATTATTAATCCAGTACGAATGCCGTCTTGGAGGTGGAGCTATTTTCTTCGGCCTAACAGCTTACCTTCTGGGTCTCAGTTAGATTCCCAAAGATGTTGGTGATACTGTGCAGCGACCTTCTTTCGTGATGGATAATGAGGCTCCTGTATCCAATATCTAGGCGCGCTGTACTGTTGGAAGTACTGCTGTGCGGGCCTTTGATATTTATGTACAACCTTCTTTCTGAATGGCTGCTGGTGCTTTTGATATGCTCGGGGAGCATGCTGCTGGTTACGCCTTACAAGCCTGAATGGCTGAGGATTCCGCTGTCTAGAATATGACTGTGGTGGTGGAATGGCAGCCTTTGCTGTTTGCGGTGCAACAGGTACCTTCACAGGACTTGGGATTTCTTCCGATACATGAATGGGTTCCACACCCCTGACGAACACAGTACTAGTTTTCCCTTTATTGAAACATGAGCTATATCCTAAGCCACTTTTATCATGAGCATGTTGCCCGGTGGATAGAATTTCTTCGATCCTTTTAGATGATTTCTCGAAAGATTTCAAGATGGTCTCAAGTTCTTCTTCTCGTTTTTCGAGAGTTTTTGTTTTATACTTGGAATAGAACAAAATCATTTGTCTTGCTTTCACTGTGAGATTTAGCCTCATTTAGTTCGTGAGCAAGTTGATGATTGGTCTCTATGAGTTTTTTTGTGATCGACTTTGCTGTTTTCACAATTAACAGACATATTTTCGTAAATTACTTTTACCAAGTCATTTTCTTCCCTCAGCTCTAGGTTAGAAATTTGGAGCTATATGTTTTCATTTTTCAAAGTCTCATGGGCCTTTTGAATGTTTTTTAATTCATTCATCATGTTTTCAGAGATATGAGATGCATTTGCAGAAGTAATTGAGGTTGAGCTTGCCTCATCATCGCTATCTTCATCTTCAGGTATGTCTTTGGTCATGAAGCACATATATGCTTTATCTTCGAATTCACCATCTGACAAGTCACTGTTAGTGACTGCCTGTAGACATTCTTCGTTGGTGTGGGGGAGGCTTCTGATTCGCCAATCAGGGCCTTCAGCTTGTTTTTCTAAGCACATCTTCTTTCATCTTTTTCCTGTTACTCGGCTTCCGGCAACCTTTGAACTTTAGGATGAGGACATTTATTTGCATAATGTCCTGGTTTCCTGTAATTATAACACATGTTAGCATCACCAGAGGAAGACTCGGTACTTACCCTGTGAATAGGCTTGGGCCTGAATGGAGTCTTTCCCGACTGCTTGATGAACTTCTTGAACTTATGCATGAGGAGCGCCATTTCAACTTGTGACAGGATGTCGTCGTCGCTGTCAGCACTTTCGTGGGTAGGTTTTGATGAGCTGGGCATGCTATGCCTTCTGTTGGATACAGCAGCTAACGTTGTAGTCCTTGCAGGTGATTCTTCAGCTTTCTCTCTCCTGTCTATATCATACTCAAATGCTTTGAGGTCAGAAAAGAGGTCAAAAGTAGATATGTCATTAAGATTACATGACACATGCATAGCTGTTGTTTTAATGTCCCATCGGGCAGGGAGAGATCTGAAAATTTTAAATTCTTCTCCTTTTGTGTTTAAATTTTGCCCAACGCTTCAAGTTCACCAATAATACCAGTAAATCTGAGGTCAAGTTACTCAAGAGTTTCAGTTGGTTTCATTTCAAAAGATTCGAATTGCTGAGTTAGTTTTGAAATTTTGTTTTCTTTTGAGAGCTCAGTACTATCGCAAATCATCTTGAGTTTTTTCCAGATTTCTTTGGCTGTCTTACAGCTCTTTACCTTCGAGAACGTGCCATTGTCAAGAGTGACAAATAAGGCGTTCTTAGCAACATTGTCGAGGTTAGCGTGTTTTCAATCATCTTTGGCCATTGTTCGCGCTCTTTCTCGAGCATCTCGGCATGAGCTTGGCCTTCAATCCTTGGGGCCGGATTTACCTTCGTGATCTTTATGGGGCCCTTTTGGAAGACATAAATCATCTCTTCATGCATGGCAGCAAGATGAGCCTCCATCCTGATTCTCCAGTCATCAAACTCGTTAATAGAAAACATTGGTACCTTGTTAATCAGTGAGGTATCCATATATAAGATTTGGAAAGATAAGGAAGTTTTCAAAAATAAAGTGATTTGAAGGATCTGATTTGGTTAAAAATGCGACTGATTCTTTTTAGAATCAACCACTCTGATACTACTTGTTGGCTACTAAGTATATAGAATACAGCTTGGAAAGTGTTTAAGCAACAAGCTGTGCGTTTTACAAATTAGAGTGCATAGCGAAAGTCTTGTTAAAGATAGTTTGCAGTGTATACTTAAAAATAATCACAGTAATGAAAACAATAAATTGCAGAAGGTAAATAACACAAGATTTAAAGTGGTTCGAGATAAACCCCTCTACGTCCACTGGTCCTCCACACAAGAGTAAAACATTTATTATAAATACTGCATACACAACTACGTATTTATAATCAAACATATCCTTGTATCATTCACACAAATTGATACAAAGACCGTACCTTTCAACCGTTCACACAGATTGGTCAAAGAAAACTCTTGACTTGCTTCTTCACACACAGTTCCAAAGCTTCGTCCTATTCGTCCCACACAGGTCGGAATATCTCTTTACTTCACACAGAACTAGTTTTTTACTCAAAGGTAAAGTAACCAAGTAAGAACAGCAGCTTGAATATGAAGTTCTTGAGTTGATGATGGCTGTTCTTGATGACTGAGTATATTTCTTCTTCTTCAGATATGGATTGATGCTAGGAAGAAATATACTTGCTCTTGTAAGCTTGATCTGATGGTAATGAATATTCAGTCTTTTGATCGTTTGAATATCGCTTGTAATCTTGTAGGTATTCTTGTATTTTGATCTTCAAACTCTGGGGTATAAATAGCCTCTGAATAGATCCGTTGAGCAAAAGTCCGTTCCAACGGGATGATTGATTTGAATAAAACACGATCCGATTTTTGATCCTTGATTAAAGATCTGTGTCGGCTAGTATTTAAATACTTTACCCCTTCAGTATTAAATACTTATTTTCAAATGGGACTTGACTTTTAGTGAATAAAGCAGATTCCGTTTCAACGGTCTTCAGTCCTGTTTGGATAAGTATTGAAGATCTCAATACTTAAAGTCTGGATGTTGTATCCGACATAATGTTATAGGCTATCTTTAGACTGATGCTGTATGGAAAGATGTTGTATGATTCTTTCAGGACAGCTTCCATACTTATCGTCATGTCGACTGATGTTTTACTTGTTGTATGAAGACACTTTATATTTTCACTGTATGTTGGCACTATGAGAAGTCTTCGATACAGGGTTTGTTTAGTCAAACAATATCGTTTGTCTTCAGAACAGCGGCTTTGCTGTATGTTGGCTTTTTATCAAAACTCGATACAGGATTGTTTATCCCAACATCATCTAAAGGAATATGCAACAAGTCTAAAGGAGTTATAGGATTAAAACCATATACAATTTCAAATGAAGAAAATGTAGTGGTAGAATGAACGGTTCTGTTATAAGCAAATTCAATGAATGGTAAAGATGTTTCCCAATTTTTCAAGTTCTTGTTAACAACAGTTCGTAACAATTGACCAAGTGTTCGGTTAACTACCTTGGTTTGGCCATCGGTTTGGGGATGACAAGTTGTCGAATAAAGCAATTTTGTTCCCAATTTCGTCCACAAAACTTTCCAAAAATGGCTATGAAATTTAGTATCCCGATCAGACACTATGATTTTTGGCATTCCTTGTAAATGAACAACCTCTTTGAAAAATAACTTTGCAATATGAGTGGCATCGTCAGTTTTGTGACATACAATGAAATATGTCATTTTGCTAAATCTATCAACGGCGAAAATATCGAATCACAACCAGATTTTACCTTTGCTAACCCTGACACGAAGTCCATAGAAAGATCAACCCAAGGCTCGTTAGGAATCAGAAGTGGCATGTACAAACCATGTGGTAAAACTAGTGATTTTGCCCTTCGACAAATAATGCATGAATTGACAATTTTATAAACATCATGTTTCATTTTAGGCCAAAAGAAGTATCCATGCAATATTTCAAAAGTTTTGGCAATTTCGAAATGTCCCATTAATCCCCCACTATGTACTTCCCTTACTAACAACTCCCGTGTCGAACAAAAAGGAATGCAAAGTTTATTTTCACGGAATAAAAATCCATCATCCCGGTAAAATTTATCCACACTTTTTATTTCGACAGCAACATATGTTTCGCCAAAATCTTTATCTCCCACATAAGATCCTTTCAAGAGCTCAAATCCGAACAATTTACAAGAAAGCGTATTAAGTAATACATACTTCTTGACAACGCATCCGCAACAATGTTCTCCTTACCTTGTTTATACTTGATGATGTAAGGAAATGATTCAATCTCCTCTAACCATTTGGCATGTCTTTTACTCAACTTATTTTGTCATTTGAGATGCTTGAATGATTCATGATCCGTGTGAATCACGAACTCTTTAGGCCATAAATAGTGTTGCCACATACGTAAAGCTCTAACCAAAGCATACAATTCTTTATCATATGTAGGGTAAATCAACGTCGCTCCTCCAAGTCTCTCGTTAAAGTAAGCAATCGGTCTATTTTCCTGCATTAATACCGCTCCAATTCCTACTCCTGAAGCATCACACTTAATTTCAAAAGTGTTAGAAATATCTGGTAATGCTAAAACAGGTGTGGTGCATAATTTATCCTTTAATGTGTTAAAGGCATTTTCTTGATCATCACCCCAATGAAATTTAGCTTGTTTCTTTACAAGTTCATTTAACGGGGATGCAATCATGCTAAAATATTTAACAAAGCATCGATAAAAAGCTGCTAAACCATGAAAGCTTCTTACCTCAGATGCATTAGTCGGTCAAGGTCATTCTCGTATGGCCCTTATCTTTTCTTCGTCAACTTTTATGCCGTCAATACTAATGACATAGCCAAGAAATAAAACCTCGCTCATGCAAAAAGTACATTTCTTAAGACTACCACATAATTGTTCCTTTCTCAAGGTAATTAAAACCAATCTTAAATGTTCAACGTGTTCGTCTATACTCTTGCTATAAATGAGAATATCATCAAAGTATACGATAACAAATTTTCCAATATAAGAACGAAAAACATGATTTACTAGCCGCATAAAAGTGCTCGGTGCATTTGTAAGTCCAAAAGGCATTACCAACCATTCATATAATCCGTATTTAGTTTTAAAGGCCGTTTTCCATTCACCCCCTTCTTTCATACGAATTTGGTAATAACCTTTCATTAAATCAATTTTACTAAACACACGCGAACCCTGTAATTCGTCCAATATATCATCTAACCTTGGAATTGGATGTCGATACTATGCCGTGATATTGTTCACCGCTTGGCAGTCAGTGCACATTCTCCAAGTCCCGTCTTTCTTTGATACGAAAATTATCGAAACAGCACAAGGACTCAAACTTTCTCGGATGTACCCAATACTTCATAACTTCTCGACTTGCCGCTGAATCTCCTTAGTTTCTTCAGGATTATTTTGGTATGCTGGCCGGTGAATGACGGCTCCTGGCACAAATTCGATTTGGTGCTCGATCCCTCTTTTTTGGTGGCAAAACGGGTGGTAGCTCATTCAGAAAAACGTCATTGAAGTCCTGCAATAGAATTTTTATAATACTTGGAATATTCTAGTTTTTATCATTGTCAAGAGTGCAAATTCATTTGGTAAGAAGTAAGTATGCGGGTTGCCCCTCCTCAACTTCTTTAACGATTTCTTTTGCACTTATAAATAAATATTTTTTTTATTTTTCATTTTTTTCTTTTTATTTTCTTTTTCTTTTTCTTTTTCCTTTTCTTTCCTTTTTTTTCCTTTTTCTTTTTCTTTTTGCTTTTCTTTTTCTTTTCTATTTCTTTTTCTTTTCCTTTTTATTTTTCTTCAACTTCTTTCTGGAGTAGAATTTGATCTTCATGGACTTGTATTTTCGTCATGTGAACTAATGTGATTTTCCTCCCATCTTTCTCAAATGAGTAAGTGTAATATCCACATTTTTCCCGGTATTTTCATTTTTACTTTATTTTTCATTTTTAGCGACTTGCTTGTAACCGTATTGATATTTCGAGGATATTTAATACTGGACTTTTTGTCATCCCAGCTTGTTTCGGACTTGTTATACTCAATTCCGTGTCTATTGCCTTTCCGTCATTTTTTTCGTTCGATTCTCGAAATCGTTGTTCGGAACCGTCGCCTCGGGGTTGCCGCAGATTCATCTCATGTTATTATGCATGTTGTGAGTTTTCGTATATTGTTTCGATCATGTATCGTGTGTTTTGGATGTTTTGGGCCGTTTTGTAATTTCCCAAAGTTCTGGGGCGATTGCTAACGTTGTAGTTTTCCGAACCCTTGGGTAGTCGGAATTGTGTTTTCTTTTAGCGCTTTGGTTCTGACTCGATCTTGTTGTTCGTGTGTCTCTTTCAGTTCATTGTTTGGTGTCGGATGCGCGTTGTTTTCATCCGAGATGGAATTCGCTGTTTTCCATCCTTGAGTGCTGTCTGTACTGCTGTCTGCACTCGTTAGCGCACTATTGTTGTTGTGTAGCGCACGCTATTGTTGTTTTGTAGCGCACGCTACGTTCGTTTAGTAGCGTGCGCTAACGACTCGAGCACAGCAGTGACAGTGGGTTGTTTTTGCCCTTTGCTCTCTAGACGAGCAGCTTAGCGCACGCTAAATTTGTATATTAGTGCATGCTATGATTTGGACTTAGCGCACGCTAGGTGACCGGTAGCGCTCGCTAACTCGGTAGTCCAGACTGGTCAGAAAGTTTCTGGACTCGGTCTGGTGTCCAGGTAGCGCACGCTATGGCCCGATAGCGCGTGCTATCGAGGGGCTGTTAGCGCACGCTAACGGCCTAGAACCGTAGGTTTTGGACTGGTTTTTGGCTGGGTAGCGTATGCTAACTATGGATCATTAGCGCACGCTAAGCTCTCTGGTTATATAAACCAGAGAGTTGACCCACATCCGCCTCATTTCTCATTTCTTCTCCTTCTCCACGGCGAGGCGATCCTTTAGGCGATTCGGAGGTGATTTCTTCTTCCAACCACTTCAGAGATCATTTTTCTTGAGTTCTTGGTGTAGATTAACAACATCTACTTGAGTTCTTCATCCTTAATCCAAGCTAATCTCCTAGAACCCTATTTTTGGGAAATTTGGGGGTTTTTGATTTTTTGTCCGATTCGTTCTGTATTGTTGATTAATCCATGATGTATATGGTTAACCTTGGTGGTATTCTTGTTTTCCCTACGAGTTCATGGTAAGTTTAGTGATATTTGTGAAATCGAGAGGGTTCGGTTGCGATCTGTCCTCGTCGTTGTTTTTGTACGAACTTACATGAATCGTAGGTGGGGTTTCGGGTGTCTTCCGTTATCGTTATTCTTATTAAATTAGTAGTAATGGTGTCTGACGAGTCGTCTAGGTTTGGTGTGTCCAGTTTCTCGCAACCGCGATTGTTTTATTTCGCCTTTTCGTCGTGATAATCGAGGCAAGTACCCCTAATGAACTTACATGCTTAAAATAGTAGTATTGCATGAGTATGTCTGTGTGTGTATGCTCACTACGGGTTAGATCCAACGGGGTCTCGGTAGGGGTCCACAGAGGCATGGATCGACGCGCTTGGCTTTTAACCACTACGGGTTAGATCCTACGGGGTCTCGGTAGGGGTCCACAGAGGCGTGGATCAATGGTTAATTGTTGTGTATTTTTATAAATGTGTTTTGGGTTATGGTGTTTCCGAAAATGTGTGCTGCAAACCGATGCTTTCTCATTTGCATGCTTTGACTATATGTGTAAGGTGTAAGTTATTCATTTGGTTACTTGTACTAGCGTAATTGCTAATGCCTTTGGGGACCCGTTTTGGGGAAATTCTTGTTATGAATTTCAGGTTATGTTCAGCCGGACGATTGAGCACTGGGGCAGTACGAGGATGCTGGCTAGGGTGGATGACGTGTGCAATTGAGTATCTTTATTTTCGTTGTTCTTTTTGATGCTGTTGTTTTTCTTTAAACTTCTGAACTTATAGAAAGTACTCGCGAGTACTTAGGCATTTCTACTGGGATTATGGTTTGTATTATTATATGTTATTTATGATTGTCAGTGATGTCTGTTTTGCCGGTTACACCGGGTGTTTCATTTATTTTCGTTCTGGTGATGTGTGTTTTCTCGCTAATTAAGATAGTTAGACGAGTGGTATTTCTTATTTAGCCTGGTGGGTCCCATGTAGGTGTTCACGGCGCTGTAATGTTCCCTGAATATCTTGGGGATGTTACAAAAAATGGTATCAGAGCCCTAGGTTTATGGATACCTAGGCTTGTCCATTAATTGGGTGTAGTTGTGCTTTGTTTTGCACATTGTCTCACCGCTGCCATCATCTCGGTACTTCTAGTGCTCGTAAGTTTTCCTTACTCGATTCCTTGTATCGTACTTCCGATTCTTGAACTGTGACTGTTTTTCCTCTCGTACTTATCATCGAATTGCATTTGCTACATCTTATCTTCAGTATGGATGCTGGGAGAGGCCGAGGTAGAGGTCGTGGTCGTGGACGCGGTCGGGGACGTGGGGCAGCCAGTGAGGCGGCCACGTCACACAATTCTGGGTCCGCTAGTACTGATGGTCATCAGAGCCATAGTTCTACTCAAGAGGGCGCAACTGGTGGTGGCACCGATCTTGGTGTTGCAGCTGTGATGCAACAAATGGTGAACCAAATGGCTGCGATAGCTTAGGCGGTTCAGAACCTGACTCCGGCCCATGCTACTCGGGGAGGAGCAAATCGTTGGCTTCAAGATGCATCTTCCTCAGTTTTCGGGGACTTCAGACCCGATCGGTTGGGAAGGGTGGATCAAGGAGATATCCAAGGTCTTTGTTGCCACCAACTGACCCGAGGATAGCAAGGTCCCTATTGCCCAGTACTTTCTCACTGGGGACGCTACTGACTGGTGGGAGACTTCGTGGGCCGAATTCAAAGACCTGATGGAGACCGAATATTGCCTGTGGCTAGTTAAACAGGCTCGAGTCCATGCTTTTTATGATGTTCAGCCTTGGGATATTCTTGTTTCTCAGGCTATTGCTGATTACAATCGGGAGTTGGGCTTCGTGAAGGCCCAAGTTAGAGAGGGGAGCGACAAAATTTTTCACTTTTCCAGACTGATGAAACTTGAGATTCGTGACCACATGTCTGGGCTCGCCTGCACCACCTTAAAGGATTATCAGAGTAGAGCTCTTGCACATGATATGTCTTTAACGGCCAGTGAGGCAGCTCGTGAGAGCAAGAAACAGAAGTCCGTCGAAAATTTTTCGGGCCACAAGGGTGGAGGTCAGCAGAAATCTCAGTCTGCTAACTTTCCCGCTGGTGGTGGTCCAGCTCGTTCTTCTGGGGGTTTTCGCGGGGCTGCCAATACTTGTTCCCGTGATGTGAAGTGTTTTAATTGTGTCCGACTAGGCCAAATCAGTCGAACTTGTCTGAGTCTTTTGCTGACGTGTAATCGGTGTGGCCAGCCGGGCAACAAGGCTTCTTTCTGTTATGAGAGAGAGAGAGAACTCTTGGTTCCCAGACTTCCTTCCCAACACATAGGGATCCGAGTGTGAATCAAGGGTCATCTAATCCACAGCCCCCGCAGAGTACTGGCCGAGGGAGGGGTCGGGGCAAGCCTACTAGAGGGGGAGCTTCCAGTGTCGGCTCGGTTCACCCGTGTGTTTATGAGATGAGGAGGGCCGATGATCCAGCGGCTACTGTGGCGACAGGTACCATTCATATTCATTCTCATCCTGTCGGTGTGCTTTTCGATTCTAGTGTTACGCATTCATTCATCTCTCTGGAATGTGTGCGCCATTTGGGTCTTGACTATTTGTCACCTTGTGAGCCTTTCATCGTTAAACTTCCTAGCGGTGATAGGATCGTTGGTGATCGAGAGATCCGAGATTGCTTTGGGATTATTTGTGAGAGGGCTTGGCTCTCTAATCTTATTGTTGTGGGTATTGAGGGTGTGGATTTGATTCTCGGGGATGATTGGCTCGAGTGGCATGGTGCGATCATAAACTACCGCACGAGAATCATCACCATGTTAGCCGAGGATGGCACCGAACACTCTTTCGCGGGGCGAAAGAGGGGAAACCAGAAGTTTGTGATTAACGCCTTGAAGGGCACGAGACTCCTGTAGAAGGGGTGTACTGGTTATTGGTGTTACGCCTTGAAGGCGGAGGAGAGTGGGGTCGAGTTTTCATCGATTCCAGTCGTCAGTGAGTTACGTGATGTCTTTCCTGACGAGTTACCGGGGCTACCACCGGACCATGAGGTTGAGTTCGCTATCGAGTTAGAGCCGGGTGCGGATCCTATTTCGAAGGCGCCGTATTGCATGGCACCTTCAGAGATGGCTGAGTTGAAGAACCAGTTGAGTGAGCTTCTTGAGTCCGGGTATATTTAACTGAGCACTTCACCGTGGGGCACACCGGTTATGTTTGTGCAGAAGAAGGATGGTTCACTGCGTTTATGTATCGACTACAGCGAGCTAAACAAGGTGACCATCAAGAACAAGTATCCCTTGCGAAGGATTGATGACTTGTTTGTTCAGTGCAGAGAGCTGCGGTATTCTCGAAGATCGACTTGAGATCGGGGTACTATCAGCTTCGGGTAAAGGAGTCCGATGTTCCGAAAACAGCTTTTCGGATGAGATGCGGACATTATGAGTTTGTGGTTATGCCCTTCGGGTTAACTAACATGCCGACAGTGTTCATGCAGTTGATGAACAAAGTTTTCATAGAGTATTTAGATTACTGTGTCGTCGTCTTCATTGACGATATCCTTATCTACTCGAAAAACGAGGAGGAGCATGCGCATCATCTGCGTGTGGTGTTAGACATTTTGAGGACCAAGCGACTCTATGTGAAGTTCTCGAAATGTGAGTTCTGGATGAAAGAGGTGATGTTTATGGGTCACATGATTTCAGCCGAATGGGTCCGTGTGGATCCATAGAAGATTGAGGCAGTGCTAGATTGGGCGCCGCCTAAGAATGTGAAGGAGGTCCGTAGTTTCTTGGGTTTGGCTAGCTACTATCGTAGGTTCGTCGAGGGGTTCTCGAAAATGGCTCGGACACTTACGCAGTTGCTTTAGAAATCCGAGAAGTTCGTTTGGAATTATGAAAGACAGTCGAGTTTTGAGGAGCTGAAGAGGTGTTTGACTTCAGCCCCAATTATGGCGTTGCCGTGTGGCAACGAGGGTTTTGCTATTTACAGCGATGCTTCGGGCCAGGGCCTTGGGTGCGTGTTGATGCAGCACGACAAGACTATTGCGTATGCGTCGAGACAGTTGAGTCCGTATGAGCTCAACTACCCTACTCACGATTTGGAGTTAGCGGCAGTTGTTTTTGCGCTCAAGATTTGGCGTCACTATCTTTTTGGCTCTGTATGTCAGATTTTTACCGATCATAAAAGTCTGAAGTATATATTTACTCAGCGGGACTTGAATATGAGGCAGAGGAGGTGGTTGGAGTTGATTAAGGATTATGACCTCAAGATCCTTTATCATCCGGGCAAGGCGAACGTCATGGCAGACGCCTTGAGCCGGAAACCAGTTGCATTGCGCACACTTGAGATACTTACGTCTCGATCTGAGCTTCAGCGGGATTTTGGAGATATGAGAGATAATTGAGTTAATACTAAGTCATGATTATCTTATACTTGTTGTACTTATCATTATCTTAATTTGCAATTATAATTTAATAATATTATGCTTTAGTCATATTTAATTCCGTTGAAAATTTTATATATATATATATATATATATATTGATTCTTTCGTATTGTTAAACATGATAATCTTCTGAAATGAAGAATGATTTTTTTTTATTGTTGATTTAATCAATTATTTAGATGTAAAATTTTTGTTAATTCTAACCAAATGATCTAATATTAAATAATGATATGATCATACATTTTGAGAGATCTTGTTTGTTTTGTAAAGATAGATATGTTTGGATATTCGAGATCTTTTTATGACTTTTTCCTTTTTGGATGATATTTTGGGCGGAATTTATCTAAATGTAAATGAGGTGTGAGCTTTAATATATATAAAGATATTTGACATATTTATAGTACATTTGTCATACTTATATTACACAAAAATTTTATATATATTATATCACTTTAAATATGACAACAAAACATCTTACTAAGTGCAATTAAAATGCGGGTAATATTTACCGAATATCCTCAAATTGGATACAATACCGAAATTAATATTTAGCAAGAACTAAGAAGCTTCCCATTATTATTACAATATGATATGGATGACGTGGGCAATTATAAAAAATAAAAACATTATATGACTTTCGAGAATAGATAGTTTTCTTGTCAATAAAGCAAGTCACGGATCTGGAAGCTGCATACAATCTGAATCACATGATGATCAGATCTTCTTTTGAAAATCGTGGCATATGTTTTTTTTTTTACTTAGACAAAAAACATTTTTTTTTACACTAGTGGTGGAAATTAAGAAGGAAGGGATCGACATCAACATTTTTTATATAAAATTAGAGATAATTCATGTAATGCTGCCACGGTGGTTAAGAGGAGAAAGAAATACCAAAAAATAATTCGAATCGAAGAACTGACTAAATCGAATGAAATTAGTTACCGAAAATTCAAAAATCGAATATTTTGGTCCGAAACCGAATCAATCTGATGTAATTCGGATCGGTCGCATTTTATAAATTTAAACCGATTCCGAACCAAAACCGAACTGATATATTTAAGGGATCTCCCTTTTTTAGTAACAAAGCATAAACCTAATAAGTTATATATCCCGTTCATAAAATTATAAGTCTTTTATACCAGAATGTGTTAAAAAACATTATTACCCTTAAAGTCTGCCACTAAAAGATAAAAAACATAAAAACCAAACAACAATAATCTAAACGGTCCCACAACTCAATATTTCTTTCTCTTGCAAAAAAACTCTCTCGCTGTATCTCTCGTAAAAACGAAAACCCCCATCGTGAAACCCTTTCACCGGCCAGAAGATGTCAAACTCCTACTACGACAGAGAATCTGAAGACGCTAGAAGTTCCTCACACGCTAGTGACACTCCATCTGAAGAGGAATTCGTCAATGAGCCGTCGGTTAGTGTATTTTTATTCACACACGATCGTGCCACGATGGTTGTTCATTCTCTCACGATGGTGATGAAGAAGATGACACCATCGTGTGCACGATGGTCTTTCGTGGGCATGCTGGTTTACACATGACGGTCGTCGATCGTGTGTGCCATCGTGGGTAAGAGATCAAAGGCTTCTGCCTTGCACACGATCGATGCCCGTCGTGTGAGCCATCGTGTTGCACACGATGGTCTTCACACGACGGGCATCAATTGTGTGCATGCCATCGTGTGCAAGCAGTGTCTTTTTTTTCGTTTTCTTAAGTATTCTATCATATTGTTATGATTTGTATGTCTATATTGCAGACTGGTTGCGTATGTAAGAGACCTACATTGCGATTTGTTACACGTCAAGTGAATCTTTACATCCGGGAAACAAGGCTTCTTTCTGTGCTGAGAGAGAGAGAACTCTTGGTGCCTAGACTTCCTTCCCAGCGCCTAGGGATCCGAGTGTGAATCAAGGGTCATCTAATACACAGCCCCCGCAGAGTACCAGCCGAGGGAGGGGTCGGGGCAAGCCAACTAGAGGGGGAGCTTCCAGTGTCGGCTCGGCTCACCCGCGTGTTTATTGTAACACCCCAAATTAGGTGGATATTACAGTGCCGTGGATCCCCGACTGGGACCCACCAGGCGAATGAAAACTGATGAATTAAATAATATAATTGTAGTACCGAACCACATTCTATTACCAAAACTCCGATGAGGAGTTTAAGTACAACACACCAGGACAATACCGAATACTAGTATATTTTATATGAAGATAAAATACACAACACTGAATGAAATGGAGTATCCAAATGAAAATCTGCAGCGGAAAATAAAAGACAACAACGTGAATGACTGAAAAGATCGAGGGCCCCTACTAGTATCACTGGGACTCCTCGCCGTCAACGTTCTATTCCCGTGCTTTTGCCTTGCCATGACCTGAAAACAAAATCCCCAACCGGGGTCAGTTACATAGAACAACAATCCTCAAGGGTTGAAAATACACAATCATGAGTTATCTTTAGTTATGAAATATCCTTAGTTATGAATTAAGCTGAAGAGGAGTATCATAGTACGCCCGTAATGTTCTGTGCAAGTGTACAAGACGAATAACCGGACACACCCGTCCTTGTACCTAATTAGTCTCACGGAGGTAATTGTTACCGTGTGCACAATCCAATGTATCGATCCCAATACATGACCATCGCGTGCTCGACTAAAAATTCCACACATCCGCACCCGACTGTTGCGATATTTGTTGAACGTAAGTGTACGTTATTGTATACAAGTAATAAAGTGATGAGTGAGTATCGTTACCACGCGGACTGAATCACTAACTACCGATTTTTATGTATTCCAGATTTATTTCAACAATCGAATTTTGGGTTTGCAATTAATTACTAAAAGAATTAATAAAAGACTAGACAGTAGAAAATGATCGCTTGAAGAAAGAAAATCAAATGATGAATAAGTCTAGGATTCTGAATCTACCTCGGTTTATCCAAATTTACTCTCGATTATCTGAAGGTAATGATTTTCCCAATTTATTGAAGGCGAAGATTGCTAATATACTCTACCGCCACTCCCGAGGTCAATAGATTTTTCTAAAGGCGAATAACGCACTCTATCCCTAGGTGAATTAATTCGTCAATAGGCAAAAAGCATAAAATCTCCAAAAGGCCACGTAGTTGCTATGAGTATATTCCTATCTCACAGAATAAAACGGTCCTCACCAATAGTTCCTCACCAATTCTCCTCTCCCGATTCGAATTGAATGATTAAAACAATACAACTATTGGCCAGATAATTGAAAGCATTAAACACGATTGGGAAAACTCAACAAAAAGGTAATTAATTAGATAATCTTAAGCAAATCCGTCAAAACGCAGGTTTCATCAAAATCCTAGATTCGGGTTTTAGCCTGACATGCTAATAATGAAAATACAAAATAAATAAATAGAAGCATGAAAATCAAACGCATATGAAGCTCGGATTCCTCCGTTCTTCAGCTTCCGCCCTCTGCTCTTGAAGTCTTCTGCTTCTCTTCCTCTTCTGTCATCTCACCAAGATTCTCTGACTCCAAGGTTTTCCAAGATCCAAAGATGGTTAATTAGGGTCTTAAACCCTTATTTATAGCTTTGCACAGTCTCCAAATCGCGTCCGTGTGAGTAGGTCGAGAACTGGCTTCAAAACGGCCCAAATCCGCGCGGAGCATACAAAAACCGCCTAGTGTGCCGCGGCTCACTTAATCTGTGCCGCGGCACATTGTCTTCAGCTGGACGCCTGGGCGCCATTTAATTCATCTGTGCCGTGGCTCACCTGGACTGTGCCGCGGCACAGGGTACAGTCTACTTTGTGCCCACTGGTCCTCTGCGTGTGCCGCGGCCCTGCTTCCTTGTGCCGCGGCTCACGGCCAAAATTTGCCGTTTTAGCCCGTTTCGCCTCGTTTTAGCTTCCGGACTCCAATTTCCTGACAAACATACAAAATTAAGGCATTAAAAGCTCATTTAAGCAAATTTACTCTCCAAAATAATATAATATAATGATGAATAAGCGTATAAAAATACGCCTAACAAATACCCCCAAATTTAAGCCTTTGCTTGTCCTAAAGCAAAAAGAATTAATTTCAACAAAAGAATGTCGTGAATAATCGTGCAACTCGTAGTGTTCTACCTAATCAATACTATCCTAAAATTCTCTCTGAAAAATACGAGTATCGTAATAGCGAGCTACACTCAGAACACTGATTCTACAAAGTAACCAAGTTCAGTCCTAATTACTCATTCATGAAGAAAATCCAGCTCAATATGAAAGGTTAAAATAAACAAGCTAGTTCGCCCCGTTCCACAGTCTAATGGCAAAATTTTCACGAGTTTCATAAAAATAATCCTCGGACAGTATTCCCTTATATATATGCTCAAGAAATTGATTCGAGTTGACCACTAGGTTCTGATCTCGGGATGTTTCATCGGGATAATCCTAGGGTGGAACTTCCATTCTCATGTATTGGGAAACCGTTTGACGTAAAAGACACTCATGGGGCACATGGATGCTTCTAGTTACTAAGTTCCCCTCTACAGCGGAGAAACAACTCGAATAGCTAATTCCCGCATGTCCGAATCAAGGTCGCTGTTTTACACGAGAGTAAACAACGGGTCACGTGAATACCCCCGGTTACTAGGCTCCCTATCATCGGCACATGTGAAATTTCTAAATCACTAGTCTAATCAGGGTCGTCGTTTTACGCGAGAGTAAACAACGGGTCACGTAAATACCCCTGGTTACTAGACTTCCCATCATAGAACAAATAATATCTCGACTTTTGGGAAAAACTGACCGACTCTAAACTCTATCTAAGTGCCAACATGACTTATGTAACTGGACGACTAGCTAACCGAAAAAATGTAACCAAACGTATCGACGGTGATTTTAAAACAAGTATGTATCCTCTCTTATCCGCCAAGACCTCTACAGAAACGAAGAAAATTTCGGACCTAAATGAAGACTAAGCAGAAACAGAAATCACTGACTACAATCGACTAAAACTCGACCGTTTCTTCAGAGAGAAAAACAGTGTCGTAACATCAGTATTACACAAATAGAAGCACGAAAAATTCACGAATAAACGTAAGATCCAGACAAGCAAGGCTATTGACAAACATAACGCAAAGTAATGAAAAGTGCAACAAAATCAGTACAGCAATGAATGTAGCAACAGAAAGTAAACCCCCCCCCCCAAACTTAGGACGTACATTGACCTCAATGGACAAAATATAATATGCAATAGAATGAGAAGGTCAAGTACTCCTCTCCAGTCCTCTCATGAGCTGGTGCCGGCATCATCCGGTGAGGAGGGTGGTGTGGCTGGCCGAGCGGGTGCAATAAATAGATCGTCTGGATGCATGATATGGGCCGTCCATGCGGCAAGGTGCTCCTGATGGTAGGCATCCCTTGCTGCCAGACGCCTCGCCTCTCGTCGGTTGGCCCGGCGGGCCTGCTCTCGCATCTCAGCTCTGACGGCAGCAATAATGCTCTCTCGCTCCGTCCGCTGCTCCTCTCGCATAGCAGCCAGCATACTCTCCCTCTCTCTCCTCATGTCATCTCTCTCTCTCCTCATATCCTCTCTCATATCCTCTCTCTCTCCTCGTCTCCTCTCTCAGCTCCTCTCTCTCTCCTCAGATCCTCCCTCAGCCCGTCGAACATCGCCTGAAATCTCTCTCAGTCGGGCGTCGGTCCTGCATCTTCCTGCCCCTGTGTCAGCAAAAGAGGCTCGGGGGACCCCTCGTGGGCCTCATCCAGTAGAAATCCTCTCCCCCGAGCGTGCGCCGGCGCTCCTCCCCACTGGTCAAAATGTGAGATGATGCGGTGGTCGATCGGGGCCTGGGGAGCAAGCATCGGCTCGTCGTCCGACCACGTCAGCCCCGACTGCCGGCATAGAGCGCAGATAAGAGAGGGGTGCTTCAACCCCGTCTTGGCCCCTCCCTGAATGCACTGAAATATAGATCGGACCAAAAGAGGGGCCACATCGAACCGCAGCCCGGATGTGATAGCATATATTGTCCGGGCGCGGGAGAGAAAAACAGTGCGGATCTGAGATGTGGGGTCTATACGAGCGCAAATAAAATATAGCCAAGCTCGCCCGAGCCGACTGAGGCGCGAGCTCTTGAAATGGAAAGTGGAAGAACCCAGTGCGCGCTGCTCCCAGTCGGAGTCGGGCTGCGCAATAGTCTTGAGCAAAGCCTCCTTCGTGAGGCTAGTCATAACTCGGTCATAGGCCGTCTCATCTACCACCGGAAGCCCAAACAACCTCCGAATAGCAGCTGTGGAAAAATCAACTGTAACACCTCGGACATCGACCTGAGTCCGAGTGTCTGACTGCTGCAACATCTGGCCTGCCCGAATATGCTTCAATAATGCGCTGGCATAGAACTCCTGCACTATCGATATCACCGCTGGCTCGGGGGGTGCAGCGAATCGGGCCCACCCCATCTCATCTATCATCGTAAGCAATTCCCCGTCTTGGGGGGCTGGAGTAAATCCCCTATCCGGGATAAGAGGTCGCGGCCGAATCTTCTCATTGAAGATTTTGTGGATTTCAGGGTCATAAAACTGGTGCCCCTCAGACTCTGCGCGACTACGAGAGGTTTCCCCTCGAGTGGGGGATGACTGAGTCCTGACCCTCTTGTTCAGCTTATTAGTCCTAGCCATAGTGATTCCTGAAAAAAATTTAAAACACCGAAGGTTACTTACTCAAACAATAACGAGAATAATCATCACTCGGCTAAGGATATCCGGCCGTAAATCAGAAATTTTTACGAGATAGCACTACCGTGAGAGAAAAATGAAATTGAACCATAACGTTTAAACTAGACGTACGGGTTGGGGTTGCTGCAATTCCAGAACGAATGCGTTGCACAAAGATTCAAAATATTTCCTTAACAAAGAAATTTTTTATTTAGACATTTCATCGAACACCAAAAGGGCAAGAGTTTACTTGAAGAACAAACATGGCAATAGCTCGATTAAATCCCCAAGAACAAAAACACGACTCATTCATCATCAAAACTACATACTCAATTCATTCATATTCCAAAATAACCATGGAAATTCGATCAAAACCATCATATTATCCACTAAACCATTATAGAACTTTTGAAGGAAATAAACATATTCAATACTCGAATGCATAACACACTTCAAATTTAAACTCATATAACAATTTGAGATTAGAGATTTGAACATACCTTGCTTGGTTTGTGAAAAATGCAAGAAAAATCGCAAGAAGAAAACGAGAAGAAAACTGTCGGCCGATCGCGCGCAAGGGGAAAGGGAAGGAAGAAAGGAAGCGTACCTGGGGTGGCCGGCCGAATTCGGGTTATAAGGTACCTGTCTATTCGAATTCCGCATGGTGTGCCGCGGCACAGCTCAAGTGAGCCGCGACACCGCGTACAGTCCCTTTTTTTACCTGTTCCTTCGTTTTGTCGTGGGCCGCGGCTCAGGTTTCGTGTGCCGCGGCTCAGTAATGGTGTGCCGCGGCACAGAGTACAGTTTTTTTAGCCCTCCCTTTCGATCTATGTTTGCCGCGGCTCACAATACTTGTGCCGCGGCTCAGTAATGAATTTCTCCCCTGGGATTTTCATGCACAGAATTTTGAGAAGAACACGTCAAAAGCGAGAGGTAGAAGCAAATCAAAGCACAAAATGATGAAAAATAAAAATCAAGAATGCAAGAAAAAATATAGAAATGCAAAAATCTACAACTACGAACTCGGGTTGCCTCCCGAGAAGCGCTAAGTTTATAGTCTTCAGCGAGACCTATTTAAAAAAAATCAGTTCGCTTTTCACAAACTCCATTTGGTTTCCGCCCCGTTCATCGAACTGTTAATATGGTTTTTAAATTTTAACCATCGGTCATTAACGATTCAATTTTCGGTTCGGGCACCCAATGTTGGTTGCGGAAAGGTTTTGACGAGAACAACTTCCCGAAACACCCGTTTTTCTCATGACTAGATGTCCGTTTGATTTCCGGCTTATTTCCTTCTTTCAAAAATGACTTTATGACCCCAGCAGACTTGTCCGAGTGTGGCTGGTCAGATGGCGATGATTTCATGTTCACATGCTCTAGAAATGCGACTCGTCCTACATCTTTCTTAAGAGTTGGCTCATCTGAAACGGAATCTGAATTTTTCGACCGACGATGTTTTCGGTGTTTTTCTTTTTCAACGGCATCTACACTTTCAATTTGTGAGATTTTATCAACACCTCCCGGACATGGAAAAGATTTGAACACTTGGAACGTGACATGCTCCTCTTGAACCCGCAGAGTTAATTCTCCTTTTTCCACGTCAATAAGAGTTCTGCCGGTCGCCAAAAATGGTCGTCCCAAGATAATCGGGATATCTTCATCTTCCTCCATGTCGAGAACAATAAAATCCGCTGGAAAGATAAATTTATCCACTTTTACTAGCACATCCTCAATCACTCCTCTCGGATACTTAATAGATCGATCCGCTAATTGCAAGGAGACCGTCGTCGGTTTTGCTTCTCCAATTCCCAGCTTCTTGAAAATAGACAAAGGCATGAGGTTAATACTAGCACCGAGATCGCACAATGCCTTATTAAAAGAAAGATTCCCCATGGTGCACGGTATGTTGAAACTTCCCGGATCTTTCAATTTTGGTGGGAGCTTCTTTTGAAGAATTGCGTTGCATTCCTCTGTCAAGGCGACTGTCTCAAACTCCTCGAGTTTTCTTTTCTTTGACAATATCTCTTTCATGAATTTAACGTAGCTCGGCATTTGTTCCAACGCGTCGGCAAATGGAATGTTAATATGAAGCTTTTTGAACACGTCAAGGAACTTAGAAAATTTTTTTTCCGCCTTTTTCTGCTGTAGTCTCTGCGGAAACGGGACGGGGGGCACATATGCCTTCGGGTTATCCGGAAACGTTATCGAAGGTCTCCAATCTTGTGATTCCTCCGTTTCTAAATTTTTCTTTTCCTCAATTTCACTCCTCTTTTCACTTCTTTCGGGCTGGTCACACACCTCCTTCCCGCTTCTCAAACTGATCGCATTAAGACTTTCTCTAGGATTTGTCTCGGTCGTGCTTGGCAATGCTCCCTCCGGGCGGGCTGTCAACACATTGGCAATTTGGCCCAGCTGGACTTCCAAGTTGCGAATGGAAGTGGAATGATTCTGCAATGTCGCTTCAGTACGGGTCATTAATTGACTCGTATTCGCTGCCAATTTCACAATTGCTTCCTCGAGAGAAACTTTTGGAGTGGGCGGGGGCTGCTGTTGGTTTTGAGGGAACGGAGGCTGGTTCGAGTCTGTCCGTTTCTCCACGAAAAGTTGGGATGATTACGCCACCCCGGATTATACGTGTTGGAGTACTGATTATTTTGCCGGTTTCCGTTTCCTACAAACTGAGCTTGTTCAATTTGGGGCTGCTCGAACGGATTTCCGACTTGACACTCCGCACTCGGGTGGGATCCGTTACACCAATTGCATGTCTCAATGGTAACGAGGGTAGGAGAATGCGAAAATGCTTGAAGCTGCTGGGCCAAGGCGGCGACTTGAGCTGACAATGTGGATATCGGATCATTACTAGAAACTTCCATAACTCGCTTCGGCGTTAATCTTTCAGATGGCCATTGATATGCATTTGCGGCCATAGCTTCCAACAACGAGTGTGCCTCGGCTATAGTCTTTCCCATCAAAGCCCCACCGGTAGCTGCATCCACGAGAGTGCGTGTAGAGGCACTCAATCCATTGTAGAACGTCTGAATTTGAAGCCAGTCTGGAAGGCCGTGATGAGGGCATCTCCGTAACAAATCTTTATAACGCTCCCATGCCTCGTGAAGCGATTCCATGTCATACTGACCAAAGGTGGTGATCTCGTTTCTCAATCTCGCCGTCTTAGAAGGTGGGAAGAATTTGGCAAGGAAGGCTTGCGCTAACTCTGCCCATATTGTGATCGACCCCGGCGGTAAGGAATTTAGCCAAAATTTCGCTTTATCCCTCAAAGAGAAAGGGAAAAGCCGTAATCGGATAGCATCGTCGGTGACACCATTGTTCTTGAACGTGTTACAAATCTCAAGAAAAGAAGCAATATGAGCGTTGGGGTCGTCATTCGGTAATCCACAAAACTGGCTAGCCTGCACCATCTGAATGATCGCAGGCTTGATCTCGAAGTTGTTCGCCTGGATAGTGGGGCGCCGAATTCTCGAAAAATTAGCATTAATTTGCGGGATAGCATAATCTCGAAGTGCCATTTCCGGTTGAGCTTGCTGCACAATATTATTTCCTCCTTGAATTTCGATATTTTCGGCCATGGTCACCGTCGTCTGTAACTCTCGTTTCTCCTTCTTGTTCCTTCGAAGAGTGCGCTCGAGTTCGGTATCCAAAGGTATTAGGCCTTCGTTACCGAGTTTTCTCATCCACTACGCGAAAGATCCTGAAAGGAAAAACAAATAAATAAATAGAATTAAATACACGAAAATAAGTAAATAAAACGTTCAAAATAAGACTAGAAATACTGAAATCGATATTAGCAAAATTTCAGTTCCCGGCAACGGCGCCAAAAACTTGTTGCGATATTTGTTGAACGCAAGTGTACGTTATCGTATACAAGTAATAAAGTGATGAGTGAGTATCGTTCCCACGAGGACTGAATCACTAACTACCGATTTTTATGTATTCCAGTTTTATTTGAACAATCAAATTTTGGCTTTGCAATTAATTACTAAAAGAATTAATAAAAGACTAGACAGTAGAAAATGATCGCTTGAAGAAAGAAAATCAAATGATGAATAAGTCTAGGATTCTGAATCCACCTCGGTTTATCCAAATTTACTCTCGATTATCTGAAGTTAATGATTTTCCCAATTTATTGAAGGCGAAGATTGCTAATATACTCTACCGCCTCTCCCGAGGTCAATAGATTTTTCTAAAGGCGAATAACGCACTCTATCCCTAGGTGAATTAATTCGTCAATAGGCAAAAAGCATAAAATCTCCAAAAGGCCACGTAGTTCCTATGAGTATATTCCTATCTCACAGAATAAAACGGTCCTCACCAATAGTTCCTCACCAATTCTCCTCTCCCGATTCGAATTGAATGATTAAAACAATACAACTATTAGCCAGATAATTGAAAGCATTAAACACGATTTGGAAAACTCAACAAAAAGGTAATTAATTAGATAATCTTAAGCAAATCCGTCAAAACGCAGGTTTCATCAAAATCCTAGATTCGGGTTTTAGCCTGACATGCTAATAAATGAAAATACAGAATAAACAAATAGAAGCATGAAAATCAAATGCAGATGAAGCTCGGATTCCTCCGTTCTTCAGCTTCCGCCCTCTGCTCTTGAAGTCTTCTGCTTCTCTTCCTCTTCTGCCATCTCACCAAGATTCTCTGACTCCAAGATTTTCCAAGATCCAAAGATGATTAATTAGGGTCTTAAACCCTTATTTATAGCTTTGCACAGTCTCCAAATCGCGTCCGTATGAGTAGGTCGAGAACTGGCTTCAAAACGGCCCGAATCCGCGCGGAGCATACAAAAACCGCCTAGTGTGCCGCGGCTCACTTAATCTGTGCCGCGGCACATTGTCTTCAGCTGGACGCCTGGGCGCCATTTAATTCAAGCGTGCGGCTCACAGGCTGCCGCGGCCACAGGTCTGATCTACTTTGTGCCCGTTGGTCCTCTGCGTGTGCCGCGGCCCTGCTTCCTTGTGCCGCGGCTCACGGCCAAAATTTGCCGTTTTAGCCCGTTTCGCCTCGTTTTAGCTTCCGGACTCCAATCTCCTGACAAACATACAAAATTAAGGCATTAAAAGCTCATTTAAGCAAATTTACTCTCCAAAATAATACAATATAATGATGAATAAGCGTATAAAAATATGCCTAACATCGGCCACGCAATATGAACCCAGAAGGTCATATGAACGAGAATGACCAAAATGAATATCAATGAATAATAATCCGACAAGGTCAAGAATGACTCACCGAGATGAAAATAATAGTTATGTGAATGATAGTTCAATGAAATGATTGGAACCGCCGTTCTTTGTTAATGAAGTGATTATTCGACAATTACAAGTCTCCATACGGTTAATACAATGATGAATGAACAACAACAAAAGGAATGAATATCCTTTTAACCGAGTAAGAATTAACTTACACAACACCGATGAAGAATGTCCTTCCACGAACAAACGTCCTAATGAAATGTCGGTCACTCGAACAACCTTGAATAACACAATTTCGAACAATCCATTCAACATACGAATCAAATACGATGATAGCCAACATCAAAACGTCGATACCACTAAACCAAGTTCATTGGGGCATAATATCAAACACGTTGTGACCAATCTCCGATTGTTAACAACCAAACTTCAATTATACCAATATCAAAACCCCGAGAAATGTTTCAAACCAACAAAACATCTTCAATACGATCAATAATCCAAAATGATATCCAAATTCGTGATTTCAACAACAATTAGTTGAAAACCCCCAAATCCAACTTAATATTCAAAGTGTTCTTGAACAATCCTTCAATAATCCAATGAATACTCATATATATCCATAATCATGCATACATAACTTCATACAACATGATTTTAACGTCTAAAACATCATATCTGAATACAAAATCGAAATCTAAGATGTTGAAGAATATTACCTTTGAATATCCAAGCACTTCGATCCGATGAAAACGTGTTAAAACGACTATCCAAGTTCCCCAACCAAATGAAGATGATGAAAACCGAACAACCTTATGATTGATGATGAAAAATATCTCCCTCAAGCTCTCTCTCTCGGAACAAAGTGAAGAAAAATGGGAAAATGAGCTGAAAGTCCCGATCAAGTCCTTATAAACTGCCAGAAGTTATGGCCGTAACTCGGCCTTCTTACGGCCGTAACATCCCAGGTCAACGGCCTTATGGCCGTAACGAGCCAACTCGTACGGCCGTAACTCGGCTTCGTCCAATCACCTGCCGACAGCCTTACGGCTGTATCCTCACCTGACTTACGGGCGTAACTCGCCCTCGTCTCAAACACCTGCCGACATCCTTACGGTCGTACCCGCACACCTTACGGGCGTAACTCGGATGATACGGCCGTATCCGGCCAAACTTACGGGCGTAAGCCCCCTTCGTCGAAAATGACCAGGCACCCTGCCTGTAACGTACGGCTGTATCCGGCCAAGCCTTACGGCCGTACTTTCCTCATCTTACGGACGTATGCCGAAACCCTTACGGCCATAAGTCCCTCTCAACCGACACATCCTGAAAAACACGAACACTCCTTCCGGCCGTATCCTGCCCATCTTACAGCCGTAACTCGCCTTCTGCCAAAAACGCCTGGACACCCTGCTCGACACGTACGGCCGTAACCGGCCAAGCCTTACGGCCGTACCTGCTCAACTTACGGCCGTATGCCGCAACCTTACGGCCGTAAGTCCCGTTCATCCAAAATGGCCTGAAATCAATGAATGCCTGTTACGGCCGTATCCGACCATCTTACGGCCGTAACTCGTTGATGGACAAGGTGAAAATCCGATAACTCCGATTCCTCGCTACGATTGAAGAATGATCCGACAAACCATACGTATGTGAAAGTGAACAAGTCCAACACATGACAAAGATGATACTTCCAGTACAAGACTACCAATCACGATGAAAATGATAACACTCCTGTATCGATCTATAAACGGAGAGGAAATGACGATCGGTAACTGATATACGATTACAACATGCCAACAGTGGACGCAAATGAATGAATCATGAATGGTGAGTGATTAATACTGAGTGAAAATTACTGAGTGATAATTACTGACTGATTAATACTGAATGAAATGAAAGAATTACAACCGGGTATTACATACTCCCCCCTTAAAAAGAGTTTGGTCCTCGAAACTAAGGGTCAAACAACTCGGGATAAGTCTCCCGCATACTCTCCTCGGTTTCCCAAGTAGCCTCTTCGACTCCATGTCTATACCACTGAATCTTGACCAAAGGAATCGTCTTGTTCCTCAACTGTTTGATTCGCCGCTCTAAAACTCGTATAGGACGCTCCTCATACGAATGATCATCCGCGATCTCGATTTCGTCAAACTGAAGTATGTGACTCGGGTCGGCAACATACTTCTGCAACTAAGAGACATGAAACACAATATGAATTCGGCTCAACGCCGAAGGTAAAGCCAATCGATAAGCTAACTCGCCTACTCGATCCAAAATCTCAAACGGTCCAATGAATCTCGGACTCAACTTTCCCCGCTTCCCGAAACGGAAGATACCTCGACTCAGTGATACTTTGACCAAAACGTGGTCACCCGTCTCGAACTCTAGTGGTCGACGACGATTATCTGCATATGATTTATGTCGACTCTCGGCGGTCAAAAGACGACTCCTGATCAAAGCTACCTTCTCACGGCCGCCTACAAGCATATCGGGCTCGGTGCCGATTGACTCTGATGGGTCGTCCCAACACAAAGGAGATCGACAATGACGACCGTACAAGGCCTCGTAAGGTGCCATCTCAATCGAAGCATGCCAACTATTATTGTATGTGAACTCAATCAATGGTAGTTGGGCTTCCCAATCATCTTTCCAATCGAGGACGCATGCCCTCAACATGTCCTCCAATGTCTGAATAGTCCTCTCTGATTGTCCGTCGGACTGAGGATGAAAAACAGTACTGAGATTAAGCTGAGTTCCCATAGAACGATGAACTGATTTCCAAAATGTGACACCAATCGTCCGTCACGATCGGAAACAATACTCTTAGGAGTACCATGCAATCTCACTATCTCTTTGATGAACAACTCAGCCAGTCTCTCTGGACCCCACGTATCCTTAATCTCAAGGAAATGAGTTGACTTAGTTAAACGGTCCACAATTACCCAGATTGTATTCATGCCACGACGACTCGTCGGCAAACTCGTGATGAAGTCCAACGAAATATCTTCCCACTTCCACTCTGGAATAGGGAGCGGTTTCATCATACCTGCCGATCGCTGATGTTCTATCTTCACTTGCTGACAGGTCAAACATCTCGAAACAAAATCTGCGACTTCTCGTTTCATATTACTCCACCAGTAATTTTATTTCAAGTCCTTGAATATCTTGCTGGACCCCGGATGAAAGGAAAAAGGGGGTAGCATGAGCTTCTCTCAAAATCAAGTTTTTCAACTCGTCATTCACCGGTACGCATAAACGATTCTTGAATCGCAAAAGTCTATCCTTGTGGACCACAAATCCAAGGGCTTTCCCCTGAACCACATCCTCTTGGATGCGTAACAATGATGGGTCTAAACCCTGATTTACTCTGATTGTTTCCTCAAGTGGCGATGAAATCTCTAACATGCAAAGTTGCCCTTGCACTCGTTGAAGCCAGACCTCGATTTCGGGTCTAAGGAATTCCTGCTGAAGCTTCTTCTGAACTGTTAAACAAGCAAGCATTTGCTCCTGAACGGACTTACGACTCAAGGCATCAGCAACCACGTTTGCCTTACCCGGGTGGTACAGGATATCGATATCATAATCTTTGATTAGTTCCAACCACCGCCTCTGTCGCTTATTTAACTCCTTCTGGGTAACTATATACTTCAAACTCTTATGATCGGTGAATATCTGACAGGTGACGCCATAAAGGTAATGATACCAAATTTTCAACGCGAAAACCACGGCTGCTAATTCCAGGTCGTGGGTCGGATAATTAAACTCGTAAAGTCTTAATTGCCGTGAAGCATAGGCAATAACCTTCCCGTTCTGTTCTAGTACACATCCGAGACCCTGTCCGGACGCATCACTATAAACCACAAATCCTTCCATCCCTTGCGGTAAAGAAAGGACAGGTGCTGACATTAACCGGCTCTTGAGTTCCTCAAAATCAGCTGACACGCGCCGGACCATGTGCATTTCTTATCCTTTCACAAAAGGTTCGTCATTGATTGAGAGATTTTAGAAAATCCCTCCACAAACCGCCGATAATAACCGGCTAATCCGAGAAAGCTTCGGATTTCCTTAACATTCTTTGGAGGTAACCAATCTTCGATAGCCTCTGTCTTCTGAGGATAAACACGCACTCCATCTGATGAAATTACATGCCCGAGAAACGTCACTTCAGACATCCAGAACTCACATTTGGAAAACTTTCCATAAAGTTGTTCTCGTCTCAACTCGTCGAGAACCTGGTGAAGGTGAACCTCGTGCTCCTCTCGGTCATGAGAATAAATCAAAATTTCATCGATGAAGACAATAACAAACTGATCCAAAAAGTCGATGAAAACACGATTCATTATCTCCATGAATACCACAGGTGCATTAGTTAACCCGAACGGCATTACCACGAACTCATAATGACCATAGCGTGTACGAAACGCTGTCCTTGCGATATCCGACTCTCGAATTCACAACTGATGATATCCAGATCTTAGGTCGATCTTGGGAAATATTGAAGCTCCCTGAAGTTGATCTAAGAGATCATCAATACGGGGTAGATGATACTTATTCTTGATCGTCACCCTGTTCAACTCCCGATAATCAATACACAAGCGAAATGAACCATCCTTCTTCTTGACAAACAATACTGGTGCTCCCCACGGGGACGCACTCGGTCGGATATAACCTTTCTCGAACAATTCCTCAAGTTGATTCTTCAACTCATGCATTTCGGTCGGGGCCATCCGGTACGGTGCCTTCGATATTGGAGACGTACCAGGCTCCAACTCAGTCGTGAATTCCACATCTCTCTGTGGAGGTAAACCAGGTAGCTCGTCTGTGAGTACATCGTCAATCGATAACAATGATACCACAAATGATTGAACACCTCGATTGCCATAGAACGGTCAATCGATGACAATGATACAGTGAATGATTGAACACCTCGATTGCCTTAGAACGGCCAATCGATGAAAATGATACAATGAATGATTGAACACTTCGACTGAGAAATTTCACTGCTTCCATCATATTAATAATTCTTCTGAAACAACGGGGATTACCTCCCTGAAATACACACTCGGCTCCAATGACTGAAATGATAGTGACCAAGCGCTTACGAACGCTGAGGATGGTATCATGACGGTCCATCCAACTAATACCCAATTTCACATCGTCCTTAGATTAATCCAGCACGATGAGGTCCGCCAACCAATTGCGGTCATTAAGCTTAATTCGGTATGATTTCCGAAAATTCTTCTACTGTCAGGTAGACCAATGATATAAGGTCCACAATCAATAGGACCATCCAAATTAAGTCTACTCAAACATGATTCGGAAATGAATGAATGCGATGCACCAGTATCAAAAAGGGTACACACAGGTTGAGATAAAATTGCGAGTATACCTGAGGTCATTCGGGCCATCGGATCGTCGGTCCCCTTCCTCGCCTGAATTCGGGACTTGCCGGCCCCCGAACCGGACGCTACCGTCTGATAAATATGAGCTTCGCCTTTAGTCGCTTCCATCATCTTAAACGATGCTGACAGAGCATCCTGATTCTGAATCGCTGATTGCTTCGGGGCCTGAGATGCCGCCGGAGTCGGCTTGGAGTCCCTTCGGCAATAACGGGCCTTATGCCCAACAATCCCACAATTATGGCACATGATAGACGGTTTCAGACACTTAGTGTTGTAATGACCCGGCGCTCCACAGTTGAAACAGATGATGGCCGAACTGGCCGCTCGGGACTGAGATCCCGCAGGATTAGACGCCGTGGGAGGTCGCTCAGAAACATTAGGACCCGCACGAGGCTTCTTGCAGGCTGACCGATCGCCTTCGGACCGATTATGCTTCGTTGATTTCTTGCTGACAGATGAAGGTCGTTGCTCAGCAATTTCCATAGCAGCAGGCTCATACGAGAGGGTTCTCTCGATTAATTCGGCCAGAGTGGCGCAATGATGATTGAGCAATTGCATATGGGTAATCATGACTTGCATAAAAATGAGTGGATCAACCCGAACATCTTCTGATCGAGCCGAGTCCTGGGTATGATTCCCCGAAAGCGAGCGATTATTTCCCGGGTTTTGGCCCGCACCGCGGCCTCTCCCCGTGCATCCCCTGACAGCTCTCTCCATATTGAAGTAGGAAGGTCGCATGATAATCATAGATATCGTATGAGTACCGCATTATGATTTACGTCATGAATGATGAAAATGAGCATACGCGCTCTAACACAGTGATTACATGAATGATTAACTGAGGTGACATGATTATCTGATGAAATTCTTGAAATGATTATCTTGAACAAATTAACAAGATTAATGATATGATCTTCCAGATCAACAACTGAGTAATGAAATGAATTGAGTGATTAATGAGTTAACATGATCGTCCTGATCAAATGAAAATGATGTTTGAGGATTGTTAACTGATGAATTATGAATGAATGATTATTGCCAGAAATTATACCATGGCGTTAGAAGTCTTACAGTTCCTTCGGTCTGATTGGCTCGGCATTTGCACAGGTCACATGTGACGCGAAAGTCCAATGATACTAGTCTGATGACGATGATTTCAAATGAGACATGACTCGGAAGGTAGTATTCAAAACCACGCTCCGATACCAACTCTGTAACATCCCAAATTAGGCGGATATTACAGTGTCGTGGATCCCCGACTGGGACCCACCAGGCGAATGAAAACTGATGAATTAAATAATATAATTGTAGTAGCGAACCACATTATATTACCAAATACTCCGATGAGGAGTTTAAGTACTACACACCAGGACAATACCGAATACTAGTATATTTTATATGAAGATAAAATACATAACACTGAATGAATCGGAGTATCCAAATGAAAATCTACAGCGGAAAATAAATGACAACAACGTGAATGACTGAAAAGATCGGGGGCCCCTACTAGTATCACTGGGACTCCTCGCCGTCAACGTTCTATTCCCGTGCTTTTGCCTTGCCATGACCTGAAAACAAAATCCCCAACCGGGGTCAGTTACACAGAACAACAATCCTCAAGGGTTGAAAATACACAATCATGCGTTATCTTTAGTTATGAAATATCCTTAATTATGAATTAAGCTGAAGAGGAGTATCATAGTACGCCCGTAATGTTCTGTGCAAGTGTACAAGACGAATGACCGGACACACCCGTCCTTGTACCTAATTAGTCTCACGGAGGTAATCGTTACCGTGTGCACAGTCCAATGTATCGATCCCAATACATGACCATCGCGTGCTCGACTAAAAATTCCACACATCCGCACCCGGCCACGCAATATGAACCCAGAAGGTCATATGAACGAGAATGACCAAAATAAATATCAATGAATAATAATCCGACAAGGTCAAGAATGACTCACCGAGACGAAAATAATAGTGAAGTGAATGATAGTTCAATGAAATGATTGGAACCGCCGTTCCTTATTAATAAAGTGACTATTCGACAATTACAAGTCTCCATACGGTTAATACAATGATGAATGAGTTATGATTATGAATGAACAACAACAAAAGGAATGAATATCCTTTTAACCGAGTAGGAATTAACTTACACAACACCGATGAAGAATGTCCTTCCACGAACAAACGTCTTAATGAAATGTCGGTCGCTCGAACAACCTTGAATAAAACAATTTTGAACAATCCATTCAACATACGAATCAAATACGATGATAGCCAACATCAAAACGTCGATACGACTAAACCAAGTTCATTGGGGCATAATATCAAACACGTTGTGACCAATCTCCAATTGTTAACAACCAAACTTCAATTATACCAAGATCAAAACCCCAATAAGTGTTTCAAACCAACAAAACATCTTCAATACGATCAATAATCCAAAATGAATATCCAAATTTGTGATTTCAACAACAATTAATCGAAAACCCCAAATCTAACTTAATATTCAAAGTGTTCTTGAACAATCCTTCAATAATCCAATGAATAATCATATATATCCATAATCATGCATACATAACTTCATACAACATGATTTTAACGTCTAAAACATCATATCTGAATACAAAATCGAAATCTAAGATGTTGAAGAATATTACCTTTGAATATCCAAGCACTTCGATCCGATGAAAACGTGTTAAAACGACTATCCAAGTTCCCCAACCAAATGAAGATGATGAAAATCGAACAACCTTATGATTGATGATGAAAAATATCTCCCTCAAGCTCTCTCTCTCGGAACAAAGTGAAGAAAAATGGGAAAATGAGCTGAAAGTCCCGATCAAGTCCTTATAAACTGCCAGAAGTTACGGCCGTAACTCGGCCTTCTTACGGTCGTAACATCCCAGGTCAACGGCATTGCGGCCGTAACCAGCCAACTCGTACGGTCGTAACTCGGCTTCATCCAATCACCTGCCGACAGCCTTACAGCCGTATCCTTACCTGACTTACGGGCGTAACTCGCCCTCATCTCAAACACCTGCCGACATCCTTACGGCCGTACCCGCACACCTTACGGGCGTAACTCGGATGATACGGCCGTATCCGACCAAACTTACGGGCGTAAGCCCCCATCGTCGAAAATGACCAGGCACCCTGCCTGTAACGTACGGCCGTATCCGGCCAAGCCTTACGGCCGTACTTTCCTCGTCTTAAGGCCGTATGCCCCAACCCTTACGGCTGTAAGTCCCTCTCGTCCGACACATCCTAAAAAACACGAACACTCCTTATGGCCGTATCCTGCCCATCTTACGGCCGTAACTCGCCTCCGGCCAAAAACTCCTGGACACTCTGCTCGACACGTACGGCCGTAACCGGCCAAGCCTTACGACCGAACCTGCTCAACTTACGGCCGTATGCCGCAACCTTACGGCCGTAAGTCCCGTTCGTCCAAAATGGCCTGAAATCAACGAATGCCTGTTACGGCCGTATCCGACCATCTTACGCCCGTAACTCGTTGATGGACAAGGTGAAAATCCGATAACTCCGATTCCTCGCTACGATTGAGGAATGATCCGACATACCATACGTATGTGAAAGTGAACAAGTCCAACACATGCCAAAGATGATACTTCCAGTACAAGACTACCAATCACGATGAAAATGATAACACTCCCGTCTCGATCTATAAACGGAGATGAAATGACGATCGGTAACTGATATACAATTACAACATGCCAACAGTTGACGCAAATGAATGAATCATAAATGGTGAGTGATTAATACTGAGTGAAAATTACTGAGTGATAATTACTGACTGATTAATACTGAATGAAAATGAATGAATTACAACCGGGTATTACATTTATGAGATGAGGAGGGCCGATGATCCAGCGGCTACTGTGGCGACAGGTACCATTCATATTCATTCTCATCCTGTCGGTGTGCTTTTCGAATCTAGTGCTATGCATTCGTTCATCTCTCTGGAATGTGTGCGTCGTTTGGGTCTTGACTGTTTGTCACCTTGTGAGCCTTTCATCGTTAAACTTCCTAGCGGTGATAGGATCGTTGGTGATCGAGAGATCCGAGATTGCTCTGTGATTATTTGTGAGAGGGATTAGCTCTCTAATCTTATTATTGTGGGTACTGAGGGTGTGGAATTGATTCTCGGGGATAATTGGCTCAAGTGGCATGGTGCGATCATAAACTACCGCATGAGAATCATCACCATGTTAGCCGATGATGGCACCGAACACTCTTTTGCAGGGCGAAAGAGGGGAAACCAGAAGTTCGTGATTAACGCCTTGAAGGGGATGAGACTCCTGTGGAAGGGGTGTACTGGTTATTGGTGTTACGTCTTGAAGGCGGAGGAGAGTGGGGTCAAATTTTCATCGATTCCAGTCGTCAGTGAGTTACGTGATGTCTTTCCTGACGAGTTACCGGGGCTACCACCAGACCATGAGGTTGAGGTAGCTATCGAGTTAGAGTCGGGTACGGCTCCTATTTCGAAGGTGCCGTATTGCATGGCACCTTCAGAGATGGCTGAGTTGAAGAACCAGTTGAGTGAGATTCTTGAGTCAGGGTATATTCAACCGAGCACTTCGCCGTGGGGCACACCGGCGAGCTAAACAAGGTGACCATCAAGAACAAGTATCCCTTACCAAGGATTGATGACTTGTTTGATCAGTTGCAGGGAGCTGCGGTATTCTCGAAGATCGACTTGAGATCGGGGTAGTAGCAGCTTCGGGTAAAGGAGTCCGATGTTCTGAAAACAGCTTTTCGGATGAGATGCGGACATTATGAGTTTGTGGTTATGCCCTTCGGGTTAACTAAAATGCCGGCAGTGTTCATGCAGTTGATGAATAGAGTTTTCATAGAGTATTTGGATAACTGTGTCGTCGTCTTCATTGAATATATCCTTATCTACTCGAAGAACGAGGAGTAGCATGCGCATCATCTGCGTGTGGTGTTAGACATTTTGAGGACCGAGCGACTCTATGCGAAGTTCTCGAAATGTGAGTTCTGGATGAAAGAGGTGATGTTTATGGGTCACGTGATTTCAGCCGAAGGGGTCCGTGTGGATCCACAGAAGATTGAGGCAGTGCTAGGTTGGGCGCCATATAAGAATGTGAAGGAGGTCCATAGTTTCTTGGGTTTGGGTGGCTACTATCGTAGGTTCGTCGAGGGGTTCTCGAAACTAGCTCGGCCACTTACGCAGTTGCTTTAGAAATCTGAGAAGTTCGTCTGTAATTACGAAAGATAGTCGAGTTTTGAGGAGCTGAAGAGGTGTTTGACTTCAGCCCCGATTCTGGCGTTGCCGTGTGGCAACGAGAGTTTTACCGTTTACAGTGATGCTTTGGGCCAGGGTCTTGGGTGCGTGTTGATGCAGCACGACAAGACTATTGCGTATGCGTCGAGACATTTGAGGCCGTATGAGCTCAACTACCCTACTCACGATTTGGAGTTAGCGGCAGTTGTTTTCGCGCTCAAAATTTGGCGTCACTATCTTTTTGGCTCTGTATGTCAGATTTTTACCGATCATAAAAGTCTGAAGTACATATTTACTCATCGGTTGTTGAATATGAGGCAGAGGAGGTGGTTGGAGTTGATTAAGGATTATGACCTCAAGATCCTTTATCATCCAGGCAAGGCGAACGTCGTGGCATATGCCTGGAGGCGGAAACCAGTTGCATTGCGGACACTTGAGATACTTACGTCTCGATCTGAGCTTCAGCGGGATTTTGGAGATATGAGAGATAATTGAGTTATTTCTAAGTCATGATTATCTTATACTTGTTGTACTTATCATTATCTTAATTTGCAATTATAATTTAATAATATTATGCTTTAGTCATATTTAATTCCGTTGAAAATTATATATATATATATATTGATTCTTTCGTATTGTTAAACATGATAATCTTCTGAAATGAAGAATGATTTTATTTTTATTTTTATTGTTGATTTAATCAATTATTTAGATGTAAAAATTTTGTTAATTCTAACCAAATGATCTAATATTAAATAATGATATGATCATACATTTTGAGAGATCTTGTTTGTTTTGTAAAGATAGATATGTTTGGATATTCGAGATCTTTTTATTACTTTTTTGTTTTTGGATGATATTTTGGGCGGAATTTATCTAAATGTAAATGAGGTGTTAGCTTTAATATATATAAAGATATTTGACATATTTATAGTACATTTGTCATACTTATATTACACAAAAAATTTATATATATTATATCACTTTAAATATGACAACAAAACATCTTACTAAGTGCAATTAAAATGCGGGTAATATTTACCGAATATCCTCAAATTGGATACAATACCGAAATTAATATTTAGCAAGAACTAAGAAGCTTCCCATTATTAATACAATATGATATGGATGACGTGGGCAATTATAAAAAATAAAAACATTATATGACTTTCGAGAATAGATAGTTTTCTTGTCAATAAAGCAAGTCACGGACTTGGAAGCTGCATGCAATCTGAATCACATGATGATCAGATCTTCTTTTGAAAATCGTGGCATATGTTTGTTTTTTTTTTACTTAGACCAAAAAAAAACTTTTTTTTACATTAGTGGTGGAAATTAAGAAGGAAGGGTTCGACATCAACATTTTTTATATAAAATTAGAGATAATTCGTGTAATACTGGCACGGTGGTTATGAGGGGAAAGAAATACCAAAAAATAATTCGAATCGAAGAACTGACTAAATCGAATGAAATTAGTTACCGAAAATTTAAAAATCGAATATTTTGGTCCGAAACCGAATCAATCTGATGTAATTCGGTTCGGTCTTGCATTTTATAAATTTAAACCGATTCCGAACCGAAACCGAACTGATATATTTAAGGGATCTCCCTTTTTTAGTAACAAAGCATAAAACTAATAAGTTATATATCCCGCTCATAAAATTATAAGATTTTTATACCAAAATGTGTTAAAAGACATTATTACCCTTAAAGTGTACCACTAAAAGATAAAAAACATAAAAAATAGAAAATTATTAAAAGCAAACAACAATAATCTAAACGGTCCCACAACTCAATATTTCTTTCTCTTGCAAAAAAACTCTCTCGCTGTATCTCTCGTAAAAATAAAAACCCCCGTCGTGAAACCCTTTCGCCGGCCAGAAGATGTCGAACTTCTACTACGACAGAGAATCTGAAGATGCTAGAAGTTCCTCACACGCTAGTGACACTCCATCTGAAGAGGAATTCGTCAATGAGCCGCCGGTTAGTGTATTTTTATTCACACACGATCGTGCCACGACGGTTGTTCATCATCACACGATGGTGCTAAAGAAGATGACACCATCGTGTGCACGATGGTCTTTCGTGGGCACGATGGTTTACACAAGACGGTCGTCGATCGTGTGTGCCGTCGTGGGCAAGAGATCAAAGGCTTCTGCCTTGCACACGATCGATGCCCGTCGTGTGAGCCATCGTGTTGCACACGATGGTCTTCACACGACGGGCATCAATCGTTTGCATGCCATTGTGTGCAAGCAGTGTCTTTTTTTTTCGTTCTCTTAAGCACTCTATCATATTCTTATGATTTGTATGTCTATATTGCAGACTGATTGCGTATGGAAGAGACCTACATTGCAATTTGTTACACGTCAAGTGAATCTTTACATACGGCGGCGGCATTTTAAGAGATCATTGAGACACTAAGAAGTATGGGCCGTAATTCCGCAGTTGGTGATCGAGCTATCGAGAGCTTGACCGAAGGGGTCCTGGGGCGTTTGATTAAAGTTAAGAGAAATGGGAGTACAAATACTGCCCTACATCACTTGATTGCCCAGTTGGAGGGTGATCAAATCACCCAGGATGAGTCGTGGTTCCAGGTTTGCGGGAGGACCATTCGTTTTACGGCCCATGATTTTGCCATGATCACTGGAATGCATTTTGGAAACTCTACCTTCCATCCATAGGACGACCATCTCCTTCGGTCTGACGGTATTTTTCACAGAATACTCCATGGCAAAAATATTAAAGTTAGTGTTCTGCGGAAGAGGTTCAATGCTTGAGATTTTGGTAGAGACATAAGAGATTAAGTGAAGGTTGCCAATTTGCTTATATACTACTACTTTATCCTATACCGTGACGACATGACGGTCAAGACATGGGCATTGGCATTATTTGAGGATTTCGAGCAGTGTGATATGTTTCCTTGGGGTTCTTATGCCTTTGGGGTTTTATCTTACTACATAGGCATCGTTGCCATGAAGGAGGGACAGGAACATAAGGACTATCACTTCTATGGTCCTGTTTGGGCTTTACAGATATGGTCGTATGAGATGATTCCTTCATTAGGAGAATTGTGTGGAATTCGAGATAAATCTGTCCAAGTCCCCCGGTGTTTGATGTGGACTACGAGGAAGATGTTCTGTGATTTCACTCATTTCTTCGACGATAAGGTACATAAATTTATAAACGTATTTTCTCCTGACTTCACTCATCTCTTCAACGTTATGTGATTGCCCATCTAATGGTATGCTTTAATGACTACTTTTGCAGCACAAAGTACTTCCCTCTTTACCGCATCTGGAGGAAGATGTGGCTGAGTACTACTACCTGAGTTTTGAGAATGCCTCGCCATATGACGTTAAGTTCATAAAGCCTATAAGAATAGCTGTGAAGAACGAGGAGGATGAGCCTTTGTGCCGATGCCGAGAAAGAAAAATATGGATAGGTTGAAGAAGGCTGCTGGGAAATTGATTAAATATGAGTCGGCACATAAAGTGTCGAAGCGATGCCGGCAGAGTATCCCACCAGTAGATGGTGCAGAGACATCGGACTGGGAGAGGCAGCCAGAGAGGGTGTGTTGTGTCCATGGACTTCCTTGTGCGGACCACACCCAGGACGCGAGCAGGGATGAGTACTTCGATAGCCGTTTGAAGGCGATCTTATATGACGAGTCTGAGACGGGATTTATTGCTCGAGTTTCTCGAAAGCTGCTTTCTGGGATCGTGGATTTCTTCGGACATACGCATAGACGTTCTAGGAGCCCGGTGCACTACTCAGCTAGGACCATAATAGGTTTCCCGATAGGCCTTGTCATTCTGCATCTGTTAGCAGCGCCCAGCGGAGGATTCCTGACCCTCCACGTCACTCAGTCTCTGGTGCAGCCCACATTCACCATTCTCAGCGTCAGCCTAGTCATTATTCTCAGTGTCAGCCTAATCACCATTCTCAGCGTCAGCCTAGTCACCATTCTGAGGTCCAGCACAGTCACCATTCTAAGATCCAGCACAGTCACCAATCTGAGATTCATCATTCTTTTGAGCGGACTGAGCAGCCCCTTGAGCTGACTCTGCGGTTTCTAGATTATTACCATCAGTATCAGCCATTTGACACGCCGTTTCAGCAGTATGGGACGATGTTCGATTGGTTTCCGGACGAGCATCATTCTAGTCCGATGTTTCAATGTGAAGGTAGTAGTCCTTAGCAGCATCCTCCATTTCAAATCGAGCAGCTAGTTTTTGAGATCGAGCAACCAGTTGTATAGCTCTCTGATTGTTATAGTTGTGAGAGTGATGCTGAGGGTGATGAAGTTGGTGGGAGTGCTGGGACGCAGCAGTTGGGTGAGCGTAGTCTTCCACCGCGAGTGAGTCGACCATATGCTGCTCTTTGGGAGCCTTTTGTGGTGGCGCCTCCAAGAGATAGCGAGGCTCTAAAAAAGTTGTACCTACATTTTAGGAAGGAGCAGCCACATGATGCTATTGTCCGGTGTTTGGAGACTGGTCATGCTCTCACTCAGGCGTTATTTGACCGGATAGAGTTTAGCCGTGAAGACTTTGATGCCGAGGTGATAGATTGTTATGTTCTTGCAACTCGAGCGAGGCTTCAGAGGGGAGTTCGTAGTGTTGGTGTCGGTAGAGTTGGCACTATACTTGCCGGCTCCCAATTTTACGTAAGTTCTATAACTTACTCGCTTGTATATCATTAGTGTGATGTGGATTTTTTTTATTTTGTGGTTTGGTTTTTTGTATTTAGTTATGGCCAACGAGTTTGCAAGACTCTATTCGGATGATCCACTTGGTATCAAGGTGATAGAGAAGCCAGTTTACAGGGATTGGGAAATTCCTAAATGTATTGAGGACTACATGACAGGTCTTGATACACCAAATGCGGTTCCATGGTCAAACTGCGACGAATTAAATTTGAAATTTATATTTATAAATAATTCGCTATGTTTGATGTGATGATCTTATATGATTACGTATTTTGTTCAACAGATCATTTCCATTTGTTGCCTCGACTAGAGCCACTGGGTGACTATCAAGATTAACATCATAACATGGACCGTGTAGTTGTACGATTCCTTGTCACACCAACACCAAGATGGTCAATACCGATTCAACCAACTGCGACCAATTACTCGTCTGATGCCTCGTCTGCTAGCTCAATCTGGGTACTGGCTGAAAAACCAATCGAAGAAGAAGTATGACACAGAGTTTAGTTTCAAAATAATGCCATGAGAACTACAGTTCATACAAAACGATAATCACAGTTGTGGCCCCTTCACGTGCATGTACTTGGATCGACTTATCTATGCAAACCCAGCAAGAAGGCACCAAATCAAGAAATTTAATGAGAAATATATTAAGAAATATCGATATGGTTTAGCTGCTAAAGTATTTATGTTGTCGTTAGACATGTAAAAATAGTTTTTGGTGTGTTGTGTTGTGGCAAGATTAATGTGTCGTGTTGTTAAATCTTTATGTTGTCGTTAGACAGTTTCGTAAGATTAATGTGTTGTCTTGTTAAATCACACGTAAAATAGTTTATGGTGCAGTTGGTAAACCCAGGCCAGCTCTGTGTTGCACACGGTCGTGTGCAATCTGCCCACGGTCATGGGTTGCTGCTGTCGTGTGCCCACGATAGCTGCCATGACCGTGTGCACACGACCGTAGGTTTCTGCTGTCGTGTGCCCACGATGTCTGCCAAACTGACAGCACCAACCTGTCGCTACAGCAGTAATGAACAGCAATACGCCCGCCAACAGTACCCAGCCGAATGGGAACGAACAACAATAAATGACTCCAAACAGCAACTTGTGGTCGGACGCAACGGAAACAGGGAGCAAGCTCGGACAACGAACAACAACTTTTGCGAACAGGGGAACACGAATAATTTGAGAAACAACATGTAAATTGACGAGTAATTTGAGAAATTAGTGAAAATTGTGGCTGTTCTTGTGCACACGACCGTGTGTCCCATCGTGGGCACGACCGTGTGCACCATCGTGTGCACATGAACTTTTGGTATTTTTGCTAATTTGTTTTATTGTGTTATCTATAAGGATGTTTTGTGATTCTAAAATTGCTTGTTCAAACATTAATTACTATATAACTTCTTATACAAACTCGTATTTGTCATTTTGTGTAATTCATTAGTATATGAGATATTTCATACAGATGAACATCCTTAAGAACTAATACATTGAGAACATATAGACTACACATAATATGCAATATATTATGTTAATTCAATCAATAACTTTTTAAATAAGTGTATCGTTAATAAATACTTGTTAATATATAAGTAACAACACGTAAATTGACGAGTAATTTGAGAAATTAGTGAAAATTGTGGATGTTCTTGTGCACACGACCGTGTGCCCCATCATGGGCACAACCGTGTGCACCATCGTGTGCACATGAACTTTTGGTATTTTTGCCAATTTGATTTATTGTGTTATCTAGAAGGATGTTTTGTGATTCTAAAATTGCCTGTTCAAACATTAATTACTATATAACTTCTTGTACAAACTCGTATTTGTCATTTCGTGTAATTCATTAGTATATGAGATATTTCATACAGATGAACTTATCCTTACGAACTAATACAATGAGAACATATAGACGAGACATGATATGCAATATATTATGTTAATTCAATCAATAACTTTTTAAATAAGTATATCGTTAACAAATACTTGTTAATATATAAGTAACAACACGTAAATTGACGACTAATTTAAGAAATTAGTGAAAATTGTGGATGTTTTTGTGCACACGACCGTGTGTCCCATCGTGGGCATGACCGTATGCACCATTGTATGCACACGTGGATACAGTGCCAATTTGACACCGTAGACAGCGTGACACCTGGTTGCCAACATGGCACACAATCGGAGCACAGGATCATGCCCGTCGTGTGCCCCATCGTGTGCACTACAAAGAGCAGCATCGAATTATTTATTATAAAATTCCATAGTGGGTCCCCCCCTTTTTCAATATAAGCCCATCTTCCTGGACCGAGAGTGAAATACCTAAATCGTAGTCCCCCTTTTCACTATAAACCCTAATCAATTAAAACCAGTTAAAATCCATTAAAATCAAATACGCGAAATGAGCGGCCAATTATGAGAAAACGATTTAGGAGGAATCGAAGCACCTCCAGCAAAAAAAAGAAGAAGGATACCTCCTCCCAACCCACCATACAGAACTAGGCCGAGAGGAAGATACTCAATGCTCAGAGTAAGTTTTTTTGATTTTGTTGTATGTGTAGTGTGTACTGTGAATTAATGTGTTTCATGAAACATGGCCTATTTAAAAACACTACGAGCACTCCAATCATACTAGATGGTGATGATGATGATGATGATGATGATGAATTAGAGATTTCTGAGCAGACAAGTAAAGAAGTTATTTTACAAGAAGAAGTTCATGGAGATGATGATACAAGACTAAAGAAACAGCAGCAGATGGGGGAAAAGGGATCCAAGTGATTGTGGTTTTAAAGTTATTCTTAGATATTTTGGTGTGATGGTGATGAACTTTTGTTATGTAAAGTTATACGCTTTTGGTGTAAACTCTTGCTCTTTAAAGTGAGCTACTTTGTTATGGTTAATGTTTGCCTCCATAATCACCTTTATTTGCTTTACATTAGTGAACACTTAAATTTTAATTCAAAGATAAAGAAAATAGACACAAAAACTAATAATCAGAATAATGAATCAATACATGGTCCATCGAGGATCAAAATATCATCACATGATTGTTGCTAGTAAGTCACAAAATATAAAAATACATAAGCAATTTAAGTTTCATGGTATAGACATCCCCTTATATCATGGTCATCATTACGACAAATGCTACAGCTCTTCTTCTGTCGGCGCCTTTGCCTCGTTTGTTCATCCATTCCTTGAGTTTCTTCTGGAGGGATATTCAAATCCACACCACCTATGGGAATGAATACTTTGCAAGATTTTTTATTGTGGCCGGTTCCTTTACACCTACTGCACACCTGAAGCACACGATCGTGCCCATCATGGGTTACGATCGTGTGCATCTTGCCCACGGTCATGACCGTGTGCACACGACAGCATAGACAAAAACATTGAATGATGTGCACATTAGAGCAAAAAAATTACCTTATAGCGGCAACATCATGATGACATGGAATCTGATTCAAATCAAATTTACGACAACAACATGTCCAGGTTCGAAGGTCGACCTCATAAGAAACTTTGTTTTCTTCGACTTTATAAACAAGTGGGGTGGTAGCTCGAACGGTAAGAGTCAGATTGGCTTGCACAGAGTTAGAGAGCTTTTCAAAAGTGTGCATTGTCAACTCATGGTCTCTTGATGTAGCTTCTCCCTGCTTCTCATCAAACCAATTCTCTAAAACTAGGCGAAATATCTCAAGTAACGAGCAAACAGGTAAACGCCTCGCCCACAACATACGATTATTAAAGCATTCAACAGCATTGGATGTCAAGAAGTTATAGCGTCGTACCAGACACTTCTACCTAGCCCATCTCTCTGGCCCAATTTCAGACAGGCGCCTGTGAGCCCCATTAGGGCTTTCAATATGTAGTTTCGAAAAGTAGTTTTCAAAAACTTCTTCACGATGTGTGTAGGCAGCAGTTCTAAAGTGTCCTATAGCATGAGCACCGAAGGAGGTCAGATTTTTTGCAAGATGGTGATAGCACAACCCGTGGAATGCATTCAGATAGACGGCTCGAACAACATTCTGAATGCTCTTTTGTTGGTCACTCACAATCAGTAAATATTCTGTCGTATTATAGCATCTGTGCAGGTTATACAGAAAATAAGTCCATGACTCGTCGTTCTCTATCGGACTGAGACCAACTTCAAGAGGAAATACTTGCTCGTTCCCGTCAAATGTAACGGCCGCAAATAGAGTTCCTTTATTCCTTCCCTTCAGGTGGGTCCCATCAACTATAATCACCGGTCGAAGGCACGTATCAAATGACCTAATACTCTGTCCGAGTTCAATGAACATGTGGCAAAACACTCCCTCACGAGTCGTCTGCAAATCATAAATTGTCCCTGGATTACGCTGTTTTAACAAATACAGATAAGATGGGAGCCTCTGATACGACTCATCAAAGTCACCATATGTATTCTCTACCGCTATATTTCTCGTCCGGGGAGCAAAACTGTATAGCATGTCAATGCCGTACTCCCTACACAACTCTGCAATTATCTCCTTTGGCCTCAAAGTGACCCCCTCACCAGTCAATCTTTTAAAAAAATAATGGGCGGCAACCTCAGAAGTGACCAACCGTGTGGCAGCACGGTTCAAATCAGGCTAAGAGCTATGCTCCAAGGTCAACTTAGTAATTCTCCAAATAATTGCACCCATAATAGCACACAACCTAAACTGACAATAATTTTGCCCACTCTTACAGACAAACACTATACATTTATCGGCGGAATGATCAGTGACACACTGTAGCATGTTTTCCAAATGATATATTCTTACAGTTATCCTCAACTCTATCTTGGACCTAAAGGTGGACCCCTCTAGCTGACCAGTGACCGGTGGAGGCTGCTCGACCCAACCCAAAGTCTCGGCACTACTGGGGTCCGAAAATGGAATGATCCAGTTACGCATTGATTGTAGATGCTCATGCTCGCTCGCAGATTGATGGTCGGATGAGAAGTTCCAACGACTCATAATCTTATCCATTTGGTCCGGTTGGCGAACCCAAGCAAGAAATTCTGCAGATAGTGACTCGAGAAAGTCTTTACAACAATCTTCATCTTCGGATGTATGCACCTCCTTATCTTCCTCGTCTTACTTATCTTCCTCGTATTGATAATCTTTGGAAGGCATGTCATAATTTATGTTTCCGGGCTATACTCTCGAGCTGCTACATCCAATATTAACCTCGGGAGTGGAGGAGCTGCCGTTCTCAACATAGACCTCAGGATCCTCCTTGTATTCTACTAGTAATAGAAGTATCTGGATATCTGTAACACCCCAAAAGGCAGCTATTACAGTGCCGTGGACCCCACACTGGGATCCACCAGGCGATATCAAAATACAGGTTAAATAAGTATTACTTTGTGATACCGAACCACAATAAATAGTCATTATTCCGATTAGGAGTTTATTAATGGTATGGCCAATGGCCTTATGATACACAGGATCCGAAATACAAGTATAAAGCATATGGAGATAGAATATACTTCAAATATCAATACAACCAGACAATAATTTAAATAAAGCGGAGTTAAAATAACATTACACGGTTTGAACATAGTCGGACACAAAAGACATGGGCCCCCCGAACTAGTATCCTTCGAACCCTTTTCCGTCACCGTGCTCTTCCCGTGCCTTTCCTTTGCCTCGACCTAAAATACAACACAAGTATTTCGCCCAAAACACAGGGTCAGATATACATGATAAATGATTCTCCCGACATTATACAATTCACATATATTAGATCTCAATGAAAACATCCCGACTATTGAACATACCCCTCGGGCGTAAGAACAATCAGTCCCAAAATCGTCGAACATATCCAATCATACATGGACTATGAACGATTAAACAATATGGCTCAAGATGGACATCACAGTACGCCCGATCCCGAAATGTGTCCGTGTACATGTCCACCCCGTATACGGAATCCAGAATATACGTGTGACAATGTACCTAATTAGCCTCACGAACTACGTCTCCTGTGCACAGTCCGATATGGAAAACATCCACATATGACTATATAAGTGCCCGGCTAAAAATCTTACACAATAACCAATCGGCACGGAGATATGATTCCATATTTGTCACGATACAACATGACAACGAATTCAACAAATCACATATCCGATTAAGGATCAATAAAAACTCACCGAAATGACACGAGGACCAACGAGATCAACGATTCAAAGTGATGTAATTGGGAATGCAATACCATGATGAAAAACGGACCAACGTCAAGAACAATATCAAATTACGAGTCACAAATCCATAAACATTTCATATACATGAAACGTATAAACATCACAAGAATCTAATCATCATTATAACCAAGCAAGATAACTTGCCTCAATACGGAGACGAGAATAATCCTCCTTTGTCGAAACGAACGAACGGTCCTCGACTAATATCGGTTACTCGAACAATCAACCTTGAACAAAATACATTTCACTCAATAACACATCCATATAATTATCGATATTGAATTTAGTAAGACGACACCCTACATTCCATTTGAATAGTTTTACTATCTCAAAATATCGAAGTCTTATTCCAAGAATTCTTTTTACCCCAACTCATCCTTACAATCGGTTCACAAGACATTACTGAATATTCGCATGATTCATTATAACTAAGATTTTATCAAGAACATGTTAAACCATCACTTATGTTGTCAATATCCTCTAACGTTGATTAAACTTTCCAAGAACATCACAATGTTGAAAGTAATATTCTGCACAACTATGTTCGTCACTACATCACATCTAGATTAATAAAAAGTTATTGTTGTATTCATAAATATCCTTATCATTCCTCAAAGACTTGTGAAGCCGAACCATGATGTTAAAACTTCTAAGATTTATGAACAAGAGAACATAATCTTATCTTTAACATTGTCAAGTTCTTCCCAAGGTAATTAAGTACCTAATATGGTGTTTAAACACTTTATTATATCAATTCTATTGATTAAATCTAACTATGATGAAGCTAACGGGTTATCAATGTTCTACTGATATTAATTCGTCCAGCAAGATGAGCATGATAATTACAAACATGGTTACTATCACTATAACATCAAGAACACATCCATTCCAAACCCTCATTTATCATATTCATCAAGAAGTGTTAAAAAGTTTAATTATAACCACGTTTTACATGATTAATTTAACTCTAGGTGAAGTATAGCTCAGTACTAACATCAACATATGAAAAATACAGAGAAGAAATACACATACCTCCAGAAACGAAGAACAACCCTCAACACTACAAGAAATACACTCCAAGCTCAAGAACACCTTATAAACTTCAATGTAATGAGCTCCACTACAAAATTTGAGGCTCAAACACAAGTTGGAGGAGGTTGATATCGGTTTAGGGATGCAAGGGGATGATATATAGAGAGAAAATCGAGTTGGAGTTGTGAAGAAATGAAAAACAGGCTGTGTCTTTAAATAGACTGTACAGCCTTAACGTACACTATCGAACAAATTTAACGTATGTTAACATGTTACGTACGCTAACCAGTTGGGGTTACATATGTAATCGACTTACAGGGGCTACTGTATTGACTTCATAGGCCATTAATGTACGCTAAATAAAAAGGTATTACGTACGCTAAAAATGGTTGACTCTGACCGACACGACAGCCTAATCATCCTTCACATGTATGGCAACGGATAACAGCCTCACGTGCGGAAGTCAACTGATGTCTGATTGCCTCTTAACGTACGCAACAGATAATGAATTATGTATGTTAAGGCACAAGCTTAACGTACGTTAATCAAACTATGTAGCGTGTTTTACAACACCAGAATAGGTCCCAAAAATGCAACTCTCCAATTAACATCGAACCAACAAACATAAAGTGAATAACAACGATAACTACTCAATTCCGTAACATCTCGACATTAAAGTCATATATTAAATGCAACATGATTCAACGATATTTAAATTATTTGAACAATACAACAGTAAGGATGAAGAATTACAATCGGATATTACATACTCCCCCCTTAAAAGGAGTTTCGTCCTCGAAACTAAGGGGTAATTAATTCGGGATATCTCACTCGCATGCTATCCTTGGCTTCCACATAGCCTCCTCGACTCCGTATCATGACCACTGAACCTTCAGTGGGGGAATCGTCTTGTTCCGCAACTGTTTGATTCTCCTATCGAGTATATGCACAGGACGTTCCTTGTACGAATGATCCTCCGCTATTTCAATCTCTTCGAACTGAAGTATATGACTCGGATCAGCAACATTCTTTCTCAACTAGGAGACATGAAACACGTTGTGAATCCGACTCAAAGCCGGTGGCAAAGCCAGTCGATCGGCCAGATCACCTACTGTTACGTATTTTACTGAACGCAAGTGCACGTTGTCGTAATCAAGTAACAAAGTGATAAGAAAGATATTGTTCCCTCAAGGACTGACGTACTAATTACCAATTTATTTGTATTCTAGTTTTATTTGAATGATCGAATTTGGTGGTGGAAGAATTATTAAAAACTAAATAATGCAATAAACTAAAAATAGCTAGTAAAAATAAATAATCTGGAGAAAGCAGATCGAATAAGAGAAGAATCCAGGATTGAGAATCCGCCTCGATAAATCCAAATTAATCTCGATTTATATAATTTATATAAATTCCCAATTTATTGACAGCAAAGATTTCTAAGATAATCTAAAACCTCTCCCGAGGATAATAGAATTTTCTAAGGCGAATAACTCACTCTATTCCTAGGTGAGTTAATTCAACAATAGCCAAAAAGTCTAAAATCTTCAAACGAGTTATGTAATTCCTATGAGTATATTTCTATCTCACAAGATAAAACGGTTCTCACCAATTTTTCCTACTAACTCTCCTCTCTCGATTCGAGTTGCGTAATTAAAACAATTCAATCATAGGCCACATAATTGAATGCATTAAGAACAATTGGGAAACTCAATAGAAAGGGAAATATATAAATAATGTAAAATCAAGAAGTAATCCGTCAAAATCTCGGTTTCATCACAATCCTAGAATAAGGGTTCTAGCCCGACATGCTAGAAAACAATATACAAAGATTCAAATTCAACATAAGGAAGAAAAACCAAACACAATTGGAGACTGGTTTCTTCCGTTCTCTGGCCTTGCTTCCTGCTGCTAGGTATTGTCTTCTCCTCTTCGATGATTATTTTTCTGACCTTCAATGCCTTTTTATAACTTTTCTTCCGCCTCCAAAACACGTCCGAAAATTAGGTCGAAAACGGACTTCAGAACAGCCGAAATCGCGGGCTGCAGTCACAAACCCGCATTGCGGGCCGCGGCCCGGCTTTAGTGTGCCGCGGCCCCTGCCCTTGTGTTGCCAGACCTGGGCGCCTTTTTCTTACGGGCCGCGGCTCAGGATGAGCGTGCTGCGGCCCCTGGTACAGTTTGTACCGGCGTGCTTCTGGGTGTTCCTGTGCCGCGGCTCTGGCTCGTTGTGACGCGGCCCTTGACCAAAAAATGTCGTTTTGGCCCGTTTTTCTTCGTTTAAGCTCCCGGACTCTAATTTCCTTCAAAACATATAAACATAAAGCATTAAAAGCTCATTTATGCAGATTTAAACATAATATGGAGATTAAATAATGATAATTAAGCGCATAAAAATACATCTAACAAATACCCCCAAACTTAAGCCTTTGCTTGTCCTCAAGCAAAAATCAATTTCAAATAAGACGACAAGTATCGTGGACAATCGTGCAAATCCATACTGCTTAACTGATCAATACTACCCTGAAAATCTCAAACAATAATACGGATATCGTACCATTGAGTCACAGTACGGATAATGATTCACAAGGTAAACATTTCTAGTGCAAATCAATAGCTCATGAAGAAAATCAAGGCTCAAAGATTAACAAACGTGAATTTAGCCGACCGCCAATATGAATGTTTAGATTAAACAGGCCAACACGCCCAGTCCCAAAGTCTCGTGGCAAAAACACAAGGATCATCATAATTTTCCTCAGACAGCGCTCCCTTAAATATAATCATTATAATGATTCGAGTTAACCACTAGGTTTCGACTCCAGTATGTTTCATGAAATAACCCTAGGGTGGATTTCCATTCTCATGTATTGGGGAACCTTTTTGTTGGCCACTTAAGTATACTGGATACAGTTTGGAAAATAGTTTAAACAACAAACTGTACGGAATCTAAATCTGAGTGCGTAGCGGAAGTCTTGGATACAGTTAGTTGCCGTGGATACAGCAACGAAGTATTTGGTGTATACTTAATATATCACAATAATTTAAAACAGTAAAAGCTGAAGGTAAATGACACAGTAATTTAAGTGGTTCGAGGTAAACCCCTCTACGTCCACTGGTCCTCCACACAGGAGTAAAAAGTTTATTATAATTACTGCGTACACAACTACGTAATTATAAACAAACCTATCCTTGTATCGTTCACACAGATTGATACAAAGAATGTCACTTTCAACCGTTCACACAGATTGGTTAAAGCTTTCTTCTTGACTAGCTTCTTCACACACAGTTCCAAAGCTTCGTCCTTATTCGTCCCACACAGGTCAGAATAACTTGTTGAGTTCACACAGAGCTCGGTTTTTACACAGAGGTAAAAGGTAGGTAACCAGGTAAGAACAGCAGCTTTGAAGTTCTTGAGCTGATGATGGTTGTTCTTGATGTTGAGCACTGTATATCTCTTTCGTTCTTAATAGCAGTATGCTTTGGAGATATGTTTGCTCTGATGATAACTTTTGATAGCTTGAATGTTAGGTTACTTGATAATCGATCTTCAATGTCTTCATAGGATATATATAGTCTCTGAAGAAAGTATCCGTTGAGATGTATCCGTTTGAATAAGATTTCCTTCAACGGGAATATGACATGATCCGGATTTCGCGGGATTCTGAAGATCTGAAGACTGGCAGTATTTAAATACTTTATCCTTGAGTATTTAAATACTTCTTTCTTCAACGGGACTTGACTTGTATTCTTTATTGTCCTTTTGTGAACTGTATGGAAGATGACTGTGTTTAGGGTGTCGAGACAGTTTCCATACTTGGTCTTTTTACAAGACTACTTGTTGTACTGAAGAGCTTCATTTATGCTGATTCGAGGCAGTTCTTCGATACAGGATAAAGCCTCAAAGCTTCGATACAGTTTCCTTTACTGTATTTGGCATATATGTCAAAACCTCTAAATAACATTCGATACAGGGATTCGAGTATCCCGGCTGTTTTGATACAGGGTCTTTGTTTTCCCAACAATTTCCCCCTTTTTGACAATTTGCCAAGACTAACTTACTTAACTCTTCGAGTCTTCTTGATGATGCCAAAACCTTCTTCATGAAGCATTCTTCTTTGATGACTTCTGGCAGATTTCTTGGTCTTTTGTCAAAAGGTCTGACTTAGTGACTTAGTCTACAATAATGAACTGCTCGCAGGCACGTTCGATACAGTTTGAGATTTATTACAACTTAAGCCTATGATTGGCGCGCAGGCACAATCTTACAATGTATTCTAAGTTTACAACTGAAATTATGAACTGTTCGTAGACTAGTTCGTACAGCTTATTTTTCAATCAAGTTTATCTAACTTGAGATTCCTATCAAACAATTTAAGTAATCATACATAAACACGAGATTACGAGTTGTAATCTTTCAAGACAAACAAACTATTTTATTGATATTAAAAAATGATTGAGTACAAAGTTTGCTGTTTCGAATAGAAATTACAAAAACAAAAACAATATACATAAATTTCAGCTTTTTATCGATAATCCGCATGCCTCCATGGTCTTTTTCCGGGTTCGTTCTCGGTGCCGCGCCACCGCTTTGAAGTGAATCATTGCCTCGATCCTGGTAAATCGCTCTTCCTTCATATGAATGATCAAAGGCAAGTATCCAATCTTCTGGATGGGTGACCCGATCTCCTCTTCTATGTTTTGATTTCATTTCGATTTGGAGAGGGAGTTTACCTTCTTCTAGCATCTTCGTAAACTTATCTGCCGCTTCCGCTAATGTTTTATAATTTTTGAAGATGGCGGATTCCCTGATGAGTCTGACAAAATATCTCATCAGTTCATTCTTCCTCCAAAGGCTTCACTTCGTCGGTAGTTGGGTTGCGGTTGGTCGGCAGACGTATTTCCGAAGGTCTCGAATAAGAGTTTGCCAAGGGACATTGGGATCATGGAATTCAGTCTGAGCCCGAAATTTTAAAACTTTGGGATTGAGGTGCTAGCTTGTTCAATTCGGCGGTGATACTGCTCGAGCAGCCTCAAATTCCCTTTCTTGTTGCTGCCTTATTCTCCTTGCGGCTTCTCGTGCCTCTTCCCCCTTTTTGGCTTCATCAAGACTTTGCAGGATTTCAAGAGCGGCGTCTGTTTGGTCTCGATCTTTGGTTATTCTTTCAACAAGGGTGGAAAGAGTCTTCGACATTTCTTGAATGGATTTGTCGTGAGCACGCAGCTTGAGAGTCGTTTCTCAATCATTGCACAAGCGGTCTTGGCTTCAAGAATCCTTGTCTTTGTAGCTTCCTCCTTCGCAGCTTGCTCCCGCTTATCTTCCATGATCTTCAAGGCTTGCTTGAAAACTTCTCGCAAAAGGATGAATGCGTCGACAACTCGAGATACTTCGTGTTGAAGAGTGGTCATTTCTTCGACGGCAGAGGTGTGCATCCAATTCAGTGCCTTTTCAACGGAAGATAGAGCGCCATCGCATCTTGATAAATACGGTCAAGGCCAAGAGCTCGCAGCGCTCTTTTCGTGCGCAGAGATCGGAGAATTGTTGGGCGAAGTCTGCAGCGCGTTCAATCTTCTTACATTCACGGATGGACGTGAAGTAAGTTGGACATCCTCGTGTTCGCATCCGCCCTGATTCCATTGTTGAAGGGGCGGAGCAGCTTCCGTGGTTCGGCGACAGCTTGGTGGAAAAGCTTCTGCTGCGAAGACTCTTCAAGAATCATGGGTGCAGGAGGGACCGAATCCTCCCGTTGGCTTTCAGTGAATAGCTTCTTGGTCGCAGCAGCTCGGGTGCCTGTTCCAAAATTTCTTGAAGTTCCTCGACCGGAGGGACCGAATCCTCTGGTCGGGAATGTTCTCGGCCGTGGCGAAGGGGGATTTGCTTGGGTAGAAGGCCCTTCGTCTTTTTGGGTGGAGAGGCGTCTCGGCTGACCTCTTCACGGCTCATTCTCGACACCGCTTGTAAAGCATCGTCGCCGCTGCCCGAGTCATGATCGTCGTCATCTTTTGGATTAATGGGAGAATCCTCGACTTCTTCTTTCCTTTTCTTGGGCGTCGATTTGTGCGGCAGTGGCTTTCAATTAGATCCTTGTACGAGGAGTTGTCCCATCGGCCAGGCCTCAATTTGATTGAGTCTCATACTGGAGACGAATCTCTCTTCGTGGCTCCAATCGCTCCAATTGTACAAGGTGTCGCACGGAGCTAGTCTATAGCCTTTCCATTGCAGAATCTTTCGTACGCGTGTTCAATTTGAACCGAAAGAAGTGTTTGATTTATGATCGAGTCGGGAGGGACTTGAATAACGCCCTGAGACGCTGTTGAGGATTCCTGCATGTATGGGATCCTCAGACGAAGATGGACTCCTTGCAGGGGATGGTGCCCCAAGGATGATGGATCCCGCACGGTGTGGGATCCCGCAGGAGAAGTAGCTTTTGGCTCCGAATGGGCGGCCGACTCGCTAAAGTCTTGAGCGCCGCGCATGTCTCTATATCCGTCGTAGCCGCCAAAGGCTCGGGATCTACCGTCGATGCGGAGGAGACACCTCTTCCATAGGGTTGGGCCCCGGGGTTCTTCATCGGTGGGTTGCGCCACGGGGAGACATCCTTGGAGTGCTTGGCTTTGATTTTTGAGAGCCTCCCGAGTCTCTTCTTGGACTTCTCACCACAGAGTGTTTCTTGCCGTGAGATCGTTGCTTTCTTTGAAGATTCCATTTCGGGACCTTCACGGTTTCATCTCTTGGGTTGGCGTAAATTGGCATGTGCCTCGGTTCTCGGGTGGTTGCAATGCATGGTGCTCGTTATACGTAGGGTTTGACACCTCCTAAGTATATCCTCGAGCTATTTTTCTTTGCATCGGCGGATTGCACATCCGCACTTCGCCGTAATGTAGTTCAAAGATTAAACCAAAGGATTTGTTTTGGGTGGCGGTTTGCACACCTCTTCTTGAAGACGCTTTGAATGATTTGGCACCAATTGACCTTTTCACAGGTCAAAATAGCTACCATCATCCTGAACCTTAAATTCGTGCACATCTCGAACGCACCGGTTCGGTTTTCAATGATCCTGGAGCAAAAGTCATGAAGATAAACAAAATGAAGAAGAAAATTTTTCTTGTGACAAGTGGTTGTCACCATATCAACCACTTTGGACCCTGTAAAAAGTCCATAAAACTTGGTAATAAGCTCTTGAGACCCGAACGTCTCAAGTTGGTCCATGGTCAGGCCATCGGCGGGCAGCCTGTAGATTCTCTGGAGTAGGTCGCGATTGATGCAGATTTCCACTCCCTGGACTGTTGCAGTGATGTCAGCAACATGTCCTCCCTGGGCTAGTGACAGAAAACGGACGGCGGCGTTGAGGTAGAATTCCTCAACCAGATGGGCGTCGTATTTGTCGGCGGTCTTGCTCCCGAAGCGATAGAGACCTTGTTGTTCAATACGAGTAATGATATACTCCATCGGTTCTGAGTCGTTGGTTTCCGAGAGAATACGCTCGATGATGACAGGTTTGGAGAAGATCCGGCCATCAATGATGTTGGAGGATTTCTTCAGAACAGGGGAAGAAGATTGACTAGCCATTGATGTTTTCTTAAAACAAAGGTGGAAGAAAACAGTCGAAATTCGCAGTGAATATGCAGAAAAATATGTAGGCTGTTTGCTTGAGAACTCTTGTAATTGCAGAAAGCGTAAAGAGTCTCTAATGGCAGATACAGTCCTTTTATACTTGGGCGGCGAAATAGGGTTTTGCAGAGTACGAATGGTCAGATTTTAAGGGATGGGAACCGATTTTGAAATCAACGGTTAGGATGGACTGAGTGTAATCGTACGCTAATCCATTAAAAGGTTTAAAAATAGAGCGGGTCCCACTTCTGACATAGGTTGATACCCTAAATGCCTAAAACGGCGGTTTAAAAATAATAAATAATTTAAAAACATCGCGGCTTTTGAGATTCAGTTGTCCAGATGTCGTGTAAGGCATTTAATGAACATGACGTTTGACGTAAAAACAGGGCACGTGGACAAAAATTATTTCAAAAAGGAAATAATATTATATTATATACTGAATCGAAATCCTATAGCATGTGCTGTTCTCCGCGTCGATACAGCGTTCCCCCTTAAAAAGGTACTAATAGGTTTTAAATTCCATACAGCAATATTTGGATTAATGCTGTATTCATGGGTCCTACAGTATTCCCCCTTAATTATTTCACACACCAGCTGTAGGATTCATATGCGTTCGCTCGCTACAGTATTGTATTGATGATTCTGAGTGTACAGATAATTAATGTTGGATACTGTATTCACGGGTCTTACAGCATTCCCCCTCAATTGTTGAGTAAAACAGAAATTACTTACAGGAGTCCGGCCGTAGTATTCCCACCGTCTCGAGCATGTTGAATCTTGCCGTGTCGAGAGGCTTGGTGAAAATGTCGGCCACCGGATGTCCGTATGAACTTTTTCCAGGCGAACATCCTTGTTCTCGACATGATTCCCGATAAAATGATGCTTCATGTTGATATGCTTAGTGCGCGAGTGCAAAGACAGATTGTGCGTGATTGCAATTGCACTCGTGCTATCACACATGATCGAGTCTCTCTAGCATCGATTCCATAATCTGACAGCTTGTTGCCGCATCCAAAGGATTCGCATACGGCAGCCTACCAGCAGATAGTACTGATTCAGCCGTGGAAAGAGAGTTAGCCAATTGCTTCTTACTGAACCAAGATACGAGTCTAGGTCCGAGAAAGTGACAAGTTCCACTTGTACTCTTCCTATCTAGCTTGCAGCCTCCGAGATCCGAGTCGCTGTATCCAACTAAATCGAATCCGCCTTCCTTAGGATACCACAGTCCTGCATCGACTGTTCCTTTAATGTACTTCAGGATTCGTTTAGCTGTATTGAAGTGTGATTCCTTAGGTGCAACTTGGTATCTCGCACACACTCCAACAGCAAACTGGATATCAGGCCTGCTAGCCGTTAGGTACAGGAGCGAACCAATGAGCTTCCTGTAGAGTGATTGGTCAAACGGCTTTCCGGCTTCATCAGCACTAATTTGCACGGAAGTGCTCATGGGGGTTGGTGAGGATTTGGAATTGTTCATTCCATATTTGTTGAGAAGCTCCTTGCTGTATTTCTCCTGGTTGATGAATATACCTGTAGGCAACTGCTTTACCTGCAATCCTAGGAAATAACTAAGTTCCCCCATCATACTCATTTCAAATTTGCTTTGCATGAGATGTGAGAACCTTTGACATAGAGCAAGGTTAGTTGAACCAAAAATAATATCATCGACATAGATTTGTACCATTAGAAGGTCATCACCTTCCTGCATCTTGAACAAGGTTTTGTCGACAGCACCTTTCTCAAATCCGTTGTTGGTTAGATATCGGGATGTGGTTTCGTACTGTGCTCTAGGGGCTTGTTTAAGTCCGTACAGGGCTTTCCTTAGCCTGTAAACTAGATCGATACCGTCTGTGTTGGCAAACCCCGGTGGTTGTTCAACATAAACTTCTTCGCAAGCTCTCCATTCAGGAAAGCACTCTTGACGTCCATTTGGTATACGATAAAACTCTTATGGGCGGCAAAGGCTAAAAATATCCTAATGGCTTCTAGTCTCGCTACAGGCGAAGGTTTCATCATAGTCGATTCCTTCTTCCCGACAATAGCCTTGTGCTACTAGTCCGGATTTGTTCCTTATGATAAGTACATTTCGATCCTTTTTGTTTGAAATACCCATTTGGTTCCTATAACCGATTGGTGTGTCGGTGCAGGTACAAGATACCATACATTGTTTCTTTCAAACCGTTAAGCTCTTCTTCCATAGATGTTATCCAATGAGAATTGTTAAGAGCGTCTATGGTCGAAACAGTTCTGACTGGGCTAAGAATACGGCGATAGTGCACATATTGAGTCTCCTAAGTTTGGATTGAGATTTCCATTCAGAAACCGTGAAACTTCAAAGATTAGATTCTTCTTGTGCACAAAGTACATTTCCTTGTGTACTGTATTCTCCTACGAGTAGAAACACCGCATTAATGTTTCCAATGATCAGCTCTTGCGGGTGATCTTTCAACCATCTTCGGTCGGGTTCTAGTTCAGATCCCGCATCAGACGAAAGTTTCGTGGGTACAGCTTCACTTGTACAATACGCCTTCATCCACATCGATTCTTACGGTGCGGGGTTGATTTCTAAATCAACGATGTTCTATGGGTGTAGGTGCATCCAAGATAGATAGATGGTGAATGTCCTGAGTGATATCATCTACTCCTGTAGGATCATGGTGTGGTTCGTCGAACACTACATGAATTGATTCCTCGATCGTCAGCTTCCTTTTATTAAAGATTCTGAAAGCTTTGCTGACGGAAGAGTATCCTACGAATATTCCTTCATCTGATTTTTCATCAAAGGTTCTAAGTTGGTCCTTCCCATAGTTAAATACATAACACCTGCATCCAAAAATGTGAAAATACGAAACTAATGGAGTTTTGTTATTCCATACCTCATAAGCTGTTTTGTTGTGGTGCTTGTTGACGATACAGCGGTTTTGAGTGTAGCACGCTGTATTGGTTGCTTCTCCCCAGAAACGCTGTGGCAATTTGCTTGCGGCAATCATTGTCCGTGTTGCTTCTTTCAACGTCCTATTCTTTCGCTCGGCAACACCATTTTGTTGAGGTGTACGGGCAGCTGAGTATTCGTGCTGTATTCCATTCTCCGAACAGTATTGCTCTATAAAGCGGTTAGTAAATTCAGTACCTCTGTCGGAACGAATGCACACGATACTCGACGCTTTTTCATTTTGCAACTTCCTCAGGAGCTCGGGCAGCCTTGATGTTGTTTCCTTCTTCTTGCGAAGAAAGATCGTCCAAGCATACCTGGAATAATCATCAACAACGACCATGCAATATTTCTTACCTCCCAAACTTACTGGGTCTACAGGACCGTAGAGATCCATGTGTAGCATTTCCAACACTCTTTGGGTTGAAAGGTAGGATTTGCTTTTCAGGGTTGACTTGATTTGCTTGCCTTTCTGGCATGGTCCGCAGACGCTGTCCTTCTTGAATGACACATCTGGCAAACCTCTAACCATACCCTGTCTTGAAAGCTTGTTGATCGTCTTGAAGTTGACGTGAGACATCCTCTTGTGCCATAACCAGCTAAGATCTGCAGTGCCTTTGGCAACAAAACATGGAATTGAGGAGCTCATAGGCTTCGATCAAGAATGTACATATTACCCGATCGCTTCCTGTAAGCACAACTTCCTTGGTTTGGGTGTTCTTGACTCTACAGCGATCTATATAGAACTTCACCGAGAACTGTTTATCACAGAACTGGCTAATACTAAGTAGATTATACTGTAAGCCTTCAACATATGCAACATCGGTGACCTTGAATTTTCCGACAAGTAGGTTTCCTTTCCCTCTTGTTCTTCCTTTAGACTTATCACCGAAGCGAACTTTTGGACCGCGACCTTCTACAAAATCAGATAGCTTGCTCCTATCTCCAGTCATGTGATGAGAGCATCCACTATCGAAGTACCAGGTATCCTCCTCTAGGATGTCCTGTAACAAAGAAATTAGGTAGATTTAGGTCCCCTTTGATTTTTGGGTCCATATATGTTAGTTCCTTTAGGTACCCAAACTTTCCTGACAGCAATTGGTTTACTGTAGGATGTACTCGGTACAGTGTTGCGATATCTACGGGGGGGCATATCCGTAGTTGTTATAATCATGATAATTACTATGCATGTAAAATTCAGATTTATTATTATTATTATTCCAGTACGAGTGCCGTCTAGGAGGTGGAGCCATTTTCCTAGGCTTAACAGCCTGCCTTCTGGGTCTCCAGTTGGATTCCCAATGTTGTTGTTGATACTGAACTGGCATCTGCTGTCTTGAGGGATAACAGGGCTCCTGTATCCAATACCTAGGCGCACTGTACTGAGGGTACTGCCGTGCGGGCCTTTGGTGGTTGGATACCGCTTTCTTTCTGAATGACTTTCGGCTTTGATGATATGCTTGTGGAGCATGCTGTAGATTACGCCTTCTGAGTGGTTGTTGGTTCCACTATCTCGAATAGTAGAGTTGAGGGGGCGGAATTGCAGCCTTCGGTTTTCTCGGTACAGCAGGTTCCTTTATGGGACTAGGAGCATCTTCCGATTCTGGAATGTGTTCCACACTCTTGACGAACACTGTACTAGTTTTCCCTTTATTCGAACATGAGTTGTATCCTAAGCCACTTTTATCATGAGCATGTTGCCCAGTGCTTAGAATTTCTTCCATTCTTTTGGACGATTTTTCAAAAGACTTCAGAATGATCTCAAGTTCAGTTTCTCGCTTCTCGAGAGTTGTGATTTTGGTTTGTAGTAGAACCAAATCATTTGTCTTGCTCTCATTGTGGGTTTTAACCTCATTTAGTTCATGAGCAAGTTGATGATTGCTCTCCATGAGTTTTTCAAGATCGACCTTGCTGGTTTCACAATAAAGAGACATATTTTCATAATTTATTTTCAGCAAGTCATTTTCATCTTTCAGCTCTATATTTGTTAATTGAAGCTGTATATTCTCAGTTTTTAGAGTCTCATGGGCCTTTTGAATGTTTTTAAACTCATTCATCATATTTTCGAAAGTATGAGATGCATTAGATGGAATAGCTGAGGTTGAACTTACCTCATCGTCGCTGTCTTCATCTTCTGGAACATCTTTGGCCATAAAGCACATGTATGCTTTATCATCGAACTCATCGTCAGATGAATCACTTTCAGTGACCACCTGAAGACATTCTGCTGATTTGGATGGTGTGGGGGAGGCTTCTGATTCTCCAATCAGGGCCTTGAGCTTGTCTTTCCAAGCACGTCTTCTTTCATCTCTCTCTTGTTGCTCGGCCTCAAGCAATCTTTGGACTTTGGGATGAGGACATTTGTTTGCATAATGGCCTGGTTTCCTGCAGTTATAACACAGGTTAGCATCACCACATGATGTTTCGGTACTTACCTTGTTGATGTGTTTGGGCTGTAGGGAGTCTTTCCAGATTGTTTGATGAACTTTTGAATTTATGCATTAGAAGCGCCATTTCATCTTGTGATGATGTCGCTGCCATCGGCAAGATTCTTGTGACCGGGCTTCGACGAGCTAGGCATCCGTGTCGACGTTCGATACAATGCGAGAGCCGTGACCTTTGAAGGAGATTCTTGACTTTCTCTCTTCTCACAATGTCATACTCAAAGGCTTTAAGGTCGAGAAGAGATCAAAAGTGGATATTTCATTAAGATTACAGGATACACGCATAGCCGTGGTCTTAATGTCCCATCTGGCCGAGAGATCTGAAAATTTTTAAGTTCTTCTCCTTTTGGGTGTAAATCTTGCCCAACGCTTCAAGTTCACCAACAATACTAGTAAATCTGAGGTCAAGTTCCTCAAGTGTTTCCGTTGGTTTCATTTCAAAAGATTCAAATTGCTGAGTAAGTTTTGAAATCTTGTTTTCTTTTGAGAGCCTGGCCTCACAAATTAACTTGAGTTTATCCTGCATTTCTTTATTGCTTTTGCGCTCTTTACCTTTGAGAACGTGCCTTTGTCAAGAGTGAGAAATAACGCGTTCTTAGCCACGTTGTCGAGATTGGCTCGCTTCCTTTCATCTGTTATCCATTGCTCGCGTTCTTTCTCGATCATTTCAAAGATGGGCTTGGCCCTCAATCCTTGCGGCCGGATTGACCTTCATGATCTTGATCGGACCATCTCGTATAACAAAATCATCTCTTCGTGCATTGCCGCAAGATGAGCTTCCATTCTAATTCTCCATCATCAAATTCGTTAATAGAGAACATAGGGACTTTGTTAATCATAGAAGTATCCATACCGATAATATAGGAATGAAAGAGACTTTTGAAAATAAGTGATTTGAATCGATTCGGTTAAAAAGAAATACGATTGATTCTATTTAGAATAAACCGCTCCGATACCACTTGTTGGCCACTTAAGTATACCGGATACGCTTTGGAAAATAGTTTAAACAACAAATCGGAAATCTAAATCTGAGTGCGTAGCGGAAGTCTGATACGCTTAGTTGCCGTGATACAAAGAACGAAGTATTTGGTGTATACTTAATATATCACAAGTAATTTAAAACAAGAAAAGTCAAGGTAAATGACACAAGAATTTAAGTGGTTCGAGGTAAACCCTCTACGTCCACCGGTCCTCCACACAGAGTAAAGTTTATTATAATTACTGCGTACACAACTACGTAATTATAAACAAACCTATCCTTGTATCGTTCACACAGATTGATACAAAGAATGTCACTTTCAACCGTTCACACAGATTGGTTAAAGCTTTCTTCTTGACTAGCTTCTTCACACACGCCCAAAGCTTCGTCCTTATTCATCCCACACAGTCGAATAACTTGTTGAGTTCACACAGAGCTCGGTTTTTACACGAGGTAAAAGGTAGGTAACTGTAAGAACAGCACTTTGAAGTTCTTGAGTGATGATGGTCGTTTCTTGATGTTGAGCACTGTATATCTCTTTCGTTCTTAATTGCGGTATGCTTTGGAGATATGTTTGCTCGGATGATAACTTTGATAGCTTGAATGTTAGGTTACTTGTAATCGATCTTCAATGTCTTCATAGGATATATATAGTCTCTCAAGAAAGTATCCGTTGAGATGTATCCGTTTGAATAAGATTTCCTTCAACGGAATATGACATGATCCGGATTTCGCGGGATTCTCAAGATTCGAAGATCGGCGATTTAAATACTTTATCCTTGAGTATTTAAATACTTCTTTGTTCAACGGGACTTGACTTGTGTTCTTTCTTGTCCTTTTGTGAACTGTATGGAAGATGACTGTGTTTAGGGTGTCGAGACAGTTTCCATACTTGGTCTTTTTACAAGACTACTTGCTGTACTGAAGAGCTTCATTTATACTGATTCGAGGCAGGTCTTCGATACAGGATAAAGCCTCAAAGCTTCGATACAGTTTCCTTTACTGTATTTGGCATATATGTCAAAACCTCTAAATAACATTCGATACAGGGATTCGAGTATCCCGGCTGTTTTGATACAGGGTCTTTGTTTTCCCAACACGTTTGACGTAAAAGACACTCATGGGGCTCATGAATGCTTCTAGTTACTAAGTCTCCCTCTACAGCGGAGAAAAAACTCGAATAGATATTCCCGCACGTCCGATTCAAGGTTGTTGTTTTACGCGAGAGTAAACAACGGGTCATGTGAATACCCCCAATTACTAGGCCTCCCATCATCGTAGATGCAATTTTTCTAAACCATTCATCTATTCAGGGTTGTCGTTTTACGCGAGAGTAAACAACGGGTCACGTGAATACCCCCGGTTACTAGACTTCCCATCATAGAACAAGCAAATATTCTTAAATTTTGGGAATTACAACTGTCCGACTCAAAGCCTAAACTTAAGTAGTAAATTTAATGCCAACAAGACTAATGTTACTGGACGACTAGCTAAGTGAAAAGGGTAACCAAACGTATAGACGACGGCTCGTGTAATGCGAACACTACAAACACGTATGTCTCATTTCTTATATGCCAAGATTACAACAATGATGCAAACAAAATTCAGACCGAAATGAATACTCGAGGGAAACAAATATCGCATAATGCAAACTCGATCAATACTCATCCGTTTCTTCAAAAAGAAATCAGTATCATATAATCAGTCTTACACAAGGCAGCACGAAATATTCACGAATGCAAATAAAGTCCAGAATATAGAAGACAAGCAAGGCTAGAATAAAAAATAACGAAAAATAAATAAATACTAAAAAGTACCCCCCCCAAACTTGGGATGTACATTGACCTCAATGGACAACAAATAATAATACACAGTAAGAGAAAGGTCAAGTACTCCCCTAAGATAAGCTCAGGCATCGGCCTCGTCCGGTGAAGAGGGTGGTGTAGGTGGCCTGACCGGAGGAATGAAAGGTCCGTCCGGGCGAAGGATGTGGTCCGTCCAAACAGCCAAGTAGTCCCGGTGATAGGCGTCTCTCGCAGCTAAGCGTCTCTCAGCACGACGGTTGGCCCGACGGATCTCCTCTCGAATGGCTGCGAGGACACTATCTCTCTCCGCTCGTATCTCCTCCCTCAAGCTATCAAACATCGCCTGAAGGCCGTGGTCTCTCGCTAGCGGCGGGGTGGACTCGGCTTGATCCTCAGTCTCAGCTGTCGGCTCATGTGTCAGAAGAAGCGGCACGGGGGAGTGCTCATGTGGCTCGTCCAAAAGAAATCCTCGTCCCCGTAGATGTACCCGCGCGCCACCCCACTGGTCGAAGTGAGAGATAATGCGATGATCGATTGGACCCTGGGGTGCTAGCGTCGGCTCATCATCCGACCAAGTCACGCCGGACTGGCGGCATAAGGCACAAATGAGATAGGGGTGTTTCAGCCCCATCTTGGCCCCTCCCTAGATGCACTGTAGAATATACCGGACCAACCGTGGGGCCACATCGAATTGCAATCCGGCCGTAATAGCATAAAGAAGTCGGGCGCGAGGAAATAAGACCGAGTGAATCTGAGAAGTCGGGTCGACTCGCGAGCAGAGAAAATAAAGCCAGGCTCGCCCGAGCCGACTGAGGCGGGAACTCTTGAAGTAGAAGGCCGTGGATCCTGGGAGCCGTGTTACCCAGACTGAATCCGACTGAGGAAGGGCCTCTAGTAAGGCTTCCCTCGAGAGGGTACTCAATGTCCACGTGTATGCTGACTCGTCAACCTCGGGAAGCTCGTATAGGCCCCGAATAGCAGCTCCCGAGAAGTCCACTGCCCGGCCATGGACGACGACCTCAGTATGTGAATCCGGTCATCCCATCATCTGCCCAGCCTGGATATGCCGTAATAACGCGCTGGCGTAGAATTCTTGGACGATAGAAATGACCGCCGGCTCGGGCTGTGCAGTGAGACGAGTCCATCCCATTTCATTAATCATCGTTAGTAGCTCTCCGTCTTGGGGAGCGGGAGTGAATCCCCGCTCGAGAATTATAGGACGAGGACGGATTCTCTCGTTGAAAATTCAATGGATTTCTGGGTTGGAAAATTGGTGGGGTTCCCCTTCCGCTCGGTTTTGTGACGTTTCCCCTCTCATGTGGGATGATCGCGTCTTAGCCCTTGTGCTCAACTTTATTTTCCGAGCCATAGCGACGTCCTGAGAAATAAAAGCAGGATAGTTTAGACGACCTAAAAAAACACTACACCAATCTCAACTTATGACGTGCGGGGAACAAATATAGCAACAAAAACTTGCAATTCCGTACGAGGGATATGATGTGAAAATTTAAACTCGAACATGATGTAAGGGTTGGGGGGACATATTATTCCAAAATTTGTATTCGTTGCATACAAATTGGAGATGTTTAGCTCAAAAAATTTCATTGGGGCATTTCATCGAACACCTTGCGTGCGGTAGCTTAAATGAAGAGCAAAAACAATAATTGCTTAATTCAATCCCCAACAACAGCAATATCAATCGATAATCACAGCAATTCATGACAAAACAACGAAACACCATCAATCAATCAATAATCTTAACATAATCCCATACAAATTTTGATGGAAATTTAGGAAATAAAACAAAAAGAGAGTTCATCAATGAATGAAGAATATTACCCCAATTCTCAATCCATGTTGCATTGAAGTTTAAGGGATAAGAATTACCTTGTGTTGGATTGAAGAAGAAGAAGATATTTTGAAGATGATACCCTTTCGCCGCGCGAAGAAGAAAGGATTTGAAGGATACGTGTGTTTCGGCCGAATGGATTTTGAATCGTGTGCAGGCTCTTTAAATTCTCGGCGGGGGCCGTGGCACGTATCAAGTGAGCCGCGGCCCATAGTACATTGTGGTTTGGGTGTTCAAGGGATTGTGTGTTGCAAACCGATGCTTTCTCATTTGCATGCTTTGACTATATGTGTAAGGTGTAAGTTATTCATTTGGTTACTTGTACTAGCGTAATTGCTAACGCCTTTGGGGACTCGTTTTGGGGAAATTCTTGTTATGAATTTCAGGTTATGATCAGCCGGGCGATTGAGCACTGGGGCAGTACGAGGATGCTGGCCAGGGTGGATGACGTGTGTAATTGAGTATCTTTATTTTCGTTGTTCTTTTTGATGTTGTTGTTTTTCTTTAAACTTGTGAACTTATAGAAAGTACTCGCGAGTACTTAGGCATTTCTACTGGGATTATGGTTTGTATTATTATATGTTATTTATGATTGTCAGTGATGTCTGTTTTGCCGGTTACACCGGGCGTTTCATTTATTTTCGTTCTGGTGATGTGTGTTTTCTCGCTAATTAAGATAGTTAGACGAGTGGTATTTCTATTTAGCCTGGTGGGTCCCATGTAGGGGTCCACGGCGCTGTAATATTCCCTGAATATCTTGGGGATGTTACAAAAAATGGTATCAGAGCCCTAGGTTTATGGATACCTAGGCTTGTCCGTTAATTGGGTGTAGTTGTGCTTTGTTTTGCACATTGTCACACCGCTGCCATCATCTCAGTACTTCTAGTGCTCGTAAGTTTTCCTTACTCGATTCCTTGTATCGTACTTCCGATTCTTGAACTGTGACTGTTTTTTCTCTCGTACTGTAATGCCCCCAAAATGAACCGGGTCGCCACAGTGCCGTAGATCCCATGAGGGACCCACAAGGCAAGTTTTTGAAAATATTTTCCAAAATATTTTATTTAACAGTGGTAATATACGGAAGTAATTAAGAAAGTCTTCGTACAACCCAAAGCACCAAAAGCAAATAGTGTCTGTACATACGGTTATTACACAACGTGGAATGTTCAAATTATTTAAGAAATTAACAGGCCTTCTTCCAACACAGCTCATGCCTGGTCGTAACCTTCGGGGGTGACCTGCACAAATTCAACAAATTTACCTGGCACGACATGTCGTGCCAGTAACCTAGGTCAGAAACAATCCAAACCAAACTCAAAGGTAAAATCTAATAATTTCAAGGAATAAAGTTGTCACCGAATGTTCCATGTTATTCCTCTTATCAGCACATAAACTCCCAAGGTCGCAACCAAGGGTCACGGAAGTATCCACACAGGACTACTCCGGACGTGGGTACCATTCAGGTTTTACCCCGCAACACGGTCCAACAAGAAACCTCCCAAGGCCGCGGCCAAGGGTCACGGTAGTATCTACTCGGGAATACTCCGGACAAGATAATCGTAAGAGCACCATTCCACAATAGTAACATTTACTATGTCTAAAATTATAAGACGTAAAGTCTGAGAAAGATTCACTTACCTCAAATCCGACGCGAGTTATTTCTTGACAAGGCAACGGCTTGAACGATCGCACTTGGAAATCCGACCTATTACATGTTTGTCGATTAACATCTTATGATAATAATAATGATCAACGATGTTCCTCCCCCTCCCGCCTGTTAGAACCCTATCCTAGCTTATGATGTCGGAATCGAATTTCTCCATTTATATCCATAATGCGTGCCATTAATTTCTTTAGGTTCGGCAACATTCTTTATAAGTTATCCTTCCGCTAAACAATAGTGTTCTAACACAACATTCCTAGTTAATGATAACCAACAATCATCAAGATTTCATCGTTGTCTTAATATGCAAGTCTAGAACGATTAATCCATCATCTTAACATGTTTCGGTATCTATTTGGCTAGAAATTGTTGGTAACTTCATCAAGGATTCATTAACGGTTTTATTCAACATGATAATACGGTTATACATGAAATCCTTCAAGATGATTCCGAGAAGTTGGTGATTAGCAATATGATTATGAGTTCTACCATTATTCATTCCAATTTCAAGCTTTGATGGATATCGATTAACAATTGCGATAGCTATATACCGGTTCGATTATTACGGAGGGTTCTAAGCTACCCAAGGCATCCGAGGTTTACTAAAACTTACTAAACAATACTGAAATGAGTTCAAGGTTGGATAAACTTACCTTTAGTAACAAAAGATGATGAAGAACGACGGTGGACGAAGGAGAACGAGAGGATAACACCTTCAAGACCTTCCCCGAAGCTTGATTATCGTACTCTAATAGGATAGCACTTGAATTGGGAGGTTAGAATTGGTTCAATGATGGTGGAGAGTAGTGTACAAGGAAGAGGAATGATTTTTGGGACGGAATAAATGAAAGGCAAAGTGTTCTTTTATAAACTCAGATTGCCCTTACGTACGTTATGCCTTACGGTTTACGTACGTAAGAGGCTTTACGTACGTTATGGCAAAATACTTAACGTACGTAAGGAACTCGCTGGAACGATTCACTCACATCGTTACGTACGTAACGAAAGTGGGTTAACGTACGTAACACCTCGTTGACTTGCCTGTCGCAATCACGCCGAAAGTTGGTCGGCACGCGTACTACCGGACGAAGATTCCTGTCCGAAGACCGAAGACCGATGTTACGTATGTAAGGGCCGATATTTAACGTACGTAATGGCTCAGATATAGCGTGCGTAATGAGTCGGAGTATAACGTACGTAAAGGACATTTTTGTTTGCCAAATTATCATCACATTAATTTCTTATGACACGACTCCCTCTCCATGTCGTCTGGAAATCTCTCGGGGAACAAGACGTTGGCCACCGTCATATTCGCACCGATAATTACCTAACGACATCGAGGTATGTCACTGAAAGTTCGCCAATCATCATACCATCACAATACACGAATAATAGATGCGATACCGTACAACTATATTATACAAAATATGTTTTATTACAATGGAGTACATTTATTTATCAAACAGGAGAAATAGACGTGAGCGCCCAAAGTGAAAAAGCATGTAATACTGGTGGTATTACATACCACCCCCCTTTAAAATAGTTTTGTCCCGAAACTAAGAAAATAACTCGGGATGATTCTCTCTCATGCTTGCCTCGGTCTCCCAAGACGCTTCTTCCGTACCGTGGTGCGACCACTGAACTTTAACAAGGGGTATGTTCTTGTTCCTTAGTGTCTTTACGCGTCGATCCAAAATCGCTGTTGGAACTTCCCTAAAGGTAGCATCATTGGAAATCTCTACTTCCTCGAAGTTGATCTTGTGTCTAGGATTGTACACGTACTTTCTCAGCTGGGAGACGTGGAAGACATTATGCACTCCGTCTAACGATGGTGGTAATGCTAGCCGATAAGCGAGTCTACCGACTCGGTCCAGTATTTCGAACGGGCCAATAAATCTCGGGCTTAGCTTGCCCTTCTGGCCGAAGCGTCGAATGCCCCGCATTGGTGATACTTTAACCCAAACATGATCCCCAACCATAAATTCCAACGGTCGCTGCCGGTCCATAGCGTAAGACTTTTGGCGACTCTGCGCTGCCAACATGTGTTTTCGAACAATGGATATCTTCTTAATAGATTCCTGGATTAGATCCAACTCGGTGGCGATGACATCGGATGCATCGTCCCAACATAGGGGAGACTTGCACTTTCTACCATACAAGGCCTCAAAGGGGGCCATGCCTATGCTTGCATGCCAGCTGTTGTTGTACGAAAATTTCGCTAAGCAGAGGTGTTTAGCTTGATCCTTGCCCCAATCGAGTACACATGCTCTCAACATATCTTCCGTGGTCCGTATGGTGCGTCTGCTTGTCCATCCGTTTGAGGATGATAGGCGATCTTGAAATGCGATTGAGTACCCATGGCACAGTGGACAAGCTTCCGTAAGCGGACACATATCTAGTGTCTCTATCCGAAATAATCCCGAGGGAACGCCATGTAACCTCACGATTTCCCGAACAAAGATGGTAGCCACTGCCTGCTCCGATGGCCTCTGAATTGAATGAAGTGTGCCGACTTTGTCAGTCGGTCTACAATAACCCATATCGTGTCCTTTCCCCCCGCCGTCACTGGTAACTTGGTGACAAAGTCCATTGATATGCTCTCCCATTTCCATTCCGGAATGGGTAAGGGCTGCATGATTCCGGACGGTCTACGGTGTTCAATCTTCACCTGTTGACATATCATACATCGAGCGACAAACCTTGCTACCTCTTGCTTCATATTCTTCCACCAGAAACTCTTTCGCAGGTCTTTGTACATTTTGCTTGCCCCGGGATGTATCGAATAGGGAGTAGAATGAGCTTCCTGAGTATAGTTTGCTTAAGCTCGTCTTTAGGTGGAATGCAAATCCTGTTCTTGAATCTAACTAAGCCCCCTTGGATCCTGTAGTCTGAAATAACTCCCCCTTCGGCCTTTGCGCCGATCGCACGAAGTTTTGGATCCTCCATCTGTGCTAGGCGTATCTCGTCCAGCAGGGACGAGCGAATATCAATCGAGCACAACTGTCCCTGGCGGTGTTGTATCCACACTTCAATGTCATTTTTCCGGAGATCTTGATGCAACTCATTGCATCACAAACCAGATAGTGTCACCTCTGCGCAGCTTTTCCGACTCAAGGCACTACGACGTTGGCCTTCCTGTGGTGATATAGAATCTCTACATCGTAATCCTTGATTAACTCCACCAACGCCTCTGTCTCATATTTAACTCTTTCTGCGTGAAAATGTACTTTAAACTCTTGTGGTCCGTAAAGATCTTACTGTAACCCCATATAGGTAATGTCTCCAAATCTTAAGAGCGTGGACCACTGCAGCTAGTTCCAAGTCATGTGTCGGGTAGTTCACCTCATAAGGTTTAAGTTGACGAGAGGCGTAAGCGATAACCCTGTCATTTTGCATGAACACACATCCCAACCCGTGCTTAGACGCATCGGTGCATATTACGAATCCCTCCGTACCCTGCGGTAGTACCAACACTGGGGCAGTAGTAAGCTTCCTTTTTAGCCTGTCGAAACTCTCCTGACAATCTGTTGTCCAGACAAACTTGGTGTTCTTCCTAAGCAGATTTGTTAATGGCTGAGCGACACAGGAGAAGGCCTCGACGAACCGTCGATAATATCCCGCCAACCCCAGGAAACTTCTCACCTCTTTGACATTTCTAGGTGGTTCCCAATTCATAACTGTCTCATTCTTCTGGGGGTCTACTTTAACGCCTCCTGCTGAAATCACATGCCCCAAAAAGGTTACCTCTGGCATCCAGAACTCGCATTTAGAAAGTTTAGCATACAGTTGATGTTGCCTTAAAACACTCAACACCTGCCTCAAGTGTTCCTCATGCTCCCATCGGCTTCGGGAATAAATTAAAATATCGTTAATGAAAACCACCACACACTTATCGAGAAACTCTGTCAGAACCCTGTTCATCAATTCCATAAAAACAGCTGGAGCATTAGTCAGGCCAAACAACACCACCATGTACTCGTAGTGCCCATATCTCGATCGAAATGCGGTCTTAGGAATATCCTCCTCTCGAATTCTCAATTGGTGATATCCCGAACGTAAGTCGATCTTTGAAAACACAGTCGCCCCTTGCAGTTGGTCCAGTAAATCATCAATCCTTGGAAGTGGGTAACGGTTCTTAATAGTGACCTTATTAAGTTCCCTGTAATCGATACACAGGCGCAGAGAACGGTCCTTTTTCTTCACAAAAAGAACTGGCGCACCCCATGGCGAAGTACTTGGACAAATGAGCCCCTTCCTTAGAAATTCTTCGAGTTGTGACTTTAGTTCCTTCATTTCGGCTGGTGCCATCCTGTATGGTGCCTTGGAGATAGGCGTCGTTCCTGGCTCAAGTTCGATTGAGAGATCGACCTCCCTTTGTGGTGGCAATCCAGGTAGTTCGTCGGGGAATATGTCCGGAAATTCGTTCACTACAGGAATATTAGCAACCGACAATTGTGACGTGCCCTCCTGAAGAATATAGCACCAGTAATAAGCTCCTCGATCATCACGAGGTGCTACTGCTGAAAGGAGACTGAGGGACCCTTTTGTGCTGAAGTGCTCTCGGCCTCTAATTGTGTGAGTGGCACCGTCATGGGTCGTAATAGAAACGGTCAGGTGATAGGTATCCAATACCATCTTGTGCATCGTCATCCAGTCCATACCTAAAATCACATCTTCGTTTTGGAGTGGAAAGACCATGAGATTGGCTGTCTAGCCCAGATTATTGATATGAATCGGACAGTTTCGAACTTTCAAATTACCCTCCACCCTGTTGCCCTCGGGTAGTTTAACAGTAAAGGACTCACAGGGTACATAAGGGAGATGCAAACGGTTAACACATTCTATGGATATAAACGAGTGGGTTGCTCCAGTATCAAATAGTACATGAACAGCCTGAGATTTAATAAGGAGTGTACCTGAGACAGCAGGAGTGGTCTGGTCGTCAGTAGCCCTTAGTTCGAACACGCGGGACGGCAGTGTCCCCGAGGAGGGTGCAGTACCTCCCCCGCGACCACGTCCCCTTCCGGCACCGTGTAGAGGAGACTGGTGAGGTGGAGATCGGTAGTCGGACATGGCAGACGCTCTGGATGTCTGTACCGAGCCTTGTTGACTCTGAGGAGCTGGGTTTGGTGTATGTTTGATCCGAGAACAGTAGCGAGACATGTGCCCACCCCTCCCGCATGAAAAGCACTTTGTCGATGCTTTACGACACTGACTCATGATATGCCCTGCTATGCCATAATTGAAACAGCTACGGCGAGAAGGCCCGTCAGATGTTCCTTTCTGTTGGGACGAAGCTGCTGATTTGGAGGGGAACCCAATTCCCAAATTCACTCTGCTGGTGCTCCCGGACTGATTTGCGGTCTTCTGCTTCTTTTGGTTGTGCCCGGCATCCGAACTGACAACCGTACCGGCGTATGCTGTGACTACGTACTCATATGCCCTCAACGTGGTGCAATGAAACCCCGTCGCGTAGCGTTGAACATCCTCCGGCAACCGTTGAGCAAGGTGACAAATTCGCTGGTCTTCGGATGGAACCATCTGTGCGACATAGCTTAGCTCGGTCCTGTATGCCCGAATGATTTCTTGTACTGGCAAATTCTGAGGGCCTGCGCTGAAGAAACTCCGCGCTCGTGCAGTTTGAACTGATCGGGGACAGTACTCGTCTCTCAATAGTTTGGAAAACTCGGGCCATCCGACTATTCTGTCCTCTGGCTTATAGGTCCTCCACCATCGGGCTGCAGTGTCACAGAGATGGTTGATCCCGAGTGGCACTTTTTGGTTTCCTGGGCAGCCGATCACCTCGAAGGCAGTCTCCATTTCCGAGATCCAATCGTCCACGTGCTTATCCCCTGACCCGTCGAATAATGGCGGTCTGGCCTTCAGCATTTCTCCCAGCCAACGGTCCTTTCCGGTGTTCTCTTCTATGTTAATGACTGGTACTTGTTACGCCTTGACTCGAGCGATTCCCATGGCAATGGCACAGGCGAGAGTCCGAACGAAGGCCGGATCAAATCCCCGTTGTTACGGTTTTCCGCTTCTTGTTCGTTCCTGACACGGTGGTGGTTGATTTCGGCGGATTAGTTTCTCCGGTGTTTCGTCTTCCCGGGTTCATAGCGGGACCTTGTGCGTCATTTACGTTTCTTCTAGCTCCTCGACGTGCCATTGGTGATGTTCGTTCAATCTAACAGGTTAGTTTAATGCAAACATTCTCTGAGTTCTTACTGAATCCAAACATCATACTTGATCCTTAAGAATTTACATGTATTTTACCTCGACATCCCTCGAGGAGTTACGGTCGTCAGAAGTGTTGGATTTTGAAGGCAAAACGTTTTCAAAATATTTTTGGTAAAACTTTCCACGTGAGTGTTTTGGGCTCTGATACCATTTTCTGTAACGCCCCCAAAATGAACCGGGTCGCCACAGTGCCGTAGATCCCATGAGGGACCCACAAGGCAAGTTTTTGAAAATATTTTCCAAAATATTTTATTTAACAGTGGTAATATACGGAAGTAATTAAGAAAGTCTTCGTACAACCCAAAGCACCAAAAGCAAATAGTGTCCGTACATACGGTTATTACACAACGTGGAATGTTCAAATTATTTAAGAAATTAACAGGCCTTCTTCCAACACAGCTCATGCCTGGCCGTAACCTTCGGGGTGCACATATTCAACAAATTTACCTGGCACGACATGTCGTGCGATAACCTAGGTCGAAACAATCCAAACCAAACTCAAAGGTAAAATCTAATAATTTCAAGGAATAAAGTTGTCACCGAATGTTCCATGTTATTCCTCTTATCAGCACATAAACTCCCAAGGTCGCAACCAAGGGTCACGGAAGTATCTACACAGGACTACTCCGGACGTGGGTACCATTCAGGTTTTACCCCGCAACACGGTCCAACAAGAAAACTCCCAAGGCCGCGGCCAAGGGTCACGGTAGTATCTACTCGGGAATACTCCGGACAAGATAATCGTAAGAGCACCATTCCACAATAGTAACATTTACTATGTCTAAAATTATAAGACGTAAAGTCTGAGAAAGATTCACTTACCTCAAATCCGACGCGAGTTATTTCTTGAGAAGGCAACGGCTTGAACGATCGCACTTGGAAATACGACCTATTACATGTTTGTCGATTAACATCTTATGATAATAATAATGATCAACGACGTTCCTCCCCCTCCCGCCTATTAGAACCCTATCCTAGTTGCTTATGATGTCGGAATCGAATTTCTCCATTTATATCCATAATGCGTGCCATTAATTTCTTTAGGTTCGGCAACATTCTTTATAAGTTATCCTTCCGCTAAACAATAGTGTTCTAACACAACATTCCTAGTTAATGATAACCAACAATCATCAAGATTTCATCGTTGTCTTAATATGCAAGTCTAGAACGATTAATCCATCATCTTAACATGTTTCGGTATCTATTTGGCTAGAAATTGTTGGTAACTTCATCAAGGATTCATTAACGGTTTTATTCAACATGATAATACGGTTATACATGAAATCCTTCAAGATGATTCCGAGAAGTTGGTGATTAGCAATATGATTATGAGTTCTACCATTATTCATTCCAATTTCAAGCTTTGATGGATATCGATTAACAATTGCGATAGCTATATACCGGTTCGATTATTACGGAGGGTTCTAAGCTACCCAAGGCATCCGAGGTTTACTAAAACTTACTAAACAATACTGAAATGAGTTCAAGGTTGGATAAACTTACCTTTACTAACAAAAGATGATGAAGAACGACGGTGGACGAAGGAGAACGAGAGGATAACACCTTCAAGACCTTCCCCGAAGCTTGATTATCGTACTCTAATAGGATAGCACTTGAATTGGGAGGTTAGAATTGGTTCAATGATGGTGGAGAGTAGTGTACAAGGAAGAGGAATGATTTTTGGGACGGAAGAAATGAAAGGCAAAGTGTTCTTTTATAAACTCAGATTGCCCTTGTTATGCCTTACGGTTTACGTACGTAAGAGGCTTTACGTACGTTATGGCAAAATACTTAACGTACGTAAGGAACTCGCTGGAACGATTCACTCACATTGTTACGTACGTAACGAAAGCGGGTTAACGTACATAACACCTCGTTGACTTGCCTGTCGCAATCACGCCGAAAGTTGGTCGGCACACGTACTACCGGATGAAGATTCATGTCTGAAGACCGAAGACCGATGTTACGTACGTAAGGGCCGATATTTAACGTACGTAATGGCTCAGATATAGCGTGCGTAATGAGTCAGAGTATAACGTACGTAAAGGACAGTTTTGTTTGCCAAATTATCATCACATTAATTTCTTATGACACGACTCCCTCTCCATGTCGTCTGGAAATCTCTCGGGGAACAAGACGTTGGCCACCGTCATATTTGCACCGATAATTACCTAACGACATCGAGGTATGTCACTGAAAGTTCGTCAATCATCATACCATCACAATACACGAATAATAGATGCGATACCGTACAACCATATTATACAAAATATGTTTTATTGCAATGGAGTACATTTATTTATCAAACACGAGAAATAGACGTGAGCGCCCAAAGTGAAAAAGCATGTAATACTGGTGGTATTACACGTACTTATTATCGAATTGCATTTGCTACCTCTTATCTTCAGTATGGATGCTGGGAGAGGCCGAGGTAGAGGTTGTGGCCGTGGTCATGGACGCGGTCGGGGACGTGGGGCAGCCAGTGAGGCGGCCACGTCACACAATTCTGGGTTCGCTAGTACTGATGGTCATCAGAGCCATAGTGCTACTCAAGAGGGCGCAACCGGTGGTGGCGCCGATCTTGGTGTTGCAGCTGTGATGCAACAAATAGTGAACCAAATGGCTGCGATAGCTCAGGTGGTTCAGAACCCGACTCCGGCCCATGCTACTTGGGGAGGAGCAAATCGTTGGTTTTTGGATGTCATTAAGATGCATCTTCCTCAGTTTTAGGGGACTTCAGACCCGATCGGTTGAGAGGGGTGGATCAAGGAGATATCCAAGGTCTTTGTTGCCACGAACTGACCCGAGGATAGAAAGGTCCCTATTGCCCAGTACTCTCTCACTGGAGACGCTACTGACTGGTGGAAGGCTGTTGAGCCTAAAGACCATGTTGCTTCGTGGGCCGAATTCAAAGACCTGATGGAGACCTAATATTGCCCGTGGCTAGTTAAACAGGCTCGAGTCCATGTTTTTATGATGCTCAGCCTTAGGATATTCTTGTTTCTCAGGCTATTGTTGATTACAACCGGGTGTTGGGCTTCGTGAAGGCCCAAGTTAGAGAGGGGAGCGACAAAATTTTTCACTTTTCCAGACGGATGAAACTGAAGATTCGTGACCACATGTCTGGGCTCGCCTGCACCACCTTAAAGGATTATCAGAGTAGAGCTCTTGCATATGATATGTCTTTAACGGCCAGTGAGGCGGCTCGTGAGAGCAAGAAACAGAAGTCCGTCGGAAATTTTTTGGGCCACAAGGGTGGAGGTCAGCAGATATCTCAGTCTGCTAACTTTCCCGCTGGTGGTGGTCCAGCTCATTCTTCTGGGGGTTTTCGCAGGGCTGCCAGTACTTGTTCCCATGATGTGAAGTGTTTTAACTGTGTCCAACTAGGCAAATCAGTCGAACTTGTCTGAGTCTTTTGCTGACGTGTAATCGGTGTGTCCAGTCGGGCAACAAGGCTTTTTTCTGTAATGAGAGAGAGAGAGAACTCTTGGTGCCCAGACTTCCTTCCCAATGCATAGGGATCCAAGTGTGAATCAAGGGTCATCTAATCCATAGCCCCCGCAGAGTACTGGCCGAGGGAGGGGTCGGGGCAAGCCTATTAGAGGGGGAGCTTCCAGTGTCGGCTCGGCTCACCCGCGTGTTTATGAGATGAGGAGGGCCGATGATCCAGCGGCTACTGTGGCGACAGGTACCATTCATATTCATTCTCATCCTGTCGGTGTGCTTTTCGATTCTAGTGCTACGCATTCATTCATCTCTCTGGAATGTGTGCGTCGTTTGGGTCTTGACTGTTTGTCACCTTGTGAGCCTTTCATCGTTAAACTTCCTAGCGGTGATAGGATCGTTGGTGATCGAGAGATCCGAGATTGCTCTATGATTATTTGTGAGAGGGCTTGGCTCTCTAATCTTATTGTTGTGGGTATTGAGGGTGTGGATTTGATTCTCAGGGATGATTGGCTCGAGTGGCATGGTGCGATTATAAACTACCGCACGAGAATCATCACCATGTTAGCCGAGGAAGGCACCGAACACTCTTTCGCGGGTCGAAAGAGGGGAAACCAGAAGTTCGTGATTAACGCCTTGAAGGGGATGAGACTCCTGCGGAAGTGGTGTACTAGTTATTGGTGTTATGCCTTGAAGGCGGAGGAGAGTGGGGTCGAGTTTTCATCGATTCCACTCGTCAGTGAGTTACGTGATATCTTTCCTGACGAGTTACGGGGGCTACCACCGAACCATGAGGTTGAGTTCGCTATCGAGTTAGAGCCGGGTGCGGCTTCTATTTCGAAGGCGCCGTATTGCATGGAACCTTCAGAGATGGCTGAGTTGAAGAACCAATTGAGTGAGCTTCTTGAGTCAGGGTATATTCAACCGAGCACTTCGCCGTGGGGCACACTGGTTATGTTTGTGCGGAAGAAGGATGGTTCACTGCGTTTATGTATCAACTACCGCGAGCTAAACAAGGTGACCATCAAGAACAAGTATCCCTTGCCAAGGATTTATGACATGTTTGATTAGTTGCAGGGAGCTGCGGTATTCTCGAAGATCGACTTGAGATCGGGGTAGTATCAGCTTCAGGTAAAGGAGTCCGATGTTCCGAAAACAGCTTTTCGGATGAGATGCGGACATTATGAGTTTGTGGTTATGCCCTTCGGGTTAACTAACATGTCGGAAGTGTTCATGCAGTTGATGAACAGAGTTGTCATAGAGTATTTGGATAACTGTGTCGTCGTCTTCATTGACGATATCCTTATCTACTCGAAGAACGAGGAGGAGCATGCGCATCATCTGCGTGTGGTGTTAGACATTTTGAGGACCGAGCGACTCTATGCGATGTTCTCGAAATGTGAGTTCTGGATGAAACAGGTGATGTTTATGGGTCACGTGATTTCAGCCGAAGGGGTCCGTGTGGATCCACAGAAGATTGAGGCAGTGCTAGATTGGGCGCCATCTAAGAATGTGAAGGAGGTCTGTAGTTTCTTGGGTTTGGGTGGCTACTATCGTAGGTTCGTCGAGGGGTTCTCGAAACTAGCTCGGCCACTTACGCAGTTGCTTTAGAAATCTGAAAAGTTCGTCTGGAATTACGAAAGACAGTTGAGTTTTGAGGAGCTGAAGAGGTGTTTGACTTCAGCCCCGATTCTGGCGTTGCCGTGTGGCAACGAGAGTTTTGCCGTTTACAGCGATGCTTCGGGCCAGGGTCTTGGGTGCGTGTTGATGCAGCACGACAAGACTATTGCGTATGCGTCGAGACAGTTGAGGCCTTATGAGCTCAACTACGCTACTCACAATTTGGAGTTAGCGGCAGTTGTTTTCGCGCTAAAAATTTGGCGTCACTATCTTTTTGGCTCTGTATGTCAGATTTTTACCGATCATAAAAGTCTGAAGTACATATTTACTCAGCGGGAGTTGAATATCAGGCAGAGGAGGTGGTTGGAGTTGATTAAGGATTATGACCTCAAGATCCTTTATCATCCAGACAAGGCGAACGTCGTGGCAGACGCCTTGAGCCGGAAACCAGTTGCATTACGGACACTTGAGATACTTACGTCTCGATCTGAGCTTCAGCGGGATTTTGGAGATATGAGAGATAATTTAGTTATTTCTAAGTCATGATTATCTTATACTTGTTGTACTTATCATTATCTTAATTTGCAATTATAATTTAATAATATTATGCTTTAATCATATTTAATTCCGTTGAAAATTATATATATATATATTGATTCTTTCGTATTGTTAAATATGATAATCTTCTGAAATGAAGAATGATTTTATTTTTATTTTTATTGTTGATTTAATCAATTATTTAGATGTAAAAATTTTGTTAATTCTAACCAAATGATCTAATATTAAATAATGATATGATCATACATTTTGAGAGATCTTGTTTGTTTTGTAAAGATAGATATGTTTGGATATTCGAGATCTTTTTATTACTTTTTCGTTTTTGGATGATATTTTGGGCGGAATTTATCTAAATGTAAATGAGGTGTGAGCTTTAATATATATAAAGATATTTGACATATTTATAGTACATTTGTCATACTTATATTACACAAAAATTTTATATATATTATATCACTTTAAATATGACAACAAAACATCTTACTAAGTGCAATTAAAATGCGGGTAATATTTACCGAATATCCTCAAATTGGATACAATACCGAAATTAATATTTAGCAAGAACTAAGAAGCTTCCCATTATTAATACAATATGATATGGATGACGTGGGCAATTATAAAAAATAAAAACATTATATAACTTTCGAGAATAGATAGTTTTCTTGTCAATAAAGCAAGTCACGGATTTGGAAGCTGCATGCAATCTGAATCACATGATGATCAGATCTTGTTTTGAAAATCGTGGCATATGTTTTTTTTTTACTTAGACAAAAAAAAACTTTTTTTTACATTAGTGGTGGAAATTAAGAAGGAAGGGTTCGACATCAACATTTTTTATATAAAATTAGAGATAATTCGTGTAATACTGGCACGGTGGTTAAGATGGGAAAGAAATACCAAAAAATAATTCGAATCGAAGAACTGACTAAATCGGATGAAATTAGTTACCGAAAATTCAAAAATCGAATATTTTGGTCCGAAACCGAATCAATCTGATGTAATTCGGTTCAGTCTTGCATTTTATAAATTTAAACCGATTCCGAACCGAAACCGAACTGATATATTTAAGGAATCTCCCTTTTTTAGTAACAAAGCATAAAACTAATAAGTTAGATATTCCGTTCATAAAATTATAAGTTTTTTATACCAAAATGTGTTAAAAGACATTATTACCCTTAAAGTCTACCACTAAAAGATAAAAAACATAAAAAATAGAAAATTATTAAAAGCAAACAACAATAATCTAAACGGTCCCACAACTCAATATTTCTTTCTCTTGCAAAAAAACTCTCTCGTTGTATCTCTCGTAAAAACGAAAACCCCCGTCGTGAAACCCTTTCGCCAGCCAGAAGATGTCGAACTCCTACTATGACAGAGAATCTGAAGACGCTAGAAGTTCCTCACATGCTAGTGACACTCCATCTGAAGAGGAATTCGTCAATGAGCCGCCGGTTAGTGTATTTTTATTCACACACGATCATGCCACGACGGTTGTTCATCCTCTCACGATGGTGATGAAGAAGATGACACCATCGTGTGCACGATGGTCTTTCGTGGGCACGATGGTTTACACATGACGGCCGTCGATCGTATGTGCCATCGTGGGCAAGAGATCAAAGGCTTCTGCCTTGCACACGATCGATGCCCGTCGTGTGAGCCGTCGTGTTGCACACGATGGTCTTCACACGACGGGCATCAATCGTGTGCATGCCATTGTGTGCAAGCAGTGTCTTTTTTTTGTTTTCTTAAGCATTTTATCATATTCTTATGATTTGTATGTCTATATTGCAGACTGGTTGCGTATGGAAGAGACCTACATTGCGATTTGTTACACGTCAAGTGAATCTTTACATACGGGGGCGGCATTTAAAGAGATTATTGAGACACTAAGAAGTATGGGCCATAATTCCGCAGTTGGTGATCGATCTATCGAGAGCTTGACCGAGGAGGTCCTGGGGCGTTTGATTAAAGTTAGGAGAAATGGGAGTACAAATACTGCCCTACATCACTTAATTGACCGTTAGTTGGAGGGTGATCAAATCACCCAGGATGAGTCGTGGTTCCAGGTTTGCGGGAGGACCATTCATTTTACGGCCCATGATTTTGCCATGATCACTGGAATGCATTTTGGAAACTCTACCTTCCATCCACAGGACGACCATCTCCTTCGGTCTGACGGTATTTTCCACAGAATACTCCATGGCAAAAATATTAAGGTTAGTGTTCTGCGGAAGAGGTTCAATGCTTGAGATTTTGGTAGAGACATAAGAGATTAAGTGAAGGTTGCTAATTTGCTTATATACTACTACTTTATCCTATGTCGTGACGACATGACGGTCGAGACATGGGCATGGGCATTAGTTGAGGATTTCGAGCAGTGTGATATATTTTTCACTTTTCCAGACGGATGAAACTGAAGATTCATGACCACATGTCTGGGCTCGCCTGCACCACCTTAAAGGATTATCAGAGTAGAGCTCTTGCATATGATATGTCTTTAACGGCCAGTGAGGCGGCTCGTGAGAGCAAGAAACATAAGTCCGTCGGAAATTTTTCGGGCCACAAGGGTGGAGGTCAGCAGAAATCTCAGTCTGCTAACTTTCCCGCTGGTGGTGGTCCAGCTCGTTCTTCTGGGGGTTTTCGCGGGGCTACCAGTACTTGTTCCCGTGATGTGAAGTGTATTAACTGTGTCCGACTAGGCCAAATCAGTCGAACTTGTCTGAGTCTTTTGCTGACGTGTAATCGGTGTGGCCAGCCGGGCAACAAGGCTTCTTTCTGTGCTGAGAGAGAGAGAGAACTCTTGGTGCCTAGACTTCCTTCCCAGCGCCTAGGGATCCGAGTATGAATCAAGGGTCATCTAATCCACAGCCCCCGCAGAGTACCGGCCGAGGGAGGGGTCGGGGTAAGCCAACTAGAGGGGGAGCTTCTAGTGTCGGCTCGGCTCACCCGCGTGTTTATGAGATGAGGAGTGCCGATGATCCAGCGGCTACTGTGGCGACAGGTACCATTCATATTCATTCTCATCCTGTCGGTGTGCTTTTCGATTCTAGTGCTATGCATTCGTTCATCTCTCTGGAATATGCGCGCCGTTTGGGTCTTGACTGTTTGTCACCTTGTGAGCCTTTCATCGTTAAAATTCCAAGCGGTGATAGGATCGTTGGTGATCGAGAGATCCAAGATTGCTCTGTCATTCTTTGTGAGAGGGCTTGGCTCTCTAATCTTATTGTTGTGGGTATTGAGGGTGTGGATTTGATTCTCGGGGATGATTGGCTCGAGTGGCATGGTGCGATCATAAACTACCGCACGAGAATCATCACCATGTTAGCCGAGGATGGCACCGAACACTCTTTTGTAGGGCGAAAGAGGGGAAACCAGAAGTTCGTGATTAACGCCTTGAAGGGGATGAGACTCCTGTGGAAGGGGTGTACTGGTTATTGGTGTTACGCCTTGAAGGCGGAGGAGAGTGGGGTCGAATTTTCATCGATTCCAGTCGTCAGTGAGTTATGTGATGTCTTTCCTGACGAGTTACCGGGGCTACCACCGGACCATGAGGTTGAGTTCGCTATCGAGTTAGAGTCGGGTGCGGCTTCTATTTCGAAGGCACCGTATTGCATGGCACCTTCAGAGATGGCTGAGTTGAAGAACCAGTTGAGTGAGCTTCTTGAGTCAGGGTATATTCAACCGAGCACTTCGCCGTGGGGCACACTAGTTATGTTTGTGTGGAAGAAGGATGGTTCACTGTGTTTATGTATCGACTACCGCGAGCTAAACAAGGTGACCATCAAGAACAAGTATCCCTTGCCAAGGATTGATGACTTGTTTGATCAGTTGCAGGGAGCTGCGGTATTCTCGAAGATCGACTTGAGATCGGGGTAGTATTAGCTTCGGGTAAAGGAGTCCAATGTTCCGAAAACAGCTTTTTGGATGAGATGCGGACATTATGAGTTTGTGGTTATGCCCTTTGGGTTAACTAACATGCCGACAGTGTTCATGCAGTTGATGAACATAGTTTTCATAGAGTATTTGGATAACTGTGTCGTCGTCCTCATTGACGATATCCTTATCTACTCGAAGAACGAGGAGGAGCATGCGCATTATCTGCGTGTGGTGTTAGACATTTTGAGGACCGAGTGACTCTATGCGAAGTTCTCGAAATGTGAGTTCTGGATGAAAGAGGTGATGTTTATGGGTCACGTGATTTCAGCAGAAGGGGTCCATGTGGATCCACAGAAGATTGAGGCAGTGCTAGATTGGGCGCCATCTAAGAATGTGAAGGAGGTCCGTAATTTCTTGGGTTTGGCTGGCTACTATCGTAGGTTCGTCGAGGGGTTCTCGAAACTGGCTCGGCCACTTATGCAGTTGCTTTACAAATCTGAGAAGTTCGTCTGGAATTACGAAAGACAGTCGAGTTTTGAGGAGCTGAAGAGGTGTTTGACTTCAGCCCCGATTCTGGCGTTGCCGTGTGGCAACGAGAGTTTTGCCGTTTACAGCGATGCTTCGGGCCAGGGTCTTAGGTGCGTGTTGATGCAGAACGACAAGACTATTGCGTATGCGTCGAGACAGTTGAGGCCGTATGAGCTCAACTACCCTACTCAAGATTTGGAGTTAGCGGCAGTTGTTTTCGCGCTCAAAATTTGGCGTCACTATCTTTTTGGCTCTGTATGTCAGATTTTTACCGATCATAAAAGTCTGAAGTACATATTTACTCAGCGGGAGTAGAATATGAGGCAGAGGAGGTGGTTGAAGTTGATTAAGGATTATGACCTCAAGATCCTTTATCATCCAGACAAGGCGAACGTTGTGGCAGACGCCTTGAGCCGGAAACCAGTTGCATTGCGGACACTTGAGATACTTACGTCTCGATCTGAGCTTCAGCGGGATTTCGGAGATATGAGAGATAATTGAGTTATTTCTAAGTCATGATTATCTTATACTTGTTGTACTTATCATTATCTTAATTTGCAATTATAATTTAATAATATTATGCTTTAATCATATTTAATTCCGTTGAAAATTATATATATATATATATTGATTCTTTCGTATTGTTAAACATGATAATCTTCTGAAATGAAGAATGATTTTTTTTATTTTTATTGTTGATTTAATCAATTATTTAGAAGTAAAAATTTTGTTAATTCTAACCAAATGATCTAATATTAAATAATGATATGATCATACATTTTGAGAGATCTTGTTTGTTTTGTAAAGATAGATATGTTTGGATATTCGAGACCTTTTTATTACTTTTTCGTTTTTGGATGATATTTTGGGCGGAATTTATCTAACTGTAAATGAGGTGTGAGCTTTAATATATATAAAGATATTTGACATATTTATAGTACATTTGTCATACTTATATTACACAAAAATTTTATATATATTATATCACTTTAAATATGACAACAAAACATCTTACTAAGTGCAATTAAAATGCGGGTAATATTTACCGAATATCCTCAAATTGGATACAATACCGAAATTAATATTTAGCAAGAACTAAGAAGCTTCTCATTATTAATACAATATGATATGGATGACGTGGGCAATTATAAAAAATAAAAATATTATATGACTTTCGAGAATAGATAGTTTTCTTGTCAATAAAGCAAGTCACGGATTTGGAAGCTGCATGCAATCTGAATCACATGATGATCAGATCTCCTTTTGAAAATCGTGGCATATGTTTTTTTTTACTTAGACAAAAAAAAAACTTTTTTTTACATTAGTAGTGGAAATTAAGAAGGAAGGGTTCGACATCAACATTTTTTTATATAAAATTAGAGATAATTCGTGTAATACTGGCACGGTGGTTAAGAGGGGAAAGAAATACCAAAAAATAATTCGAATCGAAGAACTGACTAAATCGAATGAAATTAGTTACCCAAAATTCAAAAATCGAATATTTTGGTCCGAAACCGAATCAATCTGATGTAATTCGGTTCGGTCTTGCATTTTATAAATTTAAACCGATTCCGAACCGAAGCCGAACTGATATATTTAAGGGATCTCCATTTTTTAGTAACAAAGCATAAAACTAATAAGTTATATATTTCGTTCATAAAATTATAAGTTTTTTATACCAAAATGTATTAAAAGACATTATTACCCTTAAAGTCTACCACTAGAAGATAAAAAACATAAAAAATAGAAAATTATGAAAAGCAAACAACAATAATATAAACGGTCCCACAACTCAATATTTCTTTCTCTTGCAAAAAAACTCTCTCGCTGTATCTCTCGTAAAAACAAAAAACCCCATCGTGAAACCCTTTCGCCGGCCAGAAGATGTCGAACTCCTACTACGACAGAGAATCTGAAGACGCTAGAAGTTCCTCACACACTAGTGACACTCCATCTGAAGAGGAATTCGTCAATGAGCCGCCGGTTAGTGTATTTTTATTCACACACAATCGTGCCACGACGGTTGTTCATCGTCTCACGATGGTGCTGAAGAAGATGACACCATCGTGTGCACGATGGTCTTTCGTGGGCACGATGGTTTACACATGACGGTCGTCGACCGTGTGTGCCGTCGTGGGCAAGAGATCAAAGGCTTCTGCCTTGCACACGATGTCATGCACACGATCGATGCCCGTCGTGTGAGCCGTCGTGTTGCACACGATGGTCTTCACACGACGGGCATCAATCGTGTGCATGCCATCGTGTGCAAGCAGTGTCTTTTTTTTCGTTCTCTTAAGCATTCTATGATATTCTTATGATTTGTATGTCTATATTGCAGACTGGTTGCGTATGGAAGAGACCTACATTGCGATTTGTTACACGTCAAGTGAATCTTTACATACGGGGGCGGCATTTAAAGAGATCATTGAGACACTAAGAAGTATGGTCCGTAATTCCGCAGTTGGTGATCGAGCTATCGAGAGCTTGACCGAGGGGGTCCTGGGGCGTTTGATTAAAGTTAGGAGAAATGGGAGTACAAATACTGTCCTACATCACTTGATTGCCCGTCAGTTGGAGGGTGATCAAATCACCCAGGATGAGTCGTGGTTCCAGGTTTGCGGGAGGACCATTTATTTTACGGCCCTTGATTTTGCCATGATCACTGGAATGCATTTTGGAAACTCTACCTTCCATCCACAGGACGACCATCTCCTTCGGTCTGACGGTATTTTTCACAGAATACTCCATGGTAAAAATATTAAGGTTAGTGTTCTGCGGAAGAGGTTCAATGCTTGAGATTTTGGTAGAGACATAAGACATTAAGTGAAGGTTGCCAATTTGCTTACATACTACTAATTTATCCTATGCCGTTACGACATGACGGTCGAGACATGGGCATGGGCATTAGTTGAGGATTTTGAGTAGTGTGATATGTTTCCTTGGGGTTCTTATGCCTTTGGGGTTTTATCTTACTACATAGGCATCGTTGCCATGAAGGAGGGACAGGAACATAAGGACTATCACTTCTATGGTCCTGTTTGGGCTTTACAGATATGGTCGTATGAGATGATTCCTTCATTGGGAGAATTGTGTGGAATTCGAGATAAATCTGTCCAAGTCCCCCAGTGTTTGATGTGGACTACGAGGAAGATGTTCTGTGATTTCACTCATTTCTTCGACGATAAGGTACATAAATTTATAAACGTATTTTCTCCTGACTTCACTCATCTCTTCAACGTTATGTGATTGCCCATCTAATGGTATGCTTTAATGACTACTTTTGCAGCACAAAGTACTTCCCTCTTTACCGCATCTGGAGGAAGATGAGGCTGAGTACTACTACCTGAGTTTTGAAAATGGCTCGCCATATGACGTTAAGTTCATAAAGCCTATAAGAATACTGTGAAGAACAAGGAGGATGAGCCTGCGTTGATGACGAGAAAGAAAGTTATAGATAGGTTGAAGAAGGTTGTTGGGAAATTGATTAAATATGAGTCGGCACATAAAGTGTCGAAGCGATGCCGGCAGAGTATCCCACCAGTAGATGGTGCAGAGATATCGGACTGGGAGAGGCAGCCAAAGAGGGTGTGTTGTGTCCACGGACTTCCTTGTCCGGACCACACCCAGGACGCGAGCAGGGATGAGTACTTCGATAGCCGTTTGAAGGCGATCTTATATGACGAGTCTGAGACGGGATTTATTGCTCGAGTTTCTCGAAAGGTGCTTTCTGGGATCGTGGATTTCTTCGGACATACGCATAGACGTTCTAGAAGCCCGGTGCACTACTCAGCTGGGAGCCATAATAGGTTTCCCGATAGGCCTTGTCATTCTGCATCTGTTAGCAGCGCCCAACGGAGGATTCCTGACCCTCCACGTCACTCAGTCTCTGGTGCAACCCACATTCACCATTCTCAGCGTCAGCCTAGTCATCATTCTCAGCGTCAGCCTAATCACCATTCTCAGTGTCAGCCTAGTCACCATTCTGAGGTCCAGCACAGTCACCATTCTGAGATCCAGCACAGTCATCATTCTCAGAATCATCGTTCTTTTGAGCGGACTGAGCAGCCCCTTGATCCGACTCTACGGTTTCTAAATTATGACCATCAGTATCAGCCATTTGACATGCCATTTCAGCAGTATGGGACGATGTTCGATTGGTTTCCGGACGAGCATCATTATAGTCCGATGTTTCAATGTGAAGGTAGTAGTCCTCAACAGCACCCTCCATTTCAGATCGAGCAGCTAGTTTTTGAGATCGAGCAACCGGTTGTATAGCTCTCTGATCGTTATAGTTTTGAGAGTGATGCTGAGGATGATGAAGTTGGTGGGAGTGCCGGGACGCAGCAGTTGGGTGAGCGTAGTCTTCCACCGCGAGTGAGTCGACCATATGCTGCTCTTCGGGAGCCTTTTGTGGTGGCGCCTCCAAGAGATAGCGAGGCTCTAAAGAAGTTGTACCTACATTTTAGGACGGAGCAGCCACTTGATGCTATTGTCCGGTGTTTGGAGACTAGTCATGCTCTCACTCAGGCGTTATTTTACCGGATAGAGTCTATCCGTGAAGACTTTGATGCCAAGGTGGTAGATTGTTATGTGCCTGCAACTCGAGCGAGGCTTCAGAGGGGAGTTCGTAGTGTTGGTGTCGGTAGAGTTGGCACTGTACTTGTCGGCTCCCAATTTTACGTAAGTTCTATAACTTACTCGCTTGTATATCATTGGTGTGATGTGGATTTTTTTTATTTTGTGGTTTAGTTTTTTGTAGTTAGTTATGGCCAACGAGTTTGCAAGACTCTATCCGGATGATCCACTTGGTATCAAGGTGATAGGGAAGCCAGTTTACAGGGATTGGGAAATTCCTAAATGCATCGAGGACTACATGACAGGTCTTGATACACCAAATGCGGTTCCATGGTTAAACTGCGACGAATTAAGTTTGAAATTTATATTTATAAATGATTCGCTATGTTTGATGTGATGATCTTATATGATTACATATTTTGTTCAACAGATCATTGCCATTTGTTGCCTCGACTAGAGCCACTGGGTGACTATCAAGATTAACATCATAACATGGACCGTGGAGTTGTACGATTCCTTGTCACACCAACACCAAGATGCTCGATACCGATTCAACCAACTGCGACCAATTACTCGTCTGATGCCTCGTCTACTAGCTCAATCTGGGTACTGGCTGAACAACCAATCGAAGAAGAAGTATGACACGGAGTTTAGTTTCAAAACAATGCCACGAGAACTACAGTTCATACAAAACGATAATCACAGTTGTGTCCCCTTCACGTGCATGTACTTGGATCGACTCATCTCTGCAAACCCAGCAAGAAGGCACCAAATAAAGAAACTTAATGAGAAATATATTAAGAAATATCGATATGGTTTAGCTGCTAAAATATTTATGTTGTCGTTAGACATGTAAAAATAGTTTTTGGTGTGTTGTGTTGTGGCAAGATTAATGTGTCGTGTTGTTAAATCTTTATGTTGTCATTAGACAGTTTGGTAAGATTAATGTGTTATCTTGTTAAATCACACGTAAAATAGTTTATGGTGCAGTTGGTAAACCCAGGCCAGCTCTGTGTTGCACACGATCGTGTGCAATCTGCCCACGGTCATGGGTTGCTGCTGTCGTGTGCCCACGATAGCTGCCATGACCGTGTGCACACGACCGTAGGTTGCTGCTGTCGTATGCCCTCGATGTCTGCCAAACTGACAACACCAACCTGTCACTACAGCAGTAACGAACAGCAATACGCCCGCCAACAGTACCCGGCCGAATGGGAACGAACAACAACAAATGACTCCAAACAGCAACTTGTGGTCGGACGCAACGGAAACAGGGAGCAAGCTCGGACAACGAACAACAACTGTTGCGAACAAGGGAACACGAATAATTTGAGAAACAACATGTAAATTGACGAGTAATTTGAGAAATTAGTGAAAATTATGGATGTTCTTGTCCACACGACCGTGTGTCCCATCATGGGCACAACCGTGTGCACCATCGTGTGCACATGAACTTTTGGTATTTTTGCCAATTTGATTTATTGTGTTATCTAGAAGGATGTTTTGTGATTCTAAAATTGCCTATTCAAATATTAATTACTATATAACTTCTTATACAAACTCGTATTTGTCATTTCGTGTAATTCATTAGTATATAAGATATTTCATACAGATGAACTTATCCTTACGAACTAATACATTGAGAACATATAGACGAGACATGATATGCAATATATTATGTTAATTCAATCAATAACTTTTTAAATAAGTGTATCGTTAACAAATACTTGTTAATATATAAGTAACAACACGTAAATTGACGACTAATTTAAGAAATTAGTGAAAATTGTGGATGTTTTTGTGCACACGACCGTGTGTCCCATCGTGGGCACGACCGTGTGCACCATTGTATGCACACGTGGATACAGTGCCAATTTGACACCGTAGACAGCGTGACACCTGGTTTCCAACATGGCACACGATCGGAGCACAGGATCATGCCCATCGTGTGCCCCATCGTGTGCACTACAAAGGGCAGCATCGAATTATTTATTATAAAATCCCATCGTGGGTCCCCTCTTTTTCAATATAAGCCCATCTTCCTGGACCGAGAGTGAAATACCTAAATCGTAGTCCCCCCTTTTCACTATAAACCCTAATCAATTAAAATCAGTTAAAATCCATTAAAATCAAATACGCGAAATGAGCGGCCAATTACGAGAAAGCGATTTAGGAGGAATCGAAGCACCTCCACCAAAAAAAAGAAGAAGGATACCTCCTCCCAACCCACCATACAGAACTAGGCCGAGAGGAAGATACTCAATGCTCAGAGTAAGTTTTTTTGATTTTGTTGTATGTGTAGTGTGTACTGCGAATTAATATGTTTCATGAAACAGGGCCTATTTAAAAACAGTGCGAGCACTCCAATCATACTAGATGGTGATGATGATGATGATGATGATGATGATGATGATGATGAATTAGAGATTTCTGAGCAGACAAGTAAAGAATTTATTTTACAAGAAGAAGTTCATGGAGATGATGATGATACAAGACTAAAGAAACAGCAGCAGATGGGGGAAAAGGGATCCAAGTGATTGTGGTTTTTAAGTTATTCTTAGATATTTTGGTGTGATGGTGATGAACTTTTGTTATGTAAAGTTATACGCTTTTGGTGTAAACTCTTGCTCTTTAAAGTGAGCTACTTTGTTATGGTTAATGTTTGCCTCCATAATCACCTTTATTTGCTTTACATTAGTGAACACTTAAATTTTAATTCAAAGATAAAGAAAATAGACACAAAAACTAATAATCAGAATAATGAATCAATACATGGTCCATCGAGGATCAAAATATCATCACATGATTGTTGCTAGTAAGTCACAAAATATAAAAATATAGAAGCAATTTAAGTTTCATGGTATAGACATCCCCTTATATCATGGTCATCATTACGACAAATGCTACAGCTCTTCTTCTGTCGGCGCCTTTGCCTCGTTTGTTCATCCATTCCTTGAGTTTCTTCTGGAGGGATATTCAAATCCACACCACCTATGGGAATGAATACTTTGCAAGATTTTTTATTGTGGCCGGTTCCTTTACACCTACTGCACACCTGAAGCACACGATCGTGCCCAATATGGGTTACGATCGTGTGCATCTTGCCCACGGTCATGACCGTGTGCACACGACAGCATAGACAAAAACATTGAATGATGTGCACATTAGAGCAAAAAAATTACCTTATAGCGGCAACATCATGATGACATGGAATCTGATCCAAATCAAACTTACGACAACAACATGTCCAGGTTCGAAGGTCGACCTCATAAGAAACTTTGTTTTCTTCGACTTTATAAACAAGTGGGGTGGTAGCTCGAACGGTAAGATTCAGACTGGCTTGCACAGAGTTAGAGAGCTTTTCAAAAGTGTGCATTGTCAACTCATGGTCTCTTGATGTAGCTTCTCCCTGCTTCTCATCAAACCAATTCTCTAAAATTAGGCGAAATATCTCAAGTAACGAGCAAACAAGTAAACACGTCGCCCACAACATATGATTATTAAAGCATTCAACAGCATTGGATGTCAAAAAGTTATAGCGTCGTACCAGACACTTCTACCTAGCCCATCTCTCTGGACCAATTTCAGACAGGCGCCTGTGAGCCCCATTAGGGCTTTCAATATGTAGTTTCGAAAAGTAGTTTTCAAAAACTTCTTCACGATGTGTGTAGGCAGCAGTTCTAAAGTGTCCTATAGCATGAGCACCGTAGGAGGTCAGATTTTTTGCAAGATGGTGATAGCACAACCCGTGGAATGCATTCGGATAGAGGGCTCGAACAGCATTCTGAATGCTCTTTTGTTGGTCACTCACAATCAGTAAATATTCTGTCGTATTATAGCATCTGTGCAGGTTATATAGAAAATAAGTCCATGACTCGTCGTTCTCTATCGGACTGAGACCAACTGCAAGAGGAAATACTTGCTCGTTCCCGTCAAATGTGACGGCCGCAAATAGAGTTCCTTTATTCCTTCCCTTCAGGTGGGTCCCATCAACTATAATCACCGGTCGAAGGCACGTATCAAATGCCCTAATACTCTGTCCGAGTTCAATGAACATGTGGCAAAACACTCCCTCACGAGTCGTCTGCAAATCATAAATTGTCCCTGGATTATGCTGTTTTAAGAAATACAGATAAGATGGGAGCCTCTGATACGACTCATCAAAGTCACCATATGTATTCTCTACCGCTATATTTCTCGTCTGGGGAGCAAAACTGTATAGCATGTCAATGTCGTACTCCCTACACAACTCTGCAAACATCTCCTTTGGCCTCAAAGTGACCCCCTCACCGGTCAATCTTTTAAAAAAATAATGGGCGGCAACCTCAGAAGTGACCAACCGTGCGGCAGCACGGTTCAAATCAGGCTAACAGCTATGCTCCAAGGTCAACTTAGTAATTCTCCAAATAATTGCACCCTCAATAGCACACAACCTAAACTGACAATTATTTCGCCCACTCTTACAGACAAACACTATACATTTATCGGTGGAACGATCAATGATACACTGTAGCATGTTTTCTAAATGATACATTCTTACAGCTATCCTCAACTCTGTCTTGGACCTAAAGGTGGACCCCCCTCTAGCTGACCGGTGACCGGTGGAGGCTGCTCGACCCAACCCAAAATCCCGGCACTACCGGGGTCCGAAAATGGAATGATCCAGTTACGCATTGATTGTAGATGCTCATGCTCGTTCGCAGATTGATGGTCGGATGATAAGTTCCGACGACTCATAATCTTATCCATTTGGGCCGGTTGGCGAACCCAAGCAAGAAATTCCGCAGATATTGACTCAAGCAAGTCTTTACAACAATCTTCATCTTCGGATGTATGCACCTCCTCATCTTCCTCGTCTTCCTTATCTTCCTCGTATTGATAATCTTTGGAAGGCATGTCATAATTTATGTTGCCGGGCTCTACTCTCGAGCTGTTACATCCAATATTAACCTCGGGAGTGGAGGAGCTGCCGTTCTCAACATAGACCTCAGGATCCTCCTTGCATTCTACTAGTAATAGAAGTATCTCCATATCTGTAACACCCCAAAAGGAGGCTATTACAGTGTCGTGGACCCCACACTGGGACCCACCAGGCGATATCAAAATACAGGTAAATAAGTATTACTTTGTGATACCGAACCACAACAAATAGTCATTACTCCGATTAGGAGTTTATTAATGGTATGGCCAATGGCCTTATGATACACAGGATCCGAAATACATGTATAAACCATATGGAGATGGAATATACTTCAAATATCAATACAATTTATCTCCTTCATCAATTTTAAATAACAATATTCCATTTAAAAGCAAGGCATGGCTCCATTTTAAATTTCTAAATAACAATAGTCCAATTGAAAAAAAATATAGTTAAGATACAATGTTGCATGATCAGTTGATACAATCAAAGCATCCAACAAATTGAAACAGCAAAAGAGTAATTTGAACTTCAATAAATTAACTATGCAGGTAAACATCTAGAGTTTTTTATTTTTTTTTAAATTAGCTTAAAGAAGTAAAAAAATAGGTAAATAGATAATTTCGGGGTTTTATGAATTTTTGGGCAGAAACCGTACCCGAACTGAATTTCTAATTCGGGTTTGGTTCCAAAACAGTACCTAATATTCAACATCAGGAACTGAACCGAGAATTTCAATTTGATTCCGACCAGTTCCTCGGGTTTCGGGTTGAAAATTCCCAGCCCTAGTATACTTCACGTGATTTCGACATTTGTAATGGGTGCATTGCACTCTTTTTTCTCACCAAGTCTTTATTTTTCCCACGGGTTTTGTTTGACTGAGAAAGGTCTTTGCCCGAGGCAATATTTATGCACCATTGTAGTATTAGTGCTCGACACAAGGGGTGTTATGGGTATTACGATTCTGTCCTTCCTTGATATGTCTTACCTAATACTATTTAGGCTATGATACATAGATGTCAGGGTTGTAGATCCTTCTAGAGGTAGTGGGACTCTATTAGAAGTCTTTTCTTATAAGGAATCTTATATTTGGAATGAATCTTATTGTAAAGTCTATATAAACCCTCATCTATCAGGTTATGAATACATTTTTGATTGTTCATCTTTTATTATTTTATTATAATTTCTTGAAACATGATTGAAAATTAAAAAATACTACATAAAAGAGGGGGTTATTATGGTGCTTCAAATTTGTAACATTATTATATATGTAAATATTTTTCTTTGTTATATTGAAAGATTCGGTTATTGGGAAATCAACTCCATTTGCGATGTAGAAAGAATGGTTATTCAGAAAAACTTGTAATACTTCAGATCTTTTTATAAATTATATAGAATTCGGTACAATTGACATGTTATGTATATAAATATATTGTAGAGATGTTATGTATATAAATATGTTATAGAGGGACTAGAGAGAATTTGAGAGAGAATAACTTGACTTTTTTCATTTCATCTCTTTTCAACTCAATCAAATACATATGTTTATATATGCTATACAATGAGAGTTACAATGACAATATAAAGCCAAGAGTTTGTGTATTGATGGTGCAAATAGAAAGCCAACAGTCATACATAAGAATTCATAACACTTCTCCTTGGACGACTCGTACTAACTTCATGCCTCGTTAAAACCTTACTAAAAAGAATCTTGTGGGAAAAACCTTAGTGAAGAAAAAAGAGTACATGAGTTGTACCAAAACTTTAAAATAAACATAAAAGAGTGTAACATATATTTCTCCCTCTCATTGCAATATAACTATCAAAATCACCATATATCTCGAAACTTGTGCATTCGAATCTTGTATACCAATTTCTCGAAAGGAGTTATAGGAAGTGTGTTTGTAAACAAGTCAGCTGGATTATCACATGAACGAATATGACAAAAATTGATTTCTCCTATTTGTTGAAGCTCTTGAGTAAAGAAGAATGTTGGATCAATGTGCTTCGTCCTGTCTCCATTGATATAACATTCTTTAATTTGAGTGATACATGCTTCATTATCTTCGTACGGGACGATTGCACTTTCTTTGTTAACTGGAAGACCCTATGACTCTCGAATATGATGCACCAAGGATCTAAGTCATACATATACCCAACCTGCTTCATGAAGGGTCAACAACTCCTGTTTGGGATCTTTCTTTGGGGTCGTCTGATCGATATCCATCATCAAAATTATTATTGCATAATATGCATGTGATGCTGCCTCGTTAAAAATTTACCAGGAAAACCCAGTGAGAAAAACCATGATTAAGGAAAAAAAGACTGCAACACGTATTTTCTCCCCCTCATAATAACAACACATAGCATTTTTAAGTTAGCTAGATCTAATGATGTGAAACTTCTCAAATGGAAATGTTCGGATCGCATTAGCAAATAGATCTTTGATGTATTCTTCTTTGAGTTGTGTAGCTCTTGTTGTAATAACCATACTTTTTACTTCTGGTAATTTTTATTTTTGGTGTATGCTCGTTTCGGACGACTCGCTTGTCACTGTTTTGGGATTTTGAATCTAAATTGTTCTTTGAGTTTTTCCATTTGGGCGAGTTTCGGTGATGTTTTTGCGTATTTTCGTCTTGAACTATGTTTTATCGCATGTACGCTCGATTCTCGTAAAACTCATTCGATTTCACTAATTCTCTGTTTCCATAAGTTCGTTTGGTTAAGTTGCGCATGTTGTGAGTTTCGGATTGTTAATCTGACGTTATATCGTGAATTTCGGACGTTTGGGCCGTTTTGTAAATTCCTATAAGTTTAGGGAATTTGTTCCTTGTTCGATTTTGGTTATGTACCTCGAATCGTTTCGGGTTATTGGATATTGTTTTTCGTTACATGTAATTCTCTCGGACCATTGGGTCGGCATATCGTGTTTTGGTTTATCGTCTTTTTCAGTTTTGGTAGCGTCCTCTTGTGTCAAGAGGTTGTCTGGCCTGACCTGTGCAAAACGTCGCAAGACCCACGGCATTCTGCGCCGTGTTTGTGCGCCGTGTTGCCCAGTGGTGCTCGCTGCCTTGCGAAACGGCGTAAGACCCGCGGCATTTTGCGCCATGTCTGTGCGCCGTATCGCACAGGGGTCGCCCGCTGACCTGCAATCCGGCGCTGAACACGGCGCCATTTGGGCCGTTTGTTGCGCCGTGTTCTGTCCAGTATAAATAGGACAGACACGGGTTTTAACCCCATTTTCTTTTTTCCTCTCGGCTCTCCACTCCTTCTTGGCGATTTTGGGCTATTTCATTCGGATATTTCATTCTATCATCATATAACTCGGAATTGGAGTTTATAGCACGAATCAATCATCTTCCTTCCACCATTCCATCGTTGAATTGAGGTATTTTGACATTATACCTAATTTTAGGGTTCTTGGCTATTATTCGTTTTTGCTTCGATTGATGATGAATTATAGTTGGGTAATCGTGGTTTTATGTTTTCCTAGAACTTTTGTGGATCAATTCCAAGTTTTCCCTTCGTTGATCGAAATTGACCCTTATGCCTTCATAGTGTTCGGTGTATTGTCCCTTAGGGTAGAACGCCGACTGATTCGTGATTTCTCAGTGGAATTGTAGTTGATTGAGTCTCTATTGTTGTTAGGAACGGATTTGTGAAGATTGTTCGGACCGAAACCTTTCCTTTCGCCGTTTTCTTCACATCGTGTCATCCAAGGCAAGTACATGTATTACATTTCATTGTGTGTGTACGGTTGTGATGCGAATGATGTAAATTGTATTATTGAATGATTTATGATTGTTGCTCTTCCACCCGGGGATGGCATATGTGTCCTCTGGGGGCCGATACTAAGAGGTACGGCCACAGAAGTGGACTTGGGTGCGTGTGTTGATGTTCTTCCACCCGGGGACGGTTCGACGGGACCTCTGGGGGACGATACTAAGGGGTACGGCCGCGGAAGTGGTTTCTCACCCAGGGACGGTTCGACGGGACCTCTGGGGCCAATACTAAGCAGTACGGTCGTGAGTTACCAAGTGTGTATGGTTATGATGTGGAAAACTTGAGCATATACTGTTTTTGATGTAAATGTGATATTCCGGAATATTGATTTCAAATGTTTTTTCTAAATGGCTTGTTTGCATTGAATGGCGTATGTATATAATGTTGTGTAATTGTATACTTGCACTAGATATTCGAATGCTAACTCCTTAAATGGGGGAAATGTGTCTTATGCATTTCAGGTACTGTTCGAGCTGAGGAGCTGGCACGGGATGCGCACGCAAAGGATGGACTGGCATGATGATGAGGCTCGAGTCTATTTTTATTTTTCTTTATCGGTTAAAGTCCCCTGCGTGGGCAATGGATTTATTCTGGTTACATTCCTCATTACTTGATTAAAATGTTTTGGCCGAGGCCACGACCCTATTTTACTTTGATGATTGGGTCTTATGGGATTTCATATTCGGTTTGTGTGTTATGTGTTAGCCTGGTAGACCTCATGAAGATTCTACGGCGTGTAATGTCCCATTTGGGATATGGGGTGTTACATTTATGGTATCAGAGCCTTATGTTATGAATACCTAGGTTGTTGGTAAATTTTGGGTCTGTCAGTCGTGTCGTTAGAGTCAGTTATTAAGCCTAATATCATCGTGCTACCATCTCTTCGTACGACCCATGACTGTAAGTCTCCTCGCACTATTGTATTTCTGTAATTCGTTTCCGTATGTTGTGTGGATTATGAATTGTGGTACGACCTTAAAAAACTGTGAATTTTTCTGATCTTGTTCCTTTCATATCTTTTCTTCAGTATGTTGAGAGGTCGCAGTAGACCAGATAGGGGACGCGGCCGAGGCCGTGGTCGGGGTGCTAATAATGAGGAAGGCTCACTTTCTCAGTCCTCTACAGACTCAGCCTCTCATTTAGTGCCATCGGGTAATAATGCCGACGTCGGGGCTACTGCCGTACTTCAACAGTTGGTAGCCCAGCTTGCTCAGATAGCTCAGGGAGGACGCCAGAATCTGCTCCTGACTCCTGAGGAAGAAGTTAGTAAGTGGCTTCATACGGTGACTAAGATGCACCCTCCTCGTTTCTCCGGATCTTCTGACTCCCTCGGTTGGGAGAATTGGCTCTTTCAGTTGTCCAGGACCTTTGATGTCGTAGCTTGTCCCGATGACAGGAGGGTACATATTGCCCAGTACCTCTTGGATAAGGAAGTTGCGGAATGGTGGGAGGCTGTGGCGTCCAGAGACCGTTGAGCTACTTGGGAAGAATTCAAGGCTGCTATGGAAGTAGAATATTGTCCGCCGCCAGTCAAAGAACGCAGGATTGTGGAGTTCTTCACTGCCACACCCCAGGATGTGCCAATTTCTCAGGCCATTATCTCTTACAATCAACAGTTGGGTTTCGTGAAAGATCAGGTGAGGACTGAGGCTGATAAAATCCGTTACTTCAATATACGCATGAAGCTGCATATCAGGCAGAGTATGGTACCGCTCATGTGTGCCACCTTGAAGGAATACCAGGATCGCGCTCTAGCGATCGATATGGCTGCCCCATAATCAGAGTCGGTTTCAGAAGCTAAAAAGCAGAAGACTAGTGGCGGATTCTCGGCCGGTAAGGGTGGTCAGTTATCGAGGTCTCGGTCTGCTCCTACACCTGGGAAGAGGCCGTTTCATCAGGCCGGTGGATCTCAGGGTAACCGTTCGATCCAGTCTGTTTCACCTGGCGGGAGAGTTTGTTTTAATTGCAGTCAGTCCGAGCTCCTGATGAAGGATAGCCCTTTTCCGTTAGTTACTTGCTTTACTTGCGGACAGACCGGGCATCGTCCAGCTCATTGTGAGAGGGCCACCAGGGTCGCCAGAGCTCCGACTACCACCGCCGATCATAAGGAACACAACACTCCAGCTACTTATATTCCTCAGAGTTCGAGTCGTGGTAGGGATCGGGGTCAGCTGGATCGGCTACTGGTGTTATGTTGTTGATTTGTCGTCAATTCCAGTTGTTAGTGATTATCCCGACGTATTTTCGGATGACTTACCGGGATTACCACCACAACGAGAGGTGGAGTTTTCTATTGATCTAGAGCCGAATACGGCCCCTATTTCTCGAGTTTCGTACCGTATGGCACCGTCGGAGATGTTAGAGTTGAAGAAACAGTTGCGAGAGTTGTTAGATAAAGGGTATATTCGACCGAGCGCATCGCCTTGGGGTGCGCCTATACTTTTTGTTAAGAAGAAGGATGGATCGCTTCGTTTATGCATCGATTATCGAGAATTAAACAAGTTAACCATCAAAAACAAATACCCTTTGCCCAGGATCGACGATTTATTTGATCAGCTTCAGGGAGCGACAGTCTTCTCAAAGATTGATTTACGATCGGTCTACTACCAGTTGAGGATTCGGGACGGTGATATACCGAAAGCTGCCTTTTGGACGAGATAAGGCCATTACGAGTTTGTGGTTATGCCTTTCAGGATAACCAATGCCCCAGCAGTATTCATGCAGTTGATTAATAAAGTTTTTATTGAGTATCTGGACAAATTCGTAGTCGTCTTTATCGATGACATTCTTATCTATTCACGGAGTCGGGAGGAGCACGCCTTACATCTCCAGATTGTATTAGACATTTTGAGATCTGAGCAGTTTTATGCGAAGTTCTCTATGTGCGAGTTTTGGCTCGAGGAGGTGATGTTCCTCGGGCATGTGATTTCAGCGGAGGGAGTTCGGGTAGATCCGCAGAATATAGAGGCAGTGATGGCTTGGGAGCCGCCTAAGAATGTGAAGGAGGTGAGGAGTTTTATGGGTCTTTCCGGCTATTATCGTAAATTTGTTGAGGGATTTTCTAAGATCGCTAGACCACTCACTCATTTGCTCCAGAAGACTCAGAAATTCGAGTGGACCGCAGACAGACAGGGTAGTTTTGACGAGTTGAAGAGAAGGCTAACTACCGCACCCGTGTTAGCTTTGCCTCAGGGGAACAAAGATTTTGTGGTGTATAGTGATGCTTCGGGCCTCGGTCTCGGATGTGTTTTGATGCAGAAAGATAGGGTTATTGCTTATGCGTCCCGACAGCTGAAACCTTACGAAGCGAATTACCCTATGCATGATTTAGAGTTAGATGCAGTCGTCTTTGCTTTAAAAATCTGGACGCATTACCTCTATGGGTCGTCGTGTAAATTTACACGGATCACAAGAGTCTGAAATATATCTTCAGTCAGAAAGAATTGAACATGAGACATCGTAGGTGGTTGGAGCTAATTAAAGACTATGATCTCGAGATACTTTACCATCCGGATAAGGCTAATGTAGTGGCCGATGCGTTGAGTCGGAAGCCGATGGCGTTACAGATGTTAGAGGTACTTACACCACAGAGTAGGATCTAGTGGGATTTTATTTGTCAGAATATCTAGGTTTGGGTTCAGAGAGTTCAGGGTTAGTTATGTGCGTTGGAGATCACTTCGTCCTTGACTGATGATATCAAGGCGAAATAGTATGATGATCCGTTTTTGGTCCAGTTGAGGGAGGATGCGAGGAAGGGGAAAGCCCTTGGATTTGTGGTTCAGGATGATGGAGTTTTGAGATTTCGCGGCAGAGTATGTGTACCGAGTGTTATTGAGTTGAGACAGAAGATCTTGAGTGAAGCTCATACCACACCTTACTCCATACATCCTGGTACGAGCAAAATGTACAAGGATGTGAGGAGTAACTACTGGTGGAGTAATTTGAAGACAGACGTTAGCGAGTTTGTGTCGAGGTGTTTGACCTGTCAGCAGGTTAAGATCGAGCATCAGCGACCCGTAGGGCTTTTTCGACCACTTCCTATCCCGGAGTGGAAATGGGAGGATATTTCTATGGATTTCATTACCAGTATGCCTAAGACTCGGACTGGAATGAACATGATTTGGGTTATTGTCGATCGACTAACCAAATCAGCTCATTTCCTGGGTATTAAGGATACTTGGGGGCCAGAGAGACTAGTGCGAGTGTTCATTGCGGAGATCGTGAGGTTGCATGGGACCCCTAAGAGTATTGTTTCGGATCGTGACGGCCGGTTTATATCACATTTTTGGTAGGCCATTCATCGAGCCTTGGGGACCGAGTTGAGACTCAGTACATCCTACCACCCTCAGACAGACGGACAATCTAAGCGGATGATACAGACACTGGAGGATATGTTGCGAGCCTGTGCTTTAGATTGGAAGGATGATTGGGAGTCGCACTTGCCATTGATCGAATTCACGTACAACAATAGTTGGCACGCCTCGATCAAAATGGCACCATTTGAGGCACTGTATGGTAGGAGGTGCAGATCGCCGTTGTGTTGGGATGATGGATCCGAGCTGATTGGCATCGAGCCCGATATGGTGGTTGAGACGAGAGAGAAGATTGCTCTGATTCGTGATAAGATGTTGACGGCCCAGAGTCGACAGAAGTCTTATGCCGATACGCGTCGCCGGCCGTTGGAGTTTGAGGTGGGAGACCATGTGTTGCTTAAGGTGTCGCCGACACGGGGAGTTTACCGCTTCGGTCGGAAGGGTAAACTTAGTCCGAGATATATTGGGCCATTCGAGGTTCTAGAGAGAGTTGGAGAGCTTGCATATCGGTTAGGCTTGCCGCCGTCTCTGAGCCACGTACATAACGTATTCCATGTTTCCCAGCTTAGGAAGTACGTACCGGACCCTAGACATATCATCGATTTTGGAGAGATCGAGTTGGGGCCCGACATTACCTTCGAGGAGAGGCCGATTCAGATCTTAGAGCGTCGGGTGAAGCAACTCAGGCACAAAACCATTCCTTTGGTTAAAGTGCAATGGTCGAGGCATGGATCCGAGGAAGCCACGTGGGAGACGGAAGAGAGTATGAGGTCGAGATACCCCGAGTTATTCGCGTTGTAAGTTTCAGGACGAAACTTATTTTTAGGGGGGAGAATGTAATACCCGTACTTTTTACTTTTGGTAATTTCTATTTTTGGTGTATGCTCATTTCGGACGACTCGCTTGTCACTGTTTTGGGATTCTGAATCTAAATTGTTCTTTGAGTTTTTCCATTTGGGCGAGTTTCGGTGATGTTTTTGCGTATTTTCGTCTTAAACTTTGTTTTATCGCATGTACGCTCGATTCTCGTAAAACTCGTTCGATTTCACTATTTCTCTGTTTCCACAAGGTCGTTTGGTTGAGTTGCGCATGTTGTGAGTTTCGGATTGTCAATCCGACGTTGTACCGTGAATTTCGGACGTTTGAGCCGTTTTGTAAATTCCTATAAGTTTAGGGAAATTGTTCCTTGTTTGATTTTGGTTATGTATCTCAGACCGTTTCGGGTTATTGGATATTGTTTTTCGTTACACTTAATTTTCTCGGATCATTGGGTCGGCATATCATGTTTGGGTTTATCATCTCAGTTTTGGCAGCGTCCTTTTGTGTCAAGAGGTTGTCTGGCCTGATCTGTGCAAAACGGCACAAGACCCGCGGCATTCTGCGCCGTGTCTGTGCGCCGTGTTGCCCAGTGGTGCTCGCTGCCTTGCGAAACGGCGCAAGACCCGCGGCATTTTGCGTCGTGTCTGTGCGCCGTGTCGCACAGGGGTCGCCCGCTGACCTGCAATCTGGCGCTGAACATGGCGCCATTTGGGCCGTTTGTTGCACCGTGTTCTGTCCAGTATAAATAGGACAGACACGAGTTTTAACCCCATTTTCTCTTTTCCTCTCGGCTCTCCACTCTTTCTTGGCGATTTTGCGCTATTTCATTTGGATATTTCATTCTATCATCATATAACTCGGAATTGGTGTTTATAGCACGAATCAAGCATATTCCTTCCACCATTCCATCGTTGAATTGAGGTATTTTGACATTATACCTAATTTTAGGGTTCTTGGCTATTATTTGTTTTTCCTTTCGTTTTTGCTTCGATTGATGATGAATTATAGTCGTGTAATTGTGGTTTTATGTTTTCCTAGAACTTTTGTGGATCAATTCCAAGTTTTCCCTTCGTTGATCGAAATTGACCCTTATGCCTTCATAGTGTTCGGTGTATTGTCCCTTAGGGTAGAACGCCGATTGATTCAGTGGAATTGTAGTTGATTGAGTCTCTATTGTTGTTAGGATCGGATTTGTGAAGATTGTTCGGACCGAAACCTTTCCTTTCCGCCCTCGAGTTCGATTCTTGTGAATCTCGTTCGAAACTACTGTTTCGAGTTTCCCGTAAGTCCGTTTAAATTTGTTAGACGTGTTGTGAACTTCGGTTTGGTTATTCGATCATCATCTCGCTTCAATCATAGTTCCGAGGCAAGTATTTTCTTATACGAGTTGTGTCCTGCAAATAGAGTTTACATGTTGGATTTACGATGGTTGGTTTATCCTCGTGACAGTGATTCGTGTGAGTTGATTTTGATTTGATTATTTTGAACGTTGAAGGTTTAATGTTGTGGAATCGTGTATTCCTTGTTAATTGTGTTGTTGTATTTTGAAGAGTTTGATAATGGTGTCGGATAAGTGGCCATCCCTAGTAAGTATTCTTGATGAGCTTACATTATTAGCATATTTGTATTGCATGAGTAACGTGTGTGTGTGTGTATGCTCACTATGGGTTAGATCCGACGGGGTCTCGGTAGGGGTCCACGGAAGGGTGGATCCGCGAGCTTGCTTTTAACCACTATGGGTTAGATCCGATGGGGTCTCGTTAGGGGTCCACGGAGGGGTGGATCCACGGTTAATTGTGGTTTATTTCACAAATGTGATTTGATTATGGCATTTCCGGAAATGAGTGCTTTTGAACAGTTTTCATGATTGCATGCATCGACTAAGTGTGTAAGAGGTAAGTTGTTCGTTTGGCTTACTTGGCTAGGATGGCACTAGAGTATTTTGTTGTCTGTGTTTAAACCTTGGGTTGTGGATTTTGATGTTGGAAAACGAATCTTGATATTATCCTCGTGTACTGTGATTGATGATATTTGGGATGAGATCCCAACGGTTTGTAAAGGTCATTTTATGGAAAGTGATTTTGGGTCGAGACCTGTTCATTTTGAAATGGTTATTTTTTAACTAAGGACTTGAGGTCTAACAAAGTTTCTATTTTTAAAATCCCCAAGATGAGGAATTTATTTTCAAACACTTCTTTGATGGTTTCTAATTAATAAAACTTCTCGGGAAGTCTTTTGTAATTATTTGTCGTACCCGATTCGTGATTTCTATTTGTTTGTTACATTTCGTATGATTTCATACTTGTACTAGCAAAACAGTGGAGTTTTGCTAACCCCCGAATATTAGGGGGTGTATATCTGTATTGCATTCAGGTTTTGGAGCATAGCACAGGGTCGGTATGAAGGATGATGAAAGATGAACGATACTAATCACACGAGGACCCATTGATGTCGTATTGGTTTAGTTGTACTTTATTTTCCGTTGTAGTATTCTTTCCCCATTGTACGGGAGTGTTTTGTACTCGACCCCTGCGTGGGCATGTTTAGTGATTGAGTTGTATGTATTTATTGAAAGACCAAATCGGTCTACTGAGTTATTTTGGCCTTAAAGGCATTGTTGAGATGCTCGATGTTGTTACCAACCTGGTAGATCCTTGAGGAAAGGTTCTACGGCGTGTAATATCCCTGAGCGGATTGGGGGTGTTACATAAATGGTATCAGAGCTTAGGTTGTGGAAACCTAGGCTGTCGGGTCAAGTGGTGCCTGTTGAGTTTTGTCTCGTCGGATTTTGTCTGATTGAGTCGTGTCGCGACGCGTCGTTTGAGTTTGTTGGTTGTGATTAGTATCGTGGGGCGATCATCATCTTCGTGCGATCTGTGGATGTAAGTTTCCCTTCTTTGTGTTGTGCCTCGTGTGACACGAGTTATTTTTATGATTATTTGTTAAGTGGTGGAATCCTTCTGTGGATTTTGATTTCACGATATGTATTTAGTCGACTCTCGTATTTGGTTTATACGAGGAGTGTCGTCGCTGCTGATGTCTTTTTACTGTTGTTTTTGTCCGTTGCTGATGATTTTCGAATCGATTTGCTCGTTTTACAAGTTCTCTTGTGGAAGCTTTGTGCTTATACGCGTTCGACTTGTTCACTAACTAGTGCGGGAGGGTCATTAGAGGCCTCGAATGGGGTCAGTGATTTTGTTCTGAATCCTAGGCGGTCTTCGACTGTGGTATTTTACCGTTTATTTTCCGTTAAAAGACATGTATTGTCTTGATTTAAACGTTTTGATGCGTGTACTAGGAGGTGTTTTAGCGTACGTCGATATGTGTGAGTTTTGGGCATTCGGGCCTATTGGATTTTTGAAAACCTTGAGTATCTTAGAAAATAAATCTCGAGACGTACTTTTAAAATGGATTGTTTTCTCGCGGTACCTTCAAGGTGCCTACTAGCGCCACTGTGTGTTTCAAATTTATTCCACTTTGAGGACCAAAAATATTTTGAGATATTTTTAATGATTTAGAAATGCAATTGTTTAGACCCGAAGGTCGAATATTTCTAAAAAAATTAATTTAAAGAAAGGTGTCCTCATTTTTTTTCAAACGCAAGGTGGTTTTTCAAAGTCTCGATGACGATATTTGTACTACTTTTTTTTATATATGATACTCGAGATCAACTAGTGTTTTCAAATTATTTTCGAAGGTGGTTTTCATTTTTAAAACCTATCGTTCATATTGCGGTCCAGGAATGTATACGTGACGATAGCATTGTTGTTAGGATGTTAACCCTCTGTGAGAGGTGAGATGTTGGTATTGAATGTTGTCGCCTCGTGGTGATTTCTGCGTTATCGCACATGTGTGAGCTGTTAGAGCTAGGGTTGGTATGACCGTGTGCATCGTTGATTGTTCTGTTATGTGTCGGTTGTTTAATGTATTGTTACCTTGTTTCCGTTTTTTTGAATTTCGTGGACGAGGTCGAAGGTAATACCCGTACTATTTTGACTTCTGTATTTTCTCTTTCTCCATTCTTTCAACTCACTCGTGTTCATTGGTACTCTCTGAACTTATTATGTATTTCGGTTTTTATCATTCGAAGGAGCCGTGACCTTGTGTTGGATCGATATGGTAATCGCTGTGACTTTTTTTTGAGTTCGGTTCGATTCTTGTGAACCTTGTTCAAAAGTAACATCTTTTAGTTTCTACCAGCTCTTTTAATGTCTTGAGTTAAGTGCGAACTTTGGGGTGTTGTTCGATCATTGTTTTCGATCATTGTTGTTCGATCATTGTGATTCGATCGGTGTTGTTCGATCATCGTTGTTCGATCATTATTGTCCGACAGTTATTGTTTGACCATTATTTTTCGATCGTTGTTTTTCGATCATTGTTCTCGATCGTTGTTGTTCGATCATTGTTTTCGATCGTTGTTGTTCGATCAATGTGATTCGATCGGTGTTGTTCGATCATCGTTGTTCGATCGTTGTTGTTCGATCATTGTCGTTTGATCATTGTTGTTCGATCCTTATTTTTTTATTCGATCGTTCTGTTTGATCATCGTGATTGTCTGACTACTGTTGCCTGATCTCGTACCACGGAGCGTGACTGTTCACCGTTAGTCAGCTGTTTCGTTTGTGGTCAATTAGGACACCGAGCCGTGCATTGTGAGACAGTAATTGGGAGGTTCGGGAATCAAGTTTGCATCTCTGCTCCGAAGGGACACGGAGATGCTTAGTGTGGTTTTCGAGAACTTCGACGCAGTCGGATATTTCCATGGTTGCCTTTGCAGATTGTTGTGCGCTTCATTCTACTGTGCGTGTTTTCCTGTAATAGACGCCTTTTGTAGCTTGATGGTTCGGATAATTGACTTGATTGCGTTATCCGATTGATGGTGTTTGGCACTTGGTGATCGTGTTTTGTCCTTGCTTGTGACGTGGTGATGATTGACGTTGAGCATACTTTCGCGCTGTATGCCTCCTTCCGTTCTTGTAACTTTTTGCCGTTGGGCGTAAGTTACGCGTTTCTTGTGTATCTCGTTGAGTTTTCATGGTGGGAGATTGCTTCTCCCTACTTGTCTTAAGTTTCGGGACGAAACTTCTTTTAAGGAGGGTAGTATGTAATATCCGCAAATTCGATTTTCGGTAATTTTCTTTTTCTGGCGAGAGTCCGTTTTGACGACTCGCTTGGGACCTTTTCATCATTCTGAGAATGATTAATTCTGCACCATTCGACATCCGAGTTCGTTTCGGTGCCGTTTTGTTGAGTTCCGTGTTTCTTAGCAACTTTTCCGCCCTCGAGTTCGATTCTTGTGAATCTCGTTCGAAACTACTGTTTCGAGTTTCCCGTAAGTCCGTTTAACTTTGTTAGACGTGTTGTGAACTTCGGTTTGGTTATTCGATCACGTATCATGATTTTCGGGCGTTTTGGGCCATTTTGTAATTTACCCAAAGTTGTGGGTATCCGCATTCATATTTGTTGTCTTGACCCTTTTCATGGTCGCGTGTGATTAATTGTTGCATGGTATTTCATTTCGGGTCGATAATGTTGCCCACGAACGTTTTGTCGTGTTCGTTCCGTGCGATTTCGGATAATCGAGTCGTCGAGTCCTGGTGGTCGGGCACTGGCCGGACGGTAGCGGGGCACTGGCCGGATGGGTGCGGTTGGAACCGGCGCAGCGCACGCTACGGCCGGTTAGCTGCGCGCGCTAGTCGGCCGAGACAGTAGGGGCAGTGGGGCTTCTGGACTCGGGTGGATCAGCAGGTAGCGCACGCTCTTTGTCGGACATGCCGCGCTTCTGGCCGGCAGTAGCGAACACTCTCTTGTCGGACACTGCGCTTCTGGCTGGCGGTAGCGCACGCTACGGCCGGAAGGCTGCGCACGTTACCTGGCCGAGAAGTCTAGTCCAGGAAGTCTCTGGATTGCGGCCCGGGCCGATAGCGCATGCTAGCTCGGCAGCCTAGCGCACGCTAGGCTGCACCAGTATAAATGTGACAGAGCATTCGCATTTTCACTCGTTTTTCATTTCCTTTATTTTCTATCCGTGGCTGGAGTTTCGGAGGAGGCGAAGCCATGTTGTTGAACAACAAATCCATGAAGTTCTTGAGTTCATATCATTGATTGATCATCCTATATCATCCTTTGATCCAGCGAATCAAGGTGAGATTTCCTAGAACCCTATTTTGAGAAATTTTGGGGTTTTTGCATTTTTGTCCGATTCGTTCTGTATTGTTGATTAATCCATGATAGGTATGATTAATCTTAGTATTACTCTTGTGTTTAACATCATTTAATCAATTGTTCTTCACCGAATCAAGGTATATTACTTGATTTTCCTTCTAGTTGACTTTTTGGGAGTTTTATTCTCGATCTCGTTTCTCTTTCGGTTTTGATAATCCGATGGTTGTCCAATGATGTTATTAATCGTGTTCTATGGATTGTATATCCATATTTTGAGTCGGTTTAACTCGATTGATGATTTGAGTGTTCTTGAGAATCATTGAACATTTAATGTTCGATTAAATGTTTCAATGAGTTTCTTTCAATGTCTTGATGTAATTCCTAGTGTTGTTGGTCTCGGTCCTCGTTGTGATTCTGTTTTTGTTGTTTCTCCCGGAGGATTATAGGTGCTCGAGGATTCCAAGTCGATCGTTATTTTGCGTTGGCCATTCGTGCGTTGTTATCCTCGTAGTTTTCGCGGTGCTATCGTGTGCTTGATTACGTTCAGGAATTCGGGGCTGCCCGACCGTATCTCATTCATCGTCTCGCTTCAATCATAGTTTCGAGGCAAGTATTTTCTTATACAAGTTGTGTCCTGCAAATAGAGTTTACATGTTGGATTTACGATGGTTGGTTTATCCTCGTGACGGTGATTCGTGTTAGTTGATTTTGATTTGATTATTTTGAACGTTGAAGGTTTAATGTTGTGGAATCGTGTATTCCATGTTAATTGTGTTGTTGTATTTTGAAGAGTTTGATAATGGTGTCGGATAAGTGGCCATCCCTAGTAAGTGTTCTTTATGAGCTTATTTTCTTAGCATATTAGTATTGCATGAGTAACATGTGTGTGTATGCTCACTGTGGGTTAGATCCGACGGGGTCTCGGTAGGGGTCCACGGAGGGGTGGATCCGCGAGGTTGCTTTTAACCACTATGGGTTAGATACGACGGGGTCTCGGTAGGGGTCCACAGAGGGGTGGATCCACGGTTAATTGTGGTGTATTTCACAAATGTGATTTGATTATGGCATTTCCGGAAATGAGTGCTTTTGAACGGTTTTCATGATTGCATGCATCGACTAAGTGTGTAAGAGGTAAGTTGTTCGTTTGGCTTACTTAGCTAGGATGGCACTAGAGTATTTTATGTCTGTGTTTAAACCTTGGGTTATGGATTTTGATGTTGGAAAATGAACCTTGATATTATCCTCGTGTACTGTGATTGATGATATTTGGGATGAGATCCCAACGGTTTGTAAAGGTCGTTTTATGGAAAGTGATTTTGGGCCGAGACCTGTTCATTTTGAAAGGGTTATTTTTCAACTAAGGACTTGAGGTCTAACAAAATTTCTATTTTTAAAATCCCCGAGATGAGGAATTTATTTTCAAACACTTCTTTAATGGTTTCTAATTAATAAAACTTCTCGGGAAGTCTTTTGTAATTATTTGTAGTACCCGATTCGTGATTTCTATTTGTTTGTTACATTTCGTATGATTTCATACTTGTACTAGCAAAATAGTGGAGTTTTGCTAACCCCCGAATATTCGGGGGGTGGATGTCTGTATTGCATTCACGTTTTGGAGCATAGCACAGGTTCGGCATGAAGGATGATGAAAGATGAATGATACTAATCACACGAGGACCCGTTGATGTCGTATTGGTTTAGTTGTACTTTATTTTCCGCTACACTATTCTTTCCCCATTGTACGGGAGTGTGTTGTACTCGATCCCTGCGTGGGCATGTTTAGTGATTGAGTTGTATGTATTTATTGAAACACCAAATCGGTCCACTGAGTTATTTTGGCCTTAAAGGCATTGTTGAGATGCTCGATGTTGTTACCAGCCTGGTAGATCCTTGAGGAAAGGTTCCACGGCATGTAATATCCCTGAGCGGATTGGGGGTGTTACATTTATGTCCCTTAAGGGTTCACATACCTTCAGATAAGACTTGCTTTTAATAATAAATTTATAAATTATGTCGGGATATGTATAATTAGTAAAACATGTTTAGTTTATTTAAGTACAGTACTTCAGGATCAAGAATTTCTATCTTTAACTATTCAGAAAGATCAGTATATTATATTTCTTCAAGTGAAAGATTCATTTCAATCTGTACTAGGATACAAGTATTATTTAGAAAGAAAGTCACAAAAGTGTGTTCCACATAATCCTTCTGGAATTTTCAATATTTTGAGCTATAACAATATAGAATCCATCCAGGAGTATATTTTCCTTTCAATGTACCTTGTCTCGGGAAAATTTTAAACACCATGAAATACTTCATAATGAAAACAACATCGATAAATTCATGTACTTTGATTATGAGGTGCAACTAATTTCAATTTCAATTAGAAACACATTCTAATTTCCATCTACTTTGGCCAGAGATTTTATAAGTTGTCACCTCTAATTCAATATACAAAAATAATAGGTATTTTACTCTGGAATGATTTTGTGTTGGACTATCGGTCCAAAACCCCTTTTTAATTTGAGGGGTCAATGTTCTCGAGAATTTATTTACTATTTCTGGTAGTATAGATCCTTCTAGGATACATGTTGTCAATGGATCATATATAATTTAAATTTAATCTTTTCTATATTATCAGATTTTACATCAATCAAATAATTATATCCACGTTTTTCTCTTCATAATCAACACAAGGTCATTGTACAGCTATGTGACCTTTTTATTTCATAACTGCTATATTTTTATTTTGCATTCACATAAATATTCATTCATATCCCACTGACTTGACACTCTTAGGTGTATGAACTGCAGTTCTAAAATATTTCTTTATTTTTTAAGAGATGATGATTTCATGCGTGTGTGGACTAGAAGTCCAAATAAAATTTCCTTCTATAAGAGATTTTGCCTCATTTATTTCATATTTATCTTTGGCCAATTTTGTCTACATTCAATAGAGTTTGTTTTCCGATCCTCATTATCATTTATTACCTCAATTGTTAAATTTTATATAAATGTCATCGACATCGATCAATAGTTCCAATTTATTCTAGACATGACACAATAGCGAGATATCAAAATTTTCAGGTATCTTCATTTCTTATTTATTTTGTCATGTGTACGGTCTCTTTTGGAGATCATTCAACAGTTACCGATTCCTCGATTTAGCCATCATCAACCATTGCTCCTTTTTGCATTTGAGGATTTTCTTTTGTTATTGAACCTACTGGTCTATCACGTTTCAGGCGTTCTTTAGACACATTAGCATCTTGAGGTTGTCCTTCCGGGATATTAGATTTCATTGGAGCATTTATAGCTGGCATATGTGACATATTCACTCTTGTAGCTCAGAATATATATGTCTGCCAATAATTAAAACATATAAATGAATTCTCTTATGAACTTCTGATTCATATTATTTAACATAGGATCAAGATGAGGCAATGATAATTCATTTTTACTACTATATTCACCAGCTATTTACTTTAATAAAACACTCATTAAATTTAGTCATAAACCATTACACATAGGTGGTTCCAAATATATAATAATTAATAACCAATCATATATAATGTATATCCAATTTAACAATCTATCTTATTGTTGTGGTTGAACAATCAGTGCTGACCAGAATTAATTTATGCCAGGGCTATTGGTTTGATGGGAATCAATAAATATGTGCCACAAGAGATTCAACAGTTTTCGATGGACGATAATACTCATTGATCATTTGAGTAGTAGACTCATCAACATCATATAAATGCATATTCTTGATGATAAACAATCTACCTCACAAACTTCAGGTTGCGAGTTCATAACAATTAGGCATGTGACTATATAGTTCATGCATCAATTATTAAATATCTTAATGATCCGCATTTGGAGATATATTTTCTCATGCATATCTTTAGTACTTCATTCCCAAAGATGATAGATTTACAATATATCTTTGGAAACACCCCAAAAGGCGGCTATTACAGTGCCGTGGATCCCACATTGGAACCCACCAGGCGATACTAAAATACAGATTTAATATATATTACCTTGTGATAGCGAACCACAATAAATAGTCATTACTCCGATTAGGAGTTTATAAATAGTATGGCCAATGGCCTTAACATACACAGGATACAAAAACAAGTATAAACCATATGGAGATGGAATATACTTCAAATAACAATACAATCGGTCAATAATTTAAATGAAGCGAAAAATAACATTACACGATTTCCAAGCATAACCGGACAACAAAAGATTTGGGGGCCCCGAACTAGTATCCTTCGAACCCTTCACCGTCATCATGCTCTTCCCGTGCCTTAATTTTGCCTCGACCTAAAATACAACACAAATATTTCGCCCAAAACACAGGATCAGATATACATGATAAATTATTCTCCAGACATCATACAATTCACATATACTAGATCTCAAAGAAACATCCCGACTATTGAACGTACCCCTCGGTTGTATGAACAATCAGTCACAAACCGTCGAACATATCCAATCATACATGGACTATGAACGACCAAACAATATGTCTCATGATGGACATCACAGTACGCCAGATCCGAAAATATGTCCGTGCACATGTCCACCCCGTATACGGAAGCCAGAATATACGTGTGACAATGTACCTAATTAGCCTCACGAACTACGCCTCGTGTGCACAGTCCAATACGGAAACATCCACGTATGACTATATATGTGCCTGGCTAAAAATCCTACACAATAACGAATCGGCACGCAGATATGATTCCAGATATGTCACGATACAACATGACAACAAATTCAATAAATCACATATCCAATTAAGGATCAAGAAACTCACCGAAGTGACAATAAGGATCCACGAGATTAACGATTCAAAGGTGATGAACTTGGGAATGCAATCCCATGATGAAAAACGAAACATGATCAAGAACAATATCAAATCACGAATCACAGATTCATAAGTGTTTCATATACACGAAACGTATAACCATCACAAGAATTCAATCATCATTATAACCAAGCAAGATAACTTGCCTCAATTCCGTAGGTGAACGATAGTCTTTCTCCAAACGATCAAATAGGCGGTATCCTTAATTAAATACTCAATCGAACAAGCAACCTTGACTGAAACGCAATTCATTCAATAATACATTCAGACAATATTGATATCAATTCGTAGGAAACGACACCCGAAACCTACTCGTTCAATTAATTCTATTTCAATGTACATTCTATCAACTATTGGTGAAATTCAATACTTCTAATTCGGCTTTAACAATCAGATTACCATACTACAATATCCTCTTGAATACCCTTGTTATTAATATGAACAAGCTTATTCATGAACATCCTCAATTCACCAACTCAATATGTTAACATCTTCATATCTTGTAATAATCATTTTCAGAATATTACCCACATTTAACATGACGTTTAGACAGTCCATTTCATTGATTTATCAAGTTCATCACGAATGTATCAAATTCATAAGGTTAATACATAGACCCATGGCATCTCTCAAGGATTAACTAAACATTTCAAGACATGATTAGAATCTAACATCTCTAAGCATCAAGAAATCCTTACTTTATAAGTTTTAATTGTCATGATCGAAATCAGATTCTTATTGCCACGTTAATAATCAGGTTTTGTTTTAACATAATCAACCACAAAAATGTTATCATATAATCTATCAACCATTCAAGAAGTGATACTAATAACCTTACCTTGTTCTTCACTTAGTTTGATCATGATTCCATTAACTATTTTATTTATACTAGATTAATCTAACATTATTCGAAGTGTTATTACTAACATCATCATAAGTATGGATTCAACACGAGTTAAAGATTGTTGGAATATTTATTCCACATATTCATAAATAGTCTTTTGATGATTAAGTTGCTAAACAAAACAAAACAACAAAGAGGCAAAGCAAGAAGACGAAGTCGCAAAAAACTGCCCAAACTCCAAGCTTAACGCACGCTATATACTTTGCATAGCGCACACTATTGAAGCATAATTAACGTACGTAACGCGGATATGTTAGCGTATGTAATGTATATTCAAATCAGATGAACGTTGGGAAAAGCAGGTCAAAGTCATAAAGTTGGAATGGATACTTTGACAAATTCAAGCAACAGATATATGGATTAACGCACGCTACGTGTAAGGGTTAACATACGCTAAGAAGACAGATTAACATACGTAAAAGAGAAGTGACAACGTACGTAAGGAAAGAAACAAAAGCTGCTGGACTGAAACTGGAAAGCGATAACGTATGCTATAGGACAGCCATAACGTACGTAATGAAGTTAGCGCACGCTATGAAAAAGAGCTAGCGCACGCTAGCAAGTCAAAAGAAGCTAACGGCTATTTGAGGCTTTGGGTCCTATAAATACCACTTCCTATGGTATTGAAGATACAACTTCAAGCAATCAAGACATTGATATGATATTCATATACATTATATTGTTGTGATATTGAGCTTATATTGTTAGTTTGAGTGTTTATACATTCAACACACACACGAGAGGTAAAAGAAAAGATACGATTGGATTCGGTGTTATTAGGATCAAGGATCCGGCATTGTTAGAATCGCAATTAATATCTAAGTGAGGTCTATCTAATACCCATAGAAAGCTAGAGAGGTTGATTCCCTGTCCTACGAAAAGGAAAACGGTTTAACTTGGACCGACACAAAGACAAGTACAGATGGTAATATCTCGACCGATAGAAGAGAGATTGAACGGTTTACTCAGACCGATAGAAGATGAGCTTGAACGGTTATCCCTTGACCGATAGAATAGAGGTGTAGAGGTTTATATATTAAGCCTATAGAAAAAGATAACGAGAGAGGACGTAGGCACGTTTGGCCGAACCTCTATAAATCCGTGTGTCGTTTAATTTACGCACCTTTATATTTACGCTTCCGCACAACGGCGCTAATACCGAAATTGCTCCAACAATTAGTATCGGAGCGGTACCTACAATAAGCGGCTTAACATCCAAGGAGTCTATCCAAATGGCATTTCAAATTGCTACAGTCGAAGGCCTTGCTCTAAACCGACCACCATTCTTCCATGGCTCGAACTTTATGATGTGGAAGAAAAAGATGTCAATATTCATCCGACCGTATGACATCGAGCTTTGGAAGGTGATATTCTTGGTCCCAAAATTCCTCTCAAATCCGACGGTACGCTCAAATCTTTCGAAGAATATGACGACGTGGATTGGAAAAACGACCATTATAATTGCAAAGCTACTCAATTATTGTATTGTGCTTTAAATCCGGAGGAACACAACCGGATATCGTCTTGTGATAGTGCCAAAGAGATTTGGAAGATATTAGAAATCACACACGAAGGCACAAATCAAGTCAAGGAGATGAAGATTAATATGCTTCTCCATGACTATGAATTATTCATGATGATGGGTGACGAGTCCATCACCAACATGCTCGACCGATTTTCGGTCATCACCAATGGGCTAGCTTCATTCGGAAAACCACTATCTAGTAGTGAAAAAGTCAAGAAAATGTTACGATCACTACCTAGCGAATGGGACGGCACCGTGACTGCGACCTTGGAATCTAAAGATCTCAATACGCTTTATTTTAGTGCCCTCATTGGTTCGCTAATTAATTATGAGATAGTTTTAAAATCATGAAGTGTCAATCCAAAGCCGAAGGAATGATCAATAGCCATGAAGGCCAAGATGTCAAAGAGAGAAGAAATTCCGGTGGATGATAGGGATGAAGAATCGGCATATTATGCCAAGAATATTAATAAGTTCCAACACTTGTTAAACCAGAGAAAGCAGGACATCCAAAAGGGCGAATCTAAGAAATTCGACAATTCTTGTCGATTATGTGGTAAACCAGGCCACTTTGCGAAGAACTGCCGAGCAAAACCCAATAAGTAGGTTCTCGTTGCAATATGGAGCGATGAAGACGAAGATGGTGATTTTATCAATCAAAATAATCTCGCTCTTATGGCCCGAAGTTCATTCGACGATAGTGACGCCGAAAGTTAAGTAAGTAACTCTTACGACGAACTTTTTGAAGCATTTGAATTATTACATACGGATTATCAAAATGTTTTATCGTAAATAAAATCCCTTAAATTTAAAAATAAATCATTGGAAATTGAAAATTCCAAAATTCTTGAAAAGGGAAAATTTATCGAGACCGATCATTCTCAATGCGTTAAAAATGAAAATATCCTAAAGGATGATCTTTTGAAAAGTCAAACCGAGCTCAAAAATTTAGTGAAGAAATTCTCGTGTGGAAACGAGAAATTTGAACAAATGCTCTCGGTTCAGAAATTTACTTTGAACAAACAGGGGTTGGGATTCAAACAAAAATTTAAAACCGAATCTGTGAACTTGAAGATACCCCATTGCGAAAAATATTTGAAAATCGGGCACCATATTTCAAACTGTAAAAGCCCAAGACGGACGATTAAAGTTAAGAAAATTTGGATTCCTAAAGGAACCACCATCCCAAACATCGTTTACGTCTCGAAACAAAACCAACTATAGGTTGGATCCCCAAAAATTAATTTTTAACAATTTGTATTTTACTTAGGGGGAGGATATTTTTTAAACGAATATTTTTGTCAGAGGGAGTTATACCCTATTCATGCATATAGTTATATTCATGAATTGGTATCCCATATTTTTATATACACCGATTTGGTATTTATTATTCATTTTTATTACACTTTTTGCTGAATACAAAAAGGGGGAGAAAGGAGTAGAATTGGATAAAAAGCGTCATGAAATAAATGAGGAGAAAATTATAAAATCGAAGAAGTCGAAAAAGAGAAAAAGAAAGCATACAAAAAGGGGGAGAAACGAAGGAGTTGAAAAATGAGAAACGAAGAAGTTAAAAATGACAAGAAAAGAAAAGATGGGTGAAACTAACGAAACGATCAAAGCCGAAAACTTTGATACATACAAATATATATACTTTTATTTTGCAGGTTTTATCTAATTCAAGGGTTGTTTTGTAATCATCAAAAAGGGGGAGAGTGTTGGAATATTTACTCCACATATTCATAAATTGTGTTTTGATGATTAAGTTGTTAAACAAAACAAAACAACAAAGAGGCGAAGCAAAGCATCGAAGAAGACGAAGTCGCAAAAAGCTGCCCAAACTGCAAGCTTAACGCACGCTATGTACTTTGCATAGCGCACGCTATCAAAGCATAATTAACGTACGTAACGCGGATATGTTAACGTACGTAATGTATATTCAAATCAGATGAACGTTGGAAAAAGCAGGTCAAAGTCATAAAGTTGGAACGGATACTTTGACAAATTCAAGCAACGGATATATGGATTAACGCACGCTACGTGTAAGGGTTAATGTACGCTAAGAAGACAGATTAACGTACGTAAAAGAGAAGTGACAACGTACGTAAGGAAAGAAACGAAAGTTGTTGGACTGAAACTGGAAAGAGATAACGTACGCTACAGGATAGCCATAACGTACGTAACGAAGTTAGCGCATGCTATGAAGAAGAGCTAGCAAGTCAAAAGAAGCTAACGGCTAGTTGAGGCTTTGGAGCCTATAAATACCACTTCCTATGGTATTGAAGATACAACAACTTCAAGCAATCAAGACATTGATCTGATATTCATATACATTATACTGTTGTTGTGATATTGAGCTTATATTGTTAGTTTAAGTGTTTATACATTCAACACATACACGAGAGGTAAAAGAAAAAGATACGATTGCATTCGGTATTATTAGGATCAAGGATCAGGCATTGTTAGAATCACAATCGATATATAAGTGAGGTCTATCTAGTACCCATAGAAAACTAGAGAGGCTGATTCCTTGTCCTACGAAAAGGAAAACGGTTTAAACTAGACCGACACAGATAAGTACACACGGTAATATCTCGACCGATAGAAGAGAAATTGAACGGTTTACTCGCACCGAAAGAAGACGAGCTTGTAACAGTTATCCCTCGACCGATAGTAGAGAGGTGCAGAGGTTTATATCTTAAGCCTATAGAAAAAGATAACGAGAGAGGACGTAGGCATGTTTGGCCGAACCTCTATAAATCCGTGTGTCGTTTAATTTCTGCACCTTTATATTTACGCTTCCATACAATGGCGCTAATACCGAAATTGCTCCAACAAAGATAACCAACCTCAGAAATGAAGAACAACACCAAGACTTCCAAGAACACACTCCAAACTTCCAATCAACAAGGTCCAATCCAAGATGAAAGGCTCAGATACAAGTTGGAAGAGAGTACAATCGGTCTAGGGAGGCAGGGGGACAATAGTTGGAGAGAAAAATCAAAGTTGGAATGTGCAAATGAAATACACAAGCTGTCTTTTTATAAACTGCATAGTTCGTTACATACGTTATATCACGAAGATAACATACATTAATCCCTTTACGTACGCTACACCTAAGATGTTACCTACGTAATCTGCCTCTAGAGGCTACTGCCTCAAAATACCAACCTCATTACTGTAATATCCGCAATTTTCGATTTTTGGTAAATTTCTTTATTGGTGGTCTGTTTGTGACTCTCTCATGACCGTTCCGTCATTCGGAGAATATTTAATTCTGCACTTTTTGTCATCCGAGTTCGTTTCGGTGCTGCTTTGTTGAGTTCCGTGCTTTTTAGCGACTTTTCCGCGCTTGAGTTCGGTTCTTGCGAATCTCGTTCAAAACTGTCGTTTGGGGTTTTTCGTAAGTTCATTTAACGTTGTTATACGTTTTGTGAACTTCGGTTTGATTATTCGTTGTCGTATGGTGAATTTCGGGCATTTTGGGCATTTTCGTAATTTCCCAAAGTTTGGGGTAATTACCTTCCGTTGTCGAATTTCGAGCCTTCGGGTGGTCGGAATCGTGTGTTCTACTAGCTCTTAGATTCGTCTTTGTGAGTACTTCGTAACCGTATCTTCGGTTCGTATTCAGGTTCGGGTTTCGGTGTCGTTTTGTTGAGTTCAGGATTACTAAACGACTTTTCTAAGTATGAGTTCGACTTTGTTAGATCACCATTAATTTTTGGTAACTCCAAAAATTCTAAATCTTTACAATATTATAGAGCATCGAGTTAGCTTTCCAATGGTTCGAGCGGTGAGTCAATCGAGTCGGACGAGAGAGTTATGGTCGTTTTAGCTCACCCGCTCGTTATTGGCGATCACCGCCGGCCGAACTCGGCCGTGTCGTCCGACACGGCCCGTGCTGCACTCTCGTCCGACACGGCCCGTGCCGTACTCGTCGGAAATGCGGAACCCATCGCCAGCGCCCGGCCGTGTTCCGTGACACGGTCGAGTAAATCTTAGAGTCGTCGGACGGGTCACTATCGGAAGGCCCCTCGCGCCGCGACCGTGTCTAGCAGGACACGGTCGAGTCCTACCCGGTCAGCTGCGCGCGCCACGACCGTGTCGGGCGGACACGGTCGAGTCTGTCGACCTATTTAAGGCCAATGATCGTTTTCTCGCCATTTTTCTCCTTCTTCCACTTCTCTTCGCGTTGTGGGTGTGTGAATCTTCTAGAGATGTTGTTGGACAATGAATCCATGAAGTTTGGAGGTTCATATCGTCAATCATCCGTCCTATAACATCCTTTGATCGAAGCGAATCGAGTCGGATTTCCTAGAAATCTAGTTTTGGGAATTTGGGGTTTTGGTTGTTTTCGTCCGATTAATCCGATTTAACTTAGGATTTTGATGGATTGATGATTATTTAGATGTATTATATCATTTCCCTTGTTATTCCATGGTTGGATCGTATCGATTCGTTATTTGGGTCGAGTTCTTGACCGACGCCTTGAAGGTGTCCGGTAAAATGTCTTAGAGGGGTTGTCGGGCGTTCTACGATTATCCTTCCTCGTATGATTGTTGATTTATGGATTATATGATGTTAGGGTCGAGTTTCTTGCGAAGAAACCGTGTTGAACCCTTCCGTTCGTTGTTATCTTCCTTTTCGTTAACATCGGGCGTTTCGAAGCTTTCCGGTTGAGCCGTGTTCGTCGGAATACTTGCGTGCCGATTTCGAGGCAAGTACCCTGTCCATATAATTCTTGTTTTACGGATATGATAATTGGTGATCGTATTTATATGTTTGTTTGAATGTTTGAAACGAGTTTTCAAAAGATTCGATTAGCCTTGTTAAAGGCTTGCTTTCAAAACGCGTGTGTTATGTGAATGGCGTGATATGTGAATAACTATGCGAATTCTATGTATATGCTTGGTGTTAATGTTGCACTTGGCATTGTGTGTGAACGTATATTATTTCATTTCGGTGTGTTGTGGATTGACGTGGTGTTTTGCTAAGTGTTTGATGCCTCTGGGCGAATTATTTGAATATCCTTGATGTGATATGTTATTTGTGTGAATGTGTGGATATGGTTGAAGGTCTACGGTGACACATGGCACGTGATCATGTGGTCAGGATGCAACAAGTGATTGATCCAACCGTGAGAGCCTGAGATAATCTACGGTGGCACATGGCATGCGATCATGTGGCCAGGATGCAACAAGCGATTGATCCAACCGTGAGATGTGTGTGATTTGTTTCGCTAGCCAGCTCGAGAGGGTCCTTCGAGGCCTCGAGTGGGATTTGTGGCTTCGTCCGGTCTGGCGTGCGCGTGTGCGATTATGTTTTGTTGATTTTATGTCCGTCGAGGACACGTGATGTTGGGCTCTGGCCTGTGAATTATTGTCGGTTTTCTATTTGTGAAAACAAAACATTTGGTGTGACCCTATTGATTTTGGAAAGAGAAGGATTTTATAATCCTAAATTGTTTTCTATTAAAACTCTCGATGGCATTTTGAACTGTTTTGTAAATTGTTTCCCTTATTTGCGATCTTTCGGTTTTGGAAATGTTTACCCAAACTCTTGCCTCGGGAAGTACTTTTCTTTACGTTTGGATCTTTGAGGATTCCCGATTATTATTGTTCTTGGAACTTGTATTGTATGGCTCGTATTTTTGCACTTGTACTTGCACTAGCAAAACGGTGGAGTTTGCTAACCCCAGTATTCGGGGGTGGATGTCTATTTTGCATTCGGGTTTTGGAGCATAGCACGAGTCGGCACGAAGGATGATGAAAGATGAACGATACTAATCACACGAGGATCTGTTGATGTCGTTTTGGTCTAGTTGTATTTTCTTTTCATTGCAGTATCTTTTTCCGTTGTACGGGAGTTTATTGTATTTTGACCCTGCGTGGGTATGTGTTTGGAATTGAGTTGTATGTTATTATTGAAAGACCAAATCGGTCTCTTGAGTCATTTTAGCCTTAAAGGCGATGTTTAGATGTTTGATTTTAGTTATCGGCTGGTAGATCCTCGAGAGAGAGGGCTACGGCGTGTAATATCCCCGAGTGGATTGGGGTGTTACGAGAATGGTATCGGAGCTTAGGTTGTGGAAACCTAGGTTGTCGGGTCGATGGTGTCTATTGAGTTTTTGTCTCGTCGGATTTTGTCGACTAAGTCGTGTCGCGACGCGTCGCTCCGAGTTTGTTGGTCGTGATTAGTATCGTGGCGATCATCATCTTCGTGCGACCTGTGCATGTAAGTCTCCCTTCTTTGTGTTGTGCCTCGTGTGACACGAGCTATTTTTATGATTATTTGTTAAGTGACGGAATCCTCTTATGGATTTTGATTTTGTGATATGTGGTTATTTGACTCTCATATTTCGTTCATATGAGGAGTAGTGTTGCTCGATTGTGTATGTTGAACCGTATTTCTTTTATCCGCTGCGTGAGTTCTTTTGCAATGACTTTCGGTATTTTACCGACCGAGTTTTATTTCGAAAACCGATTCCCTTAACCGAGTTTTTGGCGTTATGGCCTTGATCGCTTTGGCGAAATTCTTATGACGGTATTTAGTATTTTGTAAATGGCTTTTGTGAGTTTTTGAAACATTACCGTCATCGGCCTTTTTGGCATTTTTGTAAATGGTTTTTAGTCTGGTGGGTTCCGGCGTGGGACCACGGCGCTATAATGTTCTGTGTAATTACCTGAAATTTTTGGGCATTCTAGCCCATTGAATTATTTTTGAAAACCTTGAGTATCTTAGAAAATTAAAATTCGAGACGTACTTTTAAAACGAATTATTTTCTCGCAGTACTTTCAAGGTGCCTTCTAGTACCGTAATATGTTTCAAAATCATTCCAATTGAGGACCAAAATATTTTGAGATATTTTCAATTACTTTTAGAAATGCAGTTGCTTAGACCCAAGTGTCGATTATTCTGAAAGTTTTTCACTACAAGAAGGTGTCCTCATTTTTGTTCAAACGCAAGATGATTTTCAAAGTCTCGAAAATGATGTTTGTTCAACTTTTTGTAAAATGATACTCAAGATCAACTGTTGTTTCCAAACTGTTTTCAAAAGGTGGTTTTTGTTTTTAAAACCTATCATTCCTGTTTGCGGACCGGAAATGCGTGTATGGTTTTCAAACTTTCGTTACGGTGTTAACCCCGAATTGTGATCGAATTGGTGGCATGAACGTCGAGGCGTTGCCACGCATTTGTTGTACTAGCCCTCTGTGAGAGGTGTGAACTGGTATTTACTGTTTGTCGCCTCGTGGTGATTTGCGTGTTGTCGCACGGGTGTGAGCTGTTGAAGCTTGAGTTTGTACGTTTGTGTACATGTGTGATTGTTTCATGATGGTTGAAATTATGTGCTGGTTATCGTTCGGGCCGTTGAGGTCGCCGAACGATACCGTCGTTGCTGTAGTGTTTGTGTGTGTATTACTTTATGATGGTAATCGTTGTATATGGTATGTGTTATGATTCTTTGTTATGCTGAGTTGGCATCTCCGCTATGTTGTTTTGCGACGTTATGCCCCATGGTATCTAGCATTTGTATTTTCGGTATGCCGAGCCGAGGCGTTTCAATCGTGATGTGCCGGGGGAATGTACGTGCAAATTGTCCTTCTCGTCAGTAACACATTTCGAGTGTGGGCTCGAGGGACACCGAATTCAGTTTTTCGAATTGGCTACCGAGACTTTCGGAGTTCGCGCTTGACAGATGTCGAGAATCGGCCGTGAGAGGCCTTGAAGGATGTTTCGTCGGTTGCTTGTTGTGTCGTCACCTTGATTTATTTGTTGTGAGTTGCGGGACGACCTTCTTTTATAAGAGGTCGAATGTAGTACCCGTGTTGTTTTTAGACTCTGCATTTTCTCTTTCTCGAGTCTATCGACTCGCTCGTGTTCGTTGATACTTTCGAACTTGTTACGTATTTCGGTTTAAATCGTTCGAGCAGTGTGATCTTGTTTTGGGTCAATCTGGTTATCGCTGTGATTTTTTCGAATTCGGTTCGATTCTTGTGAACCTTGTTCGGAAGTGACATCATCTGGTTTTACTAGTTCTCTTATTCGAAGTGGATCGGATTTGGAACTTCTGTATTTTCGACTCTGTCGACTCATTTATGTTCATTGACATTTTACGAGCTTGTCACGCCCTTGCTTTTGTTGATCGAACGAGTGTGGTATTATTTCGGAATTACTCGTTCGTCGATGTGACTTTTCAATTGTTATGCCCTTTCCTGTGGATCTTATGCGAGTGTGCATCTTGTTGTTTTCACCGGATCTTGTTTTGTCTCGAGTCGAGATGTGAACCTCGGAGTTGTCGGTTGAACCTTATTGTTCTTCGTGATCCGAACATGATCGTTCGATTTTTGTTGTCTCGATCGTTTGTTTGTTCGGTTTTTGTCCTCGTTTCGTGATCGTTGAGCATTCAGGCTCCTTCCTAATTCCCTTAAGTTTGGGAAATTAGTCTCGTTTTCGATCTTCCAACCCTTGGGCGGTGGAATTGATATTAGTTCAGCGAATGGCTCGCGTTTGATTGATGTACCGTTGGGTTGGTCAATCATACTGAATTTCGTTCGTTGTGTTTTGTGATTGTCGGATAATTGACTTGGCTATATTATCCGTTTGATGACGCTTGTCATTTGTTGGTTTTATTGTATCCCTAACGGCGACATTGTGTTGGTCGTCGTGGAGCGTGTTTTCACGCCGTATGTCTCTTTGCATTGCTTGTGGCGTTACGTCGTTGGCGCGAGTTTCGGTTCTTGTGTATCTCGTTGAGTATTTTCTGGCGGGATGTTGCTCCTCCCTACTTATTTTAAGTTTCGGGACGAAACTTCTTTTAAGGAGGGTAGAATGTAATATCCGCAATTTTCGATTTTTGGTAAATTTCTTTTTTTGGTCGGAGTCTGTTTTGACGACTCTCTCATGACCGTTCCGTCATTCGGAGAATATTTAATTCTGCACTTTTTGTCATCCGAGTTCGTTTCGGTGCTGCTTTGTTGAGTTCCGTGCTTTTTAGCGACTTTTCCGCGCTTGAGTTCGGTTCTTGCGAATCTCGTTCGAAACTGTCGTTTGGGGTTTTTCGTAAGTTCATTTAACGTTGTTATACGTGTTGTGAACTTCGGTTTGATTATTCGTTGTCGTATGGTGAATTTCGGGCATTTTGGGCATTTTCGTAATTTCCCAAAGTTTGGGGTAATTACCTTCCGTTGTCGAATTTCGAGCCTTCGGGTGGTCGGAATCGTGTGTTCTACTAGCTCTTAGATTCGTCTTTGTGAGTACTTCGTAACCGTATCTTTGGTTCGTATTCAGGTTCGGGTTTCGGTGTCGTTTTGTTGAGTTTAGGATTACTAAACGACTTTTCTAAGTATGAGTTCGACTTTGTTAGATCACCATTAATTTTTGGTAACTCCAAAAATTCTAAATCTTTACAATATTATAGAGCATCGAGTTAGCTTTCCAATGGTTCGAACGGTGAGTCAATCGGAGTCCTGACGAGAGTTATGGTCGTTTTAGCTCACCCGCTCGTTATTGGCGATAATCGCCGGCCGAACTTCGGCCGTGTCGTCCGACACGGCCCGTGCCGTACTCGTCGAGAAATGCGGTTTCGTCTCAGGACCCGACCGTGTGTCGTCGACACGGCGGCCCGTACTCGTCCGGAAATCCGGAACCCACTGCCCAGACGGCCGTGTTCGGGACACGGTCGAGTAAATCTTCGCCGGACGGGTCACGTCACTATCGGAAGGCCCCTCCGCGCCGCGACCGTGTCTAGCAGGACACGGTCGAGTCCCTGCCGGTCAACTGCGCGCCACGACCGTGTCAGGCGGACACGGTCGAGTCTGTCAGCCTATTTAAGGCCCAGCAGTCGTTTTTCTCGCCATTTTTCTCCTTCTTCCACTTCTCTTCCGCGGCTGTGGGTGTGTGAATCGTCTAGAGATGTTGTTGGACAATGAATCCATGAAGTTTGGAGGTTCATATCGTCAATCATACGTCCTATAACATCCTTTGATCGAGCGAATCAGGTCAGATTTCCTAGAAATCTAGTATTGGGGAATTTGGGGGTTTTGGTTGTTTTCGTCCGATTAATCCGATTTAACTTAGGATTTTGATGGATTGATGATTATTTAGATGTATTATATCATTTCCCTTGTTATTCCATGGTTGGATCGTATCGATTCGTTATTTGGGTCGAGTTCTTGACCGACGCCTTGAAGGTGTCCGGTAAAATGTCTTAGAGGGGTTGTCGGGCGTTCTACGATTATCCTTCCTCGTATGATTGTTGATTTATGGATTATATGATGTTAGGGCCGAGTTTCTTGCGAATAAACCGTGTTGAACCCTTCCGTTCGTTGTTATCTTCCTTTTCGTTAACATCGGGCGTTTCGAAGCTTTCCGGTTGAGCCGTGTTCGTCGGAATACTTGCGTGCGATTTGAGGCAAGTACCTTGTCCATATAATTCTTGTTTTACGGATATGATAATTGGTGATCGTATTTATATGTTTGTTTGATTGTTTGAAACGAGTTTTCAAAAGATTCGATTAGCCTTGTTAAAGGCTTGCTTTCAAAACGCGTGTGTTATGTGAATGGCGTGATATGTGAATAACTATGCGAATTCTATGTATATGCTTGGTGTTAATGTTGCACTTGGCATTGTGTGTGAACGTATATTATTTCATTTCGGTGTGTTGTGGATTGACGTGGTGTTTTGCTAAGTGTTTGATGCCTCTGGGCGAATTATTTGAATATCCTTGATGTGATATGTTATTTGTGTGAATGTGTGGATATGGTTGAAGGTCTACGGTGACACATGGCACGTGATCATGTGGTCAGGATGCAACAAGTGATTGATCCAACCGTGAGAGCCTGAGATAATCTACGGTGGCACATGGCATGCGATCATGTGGCCAGGATGCAACAAGCGATTGATCCAACCGTGAGATGTGTGTGATTTGTTTCGCTAGCGGCTCGGGAGGGTCCTTCGAGGCCTCGAGTGGGATTTGTGGCTTCGTCCGGTCTGGCGATGCGCGTGTGCGATTATGTTTTGTTGATTTTATGTCCGTCGAGGACACGTGATGTTGGGCTCAGCCTGTGAATTATTGTCGGTTTTCTATTTGTGAAAACAAAACATTTGAAATTTGTGACCCTATTGATTTTTGGAAAGAGAAGGATTTTATAATCCTAAATTGTTTTCTATTAAAACTCTCGATGGCATTTTGAATCGCTTTTGTAAATTGTTTCCCTTATTTGCGATCTTTCGGTTTTGGAAATGTTTACCCAAACTCTTGCCTCGGGAAGTACTTTTCTTTACGTTTGGATCTTTGAGGATTCCCGATTATTATTGTTCTTGGAACTTGTATTGTATGGCTCGTATTTTTGCACTTGTACTTGCACTAGCAAAACGGTGGAGTTTGCTAACCCCAGTATTCGGGGTGGATGTCTATTTTGCATTCGGGTTTTGGAGCATAGCACGAGTCGGCACGAAGGATGATGAAAGATGAACGATACTAATCACGAGGATCTGTTGATGTCGTTTTGGTCTAGTTGTATTTTCTTTTCATTGTAGTATCTTTTCCCGTTGTACGGGAGTTTATTGTATTTTGACCCCTGCGTGGGTATGTGTTTGGAATTGAGTTGTATGTTATTATTGAAAGACCAAATCGGTCTCTTGAGTCATTTTAGCCTTAAAGGCGATGTTTAGATGTTTGATTTTAGTTATCGGCTGGTAGATCCTCGAGGAGAGGCCTACGGCGTGTAATATCCTGAGTGGATTGGGGTGTTACGAGAATGGTATCGGAGCTTAGGTTGTGGAAACCTAGGCTGTCGGGTCAGTGGTGTCTATTGAGTTTTTGTCTCGTCGGATTTTGTCTGACTAAGTCGTGTCGCGACGCGTCGTCTGAGTTTGTTGGTCGTGATTAGTATCGTGGGCGATCATCATCTTCGTGCGACCTGTGCATGTAAGTCTCCCTTCTTTGTGTTGTGCCTCGTGTGACACGAGCTATTTTTATGATTATTTGTTAAGTGACGGAATCCTCTTATGGATTTTGATTTTGTGATATGTGGTTATTTGACTCTCATATTTCGTTCATATGAGGAGTAGTGTTGCTCGATTGTGTATGTTGAACCGTATTTCTTTTATCCGCTGCGTGAGTTCTTTTGCAATGACTTTCGGTATTTTACCGACCGAGTTTTATTTCGAAAACCGATTCCCTTAACCGAGTTTTTGGCGTTATGGCCTTGATCGCTTTGGCGAAATTCTTATGACGGTATTTAGTATTTTGTAAATGGCTTTTGTGAGTTTTTGAAACATTACCGTCATCGGCCTTTTTGGCATTTTTGTAAATGGTTTTTAGTCTGGTGGGTTCCGGCGTGGGACCACGGCGCTATAATGTTACGTGTAATTACTCAAATTTTTGGGCATTCTAGCCCATTGAATTATTTTGAAAACCTTGAGTATCTTAGAAAATTAAAATTGAGACGTACTTTTAAAACGAATTATTTTCTCGCAGTACTTTCAAGGTGCCTTCTAGTACCGTAATATGTTTCAAAATCATTCCAATTGAGGACCAAAATATTTTGAGATATTTTCAATTACTTTTAGAAATGCGATTGCTTAGACCCAAGTGTCGATTATTCCGAAAGTTTTCACTACGAGAAGGTGTCCTCATTTTTGTTCAAACGCAAGATGATTTTCAAAGTCTCGAAAATGATGTTTGTTCAACTTTTTGTAAAATGATACTCAAGATCAACTGTTGTTTCCAAACTGTTTTCAAAAGGTGGTTTTTGTTTTTAAAACCTATCATTCTGTTTGCGGACCGGAAATGCGTGTATGGTTTTCAAACTTTCGTTACGGTGTTAACCCGGTGTGATCGAATTGGTGGCATGAACGTCGAGGCGTTGCCACGCATTTGTTGTACTAGCCCTCTGTGAGAGGTGTGGTGGTATTCTTGTTTGTCGCCTCGTGGTGATTTGCGTGTTGTCGCACGGGTGTGAGCTGTTGAAGCTTGAGTTTGTACGTTTGTGTACATGTGTGATTGTTTCATGATGGTTGAAATTATGTGCTGGTTATCGTTCGGGCCGTTGAGGTCGCCGAACGATACCGTCGTTGTTGTAGTGTTTGTGTGTGTATTACTTTATGATGGTAATCGTTGTATATGGTATGTGTTATGATTCTTTGTTATGCTGAGTTGGCATCTCCGCTATGTTGTTTTGCGACGTTATGCCCCATGGTATCTAGCATTTGTATTTTCGGTATGCCGAGCCGAGGCGTTTCAATCGTGATGTGCCGGGGGAATGTACGTGCAAATTGTCCTTCTCGTCAGTAACACATTTCGAGTGTGGGCTCGAGGGACACCGAATTCAGTTTTTCGAATTGGCTACCGAGACTTTCGGAGTTCGCGCTTCAGCACAGTATCAGAATCGGCTTTGAGAGGCCTTCGAAGGATGTTTCTGTCGGTTGCTTGTTGTGTCGTCACCTTGATTTCGCTGTTGTGAGTTGCGGGGGCGACCTTCTTTTATAAGAGGTCGAATGTAGTACCCGTGTTGTTTTTAGACTCCTGCATTTTCTCTTTCTCGAGTCTATCGACTCGCTCGTGTTCGTTGATACTTTCAACTTGTTCGTATTTGATTTAAATCGTTCGAGCAGTGTGATCTTGTTTTGGGTCAATCTGGTTATCATTGTGATTTTTTGGTCGGTTCGATTCTTGTGAACCTTGTTCGGAAGTGACATCATCTGGTTTTACTAGTTCTCTTATTCGAAGTGGATCGGATTTGGAACTTCTGTATTTTCGACTCTGTCGACTCATTTATGTTCATTGACATTTTCTGAGCTTGTCCTGCCCCTTGCTTTTGTTGATCGAACGAGGGTGGTATTATTTCGGAATTACTCGTTCGTCGATGTGACTTTTCAATTGTTATTCCCTTTCCTGTGGATCTTATGCGAGTGTGCATCTTGTTGTTTTCACCGGATCTTGTTTTGTCTCGAGTCGAGATGTGAACCTCGGAGTTGTCGGTTGAACCTTATTGTTCTTCGTGATCCGAACATGATCGTTCGATTTTTGTTGTCTCGATCGTTTGTTTGTTCGGTTTTTGTCCTCGTTTCGTGATCGTTGAGCATTCAGGCTCCTTCCTAATTCCCTTAAGTTTGGGAAATTAGTCTCGTTTTCGATCTTCCAACCCTTGGGCGGTGGAATTCAGTATTAGTTCAGCGAATGGCTCGCGTTTCGATTGATGTACCGTTGGGTTGGTCAATCATACTGACTTTCGTTCGTTGTGTTTTGTGATTGTCGGATAATTGACTTGGCTATATTATCCGTTTGATGACGCTTGTCATTTGTTGGTTTTATTGTATCCCTAACGGCGACATTGTGTTGGTCGTCGTGGAGCGTGTTTTCACGCCGTATGTCTCTTTGCATTGCTTGTGGCGTTCCGTCGTTGGCGCGAGTTTCGGTTCTTGTGTATCTCGTTGAGTATTTTCTGGCGGGATGTTGCTCCTCCCTACTTATTTTAAGTTTCGGGACGAAACTTCTTTTAAGGAGGGTAGAATGTAATATCCGCAATTTTCGATTTTTGGTAAATTTCTTTTTTTTTGGTCAGAGTCTGTTTTGTGACTCTCTCATGACCGTTCCGTCATTCGGAGAATATTTAATTCGCACTTTTTGTCATCCGAGTTCGTTTGGTCTTTGCTTTGTTGAGTTCCGTGCTTTTAGCGACTTTTCGCGCTTGAGTTCGGTTCTTGCGAATCTCGTTCAAATCGTTTGGGGTTTTCGTAAGTTCATTTAACGTTGTTATACGTGTTGTGAACTTCGGTTTGATTATTCGTTGTCGTATGGTGAATTTCGGGCATTTTGGGCATTTTCGTAATTTCCCAAAGTTTGGGGTAATTACCTTCCGTTGTCGAATTTCGAGCCTTCGGGTGGTCGGAATCGTGTGTTCTACTAGCTCTTAGATTCGTCTTTGTGAGTACTTCGTAACCGTATCTTCGGTTCGTATTCAGGTTCGGGTTTCGGTGTCGTTTTGTTGAGTTTAGGATCACTAAACGACTTTTCTAAGTATGAGTTCGACTTTGTTAGATCACCATTAATTTTTGGTAACTCCAAAAATTCTAAATCTTTACAATATTATAGAGCATCGAGTTAGCTTTCCAATGGTTCGAACGGTGAGTCAATCGGAGTCCGGACGAGAGAGTTATGGTCGTTTTAGCTCACCCGCTCGTTATTGGCCGATCACTGCCGGCCGAACTCGGCCGTGTCGTCCGACACGGCCCGTGCCGTACTCGTCCAGAAATGCCGAAGTTTCTGTCTCAGGACCCGACCGTGTCGTCCGACACGGCCGTCTGTACTCGTCCGGAAATCGGAACCCATCGCCAGACGCCCGACCGTGTTCCAGGACACGGTCGAGTCGTCTGTCGGACGGGTCACTATCGGAAGGCCCCTCCGCGCCGCGACCGTGTCTAGCAGGACACGGTCGAGTCCTGCCGGTCAGCTGCGCGCCACGACCGTGTCGGGCGGACACGGTCGAGTCTGTCGGCCTATTTAAGGCCCGTGATCGTTTTCTCGCCATTTTCTCCTTCTTCCACTTCTCTTCCGCGGCTGTGGGTGTGTGAATCGTCTAGAGATGTTGTTGGACAATGAATCCATGAAGTTTGGAGGTTCATATCGTCAATCATACGTCCTATAACATCCTTTGATCGAGCGAATCAGGTCAGATTTCCTAGAAATCTAGTATTGGGGAATTTGGGGGTTTTGGTTGTTTTCGTCCGATTAATCCGATTTAACTTAGGATTTTGATGGATTGATGATTATTTAGATGTATTATATCATTTCCCTTGTTATTCCATGGTTGGATCGTATCGATTCGTTATTTGGGTCGAGTTCTTGACCGACGCCTTGAAGGTGTCCGGTAAAATGTCTTAGAGGGGTTGTCGGGCGTTCTACGATTATCCTTCCTCGTATGATTGTTGATTTATGGATTATATGATGTTAGGGCCGAGTTTCTTGCGAATAAACCGTGTTGAACCCTTCCGTTCGTTGTTATCTTCCTTTTCGTTAACATCGGGCGTTTCGAAGCTTTCCGGTTGAGCCGTGTTCGTCGGAATACTTGCGTGCCGATTTCGAGGCAAGTACCTTGTCCATATAATTCTTGTTTTACGGATATGATAATTGGTGATCGTATTTATATGTTTGTTTGATTGTTTGAAACGAGTTTTCAAAAGATTCGATTAGCCTTGTTAAAGGCTTGCTTTCAAAACGCGTGTGTTATGTGAATGGCGTGATATGTGAATAACTATGCGAATTCTATGTATATGCTTGGTGTTAATGTTGCACTTGGCATTGTGTGTGAACGTATATTATTTCATTTCGGTGTGTTGTGGATTGACGTGGTGTTTTGCTAAGTGTTTGATGCCTCTGGGCGAATTATTTGAATATCCTTGATGTGATATGTTATTTGTGTGAATGTGTGGATATGGTTGAAGGTCTACGGTGACACATGGCACGTGATCATGTGGTCAGGATGCAACAAGTGATTGATCCAACCGTGAGAGCCTGAGATAATCTACGGTGGCACATGGCATGCGATCATGTGGCCAGGATGCAACAAGCGATTGATCCAACCGTGAGATGTGTGTGATTTGTTTCGCTAGCCAGCTCGGGAGGGTCCTTCGAGGCCTCGAGTGGGATTTGTGGCTTCGTCCCGGTCCTAGGCGATGCGCGTGTGCGATTATGTTTTGTTGATTTTATGTCCGTCGAGGACACGTGATGTTGGGCTCTGGCCCTGTGAATTATTGTCGGTTTTCTATTTGTGAAAACAAAACATTTGGTGTGACCTATTGATTTTGGAAAGAGAAGGATTTTATAATCCTAAATTGTTTTCTATTAAAACTCTCGATGGCATTTTGAATCGCTTTTGTAAATTGTTTCCCTTATTTGCGATCTTTCGGTTTTGGAAATGTTTACCCAAACTCTTGCCTCGGGAAGTACTTTTCTTTACGTTTGGATCTTTGAGGATTCTGATTATTATTGTTCTTGGAACTTGTATTGTATGGCTCGTATTTTTGCACTTGTACTTGCACTAGCAAAACGGTGGAGTTTGCTAACCCCGAGTATTCGGGGTGGATGTCTATTTTGCATTCGGGTTTTGGAGCATAGCACAGGGTCGGCACGAAGGATGATGAAAGATGAACGATACTAATCACACGAGGATCTGTTGATGTCGTTTTGGTCTAGTTGTATTTTCTTTTCACTGCAGATCTTTTTCCCGTTGTACGGGAGTTTATTGTATTTTGACCCCTGCGTGGGTATGTGTTTGGAATTGAGTTGTATGTTATTATTGAAAGACCAAATCGGTCTACTGAGTCATTTTAGCCTTAAAGGCGATGTTTAGATGTTTGATTTTAGTTATCAGCCTGGTAGATCCTCGAGGAGAGGGCCTACGGCGTGTAATATCCCTGAGTGGATTGGGGGTGTTACAATTACGTACGTTATAGCCTCCGCATTATGTACGTAATGTACGTCAACTTGGCTGCCTCGAAAGGGCCAAATATCCAGATCATGTCCGGCCCCCATTCCGAAAGTTGAGATCGGATAAGATTCCCAGCATTACGTACGTAACCAGTACCCCATTATGTACGTAAAGCCAAAGCATTAGCGTACATTAAGTTAAATCCTTAGCGTACGTTAAACACATAAAACCTAGCCCAAAAATATAACAATCTACACAATGTCAAGAAATCAACCATAATGCGAATGACAGTTATAATCAAGTCTATTCTGATATATCCTGACCTCAATAAACATTAACTAAATGTAACATGATTACAACGATACACAAATTATCTGAATAATGCAACAGTAGATAAGAAATTACTGTCAGATATTACATACTCCCCTCCTTAAAAGGAGTTTCGTCCTCGAAACTAAGGGTAAATAACTCGAGATACCTCTCACGCATGCTGCTCTCGGTCTCCCATGTAGCCTCCTCGACTTCGTGTCGTGACCACTGAACCTTCAGCAGGGGAATCATCCTGTTCCTCAATTGTTTGATCCTCCTCTCAAGTATCTGTACGGGATGCTCCTCGTACGAATGATCCTCCGCTATCTTGATCTCATCGAACTGAAGTATATGACTCGGATCAGCAACATACTTCTTTAACTGGGAGACATGAAACACGATGTGAATTCGACTTAAAGCTGGTGGCAAAGCCAGTCGATAGGCCAGATCACCTACTCGCTCCAAAATCTCAAACAGCCCAATGTACCTCGGGCTCAGTTTGCCTCTCTTCCCAAAACAAAAAAACACCTCGGGTAGGAGACACCTTCATTAGCACATGGTCGCCAACCTTGAACTCAAGCGGTCATCGACAGTTGTCTGTGTAAGACTTCTGTCAGCTTTGAGCCGTTAACAAACAACTCCTAATCAGAGCGATCTTCCACGGGCTGCAAACAACATATCGGGTTCCGTACCCAAAGATTCAGATAGGTCGTCCCAACACAAAGGGGACCTACAATGACGGCCATACAATGATTTATAAGGTGCCATCTGAATCGAAGCGTGCCAACTATTATTGTAAGTGAATTCCACAAAGGCCGTTGGGATTCCCAATCGTCCTTCCAATCAAGAGCGCACGCCCTTAACATATCCTCTAGAGTTTGGATAGTCCTCTCAGACTGACCATAAGTCTGCGGATGGAATGTTGTACTGAAGTTCAACTGCGTACCCATCACACGATGAACTGCTTTCCAGAAATGTGACATGAATCGCCCGTCACGGTCTGATACAATACTCTTGGGGGTACCATATAACCTTACAATCTCTTTAGTAAACAGCTGGGCCAATCTCTCAGGTCCCCACGTGTCTTTAATCTCCAAAAAGTGGGCTGATTTGGTGAGACGATCCACAATCACCCAAATTGTTTTCATCCCTCGATGACTCGTCGGTAAGCTAGTGATAAAATCCATCGATATGTCCTCCCATTTCCACTCGGGAATCGGGAGCGGTTTCAGCATTCCAGCGGGTCGCTGATGCTCAATCTTGACCTGCTGATAGGTTAAACATCTCAAAACAAACTCTGCAACTTCACGTTTCATATTCCCCCACCAATAACATTGCTTCAAATCTTTATACATCTTGCTAGACCCCGGGTGAATGAAGTATGGGGTAGTATGAGCCTCTCTCAGGATAGAGTTCCTCAACTCTTCGTCTATGGGTACACAAACTCGATTCCTGAAGCGTATCAATCCATCCTCGTAGATCACAAATCCAGGGGCTTTCCCTTGAGTTACTTCATCCCAAACTCGAGATAAGAATAGGTCCGTAACCTGTTTCGATCTGATTATATCATCAAGGGATGATGAAATCACAAGTGTGAAAAGTTGTCCCTGAATATGTTGTAACCAGACTTCAATTTCCGGCCTCAAAAGATCTAACTGCAATTCTCTTTGAACTGTTAAGCGGGTAAGCATCTGCTCCTGCGCTGTCTTACGACTCAAGGCGTTGGCAACCACATTTGCTTTGACCGGATGATAAAGGATCTCGATATCATAGTCTTTGATTAGTTCTAGCCACCTTCTCTACCTCATGTTCAACTCTTTCTGAGTAAAAATGTACTTCGGGCTCTTGTGATCAATAAAAATCTGACAGGTAACTCCATACAGATAGTGACGCCAGATTTTCAAAGAAAACACCACGGCTGCTAGCTCCAAATCATGGGTTGGGTATTTGACCTCGTAAGGTCGCAGCTGTCTTGATGCATAGGAAATCACCTTCCCATTCTAAATTAATACACATCCCAGGCCCTGTCTTGATGCGTCACTATACACCACGAATCCTTCCGTTCCTTTTGGTAGAACCAAAACAGGTGCTGAAATCAATCGACTCTTGAGTTCATCAAAACTTCGCTGACATGCCTCTGACCACATTTACTTCTTATCCTTCCTCAATAGGTTAGTCATCGGTTGATCAATCTTGGAAAAACCTTCCACGAACCGTCGGTAATAACCTGCTAGACCCAGGAAACTGCGAACTTCCTTCACATTCTTCAGTGGTAGCCAGTCTGGGATAGCTTCTGTCTTCTATGGGTCTACTCTCACCCCATCGGCTGATATCACATGTCCCAGAAAAATAACCTCAGGCATCCAGAACTCACATTTAGAAAATTTTCCATAAAGTTATTCCCGCCTCAATGCATTGAGAACCTGATGGAGATGACGCTCATGCTCTTTATGTTCACGAGAGTAAATCAGAATGTCGTCAATAAAAACGACTACAAAATGATCTAGATAATTAATTAAAACCTGATTCAGCAACTCTATGAATACCGCTGGTGCATTAGTCAGTCCAAATGGCATCACTACAAACTCATAAGCGAGTACGAAAATCGGTCTTCGAAATGTCAGACTCTCGAATCCTCAACTGATGATACACGGATATCAAGTCGATCTTATAAAAACAGCAGCTCCCTGAAGTTGATCCAATAAATCATCAATACGAGACAATAGATATTTGTTCTTGATGGTTACTTTGTTCAGCTCACGGTAATCAATACACAAACGCAGAGATCCGTCTTTCTTCCATACAAATAGCACTGGTGCTCTCCAAGGGGACGCACTAGGTCGAATATAGCCCTTCTCAGTCAACTCCTCAAGCTAGTTCTTCAAGTCTTACATCTCAGTTGGAGCCATATGATACTGTGCTTTCGAAAGCGGGGATGTACCTACCTCTAACTCAATATTAAACTCTACCTCACGATGTGGGGGTAAGCCTGGAAACTCATCTGTAAATACATCTGGGTAGTCTCTAACTACCGGAATATCAGCCAATTCAACTGGTCGATCTGCTGTCTTGGTCATGTAACACCAATAACCAACATATCCTTGATTAAGCAGTTTCACTGATTTCATTGTGCTGATGACTCTCCCGAAATGACTGGGATTATCACCCTGAAAAATACACTCAACACCATCATCATATGTGACGGACACTATTCGCTTGTGTATGCTAAGTATGGCATTATAACGATCCATCCAATCGATACCCAAGATCACATCATCTTTAGGTAAATCGACCACAATTAAGTTTGACAACCACTCACGGTCGTTCATGCGAATCAGACAGTTCTGCACTTCATGATTCCCAACAATTCTTCTACCATCGGGTAGACCAATTACATAAGGTTCACAATTGGTAACATGATCTAATTGTAAATGACTCAAACAAGAAGCAGATAAAAAGGAGTGTGAAGGACAAGTATCAAAAAGAACACAGACGGGCTGAGATCGGATTTCGAGAGTACCTACAATCATGCTGGCTTCGGGATCGTCGACCTTCTTCATCTCGTAGACTCTGGGTTTTGCAGCTCCGGTACTAGATGTACCAGCTTGGTTTCCACGGCCCATCCCTCTGTTTGCCCCGGTAGTCTGATAAGAAGCGGATGGAGGTACACGGTCCTGAACGGAAGACTGAACTGGAGCATGAGATGCTACTGGAGCACGTTCCGGTCCATTCCTGCAATTGTAATACCCGTAATTTCGATTTCTGGTCATTTCTTTTTTTCGGCAGAAGTCCATTTTGATGACTCGCTCATGACCGTTTCGTCATTCTGGGAATGATTAATTCTACACTTTTTGACATCCGAGTTCGTTTCGGTGTCGTTTTGTTGAGTTTTGTGCTTTTTAGCGACTTTTCCACACTTGAGTTCGATTCTTGCGAATATCGTTCGAAACTGCTGTTTCGAGTTTCCCGTAAGTCCGTTTAATTTTGTTAGACGTGTTGTGAACTTCGGTTTGGTTATTCGATCACGTATCGTGATTTTCGGGCGTTTTAGGCCATTTTGTAATTTCCTTAAAGTTATGGGTATCCGTATCTGTATTTGTTGTCTCGACCCTTTTCTTGGTCGCGTATGATTAATTATTGCATTATATTTTCATTTCAGGTCGTTGATGTTGTCCGCGAACTTTTCGTCGTGTTCGTTCCATACGTTTTCGGAAATCGAGTCGTCGAGCCCTGGTGGTCGAGCACTGACCGGACGGTTGCGGGACTGGCCGGACGGTTACGGGTTCTGGCCGGACGATTGCGGTCACCGGCCGGACGGGTGTGGCAGGAACCGGCGTAGCGCACGCTACGGCCGGAAGGTAACGCACGCTACGGCCGGGTGGCAGCGCACGCTCTGATCGGTTGCCGCGGCGCGCTAGCGGCCGAGGCGAGAGGGCGATGGTAATCGGGACTCGGTGGATCGGCAGTAGCGACGCCATCGCTGACATCGCGCACACTACGGCCGGAAGCTGCGCGCTACACCGGCCGAGCAGTGTCTGATTGCGGCTGGGCGATAGCGACGCTAGCTCGGCAAATTTAGCGCCGCTAGTCGCACTTATAGATAATATGACAGAGCAGCCTCATTTTCACTCGTTTTTCATTTCCTTTCTTTTCGATCCGCGGCTGGATCTTCGGAGGAGGTGAAGCCATGTTGTTGAACAACAAATCCACGAAGTTCTTGAGTTCATATCATCGATTAATCATCCGTTATCATCCTTTGATCCAGCGAATCAAGATAATCTCTTCTTAGAACCCTAAATTCTTGAATTTGAGGGTTTTTGCATTTTTGTCCGATTCGTTCCGTGTTGTTGATTAATTCATGTTGGGTATAATTAATCTTGGTAGTATTCTTGTGTTTTACATCATTTAATCCATTGTTCTTCGTCGAATCGAAGTATAATTCTTGATTTTCTTCGAATTGACTTTTGGGGGGATTTGTTCTCGATCTCGTTTTCCATCCATTTTTGTTGGATAGATTGTGGTTAAATGATGTTATTAAACATGTCCTATGGATTGTATATCCATATTTCGACTTAGAATTCCGTTTTCGTGTTTTGTCGGGACAAATCACGTTCTTGGCCGTTTTGGGGAAAACACTTGAACTTTCGTCATTCGTTCTTTGAATTCAACGGCTTTGAGTCGTGTTATGGAATTCATTTCATTTTTGTTATTGCCCTTCGTAGTTTATAACCGTGAGTTGGCGATCGGTGGAGTCGGCGGGTTCGTAGTCGGTTCGTGCCAACCTACTTCGGTCGATTCTCCGCGTTGTTCTTATTCGAGGCAAGTACCTTGTCCATATTATTCTTGTTTTGTGGATATGATGATTGGTGATCGTCTTGGTGTGTTTGGTTGTTTGTTTGAAAATGAGTTTTCAAAAGATTTGGTTAGCCTTGTTAAAAGCCCTCTTTCAAAACCGCGTGTGTTTTGTGATCGGTGTGTTTCGTGAACGAGTATGTGACTCCTGTGGATATGTTTGGTGTTGATGATGCACTTGGTGTTGCGTGTGGATGTATATTGTTTCATTTCGGTGCATTGTGGCTTAACGTGGTGTTTTGCTAAGTGTTTGATGCCTCTGGTTGAATTGTTTGGACATCCTTGGTGTGATATGTTATTTGCGCATGATTGCTTCGCTCACCTCGGGGGGTCCGATGGGATCACGGAGGGAATTCCAATGGATTCGACTGGATTCACGAGTGGTGAATGTATTTTACTCACCTCGGGGGGTCCGACGGGATCACGGAGGGAATTCCAATGGCTTTGACCTGGATTCACGAGTAAAGACTTCACGAGTTGCTGTGTGTGTTGTGTGAATGTATTTTGCTCACCTCGGGAGGGTCCGACGGGATCATGGAGGGAATTCCAATGGCTTCGACCTGGATTCACGAGTAAAGACTTCACGAGTTGTTGTGTGTGTTGTGTGAATGTATTTTGCTCACCTCGGGAGGGTTCCACGGGGCCACGGAGGGAATTCCAATGGCTTCGACCTGGATTCACGAGTAAAAACTTCACGAGTTGGTATTGATTTTATGTCCGTCGAGGACGCGTGACGTGGGTTTTAACCCTGTGTATTGTTGTCGGTTTTTCTATTTGCGAAAACAAAACCTTTGGGTTGTGACCCTAGTTGATTTTTGGCAAGTTAAGGATTTGATAATCCTAAATTGTTTTCTATTAAAACTCTCGATGGCATTTTAAACTGTTTTATAAATTGTTTTCCCTTGATTTGTGACCTTTCGGTTTTAGAATGTTTTACCAAACTCTTGCCTCGGGAAGTGCTTTTCGTTACGTTTGGATCTTTGAGGATTCCTAGTTATTATTGTTCTTGGAACTTGTATTGTATGGCTCGTATTTGCACTTTGTTCTTACACTAGCAAAACAGTGGAGTTTTGCTAACCCCCGAGTATTCGGGGGGTGGATATCTGTTTTTGCATTCAGGTTTGGGAGCATCACACAGGGTCGGCACGAAGGATGATGAAAGATGAACGATACTAATCACACGAGGATCCATTGATGTCGTATTGGTCTAGTTGTATTTTCTTTTCCGCTGCAGTATCTTTTCCCCGTTGTACGGGAGTTTATTGTATTTTGACCCCTGCGTGGGTATGTGTTTGGAATTGAGTTGTATGTTATTATTTGAAAGATCAAATCGGTCTACTGAGTCATTTTAGCTTTAAAGGCGATGTTTAGATGTTTGATTTTAGTTATCAGCCTGGTAGATCCTCGAGGAGAGGGTCTACGGCGTGTAATATCCCTAAGTGGATTGGGGGTGTTACAGCAATAACGAGCACGATGCCCATTCTTCCCACAAGTATGGCATGCGACGTCCGGCTTTGGGCATTTGGAGCTGATGTGCCCCTAGTCCCCACTGTTATAGCACACAACAGATGAGCTGACCGCTCGAGAGTGCGATCCGGACGGCTTCGACGCCATGGGTGGCCGTTCAGAAGGATTCGGTACCGACTGGGGCTTCCTGAACGTCCCCGGTTACTGTTAGTCTGGGTCTTGTTCCTGGATCTCTTGTTGGAGGACTGTGGTTGCTTCTTGGAAATCTCCTTCGCAGTAAGTTCGTATTCCAGAGCTTTCTCGATGAACTCCGGTAGGGTCGTACAGTGGTGATTCAACAGCTACATTCTCATTCAGGGTTTAAGCCTCTTGAGAAAATATTTGATCTTATCGGCCTCCGTTCGGACAATCGGCGAGGCGAAAGGAAGAAGTGCCTGAAATTTCACGGCAACAGATAGTACATCATCGTATTTAGACGGGTCTGGGTTCAGCAATACTGACAGCTTGGCCTCACGGAGTGGACCTAGGTAGTAACGGTCTAACATGAGGTTTTTAAATTCCTTCCAAATATATACACCATCAGCTGGCCTCACCGAAAGCCACCAGGTGTGTGCGCCCTTGCTAAGATAGTAAGCTTCTACGGAGACGCGATTCTCTTCTGGGCAGTTCACCATCTCGAATAATTTCTCAAAGTGTTCAATCCAATGTACAATATCAGCAGGCTCAGAGGAGCCTTCAAAAATCGGGGGTCGCTGGCGAGAGATGTCGCTGATGATCTGACTCATGGGTCCGCCATGCACAGGAGGTGGTGGATGAGGTCCCTGTTGCTGGCCAGTAGTAGCTCTCTGCATAACTTCCATCAATTGACCCATGTGGGTCATTTGAGCCATCACGCCCTGCATAACAACATAAGGATCGTCACGCGCATTCTCGTGTTCAGTGTGGTGTGATCGGTCCCTAGGAGGCGAATCACTGCCTGCGGAACTCTGCTCCACATTCAAACGCCTGTTGGCTCGTGGTCTCGGGATTCAGCCCCTTCCGCGGCCTCGTCCCCCTCTGCCATGGCCTCTCAGGTTTCTTTCCATACTGAAAGAATCAAACAATAATAATAACCATAAGCACAGTTCATGACCGTCTTAATGACCAATCAAAATTCATGCTAAGTTAATAGCAACAAAGGAACTATATATTCAAGAAAACAGTTCATAATGAATCATCGGCACTACGAGTGCCACACAAAATATCATATCGACATCGAGTAGAACAACTTAAATCACATAATCAATCTAGAATCTTCCTCGAAATATCAATTAGATAAATCCCGCCACAGATCCTCGAAATATCAAGATAAACAAAGAGATCCGTTCCGATATCAATATCATGCCAGTAATTAAATCATGGCTCATAAAGTACATACCCTATTTGGCTCGTAGGGTCAGGCGCTTGCACAGGTCACACGTGACACGAAGGTCTCTTGATACTAGTTCATTTCACAATGACTCTTAAAGAGAAAATGACTCTCCGATACCATCTTCTGTAACACCCCAAAAGGCGGCTATTACAGTGTCGTGGACCCCACACTGGTACCCACCATGTGATACCAAAATACAAATTTAATATATATTACCTTGTGATATCGAACCACAATAAATAGTTATTACTCCGATTAGGAGTTTATAAATAGTTTGGCCAATGCCTTAACATACACAGGATCCAAATACAAGTATAAACCATATGGAGATGGAATATACTTCAAATAATAATACAATCGGTCAATAATTTAAATGAAGCGGAAATAACATTACACGGTTTTCAAGCATAATCGGACAACAAAGATTTGGGCCCCTCGAACTAGTATCCTTCAAACTCTTCGCCGTCATCATGCTCTTCCCGTGCCTTTCCTTTGCCTCGACCTAAAATAAAACACAAGTATTTCGCCCAAAGCACAGGGTCAGATATACATGATAAATGATTCTCCAGATATTATACAATTGACATATACTAGATCTCAAAGAAACACCTCGACTATTGAACATACCCTTCGGGCGTATGAACAATCAGTCATAAACCGTCGAACATATCCAATCATACATGGACTATGAACGACCAAACAATATGGCTCAAGATGGACATCACAGTACGCTCGATCCGGAAATGTGTCCGTGCACATGTCCACCCCGTATATGGAATCCAGAATATACGTGTGACAATGTACATAATTAGCCTCACGAACTACGTCTCATGTGCACAGTCCAATATGGAAACATCCATGTATGACTATATATGTGCCTCGCTAAAAATTCTACACAATAACCAATTGGCACGCAGATATTATTCCAGATATGTCACGATACAACATGACAATGAACTCAATAAATCACATATCCGATTAAGGATCAAGAAACTCGCCGAAGTGACAATAAGCATCAACGAGATCAACGATTTAAAGGTGATGAACTTGGGAATGCAATCCCATGATGAAAAATGGAACAGCATCAAGAACAATATCAAATTACGAATCACATATTCATAAGTGTTTCATATACATGAAACGTATAACCATCACAAGAATTCAATCATCATTATAGTCAAGCAAGATAACTTGCCTCAATTCCGTAGGTGAATGATAGTCTTTCTCCAAACGATCAAACAGGCGGTATCCTCGATTAAATATTCAATCGAACAAGCAACCTTGAATGAAACGTAATTCATTCAATAATACACTCGTAGGAAACGATACCCAAAACCTACTCGTTCAATTAATTCCACTTAAATGAACATTCTATCAACTATTGGTGAAATCCAATACCTCTAATTCGGCTTTTACAATCAGATTACCATACTACAATATCCTCTTGAATACTCATGTTATTACTATGAACAAGCTTATTCATTAACATCTTCGATTCAAAAACTCAATATGTTAACATCTTCATATCTTGTAATAATCATTTTCAGAATATTACCCACATTTAACATGACGTTTAAACAGTCAATTTCATCGATTTATCAAGTTCATCACAAATGTATCAAATTCATAAGGTTAATACATAGCCCCATGGCATCTCTCAAGAATTAACTAAACATTTCAAGACATGATTAGAATCTAACATCTCTAAGCATCAAGAAATCCTTACTTTATAAGTTTTAATTGTCATGATCGAAATCATATTCTTATTGTCATGTTAATAACCAAGTTTTGTTTTAACATAATCAACCAAAACTATGTTATCATATAATCTATCAACCATTCAAGAAGTGATACTAATAACCTTACCTTGTTCTTCACTTAGTTTGATCATGATTCCAATAACTATTATGTTTATACTAGATTAATCTAACATTATTCGAAGTGTTATTACTAACATCATAATAAGTATGGATTCAACACGAGCTAAAGATAACCAACCTCAGAAATGAACAACAACAAAAAGACTTCCAAGAACACACTCAAAACTTCCAATCAGCAAGATACAATCGAAGATGCAAGGCTCAAAATACAAGTTGGAAGAGAGTATAATCTGTCAAGGGAGGCAGGGGGATGATAATTGGAATCAAAGTTGGAACGTGCAAATGAAAGACACAAGCTGTGTTTTTATAAACTGCACAGTTCGTTACGTACGTTATATCATGAAGATAACGTACATTAATCCCTTTACGTACGCAACACCTAAGATGTTACGTACATAATCTGCCTCCAGAGGCTACTGCCTCAAAATACCAACCTCATTACGTACGTTATAGCCTCCACATTACGTACGTAATGTACGTCAACTTGGATGCCTCGAAAGGGCCAAATATCCAGATCATGTCAGGCCCCCCATGCCGAAAGTTGAGATCGGATAAGATTCCCAGCATTACGTACGTAACCAGTACCCTATTACGTACGTAAAGCCAACGTATTAGCGTACGTAAGTTAAATCCTTAGCATATGTTAAATACAGAAAACCTAGCCCAGAAATGTAACAATCTAAACAACGTCAAGAAATCAACTATAATGTGAATGATAGTTATAATCAAGTCTATTCTGATATATCCCGACATCAATAAACATTAACTAAATGTAACATGATTACAAAGATACTCAAACTATATGAATAATGCAACAGTAGATAAGAAATTACTGTCGGATATTGCACTTTGTTGGTGATCAATTGACTTTACAAGCAAAAAAACATATGCCTAATTGAGAAGAATCTTCTGGTTCTTCAACAAACGTTCATATAAGGTTTCAATTATTATTCGTATCTCTATGGAATCGGGATGGCTTAGACGGTCATGCCAAATTATGAAGTTATTAGTAAACTTCTGGATTACTTTTAATATATATTTCAATAGTTTTTTTCATATAGTATAAATTATTGGAAGATATTGATGAATATCTTCAAACTAATTTGAGTGTCATGAGTTAAACTTAGAACTTGAAGGTATTTTCTTCATATAGTGTCTCTACGTGGTCGATTATATATCAACTAAAATTTCTTTATTACCTGGGAGAGTATAATTATAACATTACCATTGCATACCCTTTTTTTAGGCAATACTAAGATAATAATATGCATGCTCTTCTCGAGCCTTCTATTAAGAAAAATATGATAAGGCATCCAATTTATCCAATATTCCCCCTTTGGATGACTTATATTAGATGTATAATACTTGCAGTAGTCATCCTCAAATTTTCTTTTAATCAAGATAAATATTTCTTATACATGTGATAAGAATATAATAGAGTGTATTCATGATTGAGAGCTCATAACTGTCACTAATGGTATGGTTTATATCCTTTAGTTTCTTATCACTATCACATTCACTTCAGGGAATGGAATGCGTATCATTCTTGAGATTCATTATCCTTCATAAAAAAAAATCATATATTTATCGACCACAAGTAGACAAGATAATAACTCATAATTTTATTAATAACCCTTTTCAAAATATTGTATCTGCAGGATACATTTTATCATCACAATATTAATTTTTTGTACCAAAATTTCATTATATCCAAAGATTAAGAATTTCATTATCTTATGGATACATCCTTCAGGGATATTATAAAATTTAAGTAAAAGTTAAATTCAGAATATTATATTTATATTTATCATTCTTCTATAATGTTTTGATAAAAATTAGATCAAATTCTTAAACATGTAACACCCCCAGAAATCATCCGGGAATATCACACACCGTAGATCCTTATCACAAGGATCTATAAGGCTAAACACTAAAAATGACCAATTGTTTGACCATCCAGGGTCAAACAAGATAACGAGATAGACTGATGAGGTCAAACAACTAAATCAAACTAAAATAATTTCTTTCAACTCATGCTCACACAGGGGTCCAAAATACAAAATGATACAATACAACGGAAGACTCGGAATAATACAATGATGCAACAACAACTGAACTCCATAACTCTTGATTAGTATCGCAGCCCATCATCTTCTATGCCGACCCTGTGATTGCTCCCACGAACCAAGCATACCTGGAATGCATGAAACACATTTCCCCCATTTAAGGGGTTAGCATTTGAATGGCTAGTACAACTATATCATACTATACGAAATGTAACAAGCAAATAACAACCACTAATCAGATACAACAATCATCTACCAAAACATTCCCGAGAGGTTTTCGAATTTTGAATTCAAGCAAAGAAGTATTTGAAAATAAAATTCTCATCCCGGGGATTATTAGGACTAGAAACTCTTTAGGACCTCGAGTTCTGAATTTCAAAACCTTTTAGAAAATTTTAGGGTCCTAGCCAATCTCAATTCGTATTCAACAATTTACAGTACGAAATATTTCCACAAATTTAGTGAGGCTCGGCCCAACATTAATTTCTAAAAACTTTTCTCCAAAACTTTGATTGATAAAACATAATTCATGACACCGTGATCCTCTGTCATGTGTCTCCATAGGTTCAACAACCCGCACAGACTTAATCGATCACAATAATCACAAGAACCACAACAACCAATTAAGCTAATGACTCCGTGATTGCTTGCCAAGAGTCTCCGTAGGTTCAACAACCCACACAGATTGAGCCAACACAACAATCACAACAACCAGTCCCGACTCCATGATCTCTTGTCATGAGTCACCGTAGGCCCCGTCGAGCCCACACGGTTGGACGTACTGTGTCCTGACCCCACGATCCCTTGCCATGTGTCATCATAGGCCTCGTCAGACCCGCACGATTGGACCTTAGCACCACATACTAAGTTTTGATCCCATGGTCCCCCGCTATGAATCCTCGTAGGTTCCGTCGAACCCGAACTAGTGAACTTAGCAACACAACACACAACATTAACATTCACGTTTCACCAAGGCCATACGGTCGATCGATCACATTGATTACCATAACCGTACACACCAATACACATAGCACAATCTCAACAATCCAACCATCAACATCAATAACACACAATCCAGCATAACTCATGATCGAAACACAATATATTGCACAACGACGTGTACAACCAACCATAAAGGTTATCACAATCCTGCGCACATAACACAACACACAATACACATCCAAGCATAAAATCAATTCGACACAATCATCACAACCATAATGATTCCTCGATCATGAACAATCAAGCACAACACAACCAACACGAAGAATTTACTACATTTAGTTTATACTCACAACATATGATATATATATATATATATATATATATATTCACAGAGGTAAGTTAATCATCGTAACTCTAATACGTAATCTCTATTCACAAGACACAAATCGTATAAACAATATACTTCTCTCAATAACAGATACCGAACACTCCGACGAACACGTCTCGATCGGGAAACTCCGAATACCTAAAACTTCTACAAGACCCAACGAAAACAAGATCACAACGAGGATCAAGACTAATAACAATGGAAATCACATCAAACTATCGAAGGAAAACTCATTTGAACATTTAATCAAACATTAAATGTTCACGATTCTTCAAGAACACCAGAATAACCCATCGGGTTGAACGAACCGAAGATATGAATATACAATCCATAAAATATGTTTAACAACAACATCTAACACTAATCGATTCATCAAAATCGGATTGGATTCGGAATCAAGAACAAAACCTTCAAAAAAATCAACTCAAGGAAAAATTGGAAAAGTACCTCGATCCGACGAAGAACAACAGATTAGATGATGTTACATTCATCTAGGACTCTCTAAAACACCCATGGATGGAGCAAACTCGGCCAAGAACTCAAACCATAATCGCCCCCATCTCAAACCCGCGGAGGGAAGAAGAATGGAGTGAAAATGAGAAAATAAGCCGGTTGTCCAGTTTATATACTAGACAGCTTAGAGAGCGATAATCATCCATATTAGCGTGCGCTATCGAATCATCAACCAAACACGTTCTGCACAACTGCCCAGTTAGCGCGCGCTAACTGCAAGCATTAGTTGCGCTAGACAACTTTCCAACCCAGTCCAGTAGCTTCTGGACTGCTCCAAAACCACCAGTTAGCATACGCTATTCTCACCATAGCGTGCGCTACTGCTGCACCTTAGCGTGCGCTATACCACTACCAAGCATGCGCTAATCAACTTCCTAACCCAATGCAGTAGCTCCTGCATTGATTCTGCATCCTCCGTTAGCGTGCGCTAACGGAGCCTTAGCATACGGTAGCAATGCTCTAGTAGCGCACGCCATCCCTGCACGTAGCGTGTGCTATTCCTACTGCGCAGGCAGTAGGATCGCACCAAAAAAACTCATCACAATAACGATACTTCCTAACGGAACGACACTCGTCTGCTGAGGGGTCGGGTATGAGTAATTCTGACAGCTTGGCCTCTCTGAGTGGGGCCGGATAATACCTCTCCATCATGAGAGTCTTGAACTGATCCCAAGTACATGATCCTTCGGTGGGTTTCAACGATAACCACCAAGAATGAGCGCTCTTACCCAGGTAGTAAGCCGCAACTGAAACTTTATGTCCTTCGGGACACTCTACCATCGCAAATAACTTCTCAAAATGTTCGAGCCAATGAACAATATCCGCCGGCTCAGACGAGCCCTCAAAAGTAGGTGGCCTTTGGCGAGAGATGTCGCCGATGATACTGCTCACATTCCTCTCTTGCCTCTGAGGTGGCGGCGGAGGAGCCTGTTGATTTTGATTAACTGAGTTGTGCATCGTCTCTATAAGTTGTGCCATCTGGGTCATTTGGGCCATCATGCCCTGCATAAAAGCAAGTGGGTCAACCCGAACACCTTCCGACTGGGCGGTGTCCCGGGTACGACTCCCCGATAGTGAATGATCACGTCCAGGTGAATGAGTGGCAGCGTCGCTGCTCGATGAATTAGCATTATTTCTCGCATTCGCACGTGTATTCACACGAGCTCTAGGAATTCGGCCCGCTCCGTGGCCTCGTCCTCCACGTCCTCTGCCTGCTCTCTCCATACTGAAGTAGGAAAGTCACATGATGATTATATTCCCCGCATGAATATCACGTTATGAGTATGACATGAGATGATGAAAATGAGCATACACGCTCTAACACAGTAATTACATGAATGATTAACTGATGTGACATGATTATCTGACGAAATTATTGAAATGATTATCTTGAACAAGTTAACAAGATTAATGATATGATCTTCCAGATCAACAACCGAGTAATGAGTGACTTGAGTGATCAATGAGTTAACATGACCGTCCTTGTCAAAATGAAAATGATGATTGAGGATTGTTAACTGATGAATTATGAATGAATGATTATTGCCAGAAATTATATCATGGCATTAGAAATCTTACAGTTCTTAGTCTGATTGGCTCGGCATCTGCATAGGTCACACGTGACGCGAAAGTCCAATGATACTAGTCCGACGACGATGATTTCAAACGAGACAAGACTTGGAGGGTAGTATTCAAAACCATGCTCCGATACCAACTCTGTAACACCCCAAACTAGGCGGATATTACAGTGCCGTGAATCCCCAACTGGGACCCACCAGGCAAATGAAAATGATGAATTAAATAATATAATTGTAGTACCGAACCACATTATATTACCAAGTACTCCGATGAGGAGTTTAAGTACAACACACCAGGACAATACCGAATACTAGTATATTTTATATGAAGATAAAATACACCACCCTGAATAAATAAACATCTCAAACGGAATTTTGCAGCGGAAATACAAATGAAGAGAAATAAGAATGACTGAAATGACTGAATTAAGCGGAGTGACTGGGGCCCCCTACTAGTATCACTGGGACTCCTCGCCGTCAACATGCTCTTCCTGTGCCTTTGCCTTGCCGTGACCTGAAAACAAAATCCCCCAACGGTCGCCATACGTAACAACAATCCTCAAGGGTTGAAAATACACAATCATGATTTAACTGAAGTTATGAAATATCCTTAGTTATGAATTACGCTGAAGAGGAGTATCATAGTACGCCCGTAATGTTCTGTGCAAGTGTACAAGACGAGTGACCGGACACACCCGTCCTTGTACCTAATTAGTCTCACGGAGTTAAGCTTTACCGTGTGCACGGTCCAATGTATCGGTGAACCCAATACATGACCATCGTGTGCCCGACTAAAAATTCCACACAGCCACACCCGGCCACGCAATATGAACCCAGAAGGTCATATGAACGAGAATGACCACAATGAATATCAACGAATAATAATTCGACAATGCCAAGAATGACTCACCGAGATGAAAATAATAGTGACGTGGTTGATAACCCAATGAAATGGTTTGGAACCGTCGTTCCTCGTGAATGAAATGATTATTCGACAATTACAAGTCTCAATATGATTAATACCATGATGAATGAGTTATGATTATGAATAATCAACAACAAAAGGAATGAATATCCTTTTAACCGAGTAAGAAACTTACACAACACCGATTAAGAATGTCCGTCCACGAACAACGTCCTAAATGAAATGTCGGTTGCTCGAACAACCTTGAATAACACAATTACCAATAATTCGATCATTACACGAATCAAATACGATCATAACCAACTCAAACGTCGATACAACAATATCCAAACTCGAATATATCGAAACCAACTCCAAGATGAATATTTCAAACCATCAAAACACTTTCAATGATATCAATAATCCCATAGGAATCCACAATTCGAGTTAACGACAACATCTAATCGAAAACCCCCAAAAACATCAAAGTCAACCCCAAGGTGTTCTTGAATTAAACCTAAAAATTTATGAAATCCGAAATATACACTGAATAATCCGTAGGAAAACATTTATCCAAGGTAGATAATCCATATCTAACATATTCCATCAACAATCCAATCTTACACGAAGAAATCGGAAGGAAAAACCCAAAATTCAAAATTCTAGATCCAAGAAGATTATTACCTTGATTTGATGTGATGAAGATGATGAAATGATGATCAATCCGAATGGTGAGCTTGAAGATGATGATTGATGATTACACCTCGAAGAGTACTCTCCAAAACGCCCAAAATCGCCCAAAACCAAAGAGAAAAAGAGAAGGAATGATAAATGACGAAATCTGGGCTACACTGTCGAATTTATAGTCACTCCAGGTTAGCGTGCGCTAGCCCTTGTGCGTAGCGTGCGCTAACGGGTATTTTGGGTAGTCCAGTACCCACTGACCGAAAACGGTAGCGCGCGCTACGTACCTTCTGTAGCGTGCGCTACGGCTGTACACTTAGCGTGCGCTAACCCCAAAATGTTAGCGTGCGCTAACGAATTATCTGATGCCCAGTACTAGAGTCCAGACCCTCCTGTCCTCTGATCTGATCTCGGTAGCGTGCGCTACAACCAACAATTAGCGTGCGCTACTACACCATTTGCGTACGCTAAAACCACTCATAGCGTGCGCTATGAATTAATCCAATGCAGCCCAGTAGCCACTGGACTCAACCTGATCCGTCCTTAGCGCGCTACACCAAATATTAGCGTGCGCTACTACAACCCACTAGCGCGCGCTGCTTACCATTCGTAGCGTGCGCTACTTATAACTCACCTGCAGTCCAGTACCTTCTGGACTGCAGCCAGGGTAACATTAGCGTGCGCTAATGCTGAGTGGTAGCGTGCGCTACCTGTACTCAATTAGCGCGCTAAAAAGTACGTGGCGTGCGCTACTCCTCACGCATGACCCAGCGAAAATGACAATGATGATAAACACGGCACGAAACTCCAATTAGGTTAGTGATGAATGACGATTGATACACGATACAATTACTCTGAACGATGAATACCATGATTGAATATGAGTGACAAATGATCATTAATGAGTGAAATTACTGAATGATAAATACTGAATGATAATTACTGAATTACAACCGGGTATTATAACGAAATCTACTAACTCTGTCCAACCCCATCCATCGGGTAACATCATCACATCTCAACACGATAATCGATTGTCCATCAAAGACAACTACCAAAGGAAATACGGAACATACCTCAAGATATGAAATGCCACGATGAAATCACGTCAGTCTAATCAAGATCAGATCAACACAACATACGAACACGGTCCTAACACAAGACCTACAAATGCATACTCATATGACAACGTCAATATGCTCACATCAATATCAACAATGTATACTTATGGCAAACCCATAATATATATATGCACAACAATAACACATATAGTAATCCAACGATCCAGCGCACACAGCTATAGATCCCCACGATGATCCCGTCGGACCAACGCATGGTGGCATTACCTGTCCAACGATCCAGCGCACACAGCTATAGATATCCCATGTTGATCTTGTCCGGCCAACGCATGGTGGACATATGACAACAATGCACAACTGCACAAAGCAACAGTACACAATGTACGACAACAACAATGCGCAAATGCATGACAACAACGATATATGAATGTACCACAACATGATCGACACAAATGACGAAAATGATTAAAATACTTGCTCCGAGTCCTTCAAGAGCAATCTAGATATCTAAACCAACACCAACCATTATTCTGAATATTTGACGATCCGAAATGTCTCGGACGCTAGATAATTCACGTCTTCGTATATACCACAATGTATCCTCGATATCAAGTATACCAACAATAAATGTAAATCATATACATTATGATTTAATTCCCAAAACTCGAATACAACTTATAATCCCAAATATCCTGTGATTACGATTATAAACATTGCTATACGAATTATGAACAAATGAAACGGAAATCATTCATTAAATATTATAAACTGAGCAAGTAATAACTTGCCTTGATACCGATGAAGCCGTTACCAATCTCGTTGCCTTCTTCTACAAGTTCCTTGGTCCCGACCAAACCAATTCACGAACATCCTCGAGCTCGACCGCAACACACGGTTATAATCACCAATCAATATTCTCAACCTATTACAGTAATTCGATAAACAACACGTTCGATGACAATCAACAATCAATAAAACGAATTCGCAAACCCAACGGCTCAACAATATCTCGATTAACCACTAGTCTGATCAATCCAACTTAAACGATCATAAATTCATAACCGAAACAGGATATACTACACTGTCTGTTGACTTAGCGCACGTTAATCCCTTAACGTAGCGTGCGCTAAGTTGCTCCCATTAGCGTGCGCTAGCCAGTAAGCTTAGCGTGCGCTAATGACATGCAGTTGCATGCATTTCGGATACCGATCAACATATGGCGATTATCAAGAACACTAAGTGATTCTGAACCATGTTCATAGCTATCAAAACAACGAATCCTATATCCTTTAACATGTAGGTAATCATCCAACTCTTAATCCAATTCATATATTCACATATCATCTTCTTCCTCAAATATCAACATCATGAACACCAAGAACCCTAACAACACTTCCCTAATATAACATTACAGAGATTAATCATCAACAATGACATCAACATCCGCAGAGGAGAAGAAGGATTAACCAACTTATCTCAAGAAAATGAACTACACAATCCAAACCACACGAATCATATTAATATCATCATACTCCAGTAATCCATCTCATAAATCATGCTTGTCAACTTGCTTATATGATATTCATCAACTTAAGAACATCAACATTCAATCCAAAATGAAATCCAAAGATGAAGAGTAATTACCCTTTTGAAGGAATGGATTGAATCCTAAGTTTGAATCCGTTCTCACTCACTTCTAAGCTTCAAATGTTGTTATGGATGATTAACTCCACCATAATCCAGTGTTTGGAACTTCAAACATCTCTCTCAGGACCCTCTCTATCGTTTGCAAGGAAGAATGGATGACATGAAGAATAATGGTCAACTTCACATATATATACTGACTATTATTAGCGTGCGCTAACTGTCCTTGTTAGCGTGCGCTATCGCGGTCCAGAGACTACTGCCTTTCTGTATACAATGATTTACGTACGTAATGCCCATGCAATAACATACGTAAAGGCCTCCATTTAGTGTACGCAAACTTTCATCCATAGTGTGCGCTACTCATAATTGATTCGTTTGTGTGTATGCTCCGAAGACGGGTCCACACGCCGACAGCTCTGACGAGGATAAGATTCCCTTTGGACCGATCTGATGTTAGCGTGTGCTAACAATATGCATTAGCGTGTGCTAACCCTTCACAACAAACATCCGTTGACTCGTCGGCACATGCGCCAAAAGTGGCTGGGTCCACACGTAGATTCCCTCTGAGCTGTTCTGCACTAGAGTACGTTGCCCTGTGCCCGTAGCGTGCGCTAAACCCGCACGATAGCGTGCGCTACTCATGTATATTAGCGTGCGCTAATAAGGCTATATTTAGCCATTTTCAGCTATTCTTGTCCAACGTCTCAACATACAGAATATAAACATACGGCATACCAAATACACATACTCCTTCCAATAATGTTCTCATATGATACACACTATCCTCAAATGCAATTGTCGACCAAGTGCGGTAATAATACCAATACAGATGTCTCAGTTCTTCATTTATTTTATCCATAATGTATAGATTCCATGCTGTACAATATAACTTGGATAAAATAATATTAAATAATAGTAGTAGAAATTCCGGATATTACAATATTGAATTTAATGTGGCAGAATAACTAGCCATCAGATGATCGAATCCCGAACCTGAAAAAATAAGCACAACTTTCTGAACATATATTTCAAGGATGATATAGATGTTATCGTATTATTATTAATAGTTATATATGTTGGAGCCTGGAAGGGAATATCTATATCAAATAATCAAAGTGTTTAAAGAAAACAACATTGAGCAACTCAGCAACATATACAGAAAGAAGACAACAGTGAGCAACATATTGAAGGAAATAACTAACAAATACCTCTTCCAAGGTCCACGTAGGTCAGGGAGAGGCTATGAAAGAAGACCAGAACCGGCGAGGCGATGAAAGATGACTGGAGACGTCGGCAGAAACCAAATAGATTTGAGGCACAGAGGTAGACGGTCCTATCAGCAACGTCGATATTCAAGAGGACGAAAGTAACGGAACCGGCGAGGCAACGGAACGAAACAAGATGGTGACGGAATTCAAAGAAATTTGAAAGGTAGACGACAGTTGTGTTTGTTGTTTTAGGGTTTTTACAAATTGGGGGAGTAAGACTGGTCACTGGAGATCGCAGGGGAGAAGTTCTTTTAAGTTTAGTTGATGTAAATTTGTTTAGATTGAAAAAAAAAAAGCTTAAACGTTTTTATTCCGCCCAACGCTTAATGAGCGCCCATCGCCTAATGTCCGCCCAGCCCGCCTAGGCGGCCGATTAGTTGATGGGCCGCCCAATACAACCGATTATGGTATAATCGGGACGGTTGGGCACCGCCTAGCGCCTAGGCAGCCGCCTAGCGCGATTTCTAGAACACTGGAATAAACTGTAAACAAAACTTGTAGGGTTCAAAATTCTAATGACAAAGTTTGAAATTTTATTATTTATATTCAATTTTGTATTAATTTTGAAAGCTAATCTCGTACATAGCTATATACATTAGCTGCGTAAAATAACAAATAAGTCAAAATTACAAGTTAGTTATCATAAAACCCAGAACCCAAAAGTTGTAGATAATGGAAATATCTTTCCAAGTATATAAAAACCAGTAATTTTTTAATCATATTCAATTTACTATGAACTTATGAATAGGGCTGCCAAAAATTGAATTTTTGAAACATAATGAAAAACAAGAAAGAATTCATCCATAATTCAACAAATCAACTTCAGAAATTATTGAATCAATATATGAAATTCGTACCTGTCTTATTTGCTAAACGGAATACGTTATCAGAGAGATTTCCGCCGATGAGTTTGTTCATCTTTCTTTCTACGGTGTACAAGGGGTCGTGGATACATAAGAGATCTTGTATATTTGGTAAAAAAGTCATTTGTGCCGATAATGTGTTATGTATATAAATATATTATAGAGATGTTATATATATAAATATATTATAGAGGGACTAAAGAGGATTTGAGAAAAAATAACTTAACATTTTTTATTTCATCTTTTTACAACTCAATCAAATACATATGTCTATAGAGGTTATAGAATGAGCATTACAAGGACAATAGAAAATAAAAAATTTGTATATTGATGGTGCAAAAAAAGTCAAAAGCCACACATAACATAATACAATTAATTAATACTTATATGTTATTGTAGAGAAGATAAATCTGACACCCCAACTATCAATACTCCGTCAACACACTGTTTTGCAGGAATTGTATTGTGGGTTTGATAAATATTTTAGTATAATATTAATAAATATTATTTAAAGTCGTATTAGCCGTAAAGCATACGATACTACCTGCAAAACAGGTGTCGGTGGACGTGAATGATGAGGTGTTAGAATCATTCCTCGCTACTCATAGGCGGCCCGCATTTATCATTTGGCAAACTATAATAATAAATTTTTATACTGTACTATACTTTTTTGGAACAGTGGGGAAAACACGTTGGCTCTCGGACCTTAAATTCTCAAGACCTCATGTTGTAGTCGTTTCCTACAGTGTAACACACTCAACAAAATTATCATCTTTCAAAAAAAAAAAAAAAAAAAAAATCTGATAACAAGGTTCCACCCCTACACCTCCATGGATGAACTTAAACCAAGCCCTCCAAATTCCAGCCCTTTAACGCCCCTCGGTTTCTTCGAAAGAGCCTCCACCGTTTACTCCGACTGTCCTTCAATCATCTACAACTCCACCACCTACACCTGGTCGGAAACCTACCGGAGGTGCTTGAAATTGGCGTCCTCGATTTCATCTTTAGGCATCAAGCGACGCGACGTCGTTTCCGTGGTCGCCCCAAACATTCCCTCCATGTACGAGCTCCATTTCGCCATCCCCATGGCCGGCGCCGTTCTAAACACAGTCAACCTCCGTCTCGACGCGCGCACCATCTCCGTCATCCTCCGCCATTCTCAGTCGAGGCTTGTTTTCGTGGATTACCAGTCGGAATCACTTGTCCTCGAAGCGGTTTCATTTTTCCCTTCGAAATCTGAACGCCCTTTGCTTGTTCTAATCGCCGACGATGGTGAATTGGGGATCTCATCTTCGAGAAAGGACGCTTTCCACGCCGAATACTACGAGGACATGATTTTGAATGGTGACCCCAACTTCGATTGGGTTCGCCCTGAAAGTGAATTTGATCCGTTGACTTTGAATTACACCTCTGGTACCACATCGGCGCCGAAAGGGGCGGTCCACAGCCACCGGGGGACGTTCCTCGTTGCCGTCGATTCTTTGATAGAATGGTCGGTACCCAAGGAGCCCATCTACTTGTGGACTCTGCCGATGTTCCACGCCAACGGTTGGAGCTACACCTGGGGAATGGCTGCCTCCGGTGGAACCAACGTCTGCCTCCGCAGATTCGACTCCGCCTCCATCTACGCCGCCATAAGGAAACACAACGTCACTCACATGTGCGGCGCGCCAGTGGTGCTGAACATGCTGTCAAACAGCGTGAATAGTCGCCTCGAAAACCCAGTCCACATCATGACTGCCGGCGCGCCGCCGCCGCCAGCGGTGCTTCTCCGGACTGAGTCGCTCGGGTTCGTCGTGAGCCACGGGTACGGGCTGACGGAGACCGGAGGTCTGGTAATTTGCTGCACTTGGAAAAATAAATGGAACGAGTTTCCGGCGGCGGAAAAAGCCAGGCTGAAATCCAGACAGGGGGTGAGGACCCCTGGGATGGCTGAAGTTGACGTGATTGACCCTCAGACGGGGGAGAGCGTGAAGAGAGATGGAAAGTCTTTAGGAGAAATTGTGCTCAGAGGCGGGTGTGTGATGCTGGGTTACCTTAAAGATCCAGAGGGGACCTCAAAATGCATGAAAAATGGTTGGTTTTACACCGGCGACGTCGGTGTAATGCACCCCGATGGGTACTTAGAAATCAAGGATCGATCAAAGGATGTGATTATAAGCGGTGGGGAGAATTTGAGCAGCGTGGAGGTGGAGTCGGTTCTTTTCACGCACCCTGCGGTGAATGAGGCTGCCGTGGTGGCGCGGCCTGACGAATTCTGGGGCGAAACGCCGTGTGCTTTTGTGAGCTTGAAGGAAGGCGCGAAGGAGAAACCCACAGAGAAGGAGGTGATTGAGTTTTGCCGGACAAAGCTCCCGCATTTTATGGTTCCAAAAACGGTGGTGTTTAAGGAGGAGCTGCCGAAAACCTCCACCGGAAAAATACAGAAGTTTGTACTCAGAGAGACGGCCAAGGCTATGGGGTCATCAAAGATGAGTAGGCTGTAATGAGTCAACTTGGAGTTTGGCCGAGTTAGAATTGTTTAATGATTATGTCCTTTTAGATCATTGGGCAACGATTACCTTAAAAACAATAAGGAAATTGCTATGATATGCTACACATTTGAATAACTATAAACTTGAGTGAGTCATTGATTGTAATTATAAAATTATAATTGTACTGTTTGAAGTTTGCAATTGTTTATTAATGGAATTATGAGAATACACTCCCTGTAATCAGGAGAAAAGTACTCGCTACTTCTTTATTATTCTGGATAAATTGAGCCAAACTCCCTCCATTTCTTCTATATAAGGTATTGTTGTTAGATATTGTTCGTGGGGTTATTATCTTTTTAAAGGTATTGATCAGTGTATGGATGGAAGAATCATATCAGCCTATCGTGGCGATTACCCCTGAAGTTGATCACATTATTGAATCACCTGGTAAGATGAAATTATTGTGCCTTCCTGCACATTGTGATGCTCAAGTTTATGAAAAGAATGAGGGTTCTTCAAATGTACATGATGACAATACTCATGTTGTGCCGCCACCACCTCAAAGAAGATATGTTCATGTTGTGAGGCAGCCCCAACCAAACGAACCTAATGCCGATGCTGGTAGAAAGCAATCTGATCCAAAAAGGAAAGAAAATCCATCTTCAAGCTCAATTTATACACAAAGCATACATCAGGAGGTTTGACGCATACAACAACAACATCTAGTTCTTTACCCCAAAATGATTTGTCATTAATACTGAATCAAACTTTAAACCACAATAATCGTTACATAAATAACATAAAAGGAAAAAGAGGAAAAAGTAGAGAAAAACAAATAAAAAGAGAATGAATGAAAAAAAAAGAAAAAAAAAAATAAAAAGAAAAAAAAAAAAAAAAAAAAAAAAAAAAGAGAAAAAGATAACATGAAATAAAAAAAAAAAAAAAAGAATCAGACTCCATCCACCATCCGTATTCTTTCCCGCCACATTCGCCTCTCCATCGCCATACTTTCTCCAATTCCAAGAAACCGCATATCATTTTCAATCATCTTTATCCAAGTTTTCTTGCCTTCCTCTACCTTTCACAACATTACTTGCTCCCAACTTTCTAGCCTCCTCACCTGGGCATCAATAGGTCTTCTTCTCACATGACCAAACCATCGTAATCGATTCTCCATCATCTTGTCTTCTATAGACGCAACTCTTACCTTCTCTCCGATCACCTCATTTCGAGCCGATCCTTTTTGTATGACCACACATCCATCGTAGCATACGCATCTCTGCCACATTCATCTTTTGAACGTGACACTGCTTTTCTGACCCAACACTCGGTGCCATATAACAAGCAGCCTAATTGCCGTGCGGTAAAATTTACCCTTTAATCTATGAGGCATGCCGGATCACATAAAACCTCTGTGGCACTCTTCCACTTCAACCACCCCGCCTTTATTCTGTGAGCCACATCGCCATCTAGCTCTCCATCCTTTTGGATAATAGATCCAAGATACCGAAAGAAAGTGGATCCATGAACAACTTTCCCATCAAATGTGATCATCCCTGCCTCTCTATCACTTTTTTCGCTAAACCTACACTCCATATATTGATCTTATCGCCACCCTAAAGCCTCGAGCTTCCAAAGTATCCTCCAAAGTTCCAATTTACAGCACTCCAACCTTCGTTTCATCAATCAACACAATATCATCTGCGAACATCATACACCACGAACGTCATTTTGAATTTCTCTTGTCAATTCGTCCCATGACTATGGCAAAGAGAAAAGGACTAAGAGCAGATCTTTGATGCACCCCAATCGTAATAGGGAATTCTTGTCCTCCCAACATTAGTACGTACACTTGTACTAGCTCCTCATACATGTCCTTTATAATGTCAATATATTTCCGCGATACACCCTTCTTTGCTAAGGCCCACCAAAGTACTTCTCTTGGTACTTTATCATATGCCTTCTCTAAATCAATAAAAACCATATGCAGATCTTTCTTTTTATCTCGATAATGTTCCATCAACTGCCGGATAAGATAAATTGCTTCCATGGTCGATCTTCCAGGCATAAATCCAAACTGATTTTCTGTTATCTTCACACATTTCCTGATCCTTTGTTCAATCACTCGTTCCCACAACTTCATGGTATGACTCATTAGTTTAATTCCGCGATAATTAGAACAATCTTGAACATCACCTTTGTTCTTATACAAAGGGACGAGAATACTTTTCCTCCATGCTGACGGCATCTTATTGCTTCTCCAAATCTTATTGAAAAGCATAGTTATCCATTCGATCCCTCTCTCCCCCAAACACCTCCAAACTTCAATAGGTATACCATCTGGTCCTTCTGCTTTCTTTGACCCCATCTTCTTCAATGCAATTGTCACTTCACCCTTTTGGATTCTTCTCTTAAACTCTCGGTTAACCATACTTGAGGGGATGTTCAAATTCCCAATATCTTGTTCTTGATGGCCATTGAATAGGGTATCAAAGTATGACCTCCATCTCTCTTTTATCTCTTTATCTTGAACCAAAACTTTTTGGTCAGTATCTTTTACACATTTAACTTTTCCAATATCTCGCGTCTTCTTCTCTCTCATTCGAGCAAGTTTATAGATATCTTTTTCCCCTTCTTTAGTATCTAATCTTGCATATAATTCTTGATTGACTTTTGATCGGGCATTTCGCACTGCCTTTTTAGCTTCTGTTCGAGATTTCTTGTACTTCTCATAATTCTCATCGCTCGAGCATTTACCCAGTACCTTATAACATTCACGTTTGGTCTTTATCGCTTGCTTAACTTCATCATTCCACCAAGATGTGTCCTTACTTGATGGTCTTTTTCCTTTAGATTCTCCTAGGACTTCTTTTGCAACTTCCTTTATGTTGTGTTCCAACAAGTTCCACATCGAATCTATATCCATCTCCGTGCAATCAGACCAAATACCACTATCAGCAATCTTAGCCACAAAAGTATGTCGACTCTCCTTGGAGCTTCCACCACTTAATTCGAGGGTCAACTTGTGGTCTTCTCTTTCTTAAGTGCCTCTTACCTCGAAAGTCAAGCACCACAACCCTATCCGTGGTTAAAAGACTCTCACCGGTATTACCTTGCAATTAGTAAAACTTTTCCTCCAAACATTCCTTACTAAAAAGAAATCAATCGACTTGCATTACCTCCGTTTCTATATGTCACCAAATGAGAGTCCCTTTTCTCGAACCAAGTGTTCATAATACCCAAGTCATGAGCTAATGCGAAATCCAATATATCATTTCTGCTTCATTCCCGTCCCCAAAACCAAAGCCACCATGAATGCTCTCAAAGCCATCTCTGCTAACACCGACATGCCCATTGAGGTCACCACCAATGATCAATTTCTCACCCATAGGAATTCGTTCGACAACCTCTTCCAAATCTTCCCAAAATTCTTGTTTGATCGATGCATCCAATCCTACTTGTGGTGCATAAGCACTTATGATAGTTAGAAACTCATCCCCTATCACAAGCTTAATACTCATTATTCTATCGCTCTTTCTTGACACTTCCACCACATCATCAATGAATTCTTTATCAATGACGATACCCACTCCATTTCTACTTCTATCCTTTCCAGAGTACCAAAGCTTGTAACCCCAAGGAGCTAACACTCTTGCCTTCTCGCCAACCCACTTAGTCTCTTGTAGACACATTATGTGAATTCTCCTCCTTTTCATAACCTCCGCCACTTCTGCTGATCTCCCCGTCAAAGAGCCAACGTTCCAAGTTCCAAACCGCACCTTACTACCCTTACTATCCGCAAGAACTAACTTCTCTGTCTGTCCCCGTCCACGCTGCAAGGATTCTTGCACATTTGACACCACACCCATACTTCGAGGTGGCGCGCCGCTTCCGGGCGACGACCTAGCAACCCTTGCATATTTTCCACTACACCCGGGCCTATGAAGTGTAGCGCATCCTTGCTCATTTGACACCACCCTCAGATGTAAAGGTGGCGCGCCGCTTCTGGGCGACGACCTAGAAACCCTCGCATACTTATCACTGCACCCGGGCCTATGAAATGCAGCGCGTCGCTTCTGAGGAGACGCCCCAACGATTTTCAATGTTTGATTCATGTCCATGGAATGTGACGAGTTTTACGCTGGCTGCCACTAACCTACCGCAACCCTCCTCTTTTATCCGGGCTTGGGACCGGCAATGGATGTCAAGAAGACACAGGCACCCACGGGCTTGGAGGTTTGACGCCTATATAAAAAAAATGGAGGGAGTTTGGCGCAATTTACCCTAGAAAAAAACAAGCTTACCGAAGAAGCGAAAGGGGGTTTGGGGCCATATTCGGAGAATATAAGGGTTTGACGCCTATACCGAAGAAGCGAAAGGGGTGTACTACAATTTACCCTAATTATTATTGCATAAGCATCTGCCAATATTTTTTTTACCCACTACACACCATTATAATTTTTTTTATTTAAGATTGAAAGTTTCTACCTCATTTTTTTTGTTATTTCTTCACTTATTAGTCATTCTTCTTCATTTCTAACAAAAATATTTTAGAGCAATCCGTCTCCATACACCACCCGATGTCTCCACTGGATTTCCACCACCAGTCGCCTCGTACTATCTCCATCGTCTCCACCTCACATCGCCGCAACTCCACCACCAGCCTAGTTATTGCCTCGACGCAAATCTTCCCACAACCAGACTGTATGGCTCCTACGAGATTAGCCAGGAGTCGAGATGGAGAAACGCTCAATCTACCCCGTCCTCCATATCTGTAGCTTTGGCGACCATGTGTTGTGCGTGTGTTCATTAAATTACAAATCTCGTTTCTTTCAATATAAAAATCATATATCATCAAAATTAATTTTTCTACGTCTCATTGTTCGATTTGCGAGAATTTTAATTTAACATTGTTGTGTCGAGAATTATACGTCTCAACAGGCGATCGCCTCGGAGACCGAGCGATCGAGCCAGAGCCCAACAGCCAAGGCAGATTGGTCGATCGAAGGTCCCAGGTCAAGTCCCGGTGCCGAGCGATCGACATCTAAGGCGATCGTCTCTCGGTACTTGGCGATCGACCCCTGGTGACCGACCAAATGACGACCGCCTCATGCCACGCAAAGCCAACGATCGTCCAGTCGGCAAAGGCCTAAGCTCAAAGCAAGGACCCACGTGCAGATCCGGAAAAGGCACTGCAGAACATGGATCGTTGACCCCAGCCTGTCAGTATCTTCTCACCAACCGACAGACCTGTCGAAAGGTGTACAGTGGGACCGCCCGTGACAGCAACTCAGGACGCGTGCCGGCTCCTCATTGGACCGCACAGCTGGCTGCCAGCAGCAGCCGCGGGCTTTAGGGCAGACAGCTCATGTGACATAAAGACGATCGCCCCTTATTATATTACATGAAAGGCGATCGTCCGTCAGTAAACAGAGCACCTTAACTCCTATAAATAGAAGGATGCCTGCACTTGGGAATCTCTCTGTCTCTCTTTGATTCAGCTGATAACTTGGCTTTCTTACTCTTGGCAACAACTATCTCTCGGCCTTTCTTCTCTCTCAGCGCCTCTTACACAAAAGACGATCGGCAGAGACGAAACACGCAGAGCTTCGCTAAAGAGCTAGATAAATAGGATCTTTTACACTCATTGTAATCGCATTCTTACATTAATACTTTTATCCCCGAATATTTGTATTAATAACATCTCGCGAGAGCATTCAAGCTCGGGCCTAACAAACCCGGCAAATCTTGTGTTATTCACACCCCCACGGACGTGCTCTCGCAATTTGCTGTTGCTCGACCATTCCAGCAATATCTATCTTCGGATAATATTTCGGGCAACAACAATTGGCGCTAGAGGAAGGGGATCTTAACCCTCATTTTTATTCCTACCGTCTCGAAGAACACTCACTGTTCTCCGGGGCATATACCTGAAGAAACACTCACTGTTCTTCAAAGAAAAGCTGTCAGAATCATGACTTCTGCCTCTGCATCGAAGAAAGCCGCTGGCCGATCCGCCAGATGCCTCATTCTGTCTCAATCCGAGCCACAGCCTATGGCGGAGGGTAGCCGCCGCGGTCCGAGACTCTCGATCCCGCCCCCGAGGGACGGCCCAAGCCTCTCGCTCGATCGGTTCCAAACTGCGGAACAGATCGAAAAGGCCTTGGCCATCCTACAGGAGCGACGGAGAGCTTTCGACGCGCCGCCCGCTATAACCCTCTCGGCCATCCGCCGCGTGACCAAACGGAAGTTCAAGGGGTCACTGACCGAGCGATCGCCAGAGGGCTCCCATTCGTAAGAAGAGGCGCTCACCAGCCGGGGCACCTCTGTTTTCAGCCGCCTAGGCAGCGACCCTCCATGGCGACCGGGGAAGTCTGGCCCCAGCCACGAGACGACGGAGCTCGAGTCCGTCACCAGGAGTTCGGCGTATTCGACTCCCAGAAGGCAGGCTAGCCATCTGGCTCCTCCTCGCCAAAGAACCAAGGTCGGCAACAGCGGAGTCAGGAGATCGGTATACGATCGCCTCGGCTCCCGCTCCGAAAGCCGAGCCACGAGCGACCAAGCTACAGCGATGGCCGCGATGCAACGCCAGCCCGACAACATGAAGGCACTCCTGGAATCTGGGGCAGGCGCCAAGAGAAAGATCGCCGGGCCGATCGAGCCACTCACGGTCCACATCGAGCTCGGCCCTGTGCAGCGTACGATCGCTCCTCCGCAAACACCTCTATACGGGGGGAGATCGGACCCCGAAACTCACCTGAGCAAATTCCGCATCTACATGACCGGGTGTGGGGCATCAGACGCAACCAGATGCCGAATGTTCCCACTGACGCTGGACGACCTTTCCCACAGGTGGTACACCTCATTGCCACCGCGATCCGTCAATTCCTTTGACCAATTGGCGAACAGCTTCACAACTTACTTCGCCACCAAGGTCGCTTGGCCGGAAGGTCCCCATCGCATGATGCAAATCAGGCAGGGAGAAGAAGAGTCCGACGCAGACTACATCGACCAGGTAGACGAAATCAACCTCAACGACGCGCCCGTAAGGGATGAGATCCGCCTCTACTCGGTCCTAGGGGGATTCCATGGTCTTTTGCCTATGTTCAGGCATCTTACGAAGGACCATCCCCCGACCTACGCGATCTTCCGCGCTAAAGCCGCAGACTTTCTGGCCAGGCAAAGATTTCTTCTCAACCTATGAGCAGCGCGATCGGCGACCGAACGACGATCACCAGTCTTCCAACCCGATCGCCAAAGTCAAGCAACATCTCCGAAACTGGAGGACTCGCTCGCCACCTACAGTTCATCATCTAACATGTTGGACTAAGGCACGAGATCGCCTCCCCCGCACAACGTACACCGTCGAAGGTCGGCATTTGACATGACAATCTGAGGTGGAAGAGTGCAGCCATGGTCCTGGTGGTCGATGGAACCGACTGCTTAGGCCATGCAAGGTTCCTTTGGACTGAGATCGCTCGCCCTTCGTTTAAATACGAGGCGGGCATAGTCAAAGGACCCTCCAAACAAATCAGTGGACACGATCGCCCGCCCTCGAAGGTCCGTCATTTAACATGGTGGATCCCTCACGGACAATGCGATGCATCACTACCCCCGTCTCAATGTATACCGTCGAGGATTGCCATCTAACATGACGATCCGAAGTAGAAAAGAGCTAACTAGCCGCAGACGTGGAGTCGATTCATCCGATGACGCCCCGCGCAAGGACTTCTCCAGACCAAGACCACACGCCCTCCGTTTAAATACGAGGCGAGGTGCAGCCTAATGGAGGACCCTCACAATAAAATGAGTCACGAGACAGACAATGTCGTTCGCGCACAAGACATGGTCATGGAGTCGGTCCATCGAACTCCGCGACTGTGCACGATTCCTCAACGACGAAGCAATCAAGTTTCTACGAGGGATCGGCAAAATTGTTTATTGCAGGTACAAGACCGAAGATAGCTAGCCAATCGACCAGATCACCCAAGTCCGAAACTAAGGTCCGCTCAACGGATCGCCCGTCTTCATCCTACACGATCGCCAGCAAGAACCACCTCACCCCGTGTCTTCAACATCGGAGCAAGCTGGGGGGCTATTGTTGTGTCGAGAATTATACGTCTCAACAGGCGATCGCCTCGGAGACCGGGCGACCGAGCCAGAGCCCAACACCCAAGGCAGACTGGCCGATCGAAGCTCACAGGTCAAGTCCCGGTGCCGAGCGATCGACATCTAAGGCGATCGTCTCTCGGTACTTGGCGATCGACCCCTGGTGACCGACCAAATGACGACCGCCTCATGCCACGCAAAGCCAACGATCATCCAGTCGGCAAAGGCCTAAGCTCAAAGCAAGGACCCACGTGCAGATCCGGAAAAGGCGCCGCAAAACATGGATCGTTGACCATAGCCTGTCAGCATCTTCTCACCAACCGACAGACCCGCCGAAAGGTGTATAGTGGGACCGCCCGTGACAGCAACTCAGGACGCATGCCGGCTCCTCATTGGACCACACGGCTGGCTGCCAGCAGCAGCCACGGGCTTTAGGGCAGACAGCCCATGTGACATAAAGACGATCGCCCCTTATTATATTACATGAAAGGCGATCGCCCGTCAGTAAACAGAGCATCTCAGCTCCTATAAATAGAAGGATGCCTGCACTTGGGAATCTCTCTGTCTCTCTCTGATTCAGCTGATAACTTGGCTTTCTTACTCTTGGCAACAGCTATCTCTCGGCCTTTCTTCTCTCTCAGCACCTCTTACACGAAAGACGGTCGGCAGAGACGAAACACGCAGAGCTTCGCTCAAGAGCTAGATAAATAGGATCTTTTACACTCATTGTAATCGCATTCTTACATTAATACTTGTATCCCCGAATATTTGTATTAATAACATCTCCCGAGAGCATTCAAGCCCGGGCCTAACAAACCCGGAAAATCTTGTGTTATTCACACCCCCACGGACATGCTCTCGCAATTTGCTGTTGCTCGACCATTCCAGCAATATCTATCTTCGGATAATATTTCGGGCAACAACAGACATTAATATTAATATAAGATATATATCTTATACTACATTGAGGCCCTGTTCTTTTGGACTTATTTTTCGATTTTCGATTCGGCCTGGGCCATTCGATTCGATTCATTCGATCCATTCGATTGGGCCTCGATTCGGCTTCTTCTTCTTATTATTATTAATAATCTTAATTATTATTATTATTGTGGCAACTCACATCGCCGCAACTCCACCCCCAGCCTAGTTATTGCCTCGACGCAAATCTTCCTACAACCAGACTGTATGGCTCCTCCGAGATTAGCCAGGAGTCGAGATGGAGAAACGCTCAATCTACCCCGTCCTCCTCCATATCTGTAGCTTTGGCGACCATGTGTTGTGCGTGTGTTCATTAAATTACAAATCTCGTTTCTTTCAATATAAAAATCATATATCATCAGAATTAATTTTTCTACGTCTCATTGTTCGATTTGCGAGAATTTCAATTTGACATTAATATTAATATAAGATATATATCTTATACTACATTAAGACCCTGTTCTTTTGGACTTATTTTTCAGTTTTTGATTCGATTCTGATTCCATCTGATTCATTCGATTCGATTCGATCCATTCGATTGATTCGATTGATTGGTCACTTAGTTCTTCTTATTATTATTATTATTAATAATCTTAATTATTATTGTTATTATTACTAATTATATTACTATTATCGTTGTTGTTGTTGATTACTATTGTTATTATTATTATTGTTTACCCTTAATATATATTTGATTCGATTCAGTCCATTCGATTCGCCTGATTCGATTCGATTGATTCGATTGATTCATATCCATTCGATTCGATTCGATTAATTCGGATTCAATTGATTCGTATTCATTCAATCTAAAAGAACAAAGCCTAATTCTGTAAAATGATGTGTGTGTGTGTATATATATATATATACACTCCATGTAATATCCGTAAATTTTCCATTTTTAGCAGTTTCCATTTTTGGTGTATGTCTATTTTTATCGACTCGCTTGTAACCGTTGTGACATTTTGAATCTATTTCGTTCTTGGAGTTTCTCCATTTGGACGAGTTTTGATGATGTTTTCACGTAATTTCATTTTATGTCATGTTTTGCCGTATGAACGTTCGATTCTTGTTAAACTCGTTCGTTTTCGTTGTTTCTTGGCTTGTACAAGTTCGTATGGTTGAGTTGGTCATGTTGAGACTTTCGGTTTGTAAATCCGACGTCGTTTCGTGACTTTCGGTCACTTGGGTCATTTCCGTAATTTCCTATAAGTTTAGGGAATTTCATATTCGTTGTCGTATTTCGGATTCCCGGGTAGTCGGATTGATATTTTCTTGTGATGGTTAGACTCGTCATCGAATATTCTTCGTAGTCGTATTTTTGGTTCGATAGCAGGTCCGGGTTTCGGTCGTCCGACTCGTTTGGACAAAGAACCGCCAATATCGCTGTCAGGGTGTTACGCCGTAACACCCGTGGTTACGGCCGTAAGTTGGCCATGTTACGGCCGTAAGTGTCCCCTCGTTACGGCCAGAACAGCCCTGCTTTAAAGCAATGCGAGAGGTCCAATACCTCATTTTCTATCCCTTCTCTCGCTTTTTTCTTCACGGGCGACTCCAGAGGCGATTCCTTGCTTTGATCGAAGAATCTTTCGTGTTCCATCACCGTAGAATCATAGTAGCGTATCACCATCAGCGTAATCATCCTCCATCGTCCGAATCCGAGGTATCTTCTTCAGGAACCCTAACCGGTATAAATTGGGGGTTTTTCGGGTTTTTCGTGATTGACTCGAATTGTTCATGTATGTTGCGAAACTTATTATCAATTGTTGTTATGGGTGATTCCTACTGCTTTTCCTCGAATTAATCCATGTATTGTTGATACGGGAGATTTTGCACAAACCTCGCCCGTATCGATCAACGTCTATTGTCGTGATTTGTAATCGGGGTTTTGGGAGTATTCCTTTCGATTATTGATGTCCGTTGGGACTGAGTTATGCTAATTCTTCGCTTTAGGAACCGCTGCTTTTCCATTCGGATCATCCGTAGTCATTTTTCACTTCCGATTCTTGAAGATGTCTCAAAGGCAAGTACTTTACATTTGTTTACATGCTCTAGTATTTGAATTATGGCTATATGAGGTTGTCGTGGGAGAATATGTGTATGTTCACCTAGGGACGGTCCGACGGGCCTCTAGGGATACGTATTGCCGTGTGTGTGCGTATCACGAATCGTGGTTAGCCACCTGTGGATGTCCGACGGGGCTCATGGGTACGGTGGCCGTGAGTCTCGTGCCAACGGTTAACTTTGAATTATGATTTGTTGGAGATAATGTGTTTTGTGTTTGTACATCATAAATATTCCGGAATATAAAATGTTTTCTAAAATGATTTTTGGCGCATATATTCATCTGATTTGAATGTAGTTCAAATGGATTGTACTTGCACTAGCAGTTGTCGCTAACCCCTTAAATGGGGGAAATACTTTTTGTATTTCAGGTATCGATCGTGGGCACAAACGAGCACTCGAGCCGTATGAGGATGATGGGCAAGCATGATACTGATCAGTAGTCATTTATTGGTGTTCATTTCAGTCCACTACTTTTGATGTCTTGTGCCGGGACTTTTGTGTTATAAAATTGGTTTAAGTACTCGAGTACTTCTTTTACAAAATTGTTAATGTTGTGTTCCTGTTTTTGGAAGTGGATTAATGTTGGATTTTATTGTTGGATTGTAATCTTATTTGAATTGTCGTATTATTGGTGATTGTTGTCGTTGTCGAATGTCTTGTTTGGTACGTTAGCCTGGTGGATTCCACAAAGGTGGGGACCACGGCCTGTAATATACCCGAATGTCTTGGGGTGTTACGAATATGGTATCGAGCTTAGGTTTATGGATACCTAGGTCAGCCGGTTATTTGGGTCTAGTTAAGTGTCGTTTTTGGGACAGTATCACTGTTATGCCATCATCTCAGTACGCCGGTGCTCGTAAGTTTTCCTAACTTGACTCATTTCACCGTTCTGTTCTAATTCTGTCTTAGTATCTTTTGCGTTTTGCGTTTGAATTGTACTTACCCGTTGCTTCTTTAGAATTCCTGCTGGTAGAGGACGCGGACGCGGTCGCGTACGCGGTAGGGGACGTGGCGCAGCCGGTGGGGCAGCCATGTCCGATCACTCGGGAACTGATTCGGCGATGCCTTCCTTGTCGAACAGTGTTCCCCCTAGTTCCGGAGGTCACAGACTACCGCTAGCTCCAGAATGCTCATGAGAATGTTGGAGTGGCCAACATTTTACAGTAGCGAACCGATGACGCCATCGACTCAGCCGCTCGTCGGCCATGCTAATGCCAACCCGGTCCCGCCTACTGGGTCCGGCAATGATAAGCTACTTCAGGACGTGATTCGTATGCGTCCTCCGCAGTTTGATGGTGTTTCCGACCCTTCTGGTTGGGAGAATTGGCTGTTCGAGATGGAGAAAGTGTTTGAGGCTACTAATTGCCCCGAGGAGAGGAAAGTACCCATTGCTCAGTATTTCCTCGCCAAGGAGGCAGCGACGTGGTGGCAAGCGGTGAAACCGCGTGACCGGGCAGCTACGTGGGCAGAGTTCCGGGATCTGATGGAAGACGAATTCTGTCCGTGGCCAGTGAAAGAGGGGAGGATTCGAGCCTTCTTTGAAGCTAAGCCCCAAGATGTACCTATATCTCAAGCCATCAAAGACTACAATCAACAGTTACACTATGTGAGAAACCAAGTCCGCGATGAGCTCGATAAGATCCGCCACTTTGACATGCGGATGAAACCGAGGGTGCGCCACTACATGTCCGGGTCCGGGTGCACGACTTTGAAAGAATATCAATAAGGCGATGGCTTATGCGATGTCGTCATGACAGAGACGGCAACCGAAGGAGAAACAAAACCACGGCCGGGCCGGGAGGCAAGTCGAGGGTATCCGAAGACTCGCCTGTTCGCAAGTCTTCGGGAGTCGTCCCCTACGGTTGGTCGAGGAAACGGTTCTAGGTCCGCCTCGCTGGTTCCGTTCGTGGTCCTATGTGCTTCAACCGATCGTCCCGGCCACATGATGAGTGAGTGTGATAGGCCTTCGATTCAAAGGCCTTGCTTGTGGTCGTATGGGTCATCGTGCTAAGTTTTGTACGGATGCGGCTGTGCTCCAGATTACTCGGATATCGGCCCTGCATGGAGAGCCGAGTGTGAATCAGCACTGACAGCTTCTCACCGCAGCAGAAGTTTTGGTAGAGGTCGAGGTCGTGGTCACGCCTTCTAGAGGGGGAGCTTCTAGTGCGGGGTCCTGCTCCGCCCGTGTGTACGAGATGAGACGAGCAGGAGATCCTGACGCGACGGTGGCCACAGGTACCGTCCACATCCTTGATCATCCTGTTTCCGTATTATTCGATTCTGGTGCTACGCATTCTTTTATATCTATGGATTGTGTGCGTCGTCTGCATGTTGATTGCCTTGTTGCTTGTGAGCCTTTTGTTGTTAAACTTCCTAGTGGGGATAGCATCGTGGGGGATCGTGAGGTTAGAGATTTTCCAGTGAGTATCGCGGGGAGGGTTTGGCCTTCTAATCTGATTGCGGTAGATATTAGAGATGAGGATTTGATTCTGGGTGAGGATTGGCTAGACCGTCATGGGGCGATCATGAATTATAGAACGAGGACGGTTTCGATGTTAGCCTCTGACGGTACCGAGCATTCCTTTGTGGGGCGTAAGCGGAGTAGCCAGAGATTTCTGATCAGCGCCTTAAAGGCGGTGAGACTACTTCGAGGAGGTTGCACAGGTTATTGGTGTTACGCTTTGAGATCGGAAGAAGGGGGAGTCGAGCTCTCGTCTATTCCGGTAGTATGTGAGTATCCTGACGTTTTTCCAGATGAGTTGCCGGGTTTGCCGCCGGACCGAGAGGTTGAATTTACCATCGATTTAGAGCCGGCAAAGACCTATCTCTAAGACGCCATACCGGATGGCGCCTGCCGAGATGCTTGAGTTGAAGAAACAGTTGGGAGAGTTGCTAGACATGGGATATATTCGACCGAGCGCTTCGCCTTGGGGCGCACCGGTCCTATTCGTAAAGAAGAAGGATGGGTCACTTCGTTTGTGTATCGACTACCGAGAGTTGAACAAAGTGACCATCAAAAACAAGTATCCGCTCCCGAGGATTGATGACTTGTTTGATCAGTTGCAAGGGGCAACCGTGTTTTCGAAGATTGATTTGAGATCGGGGTATTATCAGCTCCGAGTGAAGTGTAATATCCGCAATTTTCGATTTTTGGTAAATTTCTTTTTTCGGCCGGAGTCCGTTTTAACGGCTCGCTCATGACCATTTCGTCATTCTGAGAATGATTAATTCTACACTTTTTGTCATCCGAGTTCGTTTCGGTGTTGTTTTGTTGAGTTCTGTGGTTTTTAGCGACTTTTCCGCACTTGAGTTCGATTCTTGCGAATCTCGTCCAAATCGCTGCTTCGAGTTTCCCGCAAGTCCGTTTAACTTTGTTAGACGTGTTGTGAACTTCGGTTTGGTTATTCGATCACGTATCGTGATTTCCTGGACGCTTTGGGCCATTTTGTAATTTCTTGAAAATTACGGTATCCATATCTCGTATTTGTCGCCTTGACCCTTTTCTTGGTCGCGTATGATTAATTATTGCATTACGCTTTCATCTCGAGTCGTTGACGTCGCCCGCGAACTTTTCGCCGTGTCCGCCTGCGGCGCTTCGGAAATCGAGGCGTCGGTCGTGACGGCCGAAAGTACCGGCCGGACGGGTGCGGATCGGGCCGGACGAGTCTTGGACATCGCCGAGCAGCACGGCAAGAACCGGCGTAGCGCACGCCACGGCCGGACGCCGCGCGCTAGCTCGGCAGTGTAGCGCACGCTGCCGAGTCACCAACAGACGCTATCGGGCTTGGGCGCAGGTATTCGAGGTTCTCGACTCGGCCAGATCGGCGGGTAGCGCACGCCATCGCCGGTCGAAGCGCCGCGCTAACCGGGCAGGGGCAACGCACGCCGCCGACTAGCGACGTGAATCGGGATGAGTTGTCACCCGGTGGCTATCGACAGCCGGCTTAGCGCGCGCAGCTTCCGGCCGTAGAGCGCACGCTAGCGAGTCGGCGGTCGAGTCACGGTCGGCACTGGTCGGTGGTGCCGGGTCGTGCGGGCCATGGCCGAGTGTGCTCGGCCGACATCGGGCCGATAGCGCACGCTAGGTCGGAAGGCTAGCGACGCTAGTTCCGCCCAAAGATAAAAATGACATCAAATCGACTTTCTCCGTCATTTTTCATTTCATTTCTCTTCGGTATTCATGGGCCGGGGTTTCTGAGGAGACGAAACCATGTTGTTGAACAACAAATCCATCAAGTTCTTGAGGTTATATCGTTGATCAATCATCCTATAACATCCTTCGATCCAGTAATCAAGGTTAGATCTTTAGAACCCTACTTTTGGGTAGATTTGGGGATTTTCGCGTTTTGTCCGATTCGTTCGCTTTGTCGATTAATTCATGATGAATATGATTAATCTTGTTGATATTCTTAGTTTCCCTACGGATTCATGGTATATTTCGTGATTTTTACGGAATCGAGAGGGTTTGGTTGTGGTCCGCCTCGTTGTTGTTTATATACGAATATACATGAATCGTAGGCGGGTTTTCGGGTGTATTCCAATTCCATATTCATTTAGAAATGGTTGTGATTGTATTCTTCGAATCGTTAGGTTCGGTTTCATTGGTTCCTAGCGTTCGTCGCGACTTTCCTTTCCGTCGTTGCGTCGTCAATAATTCAAGGCAAGTATTTTTGGAAACCTTTAAGCTTAACATGAAATGGTGATGTATGTTATTTGTGTGTAACTCACCTCGTGTTGGCCGACGGGTCAAGGAGGGAAATCTATGCCGCCGCCCGGATTTCACGAGTTTCACCGCTTAGCCAACTCGTTAGTGGTCCTTGCAAGGCCTCGAGTGAGAATGTATCCGCCGCCTGTTCTCACGGCTTAGCGTGTGCGTGGTTTTGTTTTTCTCGTATTTGTAGCCAACTCGTAGGGTCCCCGTGAGGCCCCGAGTGAGAATGTATGCCGCGCCCCGTTCTCAAGGCTAATTGTTCGATGTTTATTTTCCTAAAAAGACATGTCCGGTTTTGACTTTCAAATGATATTTGTGCATGTACTATGAAATATTTAAGCGATTGGTTTGCCTTGAATACTTGTACTAGCGTAATTGCTAACCCCTTTGGGGACCCGTTGTCGGGAAATTCTTGTTATGGATTTCGTGTTATGTTCACAGACGAGCGGTACTGGATGGTACGAGGATGTTGGCCAAGGTTGTTGACATGTGCAATTGAGTCTTGTTATTTCCTACTGTCTCTTTTGATGTGGATGTTTTCCAAATTGTAAACTTATAGATTGTACTCGCGAGTACTTAGGCTTTTCTTTTCGGATTGTGTTTGGACTTCGTTGGAGTTACTGTATTTGTCGGTTGATGTTTATTATGCCGGTTGTACCGGACGTGTTGTTTTATGTTCTTGTTGTTAATAGTTGTTTCCTTGCTAACCGAGATGGTTAGTCGAGTGGTGTTTTATTGTGTTAGCCTGGTGGGTCCCATGTAGGGGTCCACGGCGCTGTAATACACCTCGAATATCTTGGGGGTGTTACAGAAAATGGTATCAGAGCTCTAGGTTTATGGATACCTAGGCTTGTTGGTTATTTGGGTCTAGTTGTGTTTTGTTTTGCACATTGTCACACCGCCGGCATCTCAAGACATCCAGTGCTCGTAAGTTTTCCTTACTCAATTCTCTTGTTTTCTCGTATTGAAATTCCACTTCTCGAACTGTGATTGCCTCTCTCGTACTTATTGTCGAGTTGTTTCTTGATCCATCCGGTTGTGTACTTTTGATTCTAGTATTGCGCCGTCCTTTGTCTCTCTCGGGAGTATGTGCGCTGCTCGGGCTTGACCGTTAGTCGTTTTGCGAGCCTTCCATCGCTAAACTTCCTAGCATTGGTGGGATCGTTGGTGATCGAAAGATCCGAGTTTTGCTCCGTGGTATATTGTGAGAGGGCTTGACTCTCTAGTCTTTTGCTGTGTGATGGAATCTGCGTTTGGTAATTGCGATATACTAAATGTATGTTGAGCCGAATGTACCGATGAGTTGGACACCGAAGGGTGCAGTATGATGTAGAAGTTTTGAACATTGATATGTTCCGGTATAGGTATTGATGGCAGAGTTTGTTGAGAAACTCACATAGCTGGTTTCGACATATGTCCAAATCGGTGATCTTTGGTTACGCTGTTAAACTTGAAGAGATAGTTTGACATATGCTTGGAATTAGTATTCCCGAGTTGCGCTTGTTGAACTAGTGATTTTTGGAATGTCGTATATGAGTGTGTCCGGGAATTGTTGGTACTTGGCTAATTATTGTTATTTACAACCAATGTGTTTCTATTAATAATAATACATGCGGCGTGCATGCTTGAAAATTTCTTAGACTTGATCGTATTGTGGGTTTTTGAAAGTGACATGAATTTGGGCGAGCCAGCCTTGTATTTTCAAATAAAACCTTGAGTCGGTATTTAAAGGTCGTGTTTAAAAGTGTTTTAGGACATTTTATAAAATGCTACCGCTGTTAAGCCCTTGTCGTGTTTGAAAGGGTCTTGAGAACGATTTTTAACTTATCGGTTTTATTTTCGAATAACTAAAGTATACGATTTTAAAATCAGATTAGCCTGGGGAAACCTAGGCTGTCGAGTCAAGTTGTGTTTGTTGAGTTTTGTCTCGTCGGATTTTGTCTGACTTAGTCGCATCGCGACGCGTCGTTTGAGATCATTGGTCGTTATTAGTATCGAGGGGTGGTCGTCACTTACGTGCGATCTATGGATGTAAAACTCCATTCCTTGTGTTGTGCCTCGTGTGACACGAGTTATTTGTATGATTAGTCGTTAAATGATGGAATCCTTCTGTGGATTTTGATTTCACGATATGTGTTTATTAGACTCTCGTATTTGGTTTATACGAGGAGTGTCGTCACTGCTGATGTATTTTCGTACCGTATTTTATCCGCTGCGTGAGTTCTTTCAAACGGCTTTCGGTATTTTGCAAATTGAGTTTTATTTCGTAAAACCGATTCCTTGAATCAAGTTTTGGCATTTTGGCCTTGAATATTTCATGATGGTTTGACAAATGATTTTGTGAGCTTTGGAAAAATATTACCGTCATTGGTCTTTTTAGCATTTTCGTAATAACATGGGAAATTGTGCTTAGCCTGGTAAATCCTTGTGAGAAAGGTTTACGGCATGTAATTTTTCTGGTGTGTTCTGTTGTTGTCTCTGTGGGTCGTTAGCGCACGCTACGCTTTGCAGCTAGCGCGCGCAAGAGTGCATTGGTAGCACGATAAGGGGAGGATAGCGCACGCTACCTGGTAGTTCAGGGCAGTCCAGGAGCTACTGGACTGGGTCTGAAGTTCTCGTTAGCGCACGCTAAACACTTGGGGTTAGCGCACGCTAACAGTGTATTTTTGGTTAGGAGTTTTGTTTGGTGCCGTGATAGCGCACGCTAACCTTAATGATTAGCGCACGCTAATTGTGTCCAGTATAAATACTGGACACCAGTCTAGAAGTTGCATTTTTCTTCATTTCTTCTCCTTCCTCCATGAGTTTGAGACGTAGCGACTCGGTTTCGCATTTGGGCTGATTTTTCTTCCACCCAAAGGTGTTTTGGAGTATCCTAGATGATTTTTAACATCATCTAATCTATTGTTCTTCGCCGAATCTAGGTATTTTCTTGAATCCCTAGAGTTGACTTTTTGGAGTTTTGTTCTTGATATCGTTTTCCATCCAGTTTTGATAANCTGNNTGTTNTTTTAACGATGTTGTTAAACATATCCCGAGGATTGTATATCACCGTGATTTTGAGCGATTTGATGCGTGATATGATGTGTTTAAGTAAATGTTGATACGTGCGAATTTTGGGCATTCTCGCCTATCAGACTTCAAAACCTTGAGTATCTTAGAAAATAAACCTCGAGACGTACTTTTAAAATAAATTATTTTCTCACAGTGCTCTCAAGATGCCTACTAGTGCCACGCTATGTTTCAAAATTATTCTACTTTGAGGATCAAAATATTTTGAGATATTTCTAATGATTTAGAAACGCATTCGCTTAGACCCGAAGGTCGAAAATAGCTGAAAAGTTTTAATTTAACGAAAGGTGTCTTCATTTTTTTTATTAAACGCAAGATGATTTTTTTTTTAAAAGTCTCGATGACGATGTGGTACTACCTTTTGATATATGATACTCAAGATCAACTGGTGCTTGCAAGTTATTTTCAAAAGATGGTTTTCGTTTTCACAACCTATCATTCCTATTGTGGTCCGGGAATATATGTGTGATGTTCGTGCTCTCGTTAGGGTGTTAACCCCGAGTTGTTGTTGAATTGGTGGTGTGAGCGTTGAGTCGTTCGCCACACAGTTGTCGTGGTAGCCTCTGCGAGGGGTGTGATATTGGTATTGGATGTTGTCGCCTCATAGCGGTTTATGCGTTATCGCATATATGCGAGCTGTTAGAGCTCGGGTTGGTATGATTGTGTGCATCGGTGATTGTTCCGCATTGTGTCGATTGCTTATTGTATCGTTACCTTGGTTCCGTTGTTGTGAGTTTCGGGAGCGAGGTCAAAAGTAATACCCGTACTATTTTGACTTCTATATCTTCTCTTTCTCCAGTCTATTGATTCGCTCGTGTTCATTGATACCTTCTGAACTTGATCTATACCTTGGTTTCATCATTCGAACGAGCTGTAATCTGGTTTTGAGTCGATCTGGTTATCGCTGACTTTTCCGAATTCGGTTCGACTTTTGTGAATCTTGTTCTAAGTAACATCTTTGGTTCTAATAGTTCTTTTATTCAAGTGGATCGGATTTTGAACTTCAGATTTTTGGCTCTATCAACTCGCTTATGCTCGTTAACATTTCGAACTTTCCTATCCCTTGCTTTTGTTGATCGAACGAGGTGGTATTATTTCTAATAACTCGCTTGTCGTTGTGGCTTTTCAATCGCTATTCCCTTTCCGTGGATATTGTGGGAATGCACGCCTTCTCGTTCTCACCAGTCATCCGGGACTTGTTGTTTGAATTTTATTATCCTACGTGTTTCGGACATGATTGTTCGATTTTGTTGTCTCAATCGCTTGTTTGTTCGGTTTTTTGTTCTCGCTTTCGTGATTGTCGAGCTGCCTGTGCTCCTTCGTGATTCCCTTAAGTTCGGGAAATTAGTCTCGTTTCGATCTTCCAACCCTTGGGCGGTGGAATTCGTATTTATTCGGGCGTTGACTCGCGTTTGGGTTGATGAACCGTCGGTTGGTCAATCGTTTTTTTTTTCGTTAGTTGTGTTTTGTGATTTTTCGTTTAATCGACTAGATTGTATTGTACATTTGATGACGATTGTCTCTCGTTGATTTTATTATGTCTCTACCGGTGGCGTCGTGTTAGTCATGTGGAGCGTATTTTCACGCCGTATGTCTCTTTGCGTTTCTTGCGGATTTTGCCGTCGGGCGTGAGTTTGGTTTTTGTGTATCTCGTTGAGTTTTCTGGAGGGATATTGCTTCTCCTACTTGTTTTAAGTTTCGGACGAAACTTCTTTTAAGGAGGGTAGAATGTAATATCCGCAATTTTCGATTTTTGGTAAATTTCTTTTTCGGCCGAGTCCGCTTTAACGGCTCGCTCATGACCGCTTCGTCATTCTGAGAATGATTAATTCTACACTTTTGTCATCCGAGTTCGTTTCGGTGTTGTTTTGTTGAGTTCTGTGGTTTTTAGCGACTTTTCCGCACTTGAGTTCGATTCTTGCGAATCTCGTCCGAAACTGCTGTTTCGAGTTTCCCGCAAGTCCGTTTAACTTTGTTAGACGTGTTGTGAACTTCGGTTTGGTTATTCGATCACGTATCGTGATTTCCGGAGGTTTTGGGCCATTTTGTAATTTCTTGAAAATTACGGGTATCCATATCTGTATTTGTCGTCTTGACCCTTTTCTTGGTCGCGTATGATTAATTATTGCATTACGTTTTCATCTCGAGTCGTTGACGTCGTCCGCGAACTTTTCGTCGTGTCCGCCTGCGTGCGCTTCGGAAATCGAGGCCGGTCGTGACGGCCGAAAGTACCGCCGGACGGGTGGATCGCCGGACGAGGCCGACATCGCCGAGCAGTACGGAAGGAACCGGCCAGAGCGCACGCCACGGCCGGACGCCGCGCGCTTAGCTCGGCAGTTGTAGCGCACGTTGTCGAGTCACCAACAGACGCTATCGGCCCGGGCAGGTATTCGAGGTTCTCGACTCGGCCAGATCGGCGGGTAGCGCACGCCATCGCTTGTCAGAAGCGCGCGCTAACCGGGCAGTGGGCCAGACGCCGCCGGCCGACTAGCGACGTAATCGGATGAGTTGTCACCCGGGCTATCGATGTGCGCTAGCGCGCAGCTTCCGGCCGTAGCGCACGCTAGCGGAGTCAGCGGTCGAGTCACGGTCGGCACTGGTCGGTGGTGCCGGTCGCGGGCCATGGCCGAGTGTGCTCGGCCGACATCGGCCGATAGCGCACGCTAGTCGGAAGGCTAGCGCACGCTAGTTCCGACCCAAAGATAAAAATGACAGATCAATGACTTTCTCCGTCATTTTTCATTTCATTTCTCTTCGGTCCGCGGCCGGGTTTCTGAGGAGACGAAACCATGTTGTTGAACAACAAATCCATCAAGTTCTTGAGGTTATATCGTTGATCAATCATCCTATAACATCCTTCGATCCAAATAATCAAGGTTAGATCTTTAGAACCCTACTTTTGGGTAGATTTGGGGATTTTCGCTTTGTCCGATTCGTTCGCTTTTGTCGATTAATTCATGATGAATATGATTAATCTTGTTGATATTCTTAGTTTCCTACGGATTCATGGTATATTTCGTGATTTTTACGGAATCGAGAGGGTTTGGTTGTGGTCCGCCCGTTGTTGTTTATATACGAATATACATGAATCGTAGGCGGGTTTTCGGTGTATTCCAATTCCATATTCATTTAGAAATGGTTGTGATTGTATTCTTCGAATCGTTAGGTTCGGTTTCATTGGTTCCTAGCGTTCGTCGGCGACTTTCCTTTCCGTCTCGCAAGGCCACAATAATTCAAGGCAAGTATTTTTGGAAACCTTTAAGCTTAACATGAAATGGTGATGTATGTTATTTGTGTGTAACTCACCTCGTGTTGGCCCGACGGGTCAAGGAGGGAAATCTATGCCGCGCCTGGATTTCACGAGTTTCAGACCGCTAGCCAACTCGTTAGTGGTCCTTGCAAGGCCTCGAGTGAGAATGTATGATGCCGCCTGTTCTCACGGCTTAGCGTGTGCGTGGTTTTGTTTTTACGTATTTGTAGCCAACTCGTTAGGGTCCCCGTGAGGCCCCGAGTGAGAATGTATGCCGCGCCCGTTCTCAAGGCTAATTGTTCGACTGTTTATTTTCCTAAAAAGACATGTCCGGGTTTTGACTTTCAAATGATATTGGTGCATGTACTATGAAATGTGTAAGCGATTGGTTTGCCTTGAATACTTGTACTAGCGTAATTGCTAACCCCTTTGGGGACCCGTTGTCGGGAAATTCTTGTTATGGATTTCGTGTTATGTTCACTGCATTTGAGCGGCTAGGGATGGTACGAGGATGTTGGCCAAGGTTGTTGACATGTGCAATTGAGTCTTGTTATTTCCTACTGTCTCTTTTGATGTGGATGTTTTCCAAATTGTAAACTTATAGATTGTACTCGCGAGTACTTAGGCTTTTCTTTTCGGATTGTGTTTGGACTTCGTTGGAGTTACTGTATTTGTCGGTTGATGTTTATTATGCCGGTTGTACCGGACGTGTTGTTTTATGTTCTTGTTGTTAATAGTTGTTTCCTTGCTAACCGAGATGGTTAGTCGAGTGGTGTTTTATTGTGTTAGCCTGGTGGGTCCCATGTAGGGGTCCACGGCGCTGTAATACACCTCGAATATCTTGGGGGTGTTACATGAAGGATACCGATATTCCGAAGACAGCCTTTCGGACGAGATACGGTCACTACGAGTTTGTGGTTATGCCTTTTGGGCTAACCAACGCACCAGCCGTGTTCATGCAGCTTATGAACAAAGTCTTTATCGAGTACCTCGATAAGTGTGTAGTTGTATTTATCGACGACATCCTGATTTACTCGAGGAGCGAGGAGGAGCACGCCCGTCATTTGCATATTGTGTTAGATATTTTGAGAACTCAGCATCTTTTTGCGAAGTTCTCAAAGTGCGAGTTTTGGTTACGGGAGGTTATGTTTCTCGGTCATGTGATATCGGCCGAGGGTGTTCGTGTGGACCCACATAAGGTAGAGGCAGTGTTGGATTGGGCACCGCCCAAGAACGTGAAAGAGGTCCGCAGTTTTCTGGGATTAGCCGGGTATTACCGTAGATTCGTCGAGGGGTTCTCTAAACTCGCTCGACCGCTGACTCAGTTGTTACAGAAGTCGGAGAAGTTTGTGTGGACCGATGAGAGGCAGAATAGTTTTAAGGAGTTGAAGAAGCGGTTGACGACCGCTCCCGTGTTGGCTTTACCGAGTGGTAATGATAGTTTCTCCGTTTATAGTGATGCCTCGGGCCAAGGGCTCGGATGTGTACTTATGCAGCACGGGAGGACGATTGCCTATGCTTCCCGTCAGTTGAAACCGTATGAATTGAATTACCCTACGCACGATCTTGAGTTGGCCGCAGTTGTGTTTGCGTTGAAGATCTGGCGTCATTATTTGTATGGCTCGTCATGTCAGATTTTTACCGATCACAAGAGCCTGAAGTACATCTTCACGCAGAAGGAGCTTAATATGAGACAGAGGAGATGGTTGGAATTGATTAAGGATTACGATCTTGAGATCCTTTATCATCCGGGGCAAGGCTAATGTGGTAGCAGATGCCTTGAGCCGGAAATCGGTATCGCTTCGGGCGCTTGAGTTACTCACGGCCCAGTCGGGACTTCAGCGAGAGTTTATGAGGTTGAGCATTGAGATTGTACTGCCAGGGAGTTCCGGACAGTTACGTACTCTTGAGATTTCTTCATCTCTGGTCGAGGACATTAAGTCGGGACAGTTAGAGGATCCGATGTTTATTCAGCTTCGAGAGAGTGTAGGAAAGGGGAAAGCCCCGGGATTCGTTATTCATGAGGACGGTGTGTTGAGATTCCGAGGTCGGTTGTGTGTTCCGAACGACTCGGAATTGAGACAGAGCATTATGCGAGAGGCTCATGCGTCACCATACTCAGTCCATCCGGGCTCGAGTAAAATGTATAAAGATCTGAGGAAAAATTTCTGGTGGAACGATATGAAGAAGGAGGTAGTTCAGTTTGTAGCTAAGTGTTTGACTTGTCAGCAAGTCAAGATTGAGCATCAGCGGCCAGCCGGATTATTGAAACCACTTCCCGTTCCGGAATGGAAGTGGGAGGACATCTCTATGGATTTTGTCACAATTTTACCGAGGACGAAGACTGGTATGAATATGGTATGGGTGATTGTAGACCGACTGACTAAGTCGGCACATTTTCTGGGCATCAACGATACTTGGGGTCCAGAAAAGTTGGCTCGTATTTTTATCACTCAGATAGTGAGGCTTCATGGTACGCCGAGGACCATTATTTCAGACAGAGATGGCCGATTTGTATCGCATTTTTGGCAGGCAGTGCATAAGGCATTGGGAACTCAGCTACGTTTGAGCACTTGCTCCATCCCTGCATCGATAAGGTCCGAACGTACCATTCAGGCGTTCGAGGATTTGTTGCGCGCGTGTGCGTTAGACTGGGGTAGTAACTGTGAGGATCATTTGGCCTTGATTGAGTTTACTTATAATAATAGCTGGCACGCGTCGATTAAGATGGCACCGTATGAGGCACTTTATGGCCGACGTTGCCGATCACCGATATGTTGGGATGAGCCGTCCGATTTGGTTGGCACCGAGCCGGACCTTGTGTTGGAGACGAGGGAGAAAATCGAATTGATTAGAAAGAGGATGTTGGCTGCTCAGAGTCGACAAAAGTCTTACGCGGATGTTAGGCGTAGACCTTTGGAGTTTGAGGTGGGAGATCATGTTCTGTTGAGAGTGTCTCCAACGAAGGGAGTTTTCCGTTTTGGGAAGAAGGGGAAACTCAGCCCGAGATATATTGGACCTTTCGATGTATTGGAGATAGTCGGTGAGTTAGCCTACCGTTTGGCTTTACCTCCGTCGCTGAGTCATGTACATAGCGTATTTCACGTTTCCCAGTTGAGGAAGTACGTTCCGGACCCGTCCCACATTATTGACTTTGGGGACGTGGAGATCGAGAAGGATGTTACGTTCGAAGAGAGGCCCGTCAGAATTTTGGAGCGTCGTGACAAACAGTTAAGGCACAAAACCATTCCTTTGGTTAAGGTGCAATGGTCGAGACACGGAGTAGAAGAAGCGACGTGGGAGCTAGAGGAGGATATGCGTTCGAGATACCCCGAGCTTTTTGATTCTTAAGTTTCGGGACGAAACTTTATTTTAGAGGGAGAATGTAATATCCGTAAATTTTCCATTTTTAGCTTTCCATTTTTGGTGTATGTCTATTTTTATCGACTCGCTTGTAACCGTTGCGACATTTTGAATCTATTTCGTTCTTGGAGTTTTTCCATTTGGACGAGTTTTGATGATGTTTTCACGTAATTTCATTTTATGTCATGTTTTGCCGTATGAACGTTCGATTCTTGTTAAACTCGTTCGTTTTCGTTGTTTCTTGGCTTGTACAAGTTCGTATGGTTGAGTTGGTCATGTTGAGACTTTCGGTTTGTAAATCCGACGTCGTTTCGTGACTTTCGGTCACTTGGGTCATTTCCGTAATTTCCTATAAGTTTAGGGAATTTCATATTCGTTGTCGTATTTCGGATTCCCGGGTAGTCGGATTGATATTTTCTTGTGATGGTTAGACTCGTCATCGAATATTCTTCGTAGTCGTATTTTTGGTTCGATAGCAGGTCCGGGTTTCGGGGTCGTCCGGACTCGTTTGGACAAGAATGCCAATATCGCCGCCCAAGAGGTGTTACGGCCGTAACACCCGTGGTTACGGCCGTAAGTTGGCCATGTTACGGCCGTAAGTGTCCCCTGTTATGGCCAGAATAAATTACTGCTTTAAAACAATGCGAGGTCCAATACCTCATTTTCTATCCCTTCTCTCGTTTTTTCTTCACGGGGCGACTCCAGAGGCGATTCCTTCAGTTTTGATCGAAGAATCTTTCGTGTTCCATCACCGTAGAATCATAGTAGCATATCACCATCAGCGTAATCATCCTCCATCGTCCGAATCCGAGGTATCTTCTTCAGGAACCCTAACTAGTATAAATTGGGGGGTTTTCGGGTTTTTCGTGATTGACTCCGAATTGTTCATGTATGTTGCGAAACTTATTATCAATTGTTGTTATTGGGTGATTCCCAATTCGTTTTTCCTCGAATTAATCCATGTATTGTTGATACGGGGAGATTTTGCACAAACCCTCGCCCGTATCGATTGAACGTCTATTGTCGTGATTTGTAATCGGGGTTTTGGGAGTATTCCTTTCGATTATTGATGTCCGTTGGGACTGAGTTATGCTAATTCTTCGTTTAGGAACCGTCGTTTTCCATTCGGATCATCCGTAGTCATTTTTCACTTCCGATTCTTCGAAGATGTCTCAAAGGCAAGTACTTTACATTTGTTTACATGCTCTAGTATTTGAATTATGGCTATATGAGGTTGTCGTGGGAGAATATGTGTATGTTCACCTAGGGACGGTCCGACGGGCCTCTATGGATACGTATTGCCGTGTGTGTGCGTATCACGAACTGTGGTTAGCCACCCAGGGATGTCCGACGGGGCTCTGCGGGGTACGGTGGCCGTGAGTCTCGTGCCAACGGTTAACTTTGAATTATGATTTGTTGGAGATAATGTGTTTTGTGTTTGTACATCACAAATATTCCGAAATATAAAATGTTTTCTAAAATGATTTTTGGCGCATATATTCATCTGATTAGAATGTAGTTCAAATGGATTGTACTTGCACTAGCAGTTGTCGCTAACCCCTTAAATGGGGGAAATACTTTTTGTATTTCAGGTATCGATCGTGGGGACAAACGATCACTCGAGCCGTATGAGGATGATGGGCAAGCATGATACTGATCAGTAGTCATTTATTGGTGTTCATTTCAGTCCACTACTTTTGATGTCTTGTGCCGGGACTTTTGTGTTATAAAATTGGTTTAAGTACTCGAGTACTTCTTTTACAAAATTGTTAATGTTGTGTTCCTGTTTTGGGAAGTGGATTAATGTTGGATTTTATTGTTGGATTGTAATCTTATTTGAATTGTCGTATTATTGGTGATTGTTGTCGTTGTCGAATGTCTTGTTTGGTACGTTAGCCTGGTGGATTCCACAGTGTGGGGACCACGGCGCTGTAATATACCCTGAATGTCTTGGGAGTGTTACAATCCACACATTAGCCAGGCGACGATATCACCGGAAATTGGAAAGAATTGATGGATTACAGTCAATGAAGAATTAGTTGGACGAACCTGCTCCAGCAGAAGCAGTTAAATATCAATTTAGTTTATGTGTTTTATTTATCGTAATTATCTCCAAATGAAAGTTGAAACCATTTATTTGTTAAGTTTGTTCTCCGCAATATATATATATATATATATATATATATATATATATATATATCAAAATATTGGAAATAAATCATATGAAAACTAATTACCTTGTGAAATCTAGAAATTTTTGTAGGCTATTGATATTAGTGATCTAACGGTTGTAGATGAATAGAACTATATGCATTTATGTATTTTTTATTGCATTATTTGTTGCATATACTAGCGACCAGCTTGATGTAACAAATATGTAATGAAATTACTTAATAATGCAATTGATTTCTATATTTCACCATTAAGAGTGTTTCCACCATAGTCAATCCCTACTTATCATAAGTTGGATGGTGAAATATTTCATGTGATAGTGATATCACCCACCTGATAAGTTTAATGAAAATAATTGCTCAATAAATTCAAAACTAAACAAATATATCACATGGCGACATCCCATAAAATCATATTAATGTAACAACAAATTGCTCTTGAAAAAGCGTAAGTCACGTGCATTATATTTGTGGTAGTATTATATTTACATAAAAGCAGAAAACAGTATTATTATTTCTCCAATTGAAGTACAATACAGCCGAATTAGAATATATGAAACTGGCCTAAAAAGCACTAAACACTCAACAAGACGAAATGTAACTCATAAAATATGGTTCGTTTGGAGAGTTTTCAATTCCGCAACTCTCCCACCTCTAACCAACATTTGGATTCATAACGATAGATCTAAATGATCTAAAGTTATTTTTCGCTTGGTACCGACAGTTTGTGGCTGGTGAGCTTTTCAAATTATAACTGAAATACATCTTTGAAACTTTATGAGTAGCTCAGCAAATGAGTTGTAAGATATAAGTACTTCTTTCATGAGAGATAGACTTATAGTCTACTCCTCGATCTAGAAAAATGAGCATAGTATAAAAAAAATATTAATATTCAACAAACTTATAAATTTAGAATGAAAATTCTATTTTATCCATGACATGATATTATGTCTTGATTAGTGTGATATAGCCACTTGGAAGAACAATAAAAGCATCACTATTTTTTACCATACATGTCTGCTATCATGGACTGTGACTGAAGCATCGATATATTTAACCTGGTACAATACTAGTTATGGTGTATGTTACTCTTATTCCTCAATTTTATGCAACTATTAAAAGAGTTCCCAAAATTATTGTAACATTCCAAGATAGACGGCTATTACAGTACTGTGGATTTCGCAGTAGAACCAACAAGGCAAATTACAATAACAATAACAATCAATAAACAAGATAACATAACTACAGTACCAAACTACATTATGCTACAAAATACTCTGATGAGGAGTTTATACAATATTTTGGCTAACAATGATAATACACATGATCATTTCAGACTACAGGTATAATCCATACAAAGATGGATATATTATAACATGAAATACAAAGTAGTACAATATAATGGAAACCAATACAAGAATAAGTCGGGCCTCAATTATTATTCTTGATACTCTTCGCCGTTAATGTCAAAAACTAACATTAATGTAGAATTACAAGAAATGACTTGTCATAATATATATATATATATATATATATATATATATAGAGAGAGAGAGAGAGAGAGAGAGATATGTGGGTTCAAACGAGAATAGAACTTATTTAAAAGAATAAAGAAATAACCCTAAGCCATTCATTTTTTAAAACAATTCCAAAAATAATAATTTCCAAAAATCAGACTAGAAGGGTATTAAGGTCATTTATACTACGGATTAATTTAGGATAGTTTTGATTTTCTAAAATTTAGGGATCCTAATATATCATTCAAACCAAATTGTATGAATCACTTTCCTTTATTCAATAGGTAAACCTAAAATCGCTTGTGATTAACAATATATCATTCAAAACCAAAATCATATGTATCAAACCAAAATCACATAATATCACTTGTGATTAACCATAGATAAACCTAAAATCATTTGTGATTCACAATATATCATTCAAACTAAAATCGTATGTATTTTCTGGCGAGATATGAATTTTCCGACGATGAAAATACATAATCACTTGTGATTAAAACCCAGAATCCGACGAGATCTGAATTTTCCGGCGAGATATGAATTTTTCGGCGATGAAAACATAAAATCACTTGTGATTAAAACCTAGAATCCAGCGAGAAACATAAAATCACTTGTGATTAAAACCTAGAATCCGGCGAGATCTGAATTTTCCGGCGAGATATGAATTTTCCGACGATGAAAACACAGAATCTGGCGTTCGATGGTCGAGATGAAGTAGCGTCGCGACGAAAGCGGCAGCGGCGGCGGCGAGCAGCGGTGTGCGGCGACGAAAGGTGGCTTGTAACTTGTCGACGAGCGGCGAAGCAGTGCAAAGTGCATTTTCTCTTGACGTTGGCAGAGGAAGATGGAGAATTGGTTGAAGATAGAGAGAAGAGATATGATTTAGAGAGAGAGAGAGAGAGATAAATATGGTGAAGATTTTTTTTTTGAGATAGAGAGGAATCCGTGGGTTATAAATTCCATCCAATTAATGGTTTTTTTTTTACTTTTTTGCCCTTTTAATTTAATTTATGGAATTTATTATTTTTGGTATTGTTTTTCAAAATGATTGGTTATGAGCTATTCCTTTATTCCTTTAAATTGTTATCATTCTTGTATGATCCTCCCTATATATATATATATATATATATATATATATATATATAGAGAGAGAGAGAGAGAGAGAGAGAGAGAGAGAGAGAGAGAGAGAGAGAGAGAGAGAGAGAGAGAGAGAGAGAGAGAGAGAGAGAGATTATGGTGGAAACACCCTTAATGGTGAAATCTAGAAACCTAATGCATTATTAAGTAATTTAATTGCATATTTGTTATTATTTGTTGCATCAAGTTGGTCGCTAATATATGCAACAAATAATGCAATAAAAAAAAATATAAATGCATATAATTCTACTCATCTACAGCCGTTAGATCACTAATATCAATGGCCTACAAAAGTTTCTAGATTTCACAAGATAATTAGTTTTCATATGATATATTTCCCCCCCCCCCTCTCTCTCTCTCTGTATATATATATATATATATATATATATATATATATATATATATATATATATATATATATATATATATATATATATATATGTAACATCCCACCCGCAAATGGGACATTACACGCCGTAGAACCCCGTGAGGTCTACTGTGCTAACACGTGACACATGAACCACAATGATAACATGAAAGATGTACCCAAAGAGTAATAAGGCACGTGGCCTCGCCAAAATGTTTTAACGGAGTACATGAGACATAAGTTAAATACCAAAATGTTGCCCACGCAGGGACTTAAACTATGTTCAAAAATAAACCAACTATCTCCAAAGACTGGCAGATGCAATGACAAAACAAAAATGCACTCGAGCCACATCATCATCATGCCAACCCATCCTTTGCATGCGCATCCCGTACGCCTCTTCACTGACCAAGACTAAATGCATAAGACGCATTTCCCCATTTAAGGGGTTAGCATTCGAATAGCTAGTGCAAGTACATAATTACACAACATTATATACATACACAATTCAACGCAAATAAATCATTAGGAAAATTATTTTGAAAGTCGATATTCCTAATATCACATTAACACCAAAACAAGATATCAACAAGTTTCCCACATCACAATTATCCACGCTTGGTAACTCGCGACCGTACCCATTAGTATCACCTCCCAGAGGTCCTGGCCGGACCGTCCCTGTGTGAGAAACCACTTCCGCGGCCGTACCCATTAGTATCGGCCCCGCAGGTCCTGGCCGAACCGTCCCTGTGGAAGAACATCAACACACGCACTCAATTCCACTTCCATGGCCGTACCCATTAGTATCGGCCCCCATAGGCCACACGTCATCCCCAGGTGGAAGAGAAACAATCACATTCGTTCAATAACACCATATACATCATTCGCATCAAAATCATATGCACATAACGGAATGTAATACATGTACTTGCCTTGAATGAAACGAAACGAAGGAAACGATGAAGGAATAGGTTTCGGTCCGAACAATCTTCCCAAATCCGTTCCTAACACAATAACAGTACACACAAGTCTCAATAATGCGGAAAGGTACGAATTAATCCTAATTCTACCCCTTGGAACGATTTGTCGGAAAATACGAAGTCCACAATGGCTATAATCTAACCATGAAGAAATTACTAGGTTAAATCCGTTAAACTATACTGGAAACAAGGGATTTACGACTACACAATCGTAATCTAACAAGTCGTCGAAGCCAAAACGGATTAAAAGGAAGAATTATGCCAAAAATCCCAAATCCCCAAAAACTAGGGTTCATCGATGTATACCTCGATTCGGACGGATGGAGGATGATTATGATGATGATAAACCTTGCTTGGGACGCAAAAATCGATCTTTAGAAGGTTCCTACGGATTGCACCGGATGAATCGCTTGAAATCGCCCAAAGGAAGCTCACGTCGCGAGAAAGAAAGAAAAGGAGTGAAATAAGTCGATCAAAATAAGTCGAATTAAAAGACTCGACGGCGAAGTTACGACGTTAACGCCTATTGTTAACGTGACGTTATGAAGGTTACGACGTAACCCTCTCAGTTAACGACGTAACGAACAACTGACACTATCTGCGAAACCATAACGACGTTACCAATGGGGTATAACGACGTTATGATACCTATATAACGACGTAAAGAGCATGCATAACGACGTTATGCATGCAATAGCTTCAAAGATCGCTAATCACTTAGCTAAGCACAGTCGATACAACGACGAAACGCAACACAAGGATAGAATCAAAAGTATAAACATGGGGTATCCAAAACAACGAAGCTGAGTTTTGAAAGAAAATATAATCCCGATCACTAGAGAGTCTCAAATGAAGCAAACGAAGCGAAATTCCCCAAACTTATGAAAATTACAAAAACGGCCCAAGTGCCCGAAAAAATCGCAATACAACGTCGGATTAGCAAACCGAAAGTTCCAACACGACCAACTCAACCATATCAACTTATATGAATCGAGAAACAATGAAAAAGAACAAGTTTTACGAGAATCGAACGCACATGCGGCATGATATAATTCAAAATGAAATTATGCGAAAGCATCCTCGAAACTCGACCAAGCGGAAAAACTCCAAGAACAAAATAGATTCAGAATTCCAAAACAGTGATAAGCGAGTTGTCCGAAACGAACATACATCAAAAATAGAAATTACCGAAAATAGAAAACGCGGATATTACATTATCTCCCCCTAAAAATAAGTTTCGTCCCGAAACTTACAACGCGAACAACTCGGGGTATCTCGACTGCATACTCTCCTCCGTCTCCCATGTGGCTTCTTCGGACCCATGTCTCGACCATTGAACTTTAACCAGAGGGATGGTTTTATGACGAAGTTGCTTCACCCGGCGCTCTAAAATCTGAATCGGCCTCTCCTCGATGGTAAGGTCGGGTCCCACCCGATCTCTCCAAAATCGATAATATGGCTAGGGTCCGATATGTACCTCCTAAGCCGGGAAACATGAAATACGTTATGAACGTGGCTCGTGACGGCGGTAAGCCTAGCCGATAGGCAAGCTCTCCCACTCTCTCTAAAATTTCAAACGGCCCAATAAACCTCGGACTAAGTTTACCCTTCCTACCGGCGGTAAACTCCCGTGTCGGCGACACCTTAAGCAAAACATGATCCGCCACCTCAAACTCCAACGGACGGCGACGCGTGTCGGCATAAGACTTCGCCGACTCGGGCCGTTAACAATCTATCCCGAATCGAGTAATCTCCTCTCTCGCCTCAACTACCATATCGGGCTCTACCAATCAGCTCGGACGCATCGTCCCAACACAATGGCGATCTACACCTCCTCCCATACAACGCCTCAAATGGCGCCATTTTGATCGAGGCGTGCCAACTATTGTTGTACGTGAACTCAATCAACGGCAAGTGCGACTCCCAATCATCCTTCCATTCTAGGGCACAGGCTCTCAACATATCCTCTAACGTCTGGATCGTCCGCCCGATCGTCCGTCGCCCGAGGGTGATAAGATGTACCGAGTCTCAACTCGCCCCCAAAGCTCGATGAACGGCCCGCGTAAATGTGACACGAACCGGCCATCACGATCCGAAACAATACTCTTAGGAGTCCCATGCAATCTCACGATCTCGCAATAAATACTCGTGCTAGTCTCTCCGGCCCCAAGTGTCCTTAATACCCAGAAATGAGCTGATTTGGTCGGTCGATCGACAATAACCCAAATCATGTTCATTCCATTCCGAGTCCTAGGCATACTAGTAATGAAATCCATAGAAATATCCTCCCATTTCCACTCCGGGATAGAAGTGGTCGCAAAACCCCACGGTCGCCGATGCTCGATCTTAACCTCGCCGACAGGTCAAACACCTCGACACAAACTCGCTAACGTCTGTCTTCAAATTACTCCACCAAAGAGTTGCTCCTCACATCCTTGTACATTTTATTCGTATCAGGATGTATGGAGTAAGGCGTGGTATGAGCTTCACTCAAGATCTTCTGTCTCGGCTCAATATCATTCGCACACATAGTCCGCGAAATCTCGTAACGCCATCATCCCGAACCACAAATCCAGGGGCTTTCCCGCCTCACATCCTCCCTTAACTGGACCAAACACGGATCATCATACTGTTTCGCCTTGATATCATCGATCAAGGACGAAGTGATCTCTAATGCACATAATCGGCCCCGAACTCTCGAACCCAAACCTCAATATTCGACAAATAAGATCTCGCTGGATCCTACTCGCGGTGTAAGTACTTCTAACATCCGCAACGCCATCGGCTTACGGCTCAACGCATCCGCCACCACGTTAGCCTTACCCGGATGGTAAAGTATCTCGAGGTCGTAATCTTTAATTAGCTCTAACCACCTACGCCGCCTCATATTTAACTCCTTCCGATCAAGATATACTTCAAACTCTTGTGGTCGGTAAAAATCTTACACGACGACCCATAGAGGTAATGCCTCCAGATCTTTAAGGCGAAAACGACCAGCCTAACTCCAAATCGTGCGTGGGGTAATTCACCTCATAAGGTTTCAATCAAGGGACGCATATGCAATCACTCGTCTCTCTCGCATCAAAACACATCCTAGACCAAGGCCCGAAGCATCACTATACACTACGAAATCCTCGTTCCCCGAGGCAATGCTAACACGGGCGCGGTAGTCAAACGTCTCTTTAACTCACAAACTGCCCCGCCTATCTCGTAGTCCACTCGAACTTCCGAGTTTTCGGAGCAATCGAGTGAGTGGTCTAGCGATCCTAGAAAATCCCTTAACGAATCTACGGTAATAGCCGGCAAGACCCGTAAAACTCCTCACCTCCTTCACATTCTTAGGCGGCTCCCAAGCCATCACCGCTCTATTTTCTCGCGGATCTACCCGAACTCCTCTCGCTGAAATCACATGCCCAAGGAACGCTACTTCCTCGAGCCAAAACTCACACTTAGAGAACTTCGCATAACCGCTCAGCCCTCAAAGTGTCTAATACAATCCGAAGATGTAAGGCGTGCTCCTCTCGACTCCGTGAATAGATAAGAATATCGTCAATAAAAACGACTACGAATTTGTCCAGATACTCAATAAAAACTTTGTTCATCAACCGCATGAACATCTGGGCATTGGTTAGCCCGAAAGGCATAACCACAAACTCGTAATGGCCATATCTCGTCCGAAAGGCGCTTTCGGAATATCGACGTCCCGAATCCTCAACTGGTAGTAGCCCGATCGCAAATCAATCTTCGAAAAGACTCGCCCCAAGCCGGGTCAAACAAATCGTCCAATCCCGGGCAAAGGGTATTTATTTTTGATGGTTAGCTTGTTTAATTCTCGATAGTCGATGCATAAACGAAGCGATCCATCCTTCTTCTTAACAAAAGTACAGCGCACCCCAAGGCGATGCGCCGGTCGAATATACCCTTTATCTAACAACCATCCCAATCGATTCTTCAACTCTAGCATCTCCGACGGTGCCATACGGCACGGTGCTCGAGAAATAGGGGCCGCATTCGGCTCAAGGTCAATAGGAAACTCCACCTCTCGATGTGGTGGTAATCCCGCAAGTCATCCGAAATACATCGGGTACTCGCTAACAACTGGAATCGACGATATGTCAACCCCACCATCTTCCGCCTGCAGAGCGAAACACCAGTAGCCGACACAACCTTGGTTCAAAAGTTTCATCGCCTTCAAGGCGCTAATCACACACCCCGATCTACCCGGCTTACAGCCGACGAGAGTATGCTCGGTGCCGTCCTCGGCAACTATCGTGATGGTACGAGTCCGATAGTTCATGATAGCACCATGACGATCCAACCAATCGTCCCCGAGGATCAAATCCTCACCCTTAAGGTCTATAACAATGAGATTCGAGGGCCAATCCCGGCTCCCGATCCTCACTGGGCAATCCCTAACTTCCCGGTTCCCAACCATACGATCCCCGCTGGGCGTACCCACTACGAACGGCTCACACTCAAACAAGCAGTCAAAACCAATACGACTCACACAATCCGAAGCTATAAAGGAATGGGTCGCACCCGAATCAAAAAGTACTGAAACTGGATGAGAAAGGATCTGAGTGGTACCTGACGCCACCGAATGTCCGCCTCCTCCGTGCGCCTCATCCGATATAATCGGGGATGGACTGAGCCCTAAATCTACGCTGCGCGGAGATTCGGCTGACTCAGACCCCTACCACGACTCGAACCTGCGAACATGAGTAGCCGGTGAACCGAGATCCTCTCGATCGGCGGTGGTAGTCGTAAATCTAGCGGCCCTGGTGGCCCTCTCACAATGAGCCGCTCGATGTCTTGGCCTGTCGCAAGTAAAGCAAGTAACTAACGGAAGTGGGCAATCCTTCACAACGTGCTGGGCCGACCGCAATTAAAACAAACTCTCCCGCCTGCAACAGATCGAATCAACGGTTACTCCCGAGATCCACCGGCTCGATGAAACGGCCTCTTCCTGTGTGTAGGAGCAGAACGAGACCTCGAAAATCGACCACCTTTTCCGCCGAGAACCCTCCAAAGAGTCTTCGCTTTAGCTTCCGAAACCGACTCGATTCCGGATACCATCTCGATCGCGCAGCGCGATCTCGGTATTCCTTCAAAGTGGCACACATGAGCGGCGCCATACTCGCCTAATATGCGGCTTCATGCGCATATTGAAGTATCGGATTTTATCACCTCCGTTCTCACTTGATCCCTCACGAAGCCCAATCACGATTGTAAGAAATGATGGCACGAGAAATAGGCACATCCCGAGGTGTAGCGGTGAAGAACTCTACAATCGCGCTCCTTGATCGGCGGCGACAATATTCTCGCTTCCATAGCAGCCCCGAACTCATCCCAAGTGGCCCGACGATCTCTCGGGCGCAACGGCCTCCCACCATTCCGCAGCCTTCCTTATCCAGGAGGTACTGGGCAATGTGTACCCTCCGTCCTCGTGACAAGCTACGGCATCGAAGGTTCTGACAACCGAAAGAGCCAATTCTCCCATCCGAGGGAGTCGAAGATCCGGAGAAACGAGGAGGGTGCATCTTAGTTACCGTCAAGCCACTTACTAGCCTCCTCTTCCGTGTCGGGGCGGATTCTCGACGTCCACCCCGAGCTATCTCGAGTAAGTTGGGCTACCAATCACAAGTACGGCAAGAGCCCCTGCCGGCATTATTACCCGACGGCACTGAGTGAGAGGCTGAGTCCGCAGAGGACTGGGAAAGTGAGCCCTCCTCATTATCAGCACCACGACCACGGCCTCGGCCGCGTCCCCTAGCCGGTCTACCACGACCTCTCAACATACTGAAGAAGAATAAGAAAGGAACAAGATCAGAAAGATTCACAATTCACAAAGTTGGTAACACAAGTCACGATTCTGAACAATGCAGGAAAACGAATTACAGAAATATAAGAGTTCGAGGAGACTTACAGCCACGGGTCGCACAAAAAGACGGTAGCATGATGATATTAGGCTCAACGACTGACTCTAATGATACAACTGACAGACCCAAATTTCACCGACAGCCTAGGTATTCAAAACCTAAGCTCCGATACCATAATTGTAACATCCCAATTCGCAAATGGGACATTACACGCCGTAGAACCCCCGTGAGGTCTACCAGGCTAACTCGTGACACATGAACCACAATGATAACATGAAAGATGTACCCAAAGAGTAAATAAGGCCGTGGCCTCGGCCAAAACGTTTTAACGGAGTACATGAGACATAAGTTAAATACCAAAATGTTGCCCACGCAGGGGACTTAAACCATGTTCAAAAAATAAACCAACTATCTCCAAGACTGATGATGCAATGACAAAACAAAAAATGCGACTGAGCCACTTCATCATCTTGCCTACCCATCCTTTGCATGCGAATCCCGGCCACTCTCTTCACTGATCAAGACTAAATGCATAAGACGCATTTCCCCCATTTAAGGGGTTAGCATTCAAATAGCTAGTGCAAGTACATAATTACACAACATTATATACATACACAATTCAACGCAAATAAATCATTAGGAAAATTATTTTGAAAGTCAATATTCCGGAATATCACATTAACACCAAAACAGTATATCAACAAGTTTCCCACATCACAATTATCCACGCTTGGTAACTCGCGACCGTACCCATTAGTATCGGTCCCAGAGGTCCTGGCTGACCGTCCCTGTGTGAGAAACCACTTCCGCGGCCGTACCCATTAGTATCGGCCCCCAGAGGTCCCGTCGAACCGTCCCCAGGTGGAAGAACATCAACACACGCACTCAATTCCACTTCCATGGCCGTACCCATTAGTATCGGCCCCCATAGGCCACACGTCATCCCCAGGTGGAAGAGAAACAATCACATTCGTTCAATAACACCATATACATCATTCGCATCAAAATCATATGCACATAACGGAATGTAATACATGTACTTGCCTTGAATGAAACGAAACGAAGGAAACGATGAAGGAATAGGTTTCGGTCCGAACAATCTTCCCAAATCCGTTCCTAACACAATAACAGTACACACAAGTCTCAATAATGCGGAAAGGTACGAATTAATCCTAATTCTACCCCTTGGAACGATTTGTCGGAAAATACGAAGTCCACAATGGCTATAATCTAACCATGAAGAAATTACTAGGTTAAATCCGTTAAACTATACTGGAAACAAGGGATTTACGACTACACAATCGTAATCTAACAAGTCGTCGAAGCCAAAACGGATTAAAAGGAAGAATTATGCCAAAAATCCCGAATCCCCAAAAAACTAGGGTTCATCGATGTATACCTCGATTCGGACGGATGGAGGATGATTATGATGATGATAAACCTTGCTTGGGACGCAAAAATCGATCTTTAGAAGGTTCCTACGGATCAGACCGGATGAATCGCTTGAAATCGCCAAAGGAAGCTCACGTCGCGAGAAAGAAAGAAAAGGAGTGAAATAAGTCGACCAAAATAAGTCGAATTAAAAGACACGGCGGCAGTTACGACGTTAACGCCTATTGTTAACGACGTTATGAAGGTTACGACGTAACCCCTCTCAGTTAACGCACGAACAATAACTGGACACTATCTGCGAAACCATAACGACGTTACCAATGGGGTATAACGACGTTATGATACCTATATAACGACGTAAAGAGCATGCATAACGACGTTATGCATGCAAGAAGTCAAAGATCGCTAATCACTTAGCTAAGCACAGTCGATACAACGACAAAACGCAACACAAGGATAGAATCAAAAGTATAAACATGGGGTATCCAAAACAACGAAGCTGAGTTTTGAAAGAAAATATAATCCCGATCACTAGAGAGTCTCAAATGAAGCAAACGAAGCGAAATTCCCCAAACTTATGAAAATTACAAAAACGGCCCAAGTGCCCGAAAAAATCGCAATACAACGTCGGATTAGCAAACCGAAAGTTCCAACACGACCAACTCAACCATATCAACTTATATGAATCGAGAAACAACGAAAAAGAACAAGTTTTACGAGAATCGAACGCACATGCGGCATGATATAATTCAAAATGAAATTATGCGAAAGCATCCTCGAAACTCGACCAAGCGGAAAAACTCCAAGAACAAAATAGATTCAGAATTCCAAAACAGTGCTAAGCGAGTTGTCCGAAACGAACATACATCAAAAATAGAAATTACCGAAAATAGAAAACGCGGATATTACAATATATATATATATAGTTTTGTCATATATTCATCTGAATAAATAAGATTATCAGGTATACAAATATATACAGTCTATTCAATTTTCTTTTTTTATCTCATAATATATTAAAAGTTTTGATATATTTTTTGATTTGTCCAAATTATTATATTTTTATTTATTTATGAGTAATTTAGATATTTGGAAATAGTTTTAAGATTTTGTATATGTTTTTAAAAAATATTTTGGATTTTTTAATAATTTTTAGATTTCACAATATTTTAATATAAATGAACTACTTTATGTAATGTTCAAATTTTGTATTATTCAAAAAGTTATAGAACATATCTCTAGCTGATATTTTTATTTTTATTTTAGTTTTTTAATGACATGCAGGAGATAAAATTAAATCATTATAAAAGTTTTATTACACGAGATTATATTTTGTTCTATAAATATAAAACAAGTCATTCTTTTTTTTTGAACAAACGATAGCAGTTTTATTCCAGTGTGTCAATGAAATACAATGTCACAAGTCTCCAAACACAACAGGACAGAATACAAAAAAAACTGAAAGTTGCTAAATTACTGAGTAATCATCATACGAATAACACAAAGGGGTTAAATTGGGATGACCCAGACATCTACAAACAATAATCTGGACAATCCTCCGCAATAACCGTTGCATGTCCCCTGTAGAGTCTTGGAAAATACGTTGTTTGTGTTCTAGCCAGATTGCATACACAAACTCTGTAAACATAGCCTTAAATATGCAAGGTGCAACCTTATTTCCTTTTGTTTTCGTGCACAATCCGGGCACTACAGCAACCCACTCTCATAACAAACAAGGCCAGCCAAACCAACCCATCAAAGTTTTCCAAGCATTGTATGTACAAATACATGTGAAATCTATATTAGCAAAGTAAAAACAAACAACAACTTCGCTTTTCAATTTACTGAAGTAAAAAACCCACGTAGACTTTAGTAAATGATACCAAACATAAAAGTAGGAATTAGATATAAATTTTAAATTACAAAGACTTCGCTTATTTGATAATTACTGAAGTAAACAAGGTGAAATTTCATAATTCTAAATTCAAATTAGATTGAAGGATCTGAAAATTCTGGATCTTTAATTGAGTTTGACCTAAAAACCAGGGTAAACGCCTTTCTCAATGCTCAAGTCGTCCGATATCTCATTCCCCCCCCTATTCTGACCCCTCTCTCTGTTCATCCCTCTCGGCCATAAGTCAAAATTTGCAGAACACACACATAAATTAAATCTACACAGAAACACAAAAGAGAGGCACACTGCTAGGATCCACGCACACCGATTGTGAAAACAGAGGTAGTAGCAGCAACGGTTTCCTATCAAACTTCATGGTCGAGTCGGGTCGGTTGAGGTGACCTTGAGTCCGATTCGGTTTTGATTTGGGTTGTTCATATGTAGGTTCGAGTTGGGTTCAGAAATTCTGGTCCGAATCTCCAGCGGCACAGCGGCGGCTCGCGAATAGAGGCCCAGGTCTGGTATCGATCTAGGGCTTTTTTGAAGATTCAGCTTTGGCCTGATTTGGGCTCTGATATGGAGTTGTTCGGCAGTGGGTTCAGACCGGAAAAGCAGCGGTTCATAATGTTTGTTCCATTATCTTATTTCAGTTCCGTGCTTCACTATGGTCAGGCAGCCGCACATAATGTTGTGTAATTCCTTTAACCTTTTCTACTATGTTGATTTTTTATCAGTTAAGAATTGGGATTTTTTTGCTCGAATTTTGTTCTAATTATTAAGCTTAAATCAGATATCTTCTCATTCTTCGTTGCTTTGCAGGTGCAACCTGTGTAGTTGTATCTTGGGACTAGTCTGAGATGAGTGTTTAATGTGTGTGTGTATGGATGTGTGTTATGTTGTCATGTTGATAATATAACTAAGGGGCTGTTTACTTGTGACTTAATCAGCTTAATAGGTAAAATATCTTATTCGCTCAGACGTTTGGATGTGTTTACTTATGGCTTAATGGCTTATTCGCGCAGACAAAAATGACTTATTCATTAAGCACGAAAAGGGGTGTTGTCCCCATTAAGACAAAAAAATGACTCCCCTACCCCTAATTGAAAACCACACATTTATATATACAATATAAATAATTTAGGACAAAAAAATGACTCTCCTGTCCTCATTATATATACTCATTTATATATACAATATAAAAAATTTAGGTTTTAATATAAATAAATGTAATATATATTATTCATATAAAAATAATATACATTATTAATTTATATATAATATTTGTTACTATATATTATTGTATAAATAAACTTTTGTATCTACAAAATATCACATATATTATGAATATATAAATAAATATTATATATTACTTATATATTAACATTTACTCATATGTATAATATTTATTATATATATTCTTATCTATTTAAAATATATTTCTATATATAAATATATATTGTATATTATATGTATTATTTATATACATATTAAATATTATATATTACTTACATACAAAATTGAATCTATTTATGTATAATATTTTGTTTAAATTTAAATAATATATATATATATATATATTTCTATATATAAATATATATTGTATATTATATGTATTATTTATATACGTATTAAATATTTTATATATTACTTACATACAAAATTGAATCATTTATGTATAATATTTTGTTTAAATTTAAATAATATATATATATATAGAGAAGCTGAGTCAAATTTGATTTTTCAATAATATTTAAATTTGTCTATTTTGTGTTTGAATTTGGCTACTTTGTATTTGACCTTGACTTCTTTGTATTTGAAATTGGATTTTTAAGTACTTTATGAATTTATGTCTTGATTTTTGGATTATATCATTTATATTGTTTAAAAATAAACAACAATTTATAAAATAGCTTATAATTCATATTCAGGGGTAAATCGGTCATTTCTGTTATTCAGACAGTTTATTCAGATGAAAAAGTAAACAACATCATCAATTTACCCAGACAGACAAATTTACCCAGACAGACACAATTTACCCCGACAGACAAATTTGGTAAACAGCCCCTAAGTGTATGGATTTGAGATGATTTGGGGCTAGTAAACATCGACTTCCAGTGATGTTCAGAATGTCACTGAAGCATTTCCATGACATTTTATGAATGTCACAAGGAACACGGCCCTAAGTGCCGCCATGCTTTGAGTCGGTTACTGTAACACCCCCAATCCACTCAGGGATATTACACGCCGTAGACCCTCTCCTCGAGGATCTACCAGGATGATAACTAAAATCAAACATCTAAACATCGCCTTTAAGGCTAAAATGACTCAGTAGACCGACTTGGTCTTTCAATAATAACATACAACTCAATTCCAAACACATACCCACGCAGGGGTCAAAATACAATAAACTCCCGTACAACGGGGAAAAGATACCGCAGCAGAAAAGAAAATACAACTGGACCAATACGACATCAACGGAACCTCGTGTGATTAGTATCGTTCATCTTTCATCATCCTTCGCGCCGACCCTGTGCTATGCTCCAAAACCTGAATGCAAAAATAGACATCCACCCCCGAATACTCGGGGGTTAGCAAAACTCCACTGTTTTGCTAGTGCAAGTACAAGTGCAAATACGAGCCATACAATTCACATTCTACGAATAAAAATAACCAGGAATCCTCAAAGTTCCAAGAACAATAATAATCAAGAATCCTCAAAAATCCAAACGTGACGAAAAGTACTTCCCGAGGCAAGAGTTTGGTAAAACATTCTAAAAACCGAAAGGTCGCAAAGCAAGGAAAAACTATTTATAAAACAGTTTGAATTGCCATCGAGAGTTTTAATAGGAAACAATTTAGGATTACCGAATCCTTCGCTTTCCAAAAATCAACAGGGTCACAGCCCAAAGGTTTTGTTTCCGCAAATAAAACCAACCATAATACACAAGGTTAAAAGCCCACGTCATGCGTCCTCGACGGACATAAAATACACACGCACCCGTGAAGTTTCACTCGTGAACCCAGGTCGAAGCCATTGGAATTCCCTCCGTGGTCCCGTCGAACCCTCCCGAGGTGAGCAAACACATTCACAAAACATAAGCAACCGCACTCGTGAATCCAGGGCTATACCATTGGACTCCCTCCGTGATCCCATCGGACCCTCCCGAGGTGAGCGAAAAACAATCACAAAATATATACACGTAGCGGTGAAGTTTCACTCGTGAACCTGTGTCGAAGCCGTTGGAATTCCCTCCGTGGTCCCGTCGAACCCTCCCGAGGTGAGCAAACACATTCACAAAACACAGTACTCACATCGCCAGACCGGGTCGAAGCCACAAATCCCACTCCGTGATCGCGTCGGACCCTCCCGAGCCGGCTAGCGAAATACTCAAGCACCACACGTCACCTAGACAGGACGAAGCCACGAATCCCACTCGAGGCCTCGAAGGACCCTCCCGAGTGGCGAGCGAATCAAACTCAAGCACGAGTAACATATCACACCGAGGATATCCAAACAATTCACCCAGAGGCATCAAACACTTAGTAAAACAACACGTCAACCACAATGCACCGAAATGAAACAATATACGTCCACACGCAAATACCAAGTGCATCATCAACACCAAACATGTCCATAAGATTCACATACTGCTCGAGAAACACACCAATCACAAAACACACACGATTTTGAAAGAGGGCCTTTAACAAGGCTAACCAAATCTTTTGAAAACTCGTTTTAAACAATCAAACAAATATATAAAGACGATCACCAATTATCATATTCACAAAACAAGAATAGTATGGGCAAGGTACTTGCCTCTATATCACGAGCAATGGAAAAATGAACGGATACGGCCGGGTAGCCCTCAATTTCCCGAACACTATCTAGAACGCGATAAAGACCGAAATTACTACGGAAAACACCACATGAATCATCAATCACCAACGGAATTCAACATCGGAATCATCGAGCACCTATAATCCTCCGTAAGGAATAATAAAACATGATTACGACGAGAATCAAGGCCGAAAACAACGGAAATCCCAACAAACTATCAAAGGGAACTCATTCGAACATTTAATCGAACATTAAATGTTCAAGACCCTTCAAGAACGAAGAAATCACCCCTCGGGTCGAACGAACCAAAGATACGAGTATCCAATCCATAGAACAAGTTCAAAACAACGTTTGTACAACAATTAATTGATCAAAAACGGATTGGAATCGAAATCAAAAAGGAAAAATCCCCAAATCTACAAAAACAAGGGTTCAAGCCAAAATACCTTGATTTGGATGAAGGATTCAAGTAGAGGTCGAAAATCTACAACAAGACTTGAGGTGGATGATCTCTACAAGTTTGGGAGCACTCAAATCGCCCAAAATCGCCCTTAGAATCGCCTAGAATGGTAGGAGGAAGAAGAGAGGAGAAAATGAATGTTTCTCCTCGAAAATCTGCTAAAAAACGCAGAAAAAGCCCGTGTGCCGCGGCACAGGACAAGTGTGCCGCGGCCCAGGGCCAAGAAAAACGCCCAAGAATCAGCTTAGTACCGCGGCACAGCTGAAGTGTGCCGCGGCACACGGTACAGTCCACTCCAACACGAAAAAGGCACATCGTGTAGTCTTAGCTATTTCGACCATAACTCCTTCGTGTGGACTCCGATTGACTCACCGTTTAAACCATTGGAAAGCTAACTTGATGCTCTATAATGTTGCAAAGATTCAGAATTTTTGGAGTTTCCAAGAATTAATGGTGACTTTACAAAGTCGAACTCCCACGTGAAAAAGTCGATTAAGGACACAGAACTCAACAAAACGACACCGAAACGAACTCGGATGACAAGAAGTGCAGAATTAATCATTCTCGGAATGACGAAACGGTCATGATAGAGTTGTCAAAATGAACTTCCTCCGAAAAAAGAAAATTACCGAAATTCGAAATTGCGGATATTACATTCTACCCTCCTTAAAAGAAGTTTCGTCCCGAAACTTAAAACAAGTAGGGGGGAGCAATATACCCGCCAGGAAAACTCGACGAGATACACAAAAATAGAAAACTCGCGCCCAACGGCGAAACGCTGCAAGAAACGCAAAGAGGCATACGGCGTGAAAACACGCTCCACGACGACCAACACAACGTCACCGTTAGGGATACAATAAAACCAACAAATGACAAGCGTCATCAAACGGATAATATAGCCAAGTCAATTATCCGTCAATCACAAAACACAACGAACGAAAGTCAGTATGATTGACCAACCCAACAGTACATCAATCGAAACGCGAGCCAATCGCTGAACTAATACGGAATTCCACCGCCCAAGGGTTGGACGATCGAAACGAGACTAATTTCCCGAACTTAAGGGAATTAGGAAGGAGTCTGAACCCTCAACAATCACGAAACGAGATCAACAAAAACCGAACAATCAAACGATCGAACCACAAAGATCGAGACAACAAAAATCGAACGATCATATTCGAATCACGAAGAACAATAAAAATTCAAACAACAACTCCAAGGTTCACATCTCGACTCGAGACAATATATGATCCGGTGAAAACAACAACATATGCATTTACATAAGATCCACATGAGAGGGAATAGAAATTGAAAAGTCACAATGACAAACGAGTTATTCCGAAACAATACCACGCTCGTTCGATCAACAAAAGCAAGGGGCAGGACAAGCTCAGAAAATATCAACGAACATAAACGAGTCGACAGAGTCGAAAATACAGAAGTTCCAAATCCGATCCACTTCGATTAAAAGAACTAGTAGAACCAAAAGATGTTACAACAAGGTTCACAAGAATCGAACCGAACTCGGAAAGTCACAGCGATAACCAGAGCGACCCAAAACAAGATCACAGCTCGTTCGACCGATGAAACCGAAATACAGAACAAGTTCAAACAGTATCAACGAACACGAGCGAATCGATAGACTTGAGAAAGAGGAAATGAAGAAGTCCAAAAACAATACGGGTATTACATTCGACCTCTTATAAAAGAAGGTCGTCCCCGCTACTCACAATAACGAAATCAAGGAGATGACACAACAGGCAATCGACAGAAACATCCTTCAAAGGCCTCTCAAAGCCGATTCTGATATCTGTGCTGAAGCGCGAACTCCGAAAGTCTCGATAGCCAATTTGCAAAACTGAATTCGGTGTCCCTCGAGTCCACACTCGAAATGTGTTACTGAAGAGAAGGACAAATTGCACGTACATTCCCCCGGCACATCACGGTTGAAATGCCTCGGCTCGGCATACCGAAAATACAAATGCTAGATACAATGGAACATAACACCGCAAAACAACATACCGGAGATGCCAACTCAGCACAACAAGGAATCATAACACATATCATATATAACGATTACCATCGTAAAGTAATACACACACAAACACTACAACAACGACGGTATCGTTCGGCGACCTCAACGGCCTGAACGATAACCAACACATAATTACAAACATCATGAAACAATCATACATGTGCATAAACGCACAAAAATCCAAGCTTTAACAACCCACACTCATGCGACAACACGCAAATCACCACGAGGTGATAAACAGTAAACACCAGTTCACACCTCTCACAGAGGGCTAGTACAACAAATGCGTGGCAACGCCTCGACATTCATGCCACCAATTCGATCATACTCGGGAGTAACATCATAACGACAAAGCAAACATCATACATACATATCCAAATTTCTCAAACGGGAATGGATAGGTTTTTAAAATGAAAACATCCTTTTGAAAATAATTTAGAAAAATGCCGGTGATCTTGAGTATCACCTTTCAAGAAAAAGTACAAACGTGAAACATCGTTATCGAGACTTTGGAGAACCATCTCGCATTTGATAAAAATGAGGACACTTTCTTTTCGTGAAAAACTTTCGGAAATATTCGACCCTCGGGTCTAAGTAAAAGTGTTTATAAAACATTGAAAATATCTCAAAACATTTTGGGTCCTCGCGGTAGAAGAATCTTGAAACATATTGTGGCATCTTGGATGTACCACGAGAAAATAATTCATTTTGAAAGTACGTCTCGAAATTTATTTTCTAAGATACTCAAGTTTTTTTTTCTTTTTTTCAAAGATAATTTAATGGGCTAGAATGCCCAAAAATTTCAGGTAATTACAATAAATATTATAGCGCCGTGGGTCCCGCACCGGAACTCACCAGGCTAAAAACCATTTACAAAAACGCCAAAAAGGCCGATGACGGTAATATTTCAAAAACTCACGAAAGCCATTTACAAAATACTAAATACCGTCATAAGAATTTCGCCAAAGCGATCAAGGCCATAATGCCAAAAACTCGGTTAAGGGAATCGGTTTTCGAAATAAAACTCGGTCGGTAAAATACCGAAAGTCATTACAAAAGAACTCACGCAGCGGATAAAAGAAATACAGTTCAACATGCACAATCCAGCAACACTACTACTCATATGAACGAAATATGAGAGTCAAATAACCACATATCACGAAATCAAAATCCATAAGAGGATTCCGTCACTTAACAAATAATCATAAAAATAGCTCGTGTCACACGAGGCACAACACAAAGAAGGGAGACTTACATTCATAGGTCGCACGAAGATGATGATCGCCCACGATACTAATCACGACCAACAAACTCAGACGACGCGTCGCGACACGACTCAGTCAGATAAAATCCGACGAAACAAGACTCAAACAACACGACTTGACCCGACAGCCTAGGTTTCCTCAACCTGGCTCTGATACCATTTATGTAACACCCCCAATCCACTCAGGGATATTACACACTGTAGACCCTCTCCTCGAGGATCTACCAGGCTGATAACTAAAATCAAACATCTAAACATCGCCTTTAAGGCTAAAATGACTCAGTAGACCGACTTGGTCTTTCAATAATAACATACAACTCAATTCCAAACACATACCCACGCAGGGGTCAAAATACAATAAACTCCCGTACAACGGGGAAAAGATACCGCAGCAGAAAAGAAAATACAACTGGACCAATACGACATCAACGGAACCTCGTGTGATTAGTATCGTTCATCTTTCATCATCCTTCGCGCCGACCCTGTGCTATGCTCCAAAACCTGAATGCAAAAATAGACATCCACCCCCCAAATACTCGGGGGTTAGCAAAACTCCACTGTTTTGCTAGTGCAAGTACAAGTGCAAATACGAGCCATACAATTCACATTCCACGAATAAAAATAACCAGGAATCCTCAAAGTTCCAAGAACAATAATAATCAAGAATCCTCAAAAATCCAAACGTGACGAAAAGTACTTCCCGAGGCAAGAGTTTGGTAAAACATTCTAAAAACCGAAAGGTCGCAAAGCAAGGGAAAACTATTTATAAAACAGTTTGAATTGCCATCGAGAGTTTTAATAGGAAACAATTTAGGATTACCGAATCCTTCGCTTTCCAAAAATCAACAGGGTCACAGCCCAAAGGTTTTGTTTCCGCAAATAAAACCAACCATAATACACAAGGTTAAAAGCCCACGTCATGCGTCCTCGACGACATAAAATACACACGCACCCGTGAAGTTTCACTCGTGAACCTGTGTCGAAGCCATTGGAATTCCTCCGTGGTCCCGCGAACCCTCCCGAGGTGAGAAAACACATTCACAAAACATAAGCAATCGCACTCGTGAATCCGTGGCTATACCATCGACTCCTCCGTGATCCCAGCGGACCCTCCCGAGGTGAGCAAAAAACACTCACAAAATATATACACGTAGCGGTGAAGTTTCACTCGCGAACTATTGTCGATGCCATTGGATTTCCCTACGTGGTCCCGTCGAACCCTCCCGAGGTGAGCAAACACATTCACAAAACACAGTACTCACATCACCTAGGACCGGGTCGAAGCCACAAATCCCACTCCGTGATCCCGTCGGACCCTCCCGAGCTGGCTAGCGAAATACTCAAGCACCACACGTCACCTAGGACCGGGACGAAGCCACGAATCCCACTCGAGGCCTCGAAGGATCCTCCCGAGCTGGCTAGCGAATCAAACTCAAGCACGAGTAACATATCACACCGAGGATATCCAAACAATTCACCCAGAGGCATCAAACACTTAGTAAAACAACACGTCAACCACAATGCACCGAAATGAAACAATATACGTCCACACGCAAATACCAAGTGCATCATCAACACCAAACATGTCCATAAGATTCACATACTCGTCCGAGAAACACACCAATCACAAAACACACACGATTTTGAAAGAGGGCCTTTAACAAGGCTAACCAAATCTTTTGAAAACTCGTTTTAAACAATCAAACAAATATATAAAGACGATCACCAATTATCATATTCACAAAACAAGAATAGTATGGGCAAGGTACTTGCCTCGATATCACGAGCAATGGAAAAATGAACGGATACGGCCGGGTAGCCCTCAATTTCCCGAACACTATCTAGAACGCGATAGCACCGAAATTACTACGGGAAAACACCACATGAATCATCAATCACCAACGGAATTCAACATCGGAATTATCGAGCACCTATAATCCTCCGTAAGGAATAATAAAACATGATTACGATGAGAATCAAGGCCGAAAACAACGGAAATCCCAACAAACTATCAAAGGGAACTCATTCGAACATTTAATCGAACATTAAATGTTCAAGACCCTTCAAGAACGAAGAAATCACCCCTCGGGTCGAAAGAACCAAAGATACGAGTATCCAATCCATAGAACAAGTTCAAAACAATGTTTATACAACAATTAATTGATCAAAAACGGATTGGAATCGAAATCAAAAAGGAAAAATCCCCAAATCTACCAAAACAAGGGTTCAAGCCAAAATACCTTGATTTGGATGAAGGATTCAAGTAGAGGTCGAAAATCTACAACAAGACTTGAGGTGGATGATCTCTACAAGTTTGGGAGTACTCAAATCGCCCAAAATCGCCCTTAGAATCGCCTAGAATGGTAGGAGGAAGAAGAGAGGAGAAAATGAATGTTTCTCCTCGAAAATCTGCTAAAAAACGCAGAAAAAGCCCGTGTGCCGCGGCACAGGACAAGTGTGCCACGGCCCAGGGCCAAGAAAAACGCCCAGGAATCAGCTTAGTGCCTCGGCACATCTGAAGTGTGCCGCGGCACACGGTACAGTCCACTCCAACACGAAAAAGGCACATCGTGTAGTCTTAGCTATTTCGACCATAACTCCTTCGTCTGGACTTCGATTGACTCACCGTTTGAACCATTGGAAAGCTAACTTGATGCTCTATAATGTTGCAAAGATTCAGAATTTTTGGAGTTTCCAAGAATTAATGGTGACTTTACAAAGTCGAACTCCCACGTGAAAAAATCGATTAAGGACACAGAACTCAACAAAACGATACCGAAACGAACTCGGATGACAAGAAGTGCAGAATTAATCATTCTCGGAATGACGAAACGGTCATGATAGAGTTGTCAAAATGAACTTCCTCCGAAAAAGAAAATTAGCGAAATTCGAAATTGCGGATATTACAGTTACCATGGCGTTCGAAAAATGTCATCGAATGCTTAAGGACGCTCTAAATATGTCATACTAATATATTTTTGTTGACTTTTTTAAACCCCGTATAATATATTTTCATCATAAATTTAATAACGCTACAAAAATTAGGGGTGTGCACGGATCAATTCGGATAAATTCTGAGCTAAAACCAGCCTGGAGTGAATAAGTTCAGTTTTTTAGCACGAAATAGCTGAATTGCTTTGGGTTCAACTCGGTTTTTAGCACGAAATAGCTAAAACTAGGGAATTGCTTTGGCTCGATGCAACCGCTGTCCCTCGTGCTCATTGGTTTCCTCGATTCTCACTTGAGATGCTCGGTAGATGAGGCGTTCATCCGACCTATCTGTGAAGTCGTCTCCAAGCTTGTATCGGCTCGGCGAGCCTCCATTCCCGATTCTGATTGGTATGGTTTCAGCTTTTTTATTGAGTTTAAAAATGACGTGAATTAGGCATAATTTTCGTGTGGAATAACTGAAGAAATTATTTGGATTGTGTTTTATTTGTGGCTCAAATTGAGTTGACTGTCATAGATCGGGTTTGTTTGTGCTGTACAATATCTTATATCACAGATTTCAGAAGGAAAATATATGAGTAACACGAAGAAAATAAATTATTGTTATGTTGTAATCTTCACGTTTAACTTGACGACAATAGATAATTCGTTTTTTCACATATTATGATGTTTAATTTGTCTTCTTGAGAAAGTGAATTGAATCAAAAGTAATGGATAAATAAAACATGAATGTAACCTAGTTGAGTTTTCTAGAATAAATGAGATTGATCTTATCTTTTTAGTCACAGGCTGAACAGAGTCTCAATTTATCTGTCATTGATTCTTTGAGACACTGTTCCATATAGCTGGTTATTTTATTTTTAATTTCATTTGTTATCCATGGTACCTTTATGATTTTTGTATTATGAAGTTAATTCACATCCCTTACTACTTCAGCCAAGCATTTGCGCAAGCAGGCAAAAAACTAGGCTGTGTATTTTAAACTAAAGGTGATATCGACTTAGAGAAGATCAAGCACTCGGGGTATTTCCGGTCACTTTTTCCAGAGTCATGTGAAAGAACTGCATATGGATTGGTATGTTCCGCTGGATCATTGAATGTTGAACTTGTTTTACTCGATAGATGTCTAACTTATGTTTGCTTTTTGTATGATGTCGGGAATGGCCTTCAGTATTCAAATGTTGTTTCCGAAACATTTTCCTAATTTTTTTTCAGAGAAAAGAACTTGATAAGCAGGATTGTGTTGTCATCAGAAAAAAATATTCAAGTCAGAACTATAGGTATAACCATTCTATGTCTGCCATTACTAAAGCAGAGGAGGAGGAGGAAAGAGCTTATTGGGCTAGTTTTAAGACCGAAAGCTTACATCGGGAAAGTAATAGTCCCAGAATTGAAAATGTAAAATCCCTATCATGCACTGAAGAAGCTGATCTTCATGCTCCTGGTAAAGGATTTGTGAATGCTAGAGCAAAGGTGGTATGCACTTTATTTACTAAGCTATCTTGTTTTATTTGCTTAATACTGCTTTTATTGTTGACATCACAGTCAGCCAGTTCATTGACGAGTAAATGGGTATGTTTTTCTGCTGTGAACCTCTGTGATTGGTTAGACTGATTGTTTAGATGAGAGCTTATATACATTATTTTTCAGTCAGAATTGCAGGTATCATAGTTCTTCTATGATAAACACCTCCGAATAAATATAGGCAGAAGTTAGATGTAAAACATGAAAATGTTTGATGATTATGCTATTTTATTGACAATCGAAGCAATCCTAAAGCAAACCAAGTATGATATCTGGATGATGCCATTGCTTGTTTCCGATTTACATGGTTAAGTCCTATATCAAAATATACGGAGGCAATGTATAGATTTTATATGCTTGATTAAAATGATGATTGCAGATAGACGAGGGTGAAAAACTCGTAATAGCATTTTTTGGTGTTGCTAGCTGCTACGGGTGATTATGTGGATTTGTTTGCTTCAAGTGCCGATGTTGAAGATTTGAAGAAGAAAGTTGATGAGAATATGATTTCATGATGAACAAGAAGTATGATCGTCTGATGAAAAGCAATGATGTGGTGAAGAGAGATTTTATCTTTTCGTAGTATATGATCTTTTTAATCCTTTTTGTCCTATTTGTGGTGTTCATGATGAAATAGATAGAATCTTATTAGACATTATTTGTCTTTGTTATGATATGTATCTGGTTTTGAATTGGTTGGAACGCATGTTATTTTTTTAAGATGGGATGATATAAAATTGTTGATTCTTATATTATTGAGCTCTTGTGGTTGATGGTTGGTTATAGTTGAATGTAGATTTTGGCAATGAATTTTAAATTGAAATGTGAAATATTAATATATATTACTGCAGAAAATATTAATATATATTATACAATAACTGAAGTAAAAAGTTCTTTATTTACTGCGCCAATTATAAAATAACCAAAGTTAAAGACATTTTTTTACTTCACTTACCCCCACAATTAGAAAAAGAACCCGAGATAGACTTCAGTTATTAGGATATTAGACTTCGCATAAAAAGCGAAGTCTAAAGTATATCTTTTACTATACGAACATAGACTTCGGTAATTATAATATTTTTACTTCAGATATTATCCGAAGTCTTTGACGTTTATTCTTATAGTGGATTCTCAGCAGTCAAAGTACAAAACACAAAGGTCACTTCAATATTAGCACAATACTGTTGCATCCTATCTTTGGTAAGTCGTTCTTTTTAATTACTTTTTATAAATATGTTAGCTACACGAGTTATATTTTATTCTATATTTTTGTATTTCATTTTGTATCTCATAAATATTAATTGATATTTTAAAGTGGAAATCCACTCCTTTAGCCACTTTTCCCAGTCAATGACAATATTTGTCAAGAGACTTAGGCTGCGTTCCGTTTGTATTTCATTTTGTATTTTCATTTTGAAAAATATTTTGTATTTTTCTATTTTTATTTTTATTTTCAAAATTGCTGAAAACACATTCTGTTAAATTTATATTGCAAAATATTTTTTTGTAATATTAATATTAAATTCATAAATATTTATTTTAGACTTAGTTTCAAATTAGGATAATTCAAAAAAAAAACTCAAAATGCATTTTGAGCATATTGAAGATTTTTTGTTGAAATACACACAAAACGCTCAAAACGAGGTTTTGACCATTTTGCGTTTTGTGTACAAATATTTTTTTCATTTTCCAAAATACATTTTCAAAAATGATAAAAAGAACACGTTTTTAGTGTTTTTGAAAATAAAAACAGAAAATGACCTCAAAACAGCAAAGAGAACACACCCTTAGTTTGTACAAATTCTAGCCAGAAAGGACATGTCCGGACCAATATACCCTTATTTTTCAATAAATTCATTCACTTTATCTCTCTCCTTCCCTTTTCGTTTTCCTCCTTTTTTTTCTTCTCTTATTCACTTTTTGAGATCCTTTTTTCTCTTTATAGCTCCAATACTTTCTCTCTCTCCCGATTTTCTCTTGCCTTTTTTTTCTCTCTCTCTCATTTTCTCTATATTTTGGGCTTTTTTAGCACGATTTTTTTTCGTTACGTTCGCTACCATTGCATTGTTCATTACCATTAAATTTAGTTTCTATCTCATTAGTTATTGGTTACGAATAACATAATAAAGAAATAATCATTTCGTAATGAGTTACTAGCATGTAGGAATGTAACCCGGTTAATAAGTAAGAAGACAAGAAATATCATACACGAGGTACCAGTAAGCGGATACGATATTTGTTTTTTCGTTACGTTCGTTACCATTACATACAGAGCTGATCATTCATTGCTTATCTCATGCAGATGAGCTTATCTTGTTTAATTGTTGAGCATAAAGGAGAATGGAATGAAAATATATACGATGGAGGCAGAAAAAAGTACATTCCTATTCCACTTATGCGTATAACATTCGACCAGTATGACATTATGGTAACACAAAAGGGTAATCAGAGTACGAAATAGTTATTTCTTTCAAGGGTTACCAGAACACAATAGGGTAACCCAATAAAGAAATGATCATTTCTTAACGTGTTACCAGCACACAATAGAGTAACACAATAAAGAAATGATCATTTCGTAACGAGTTACTAGCATGTAGGAATGTAACTCGGTTAATAAGTAAGAAGGCAAGAAATATTGTACACGAGGTACCAGTAAGCGGATACGATATTTGTCTTTTCGTTACGTTCATTAACATTACATACGAGGCTGATCATTCATTACTTATTTCATGTAGATGAGATCATCTTGTTTAATTGTTGCACATGGAGGAGAATGGAACGAAATATATACGATGGAGGCAGAAAAGAGTACATTCATATTCCGCCTATGCATATAGCATTCGACCAGTACGACATTACGGTAACACAAAAGGGTAATAAGAATATGAAATGGTTATTTCTTTCAAGTGTTACCAACACACAATAGGGTAACCCAATAAAGATATGATCATTTCTTAATGAGTTACCAGCACACAATAGAGTAACACAATAAAGAGATAATCATTTCGTAACTAGTTATTAACATGTAGGAATGTAACCCGATTAATAATTAATCATTTATTACAAAGTTACCATCACATAGAAGGGTAACCCAACTAATAAGTCATAATTTCGTACTGAGTTACCATCACATACAAGAGCATCCCAACTAAGAATTGATCATGTATAATACCTAAAGGAATGATCATTTCGTAACACAATAAAGAAATGATTATTTCGTAACGAGCTACCACAACACAATAGAGTAACCCAGAAATTCAAATAAAATCAGCTACAAATTATCACGAAACATGTTATATACTCCAAACAAGAAAACAAGAAATCATACCACAGACAAATCATCCACCTTGGGATTTCACAAATTCATTTCAAACCAAAACCCTAAATTTTACAGAAATAAAGTGGAACATTGCCTTGAGTTATGGCAGGAATCGTGGGTTCCGCGCCGTCGCCGCCTTGAGATGTGGCCCGAATCACTGCCTCCACGCATTGCCGCCTTGAGATCTGGCCGGAATAGGGATGTCAATTTTACCCGTCGGGTCGGATAATCTGTCGGGTAATCGGGTATTGGGTAGGGTAGGATTATGAAGTTTCGGATATCGGGTAGGGTAGTACCCGTATCCGATAAATTCTGAGAGGGTACGGGTAGGATATGGTTTTAACAATTTATCTGTATACCCGACCCGATTATAAGTATACTATTAGGGTTTCTTACTCCCAGCCCCAGCAGCCACTGCCCACTCCCCCCCCCCCCCCTTCACCCTTCTTCTGCCCGACCCCATTCTCCACCCTCTCCATCTCTTTTCTGACTTTTTTTTTTCATCTCCGACCTCCTCACCTTGTTCCTTTTTGTTTTCTTTTTTCAGTCCAGGCCGCCGAGTCAATTTCCGCCAGTAGACCTTGTTTGTTCTATTTCTGCTAGTAGAACTCGTTTGTTCTATTTCCGCCAGTCAATTTTGCCTTAAGCTCGCTCGATTTCAAAGGTACGGGCTAGAAATCCCTTTTTTGCCTTTTTGTTTATATATCCCTTTTCGCTCGATTTCAATTTTGTCATTTTGTTTATATATCCCTTTTTTTATGTTGGGATGATGGGAACTCGCTAGAATTTTTTTTCTTAATCCTGTAAATATGTGAAATAACTAACTGGAATGGTTCTGTAATTCAGATTTCCTCTTTCTTGATGATGTAATATTATTATTTGGAATATTAATTGCACCCCACAGTCCAGCCACATCTTCCCAACTGGATGAAATTACTGTCAGCTTCTTGTTTCTGAAACAAATAAAAAAACTTGAAACCTAAGTCTGGATAAATTCATGTATCTGAATCCGGTATATTTTTTTAATCCGGTATATTTTTTTCGCTAGAATGGTTTCATTTAGGTACAGCTAGTTAAACTTGTTTGTTCAATTATCAATGAGGCTCATAAAATATGTTGTTGGACTTTGGTTTCTAACAGGAGCATGTCTACGTTTAATAATTAGTGTGTGTACTGAGAAAATGTTGTAAAAAAGACTTCACCTTTTTCTCTCTCTAATCTCTATCAGTGTGTGTGTGGTTTGTATAAGTTGATTTTCAGTTTAATAATTATTGTTTTGTACTTTTTTAGTTCAAGTATCATCATCATTTGGAGTTGCTAATGGTCTAACACCTTATTCAAGTGATGAAGATGATGAGGTAATTAGATTTTTAATTTTTTTACACATATATTCATCAATTCTTTAGTTGTGTTTAGATATTGATAGACAATTAATGTGAAAGATATTTTGTAGGATTCTACTGTTACGACGTTAGACTGAGATCTTTGACGGAAGATTTAAAGTTGGAGGAGAAGCTTGGGAGAATGATTTGAAGCTCGAATCTTCATGTTATGATTAATTTTTATCCTTTTTAGTCTGAGATGTGAAATTAAATCAAGTGATATTTGGTTTAATTATGTTGGATTAATTTCTATTTTGAACTTTTGGAACTGTGTTGTGTAAGTTTGTTTAATTATCCTTTTTAATTTGTCACTGTAAGTTTGTTGACATTGCTGTGTAAGTTTGTTTAATTATCATTTTTAATTTCTGTCACTGTAACTTTGTGCAAGAAATCGGGTATCCGATTACCTGTAGGGTACCCTATTACCCGTCGGGCATACCCATACCCTACCCGAAATAAAAATTTTGGGTAATAAGATCGGGTATGGGTAGGGTATTTATGTAATACCCGTAATTTCGATTTCCGGTAATTCCTTTTTTTTTGGAGAAAGTTCGTTTTGACGACTCTCTGATGATCATTTCGTCATTCCGAGAATGATTAATTCTGCACTTTTTGTCATCCGAGTTCGTTTCAGTATCGTTTTGTTGAGTTCCGTGCTTTTTGGCGACTTTTCCGTACTTGAGTTCGATTCTTGGGAATCTCGTTCAAAACTACTGTTTTGAGTTTCTCGTAAGTCCATTTAACTTTGTTAGACGTGTTGTGAACTTCGGTTTGGTTATTTGATCACGTATCATGATTTTCGGGCGTTTTGGGCCATTTCGTAATTTCCCAAAGTTTTGGGATGTTGGCCTTCGTATCGTCTTTTCAACCTTCGGGTTGTCAGAATCATGTTTTTGTTTAGTGCTTCACTCGTGTTTTGAATGTTATACTATTCGTCGTGTTCGCCCGTGACGCTTCCGAATTCGAGTCGCCGAGTCTTGGCGGTGGGCATTTGGCCCGCCACGCGGCGAGGACCGGTCAGGTGCGCACGAGCATGGCGCACGAGCTGCGCGCATGACCCGGTGCTCGTGCGGCCCTGACTGCACACGCACGAGCGAGTGCTCGTGCCCAGTGCTCGTGCGTCCCGACAGTTGGCTGGCAGTGGGCGCGCACGACCCGGCGCACGACCGGCCGCTCGTGCGTGCCTGCTCGTGCGTCCCTGGGCAGTATTAATAATGGTCGGGCAGGTCATTTCGTCACCCGTTTTTCATTTCGTTTCTTGTCATTCCGCGGCTGGAAACTTGGAGAGGTCGAAGTCATGATGTTGTTCTTTCAATCCACGAAGTTCTTGAGCTTCTAACATCGATTAATCATCCCATAACCTCCTCCGATCGATCGAATCAAGGTTAGATTTCCTACAAATCTAGTTTTGGGGAAATTGGGGTTTTTGTTGGATTTCGTTCGTTTGATCCGTAATAACTTAGATTATTGATGGAATATTGATTATTAAGGTGTATTCTACCTATTTCCTTGTTATTCCATGGCCGGATCGTATAGATTCGTCATTTTGGTTGAGTTCTTAATCGACGCCTTGAAGGTGTCCGGTAGAATGTCATAGTGGGGTTTTCGGACGTTCTACGATTATTCTTCCTCGTCTGATCGTTGATTTATTAATTATTTGATGTTAGGGTCGAGTTTCTTGCGAAGAAACCGTGTTGAACCCTTCCGTTCATCGTCATCTTCCTTTTCGATAGCATCGAGCGTTTTGGAGCTTCCCGGTTGAGTCGTGTTCGTTGGAATACTTGCGTGACGATTTCGAGGCAAATATCTTGCCCATACACTTCGTGTTTCGTAGACGTATTCGTTAGTATTAGAATTAAATTACAATTTGAATGTTTTAATGAACTTTTAAAAGGATCGGTATGTTCTCGATAATTGTTGTCTTTCAAAACATAACTCGTATGCTTCGCAGATTAACGTGCTTTCAGAATATGTGCGTTAGTTTCATATCTTGATCATATTTAGTGATGTTAGTAGACCGAAATTACTTGCCGAGGATTGTGTACTGATATGTGTAATTGTTCGGCGAATGTGGGACGTTTTGTGATATTTGTTGTTATTCCTTTGTAAGGAAGTTGTGGCGCTTGGTGTTGTTTGGTATTGGTAATTGCTTGTGATTGTGTGACATTAGTTGTGAGTATACGTCAACTAAAGTGTCCATTCTAGCGAAGTACCTAGCATTTGTATGCATATTCTAGTATTCGAATTATGGCTTCCTGTGGCATTGTGGATGATATGTGTATGTTCACCTAGGGACGGTCTGACGGGACCTCTAGGGATACGTATTGCCGTGAGTGTGCATATCACGAACTAGGATTAACCACCCAGGGATGTCCGACGGGGATCTGCAGGGTACGGCGGCCGTGAGTCTCGTACCAACGGTTAACTTTGAAATGTGTTGTTGGAGAACTGTGATTTTTGGCGCATATTTCGTCTGATTATAATGGCAGTACAAATGGTATCGTACTTAGCTGGAATGGCACCAGTAAATGTGTTGTGTGTGATTTGTCCCTTGACTGTGATTTTGGTAAGGGTACGTGAGTCCTGTAGTTGCTCTGTGTATTGTAGCTCTGTGGTGTGTTGAGTTCGACCGTATGGTCAAGTTGCAAAGTTGTGTTCTCTGTTGTCGTTCTGTGAGACCGTCGTCATGGTAATGTTTGACACGGTGTAGTTTATGACGGGTTATTCTTGTGAGTATGTGATGTGAATAAGTTGATTCACGGATCCCCGTGCTTGTGGTTGGAATGTTATGATTGGGTCGTGGACCCCATATTTTATTATTGGAATCGTATTTTGAAATAAATGATTTTGGGTTGTGTCCCTAAGTGTTCGAAAGGCTTCAGACTTCTTAAACCCCAAATGTTTTAAAAAACTCCCGAGATCGTAAAATGGTTTTATTCTTATCTTTCGTAATTCAAACTGTTTTGATCAAGTGAATTATCTCGGGAAGTATATTCATGATTTCTATGTTCTTGGAGTATGATATGTATGGCTCGTCCTTGTATTTATACTTGAACTAGCAAAACAGTGGAGTTTTGCTAACCCCCGAGTATTCGGGGGGTGGATGTCCTGTTTGCATCCGTGTACTTGCAAAGGCCGGGAGCAATTCACAGGATCGTTACGAAGGATGATGGACGACGGCGATACTAATCACATGAAGACCGGTGTTGAGTATTTGGTGATGTCTTGTTTTGTCCTTCCGTTGTGTTTATTTTCCCTTATGCGGGAACATTGATTTATGTTAACCCTTGTGTGGGTATGAGTTACGAGAAAGAGTAATGTATGTTTGATGTGTATGTTGTGGTAAAAGACCAAATCAGTCTAATGGTCCGTTAATTACCCATGTCGATATGTATTGTATTGTATTGTATTGTGGTGTTTCTGTATTTAGCCTGGTAGATCCTCATGGAGAGGGTCTACGGCACTGTAATATTCCCGAGTGGTTTGGGGGTATTACAGAATATGGTATCGGAGCTTAGGTTGCGGAAACCTAGGCTGCCGGGTCGAGTTTTGTGTTGTCGGGTCTTGTCTTGTCTTGTCTTGTCAGATTTTGTCTGATCGAGTCGTGTCGTGACGCGTCGTCTGAGGTGTCGGTCATGATTAGTATCGAGGTGCAGCCATCATCTTCGTGCGACCTGTGGATGTAAGTCTCCCTTCTTTGTGTTTGTGCCTCATCTGATGCGAGTTACTTGTATGATTATTCGTTAAGTGATTGAATCCTTCCGTGGATTTTGATTTCGTGATGTGTGGGTATTTGACTCTCATCTTTTATTTGTATGAGGGGCGGTGTCGCTGCTAATGTATTTATGAACTGTATTTTATCCGCTGCGTGAATCTTTTAAAAATGACTTTCAGTATTTTGCAAACTGAGTTCTAATTCGTAAAACCGATTCCCTAAATCGAGTTTTGGCATTTTGACCTTGAATGTTTTATGACGGTTTGATAAAGAATTTTTGTGAGTTTTGGGCATTCTGGCCTATTGAATTTTTGGAAAATCTTGAGTATCTTAGAAAATTAAATTTCGAGACGTACTTTTAAAACGAATTATTTTCTTGCGGTGTTTCAATGTGCTTTCTAATGCCGCGATACATTTCAAAATTTTTCCAATTGAGGACCAAAAATATTTTCAGATATTTTCAAATGCATTCTGAATGTTTTTCGCTAGAAGAAAGTGTCCTCATTTTTATCAAACGCATGATGGTTTTCAAAGTCTCGACAATAATGTTTGTTCAACTTTTTGAAAGGTGATACTCAAGATCAACTAGTGTTTCCAAAATCATTTTTTTTTAAAGAGGGTTTTCATTTTTAAAACCTTTCGTTCCTGTTTGCGGTGCGGGAATGTATGTGTAATGTTCGCACTTTCGTTAGAGTGTTAACCCCCGAGTTGTGATTGAATTGGTGGTGTGAGCGCTGAGTCATTCGCCACGTAATTGTTGTATTAGCCCTCGGTGATATGTGTGAGGTTGATCTTTAACGTTGTCATTTCGTGGTGATTTGCGTGCTATCTCACATGTGCGAGCTGTTAAAGCTTGGGTTTGTACGTTTGTGTAAATGTGTGATTGTTCATGATGTTTTGTGATTATGTGCTGGTTATCGTTCGGGCCGTTGAGATCGTCGAACGATGCCATGGTTGTTGTGATCTTAGTATGTGTTGATATGTTATGCCAAGTTGGCATCTCCGGTTTGTTGTTTTGCGATGTTATGTTCCATTGTATCTAGCATTTGTATATTCGGTATGCCGAGCCGAGGTGTTTCAACCGCGGTGTGATGGGGACATTCAGTAATGCATTTCAAGTGCGGACTTGAGGGACACATAATCCAGTTTTGCGAATTGGCTACTGAGACTTTCGGAGTTCGCGCTTCAGCACAGATATCAGGATCGGCTCTGAGAGGCCCATGGGAGATGTTTCCGTCGACCGCTTTTGTGTTGTTGCCTTGTTTCCGTTATTGTGAGTTGCGGGGACGACCTTCTTTTATAAGAGGTCGAATGTGATACCCGTATTGTTTTTGGACTTCTGCATTTCCTCTTTCTCAGGTCTATCGACTCGCTCGTGTTCGTTGATACTTTCTGAACTTGTTCTGTATTTCGGTTCCATCGTTTGAACGAGCTGTGACCTTGTTTTGGGTCGATCTGGTTATCGCTGTGACTTTTTCGAGTTCGGTTCGATTCTTGTGAACTTTCTTCGGAAGTGACATCATTTGGTTCTACTAGTTCTTTTATTCGAAGTGGATCGGATTTTAAACTTCTGTATTTTCGACTCTGTCGACTCGTTTATGTTCGTTGACATTTTCTGAGCTTGTCCTGCCCCTGATTTTGTTGATCGAACGAGTGTGGTATTGTTTCAGAATAACTCGTTTGTCGTTGTGACTTTCCAATTGCTATTCCCTTTCTTGTGGATCTTATGTGAATGCACATCTTGTTGTTTTCACCGGATCATATATTGTCTCGAGTCGAGATGTGAACCTCGGAGTTGTTATTTGAACCTTATTGTTCTTCGTGATTCGAACATGACTGTTCGATTTTTGTTGTCTCGATCGTTTGATTGTTCGGTTTTTGTTGATCTTGTTTCGTGATTGTTGAACGTTCAGACTCCTTCCTAATTTCCTTATGTTCGGAAAATTAGTCTCGTTTTCGATCTTCCAACCCTTGGGCGGTGGAATTCCGTATTTGTTCAGCGATTGGCTCGCGTTTTGATTGATGTACCGCTGGATCGGTCAATCGTATTGATTTTCGTTCGTTGTGTTTTGTGATTGCTCGGATAATCGACATGATTGTATTATCTGTTTGTTGATGCTTGTGGGTTTTACTATGTCTCTACCGGTAGCGTTGTGTTAGTCGTCGTGGAGCGTGTTTTCACGCCGTTTGTCCCTTTGCGTTGCTTGTAACGTTTTGCCATTGGGCGTGAGTTACGCGTTTCTTGTATATCTCGTTGAGTTGTTCCTGGCAGGTTATTACTCCTCCCTACTTGTTTTAAGTTTCGGGACGAAACTTCTTTTAAGGAGGGTAGTGTGTAATACCCGTAATTTCGATTTCTGGTAATTCCTTTTTTTTGGATAAAGTCCATTTTGACGACTCTCTCATGACCATTTCGTCATTCCGAGAATGATTAATTCTGCACTTTTTGTCATCCGAGTTCGTTTCGGTATCGTTTTGTTGAGTTCCGTGCTTTTTGGCGACTTTTCCGTACTTGAGTTCGATTCTTGGGAATCTCGTTCGAAACTACTGTTTCGAGTTTCTCATAAGTCCGTTTAACTTTGTTAGACGTGTTGTGAACTTCGGTTTGGTTATTCGATCACGTATCGTGATTTTCGGGCGTTTTGGTCCATTTTCGTAATTTCCCAAAGTTTTGGGATGTTGGCCTTCGTATCGTCTTTTCAACCTTCGGGTTGTCGGAATCATGTTTTTGTTTATTGCTTCACTCGTGTTTTGAATGTTATACTATTCATCGTGTTCGTTCCGTACGTTTCCGGGAATTCGAGTCGTCGAGTCTTGGCGGCTGGGCACTGGCCGGCCACGTGCGACAGGGACCGGCCAGGTGCGCACGAGCGTGGCGCACGAGCTGCGCGCACGACCCGGTGCTCGTGGGGCCCTGACTGCACACGCACAAGCGAGTGCTCGTGCCAGTGCTCGTGCGTCCCGACAGTTGGCTGGCAGTGGGCGCGCACGACCCGGCGCACGACCGGCCGCTCGTGCGTGCCTGCTCGTGCGTCCCTGGGCAGTATTAATAATGGTCGGACAGGTCATTTCTTCACCCGTTTTTCATTTCGTTTCTTGTCCTTCCACGGCTAGAAGCTTAGAGAGGTCGAAGGCATGATGTTGTTCTTTCAATCCACGAAGTTCTTGAGCTTCTAACATCGATTAATCATCCCATAACCTCCTCCGATCGATCGAATCAAGGTTAGATTTCCTACAAATCTAGTTTTGGGGAAATTGTGGTTTTTGTTGGATTTCGTTCGTTTGATCCGTAATAACTTAGATTATTGATGGATTATTGATTATTAAGGTGTGTTCTACCTATTTCCTTGTTATTCCATGGCCGGATCGTATAGATTCGTCGTTTTGGTTGAGTTCTTAATCGACGCCTTGAAGGTGTCCGGTAGAATGTCATAGTGGGGTTTTCGGACGTTCTACGATTATTCTTCCTCGTATGATCGTTGATTTATTAATTATTTGATGTTAGGGTCGAGTTTCTTGCGAAGAAACCGTGTTGAACCCTTCCGTTCATCGTCATCTTCCTTTTCGATAGCATCGAGCGTTTTGGAGCTTCCCGGTTGAGTCGTGTTCGTCGAAATACTTGCGTGACGATTTCGAGGCAAGTATCTTGCCCATACACTTCGTGTTTTGTAGACGTATTCGTTAGTATTAGAATTAAATTACGATTTGAATGTTTTAATTAACTTTTAAAAGGATCGGTATGTTCTCGATAATTGTTGTCTTTCAAAAGATAACTCGTATGCTTCGTAGATTAACGTGCTTTCGGAATATGTGCATTAGTTTCATATGTTGGAAGATGTTGATCATATTTAGTGATGTTAGTAGACCGAAATTACTTGCCGAGGATTGTGTACTGATCTGTGTAATTGTTCGGCGAATGTGGGACGTTTTGTGATATTTGTTGTTATTCCTCCGTAAGGAAGTTGTGGCGCTTGGTGTTGTTTGGTATTGGTAATTTCTTGTGATTGTGTGACATTAGTTGTGAGTATACGTCGACTAAAGTGTCCATTCTAGCGAAGTACCTAGCATTTGTATGCATATTCTAGTATTCAAATTATGGCTTCCTGTGGCGTTGTGGATGATATGTGTATGTTCACCTAGGGACGGTCTGACGGGACCTCTAGGGATACGTATTGCCGTGAGTGTGCGTATCACGAACTAGGGTTAACCACCCAGGGATGTCCGACGGGGCTCTGCGGGGTACGGCGGCCGTGAGTCTCGTACCAACGGTTAACTTTGAAATGTGTTGTTGGAGAACTGTGATTTTTGGCGCATATTTCGTCTGATTAGAATGGCAATACAAATGGTATTGTACTTAGCTGGAATGGCACCAGTAAATGTGTTGTGTGTGATTTGTCCCTTGACTGTGATTTTGGTAAGGGTACGTGAGTCCTCTGGTTGCTCTGTGTATTGTAGCTCTGTGGTGTGTCGAGTTCGACCGTATGGTCAAGTTGCAAAGTTGTGTTCTCTGTTGTCGTTCTGTGAGACCTTCGTCATGGTAATGTTTGACACGATGTAGTTTATGACGGGTTATTCTTGTGAGTATGTGATGTGAATAAGTTGATTCACGGACCCCCGTGCTTGTGGTTGGAATGTTATGATTGGGTCATGGACCCCGTATTTTGTTATCGGAATCGTATTTTGAAATAAATGATTTTGGGTTGTGTCCCTAAGTGTTCGAAAGGCTTGAGACTTCTTAAACCCCAAATGTTTTCAAAAACTCCCGAGATCGTAAAATGGTTTTATTCTTATCTTTCGTAATTCAAACTGTTTTGATCAAGTGAATTATCTCGGGAAGTATATTCACGATTTCTATGTTCTTGGAGTATGATATGTATGGCTCGTCCTTGTATTTATACTTGCACTAGCAAAACAGTGGAGTTTTGCTAACCCCCGAGTATTCGGGGGGTGGATGTCTGTTTTGCATCTAGGTACTTGCAGGATGCTGGTGTAACACCCCCAATCCGCTCAGGGATATTACACGCCGTAGACCCTCTCCTCGAGGATCTACCAGGCTGATAACTAAAATCAAACATCTAAACCTCGCCTTTAAGGCTAAAATAACTCAGTAGACCGACTTGGTCTTTCAATAATAACATACAACTCAATTCCAAACACATACCCACACAGGATTCAAAATACAATAAACTCCCGTACAACGGGGAAAAGATACTTCAGCGGAAAAGAAAATACAGCTAGACCAAAACGACATCAACAAATCCCCGTGTGATTAGTATCGTTCATCTTTCATCATCCTTCGTGCCGACCCTGTGCTATGCTCCAAAACCTGAATGCAAAAATTGACATCCACCCCCCGAATACTCGGGGGTTAGCAAAACTCCACTGTTTTGCTAGTGCAAGTACAAGTGCAAAAATACGAGCCATACAATACAAGTTCCAAGAACAATAATAATCAGGAATCCTCAAAGATCCAAACGTAAAGAAAAGTACTTCCCGAGGCAAGAGTTTGGGTAAACATTTCCAAAACGAAAGATCGCAAATAAGGGGAACAATTTACAAAACAGTTTAAAATGCCATCGAGAGTTTTAATAGAAAACAATTTAGGACTATGAAATCCTTCTCTTTCCAAAATCAATAGGTCATGACCAAATGTTTTGTTTTCGCAAATAGAAATCACCAACAATTTACGGTGGTCGAGCCCAACATCACGTGTCCTCAACGGACGTAAAATCAAAGAAACATAATCACTCACGCGCATCGCCTAGGAACAGGACGATACCACCGACATCCCACCCGAGGCCTCGAAGGACCCTCCCGAGCTGGCTAGCGAAACAAATCACACACATCTCACGGTTGGATCAATCGCTTGTTGCATCCTGGCCACATGATCACATGCCATGTGCCACCGTAGATTATCTCAGGCTCTCACGGTTGGATCAATCACTTGTTGCATCCTGGCCACATGATCACATGCCATGTGCCACCGTAGACCTTCAACCATATCCACACATTCACACAAATAACATATCACATCAAGGATATTCAAACAATTCGCCCAGAGGCATCAAACACTTAGCAAAACACCACGTCAATCCACAACGCACCGAAATGAAACAATATACGTCCACACACAATACCAAGTGCAACATGAACACCAAGCATATACATAGAATTCACATAGTTATTCACGAACCACACCAATCACAAAACACACACGGTTTTGAAAGAGGGCCTTTAACGAGGCTAACCAAATCTTTTGAAAACTCATTTCAAACAAACAAACAAATCAAGACGATCACCAATCATCATATCCACGAAACAAGAAAAGTATGGACAAGGTACTTGCCTCGAATAAGAACAACGCGGAGAATCGACCAAAGTAGGTTGACACGAACCGATTACGAACCCGCCGACTCCACCGATCGCCAACTCACGTCATAAACTACGAAGGACAATAATAACAATGAAATGAATTTCATAACACGACTCAAAGCCGTTGAATTCAAAGAACGAATGACGAAAGTTCAAGGATTTCCCCAAAACGGCCAAGAACACGATTCGCTCCCAAATCACGAAAACGGAATTCGAAGTTGAAATATGGATATACAATCCATAGAATATGTTTAACAACATCATTTAACCATAATCGATCCATCAAAAATGGATGAAAAACGAGATCGGGGACAAATCCCCCAAAAAGTCAACTCGAAGGAAATCAAGAAATATACTTCGATTCGACGAAGAACAATGGATTAAATGATGTTAAACACAAGAATACTACCAAGATTAATCATACTCATCATGAATTAATCAACAACACGGAACGAATCGGACGAAATTGCAAAAATCCCCAAATTCACGAAATTAGGGTTCTAAGGAAGATTACCTTGATTCGCTGGATCAAAGGATGATAACGGACGATTGATTGACGTTATGGACTCCAAAACTTCATGGTTTTGTTGTTAAACAACATGGCTTCGTCGCCCATGAATCGCCATTCGCGGACGGAGAAGGAAGGAAATGAAAAACGAAGTGAAATGTGACTGCTCAGCCATATTTATACTGGGCCAGACTAGCGTGCGCTAGCCTTCCCGGACTAGCGTGCGCTTATCGGCCAGACGGCCGAGTACCCTCGGCCAGTGGCCCACACGACCCGCATCACCAACCAACCCCGCCGACCAAACCTGCCGACCCGACTCCCGCTAGCGTGCGCTACGGCCGAAGTCGCGCGCTAATTGGCCCAAAGAGAGCCACCGGACTAACCAACTTATCCAGTAACGACGCTAGTCGGCCGCCAGGCGCTACCCTGCCGGTTAGCGTGCGCTACGACCGACAAAGAAGGCGCTACTCGCCGATCCCGACCGAGTCCAACCTCGAAACCCCATCGCTTGTGCCCGAGCACAGACGCTAAGCCACCCGGCACAGGCGCTACACTGCCGTAAGCGTGGCGCAGCCTTCCGGCCAGAAGGCGTGCGCACGCCGGTTCTCGCGCACCCGTCCGGCCGGTGCCCGCAATCGTCCGGCCGCCCCGCCACCGCTGTGGCTCGACGACTGATTTCCAAAACGCACGGAACGAACACGACGAAAAGTTCGCGGACAACATAAACGACTAAATGAAAGCGTAATACCATAATTAGTCATACGCGACCAAGAAACGGGTCGAGACAACAATTACAGATACGGATACCCGTAACTTTCAAGAAATTACAAAATGGCCCAAAACGCCCGAAAATCACGATACGTGATCGAATAACCAATCCGGTTCACAACACGCCTAACAAAGTTAAACGGACTTGCGGGAAACTCAAACAACAGCTTTGGACGAGATTCGCAAGAATCGAACTCAAGTGCGGAAAAGTCGCTAAAAAGCACGGAACTCAACAAAACGACACCAAACGAACTCGGATGTCAAAAAGTGTAGAATTAATCATTCTCGTAATGACGAAACGGACATGAGCGAAGTCGTAAAACAGACTTCCGCCAAAAAAGAAATTACCGGAATCGAAAATTGCGGATATTACATTCTACCCTCCTTAAAAGAAGTTTCGTCCGAAACTTAAAACAAGTAGGGAGAAGAAATATTCCGCCAGAAAACTCAACGAGATACACAAGAATGCGTAACTAACGCCCAACGGCGAAATGTTACAAACAACGCAAAGAGTATACGGCGTGTAAACACGCTTCACGGCGACCAACACAACGTCATTGTTAGGGATATAATAAAACCAACAAGTGACAAGCGTCATCAAATGGATAATACAATCAAGTCAATTATCCGAACAATCGCAAAACACAATGAACAAAAATCAATACGATTGACCAACCTAATGGTACATTGATCAGAACGCGAGCCAAACGCTGAACAAATACGGAATTCCACCGCCTAAGGTTGAAAGATCAAAAACGAGACTAATTTCCCAAACTTAAGGGAATTAGGAAGGAGCCTGAATGCTCAACGATCAAGAAACGAGGACAAAAACCGAACAAACAAACAAACGATCGAGACAACAAAAATCGAACAATCATGTCCGAAACACGAAGGATAGTAAAATTCAAACAACAACTCCCAGGATGATCTGGTGAGAACTACAAGACATGCATTCCCATAAGATCCACAGAAAGGGAATAGCGATTGAAAAGTCACAACGACAAACGAGTTATTCAAACAATACCACACTCGCTCGATCAACAAAAGCAAGGGGCAGACAAGCTCACGAATGTCAACAAACATAAATGAGTCGACAAAGTAGAATATACGTAAGTTCAAAATCCGATCCACTTCGAATAAAAGAACTAGTAGAACCAAATGATGTCACTTCCGAACAAGGTTCACAAGAATCGAACCGAACTCGGAAAAGTCACACGATACCGATCAACCCAAAACAAGATCACAGTTCATTCGAACGATGAAACCGAAATACGTAACAAGTTCTGTAAAGTATCAACGAACATGAGTCTATCGATAGATCGGAGAAAGAGAAAATATAGAAGCCAAAAATAATACGGGTATTATATTCGACCTCTTCTAAAAGAAGTGTCGTCCCGAAACTCACAAAGAACAAAATCAAGGAGACGACACATGTGCAATCAACAAAACATCCTTCAAAGGCCTCTCAAAGCCGATTCTCGATATCCAGGTCAAGCGCGAACTCCGAAAGTCTCGGAGCCGATTCGCAAAATCGAATTTGGTGTCCTCGAGTCCACACTTGAAATGTGTTCTCGACGAGAAGGACAATTTACGCGTGCATGCCCCGCACATCACGGTTGAAACGCCTCGGCTCGGCATACCGAAAATACAAATGCTAGATACAATGGAACTAACACCGCAAAACAACATACCGAGATGCCAACTCAGCATAGCATATCAACGCATACAAAAATCACAACAACGGCATCGTTCGACGATTACAACATCCCGAACGACAAAAAGACACAATCACAAACATCATGAAACAATCACCCATGTGTATAACGCACAAAAATCCAGGCTTTAACAACTCACACTAGTGCGACAACACGCAAATCACCACGAGGCGATAAACAAGAAACACCGCTCACACCTCTCACAGAGGGCCAACAAAACATATGCGTGGCGAATGGCTCGACGCTCACGCCACCAATTCAATCACAATTCGGGTTAACACCGTAACGAAAGTTCGAAAACCATACACGCATTTCCGGTCCGCAAACAGAATGATAGGTTTTAAAAACGAGAACCACCTTTTGAAAACAGCTTTGGAAACAACAGTTGATCTTGAGTATCATTTTACAAAAAGTAGTACAAACACCTTTATCGAGACTTTGAAAATCATCTTGCGTTTGAACAAAAATGAGGACACCTTTCCTTTAGTGAAAAACTTTCAAAAATATTCGACCCTTGGGTCTAAGCAATCGCATTTGAAAATACCTCAAAATATTTTTGGTCCTCAACCGAAAATTTTTGAAATGTATTGCATTAGAAAACACCTTGAAAACACCGCAAGAAAATAATTCATTTTAAAAGTACGTCCAATTTTAATTTTCTAAGATACTCAAGGTTTTCAAAATAATTCAATGGGCTAGAATGCCCAAAATTTCTGTAATTACAAGGAACAATATAGCGCCGTGGGTCCTGCGCGGAACCCACTGTGCTAAAAACCATTCACAAAAACGCCAAAAAGGCCGATGACCGTAATATTTCAAAAACTCACAAAATCCATTTACAAAATACTAGATTCCGTCATAAGAATTTCGCCAAAATGATCAAGGCCATAATGCCAAAACTCGGTTAAGGGAATTGATTTTCAAATAAAACTCACTGGTAAAATACCGAAAGCCATTACGTAAGAACTCACGCAATGGATAAAAGAAATAAAGTCAAACATGCACAAGACAAAGAACACTACTCCTCATATGAACGAAAAATGGGAGTCAAATAATCACGTATCACGAAATCAAAATCCATAAGAGGATTCCGTCAATTAACTCATAATAAAAAAAATAGCTCGTGTCACACGAGGCACAACACAAAGAAGGGAGACTTACATCCACAGGTCGCACGAAGATGATGATCGCCCCACGATACTAATCACAACAAACCAACTCAGACGACGCGTCGCGACACGACCCAGTCAGATAAAATCCGACGAGACAAAAACTCAATAGACACCACTGACCCGACAGCCTAGGTTTCCACAACCTAAGCTCTGATACAATTCTGTAACACCCCAAATACGCTCAGTGATATTACACGCCGTAGACCCTCTCCTCGAGGATCTACCAGGCTGATAACTAAAATCAATCATCTAAACCTCGCCTTTAAGGCTAAAATGACTCAAAGAGACCGACTTGGTCTTTCAATAATAACATACAACTCAATTCCAAACACATACCCACACAGGGGTCAAAATACAATAAACTCCCGTACAACGGGGAAAAGATACTTCAGCGGAAAAGAAAATACAGCTAGACCAAAACGACATCAACAAATTCCCGTGTGATTAGTATCGTTCATCTTTCATCATCCTTCGTGCCGACCCTGTGCTATGCTCCAAAACCTGAATGCAAAAATAGACATCCACCCCCCGAATACTCGGGGGTTAGCAAAACTCCACTGTTTTGCTAGTGCAAGTACAAGTGCAAAATACGAGCCATACAATACAAGTTCCAAGAACAATAATAATCAGGAATCCTCAAAGATCCAAACGTAAAGAAAAGTACTTCCCGAGGTAAGAGTTTGGGTAAACATTTCCAAAACGAAAGATCGCAAATAAGGGGAACAATTTACAAAACAGTTTAAAATGCCATCGAGAGTTTTAATAGAAAACAATTTAGGAATATGAAATCCTTCTCTTTCCAAAATCAATAGGGTCACACCTCAAATGTTTTGTTTTCGCAAATAGGAAATCACCAACAATTTACAGGTGGTCGAGCCCAACATCACGTGTCCTCAACGGACGTAAAATCAACGAAACATAATCATGCACGCGCATCGCCAGACCGGACGATACCACCGACATCCCACCCGAGGCCTCGAAGGACCCTCCCGAGTGGCTAGCGAAACAAATCACACATATCTCACGGTTGGATCAATCGCTTGTTGCATCCTCGCCACATGATCACATGCCATGTGCCACCGTAGATTATCTCGTGCTCTCACGGTTGGATCAATCACTTGTTGCATCCTCGCCACATGATCACATGCCATGTGCCACCGTAGACCTTCAACCATATCCACACATTCACACAAATAACATATCACATCAAGGATATTCAAACAATTCGCCAGAGGCATCAAACACTTAGCAAAACACCACGTCAATCCACAACGCACCGAAATGAAATAATATACGTCCACACACAATACCAAGTGCAACATGAACACCAAGCATATACATAGAATTCACATAGTTATTCACGAACCACACCAATCACAAAACACACACGGTTTTGAAAGAGGGCCTTTAACGAGGCTAACCAAATCTTTTGAAAACTCATTTCAAACAAACAAACAAATCAAGACGATCACCAATCATCATATCCACGAAACAAGAAAAGTATGGACAAGGTACTTGCCTCGAATAAGAACAACGCGGAGAATCGACCAAAGTAGGTTGACACGAACCGATTACGAACCCGCCGACTCCACCGATCTCCAACTCACGTCATAAACTACGAAGGACAATAATAACAATGAAATGAATTTCATAACACGACTCAAAGCCGTTGAATTCAAAGAACGAATGACGAAAGTTCAAGGATTTCCCCCAAAACGGCCAAGAACACGATTCGTTCCACAAATCACGAAACGAATTGAAGTTGAAATATGGATATACAATCCATAGAATATGTTTAACAACATCATTTAACCATAATCGATCCATCAAAATGGATGAAAACGAGATCGGGGACAAATCCCCAAAAAGTCAACTCAAGGAAATCAAGAAATATACTTCGATTCGACGAAGAACAATGGATTAAATGATGTTAAACACAAGAATACTACCAAGATTAATCATACCCATCATGAATTAATCAACAACACGGAACGAATCGGACGAAATTGCAAAAATCCCCAAATTCACGAAATTAGGGTTCTAAGGAAGATTACCTTGATTCACTGGATCAAAGGATGATAACGGACGATTGATTGATGTTATGGACTTAACTTCATGGTTTTGTTGTTAAACAATATGGCTTCGCCGCCATGAATCGCCATTCGCGGACGGAGAAGGAAGGAAATGAAAACGAAGTGAAATGTGACTGCCACCATATTTATATCGGGCTGACTAGCGTGGCGCTAGCCTTCCCGACTAGCGTGCGCTATCGGCCAGATCGCCGAGTACCCTCGGCCAGGCCCACACGACCCGGCATCACCAACCAACCCCGCCGACCAAACCTGCCGACTCGACTCCCGAAGCGTGCGCTACGGCCCGCTGCGCTAGCCGACTGGCCCAAAGAGCCACCGGACTAACCAACTTATCCAGTAACGACGCTAGTCGGCCGGCAGCGGCGCTACCCTCGCCGGTTAGCGTGCGCTACGACCGACAAAGCGCGGCGCTACCCGCCGATCCCGACCGAGTCCGTAACCTCGAAACCCCATCGCCTGTGCCCGAGCACAGACGCTAAAGCCACCCGGCGTCAGGCGCTACACTGCGCACAGGCGCAGCCTTTCCGGCCAGAAGGCGCTTACGCGGTTCTCGCGCACCCGTCCGGCCGGTGCCCGCAATCGTCCGGCCATCCCGCCACTGTCCGGCCAGTCCCGCCACCGCTGTGGCTCGACGACCCGATTTCCGAAAACGCATTTAAACGAACACGACGAAAAGTTCGCGGACAACATAAACGACTCGAAATGAAAGCGTAATACCATAATTAGTCATACGCGACCAAGAAACGGGTCGAGACAACAATTACAGATACGGATACCCGTAACTTTCAAGAAATTACAAAATGGCCCAAAACGCCCGGAAATCACGATACGTGATCGAATAACCAATCCGAAGTTCACAACACGTCTAACAAAGTTAAACGGACTTGCGGGAAACTCGAAACAACAGTGTCGGACGAGATTCGCAAGAATCGAACTCAAGTGCGGAAAAGTCGCTAAAAAGCACGGAACTCAACAAAACGACACCGAAACGAACTCGGATGTCAAAAAGTGTAGAATTAATCATTCTCAGAATGACGAAACGGACATGAGCGAGTCGTCAAAACAGACTTCCGCCGAAAAAAAAGAAATTACCGGAAATCGAAAATTGCGGATATTACAGCTGGGGAGCAATTCACATGATCGTTACGAAGGATGATGGACGACGGCGATACTAATCACATGCAGACCGGTGTTGAGTATTTGGTGATGTCTTGTTTTGTCCTTCCGTTGTGTTTATTTTCCCTTATGCGGGAACATTGATTTATGTTAACCCCTGTGTGGGTATGAGTTACGAGAAAGAGTAATGTATGGTTGATGTGTATGTTGTGGTAAAAGACCAAATCGGTCTAATGGTCCGTTAATTACCCATGTCGGTATGTAGTGTATTGTATTGTGTTGTGGTGTTTCTGTATTTAGCCTGGTAGATCCTCATGGAGAGGGTCTACGACACTGTAATATTCCCGAGTGGTTTGGGGGTGTTACAATTTCGAGGCGGGTAGGGTATGGTACTAGCATACCCGTACCCTACCCGACCCATTGACATCCCTAGGCCGGAATCGCTGTTTCTTTACCGTCGCGGGCTGGTCGGCTAGCTGGACCGGGATCCACGGGGTGCTGAGTTCCTCCTCCTGTTGCATAAAAATTCCACTGGAAAGAGGTGGATTCGGGCTACGTGAGGCGCGGGCCGATATCCGAAACGCAGGCCGAAGGGAACTGGTGGTTCACGGAGGTGTTGTGTCGGGCTGGGTGAATCTGAACAGCAACGCAGGCCGAGGTTGGGATAAAAAATCAAAATTTACTCCTCCCCTTTAGTAAGGATAAATTGGTCTAGATTTGTCCTTTTTTACTACAATTTGTACAAACTAAGTTGCATGACAAATATTGGAATCTACTAAGCTATATCGCTAAACAATGTCTTCTCTCTTTTTTAAATGTGGTAACTATAATAAATATATTTATAATTGATTAGTTGTTTATTATAACTTGTTTGTTATTGACATGACAAAATGAATATTTGTAATTGATAAATACATTTATAGAAAATATTAATGCTCTAATTTTTTAATATTTATTAATTTATTAACAAAATTAATATATATTAGTTTAGAGCTTATAAATAAACTCATGACATAAAATATAATGTTTATAACAATATTTGTTTTTATATATTAAAATTTTATATTATTTTTCTATTATATTTGTTCTTCGTGCACACGTAAACTCCAAAAAGTAATATCATCATCCGAAGTGGATAGCAAACCAGGAAAACTACAATATAGATGCCTCGTTTTCTGAACACAGCTTTAATCCAAACCAGGAAAGCTACAATATAGATGCCTCGTTTCTTAAATACACAGCTTAAACCAAACAAATAGTCATCACAGTGATCAGTGATCATAAGAAATCGCTATTTATATAAAAAAAAAGGGTGAAGAAGAAAAACGAAAAAAATCAAGAAAACACAGAGGAAAACACTTTCTTGGAGATGAAAGCAGATATGAAACTGGATAGATGGGGTTATGAAGTTAGGACCTCTTCGGATGCTTGCATATCTGCTATTAACTCTTACTATGATCAGGTAAAATTTCTTTGGTTCGGATTTCTTTTCATCCTTTTTTTTTTTTCCTGATAGAATCCCCCCCCCCCCCTAAATATCTTGAAAGCTATTAACCCAAATAATGCTCTCTTTCTCTCTCTCTCTCGCCGGAATTTGTGAAACCCAGAACCCGATATTGCATAATTGTTTGATTTCTTAAAATATGTTCACTGATTATTGGTTTCTTAAACTGCCTTTTTTTTTTCTTTTTCCGTTTTTAGGTGCTTACCTATGGAAGAAACAGGTCAGTAATATTGGAAGCTCCAAAAAGTGATCCTGAATGTGTTTTGGGCAATATTTTGGCTGCCCATTTTCTCTGCTCTTTTGGTTCTGCTCGTCAGCTCATCGACGCCGCCATGTCTCAACTCGTAAAATTTCTGTTATTTATTTCTTAGGGAAGGAGTACAAATCTTAGTATTCTTTTTTTAGTATTTTTAAGGGATTTTAGTTTATTAGTTTTTCGATTTTTTTTTCAATTTTAGGGTTCTTTATTTGGATTTTAATTAATTTTAATTCATTAATAAATATTTGGTTTATTTGTTTTTCAGTTTTTATTTTCTGGAATTTGGGCAGGAACAAGGCAGCTCATATGAGAAGGCAGTGTTTGAAGCTTTGATATACTTAATTTCTCCGGACAGAGATGATGATGTGGCAGTAGAGATGCATTCCAAGGTGATATCATTCAATCTTGATTAGTTTTCATAATCTTTTTGTTTCATTTCAAAAAAATTATCCTTTTCCATTTTTATGATTTTGGCCATTTTATGAATCTTCCGACTGTTCGATCATCGTGTTATTTAACTTGGATAAATATTTGCAACCTCTCGAGATATCTGTTATGAATCATGTCTAATGCAGATTAAAATTAGGTATATGTGGATTCAGGTTCCGACTCTGCTTAAAATATTTATCCGTGTCCTTTTATTTTGAGAAATTCTTGGAATTATCGAAGTTTTTGACTGTTCAGTATTTTACAGCTATTACAAGATTTCCCTAGAGATCTTGTATCACTTAAGAGAGCTCAAGTGCTTTGCTTTTATATGGGTCAACCTGATCTGTCTTTGAAACTTGTAGAACAGGTATTTTTTTTTTTTTTTGTGGAAAATTAAATATTTTTTACTGCATTAATTAGCACTGTTGATTTTCAAGTGATATTTGCACTTCTTTAGCAATATTTTGTTAATAACATCAGTGATTTTTTAAATATTAAGGAGAAAAATAAACAATTTAAAATCGATAAATGCTTGGGTGAGACCACGACAATTGTCTCGTATTGTGAGACCGCTTCAAAATTTTATTTATTTATTGTGAGACCGCTTCAAAATTTTATTTATTTATTTATGTAACGATCATTGACGGTTTCAAAGTTTAATTCATGTTAGCCGACCCCAAATCATTTTGGGACTAAGGCTTAGATGTTGTTGTTGTTGTATTTATCTGTTCTTTCATTTCAGTTTAATCATAACCAATAGCATATCTCCACCGACAGGTCCTGCCAATAAATGTGCATGAGGATTATATATATGGCATGCTTGCATTTGCTTTACTCGAGCTTGGTCGAATGGAAGATGCAGAGGAAGCTGGCAAAAGGGGATATGAGATCAACAAGGATGATCCTTGGTCTCAGCATGCAGTGAGTTTTGACTTGATTATAGTGTTCTTTCAATAAAATACAACTCATAAATGCTCAACTATTTTTTTTTTTTTTTAAATTACTAATATCCCCTTGTTATTTGTTTTTAATTTACAAATTTTTAAAACCTCGAGTTTTGATCGTTAATATATGCAGTATTAGTTTACTATTTCCATTGTTGGCTAACTCTTACGGATTTCTTACACATAAAACAGCTCTGTCATGTTTACCAGTACAAATGTCATTTCAAAGAAGCAGTGGAGTTCATGAGTAATTGTGCAAGATCGTGGAGTTCTTTGTCGTCTTTCATGTATGTACATGTTCATGTCAAAAGATATCATATTATGCTACCAAATTATATTGTTTCTCCGTCTTCTGGTTGGATGAACAAGGCTATAATTATTAGGTACACACACAACTGGTGGCATGTTGCTTTATGTTACTTGGAAGGTCATGCTCCTATAGAAAAAGTACGAAATATTTACGACGAGATTATTTGGAAAGAATTGGAAAAAAGTGATTCCATACCGGCTGAGGTATATCGCAGCTGCTTTTTTTTCTTCTCTTAACAACTTCCTCCAACATGCTGCAAAATTTATTTTTAGGGATAATTATGAATATTGCCCCTGAGGTTTAGGCCTTATTACGGAGAAGAACAGTTCTTTCCTTTTACAAATACCCTTGAACTGTTACGAACATCACATTAGGTTTGTGTTTACCTAATAACAGTTACTTTCCCCATTTTTTTGAGGGTGTGATTTGTAAATAGTAAAATAATTGGATTGTTTGGAGTTACACTAAACCTCAAGGGTGGTGTTTGTAGCTATTAACTAACACTATAAAATATCTAATAACATGTAATGCATACAGGTATACTTGAATGCCATTGGTTTGTTATTGCGTGTGTATATACGAGGTGAACACGATTGTTTCGAGGACCGTCTGAAGAATTTAGCTAAGTGTGTGACAAATCAAGTGAGTGGCGACTGATATCCTCCTGTTTTTTTTTTTTTTTTTGATTGTCCAGAATTCATGTATTTAATTCTCCCTCCGTCCCACTTGAAGAGGGTGATCTCAAAACAATATTTTATCCCGTTTGAAGAGGGTACTTCGAAAATAAAATCTCAATATTTAAAATTTATATAATGTTCCTTAAAATTAAATTTTTTCGTTATATAAATTACAATATAAGTTGATGGAAAAAAAATTGAAAAAATAAGTGAGAATAGATGGCTTAAAATGAGCTGTACCTTCACAAAAATAACTGAAATTAAAAAGTTGTACCTTAACCAAATCACTCTCTTCAAGTGGGACGGAGACGGAGATGGAGGGTGTATCAAATACATAAATTATTTTCCTCCCACAGAAAAAAAAAAAAAAGAAAACTTCTTTTCTCATTTCCCGACCGAACAGATGAATTGATAAAGCTAAAATGTAGTAAACGAAAAGGCAAGAGAAACAAACAGAACGAAGAATGAAATACAACTTAGACGACTATCAGTGTCTCCATTAATGAACTCAGCAAGTTTCTGCTGCTTCTTTTCTTCTTCTGTGTTGGGCTTCATTTTACAATTGTGTTGACAATGCATACTTGCATTGCAAAGTTCAGGCCTTTTGGTTTATGGAGTGGCACCTTGATATCTTGATATCGTGGGCCTTATCGTACACGCGAGAATTCGATAGAGCGGAAGAACTACTCGAGGGCTTGCAATCCAGGTGGGGATATTTTTCCGTCCTCTTTTAAATTTTCTGATGCTTTAGATGCATACTAATTTACTTCAGTGCTCGTTTTTTTCTTTAATTTTTTTATTTATTTTTGGTTCCCTCCGCTGTTGTAGGATTTTCATGATGAGCAAGAAAAAACAACGAATTATGCAGAGAGGACTTTCAGTTCGTTTCTTTTCTCTATTTTCAATTAATTTATTCATATTCTCTTGTTCATAACGGAATTCTTTAGTTGTTTCGTTTTCTTTCTAATGGTTTATCAACGAAATGGCTTTAATTAGTGACTGACATTATACTTGTTTCATTAACACGGAATTTGCCTGATCCCTAGTAGAAATGAGGTGATATATGTATATGATGTGAATAAGAACTTAGGTAATAATCTATTTTCAGTATTTTGGGCTACCTTTGTTCTGTTTATTTTGGATATGTAATTGCATATCCATGTTGAACTACAAATCGAGATAGGAATTAGGCAATTATTCATCAGTTATTTTCCTTAAAATAATTATGATGTATATTCACTTTTTTTTAGCTTGCAGAAGCTCTATATAAATACGGGAAGGGCGACAACGAGGAGGCGTTGGGATTTCTTGGACACGACTTCGATGCCGTTAACTACAAGGTATCAACTAAAAAAGAACAAAATAACTTTCGCTGGACTTATTTTTTTTCAAAACAGTATAATGCAAATACTGGTTTGTCGTGCTAGATAATCGGGGCATCTAATGAACAGCTTGATGTGTTCGCCGAACTACATATCGTTTTGCTGCTAAATACTGGGGAAGCAGACAAAGGTGTTAAGCTTTTAGCCGATTTTTGTCAGAACCTTTTTATTTATGGTTTTCTTAGTTCACTAACCATGACTCGTCCCTTGCAGCTATACACGCTATTGAAAAGCAGTTGCAGAAACGTGAAGGCTCACCGTTCTTATGGCGTCTCCTCGTACGCATCCACTATGTTGTTTATTAGAGAAAATCTTTTTGCATTCCTGTGCCTCCTAATATATAAATTTTGACAAATTAACTCCTAATGTACACACGAATATTACAAATTAACTCCTAATATATCAAAAAAGTCTCCGGAAATTGATTACGTGCATTCTGCGTGGGGTTCTTAAGGGCAAAATCGCCCTTTTCGACCGAGGAAAGTCGTCTTTTTGCCTTCCAATGTATGCCATTTCAACGTTACCTCCTAAACTTTCATTTGTAGCAAACTGCCTCCTACAGTACGCTAGTTTAGTCTACGACACTCCTAATCGCCGATCCTGGCAAAAAAGGAACCCCTATTGGTAAATGGAGACGCGATTCTCACATGGGATTATTAAAGGCAAAATCATCATTTCAAATGAAAATGATTAGACTTTTGTGAGATCTTCCCGATTCTTGATCGGTCCCTAACTCGGTTTGCATGATCTAGGTAAATGGAGACGCGATTCTCACATGGGATTATTTTGTGAGATCTTCCCGATTCTTGATCGGTCCCTAACTCAGTTTGCATGATCTACTTCATCCTTTCTAGTCCTTCAACCAACCAAACTTTAATAAATGAATAATGAATAATGTAATTAACATGTATTGATAATATTTTATTCAAGTATATTGCATTTGCATGAACTTCACTCCACCCAGGTGTATTCTATTTCACAAGTACCATTATGGAGCACTTTGCCATAATCAGATTGACCGACCCTGTATCCGGCCCCAATTATCGTAATGAGGTCATCAGGCTGAAAATCCAATACGGCACCGTAGCACCTTCAGTGTTTTCGTCGTCAAAATGATCAACTCCATAAGTTGGGCCTCGTTTCAGCTGATAGGAACGCCCGAATTCCCCATTATTTTCAATTGAAATGATGATATTCTCCTTTATAATCCCATGTGAGTCATATGCGTTCACTTGTCCATAGGTTTTTCTAGCCAAAATCGACAATTAGGAGGGTCATTGACTGAACCCACATACTTTCGGAGGCAATTTGTCATAAATGAAAGTTCAGGGGCAAAGTTAAAAAACCCCACATTATTTGGGGGACAAAAAACTTTTCTCGGTTGGAATAACGTTTTTGCCCTTAGGAACCCCACATGGAAAACTCAAGTTCCGGTGAATTTCTAGACGAGATTGGGAAGGAGGCAAGTTTAGTATTGATGTACGTTTGGAGGCATTTTGTCAACAATGAAAGGCTGCCGCGAAGTCATTTTTTTCTCATTGTTTTATTAAGGGAGTATGTGAACGCTACTCTTGAAAAAAAAAAGCAACTCTTAAATTTTAGGGGAAATGCGTGTATTTTCCCCATTGAAGCTGAGAATTGCCTTATTTTTTTCGTGTTTGCAAACACTCCCTAGGTTGCATTAGTTATCCTGTCCATATCAATTTTTGGAGCCTTGCCTTCAGATTTCCAATTTACTTTGTATTCCATTTTTGAGTTGATGAAACCTGTCCACAAAATTGGATAAGATTTCAAATAATCAACGTCAAATGTATGTAAGAAAGACACGTGTCGTTCATCCAACAAAGTGGAACGGGCAATCTGGAGCCCTCAGGCGGGTTCACTTTATTTATATACAATAGCTGTTGAATTGATAGAGTCATGTTCCATGATGTATGTGTTGATTTTACAATATCAATCACGTATTGTGACATGACAATAGCAATTATCTCAAACTCATCGCCGTCTCATGATATTTTCCATATAAATGGAAAAACCTATGATGTTGACGGTTTTGGAATTTCGTTCTATTTCTCCTTCATATGAAGGTTGCGACAGGAAGGGCATCCGGCGTAAAACTTTGCCACTTTGTTATTTGCATGAGTTATGGTGTTAACTAATTTTAGACAATTAAACGACACTATAATCTTCATGCCACCGACCCCAACATAGTTGGGATTAAGGTGCTGTTGATGATGATGATGATGAGCTGTTGAATTGATAATACAGGAGAAAGCCTGTTCGATGTTAGGGAAGGAAGAAGCTTTAAGTTGTGGTGAGAAAGCCAGGATGTTGGAAGCTACATACTTCAATTAGCCAACTGTAATATGCTCTTAGGAGATGTTATATACAGAGTCCTGTTTAGTTTCATGTTGTTCACTGTGTATCGCACGTGTTTACTTGTCGTTGAGTGGTAAACGGGCAAATGATGTGTATATATTTCTCATATTAAGTTATCAAAACAGTTGGGCTCCATTAGGTTGGAGCCAAGGATGAAAGATCCATGGTAATAATTCCATTGGGCTTGTCTGAATAATTTTATGTTGGAAAATTATGTAGTGGATTTACATACGTATCAAGTCATTTCAAGTCTCTATATAAAGTTATTAAGTTAGATTTGCATTTTGTGTTGGACTATTTCCACACCTCTATCTATGCAGGCGCGGCAACGAAGAATGAATATTTATCACCACCTTCCATTGAATCGGGCTGTGCCTAATCAATTTTTCCTAGCATATCCTCGTAGCCAAGTTTAGGAAAAGAAACACGGATAGAAACATCGATATGATGAGTTAGATAATGATCAATAACCGTTGGGTATCAGCCTGTTGGCTTGAAATGCAAATCGTATACATATAGTGGATGACTAAATATATGTTACAAATGAACTTGAATAGTCATGATCGTTTTGGCAATGAGAGAAGTAGGCACGGAATTAGAATATTATTGACCGTTGGGATCGCATGTGTAGAGAGTCTGTTCTGATACCACGTTAAAGTTCGATATTCCATTCCAAAATCAATTGACAATTAAAAGAGTAATCCATAAATTTTATATATTAAATGTGACACTTATAATTACTCGACGTGAGATTAATGATTCGACAGAAAGATATGAATATAGTCGGTAAATATTCAGAAGATCTAAAATATTCAACTGGAAATGTCAAACTAATTTTCAAAACTAAAGAGATGTGAGTTGTGATAATTAAGATATCAAATTTGTAGTTAATTGGGAAAAAAGTTAGTGCAATTGCCTAAGCCTCGATTACTCTGACTCAAATTGGAGAGAGATGTGATATTGTAATTGTTTTATATATATGAAACTTTAAAAAAAATAGTAAATATTCTTTCTGTCGTTCAAAATAATGCACACATTAGTCATTTTGGGACATTCCACGAAATAGTACACACTTTTCTACTTTCTATTTTCGAACATCTTTTTTTTACACTGTATCCTCATTTTGCACACTTATTTATAAAAAATAATAACATGGTCACAAAATACACTAGCTAATGTTTATTAAAATTCGTGTCAGACCAAGGTGTGGGAGTAAAATTTGAAAAAAACAAGATAGAAAACAAACGCATTAGATCTATTTACTCACACCCCTATTCTATTCACCCATAAACAAACAAGAAACATGTGACATCTTTTCCCCCATCCAAAAAGTCCCCACATGTGCGCAAAAACTCCCTTCCTAACAATTCAAAACCAACCCCACAAGTTCCAGGGCTTTACATTTCAAACCCCACCCGGAACCACCACATTGCTAGAATTCAAACCCTTGTGCCCCCTCCCCTTTATCCTCCTTAGTTCCAACGCCACCTCACGCGCATCCGGACGGTCATCCTTATCGATCGCAACACACCGGAACGCGAGCTCCGCCACCGCACCCACCCCCTCCACCACCGCCTCCCCATCAACCACTAAAACGGGATCCACCACTTGGTGCAACAACCCCATCTGAATCCGGGGCACCATCAAATCCGCCAATGCCATCTCCCTCATCTCCCGATTCTGATCGACGGCTCTCATTCCCGTGATCAGTTCCAACAACACGACCCCAAAACTGTAGATATCACTCTTTTCGTTCAGCCTGTACGACTTGTAGTAATCGGGATCCAAATATCCTGGCGTGCCCTGAGGGCCCGTCCAGACGCTGCCCTCAGACGAATATCTTGTCGCCGTTGTACTGTCCGAGCATACCAAAAGCCGCGAAAGCCCGAAATCCCCGACTTTCACTCGCATGTCCTTGTCAACAAAAATGTTGGACGAAGTAATGTCGCGATGGACTATAGGCGGCATTACTGAGAAATGCAAGTACTCGATTGCCATAGCCGTTTGGAGAGCAATATCGGCTCTTGTGTTCCAATCCAAGGAACCCTTTCTATACGAGCTGTGTTTCCCGTGGAGATGATCTGCCAGAGCGCCGTTAGGCACGTAGTCGTACACCAAGAGCAAGCCTCTTGGATCACTGCAATAGCCGTGAAGCTTAACCAAATTGGGATGGTTGATCGAGGATAGTATCAAAATTTCGTTGCAAAACGACTTGTTCGAAAACCCCTTTGTGGAGTTGTGTTTATGGAGGTGTTTGACGGCGACTAATCGGCCATCATGGAGATGGCCTAGGTACACCGACCCGAATCCTCCATTGCCAATTTTTCGTTTCGGGTCGAAATGATTGGTCGACGAGTCGAGCTCTTCATAGGTGAACACAGGCGGCAGCAGGCTAGCAGAACGGTGGCGGCGGAGGAAAATGCCAGTGGGGTCCTCCTCTGCATCTAAAAGAACTCTTCGTTTGTACTTGAAAAGAACAACGGCGATCAAGAGAGCAATCAAGAAACAAACAAATAAAGAAGTTATGGATAAAATGGCCGTTCTGTCCGGGCTTTTCTGCCGGATTTGGGCCCGGGGTGGAAAACATATGAAGGGTCTTTCAGGGATCGATGTGTTAAAACCACAGAATCCATTTCCAGACTTGCACAATTTGCAGCTGGAAAAATAAGTGTCGTGATCTTCATCCCACTCCACTTCAAAACCCATTTTTAATATGTTATCGAGAACGCCAAGAACGTCAGCTTGGCATTCGGGGTGGAAGTCGCCGCCGTGTCGCGAGGACACGCCACACTCGTGGATGAGATGGATGGGGTTTTTTAGGAGCTTACATTCCAAGGCACAGTGGCTGCAGTTGGGGATATTTGGTGGCCGGCAGGGTTTGAGAACCGAGAGGCGGGAGCATGAGGAATCCGAGACCCGGAAAGGCGACCCGGAGAAGGAAATGGATCTATTGAGGGCGGAGATGGCAGTAGTGGTCGGAGTGCAGTTGCGGCGGGGAAGTGGGGGGTGGTGTGGTGTGGTGGGAGATAGGGTGAGGGAGGTGGAGTTGGCGTCGTAGTGGAGGAGAGAGAAAGTGAGGCTGTTGATGGAGATGGCGGCGGAGGAGGAGGACGAGGGGCAGCGGATTTGGAAGTAAGGGTGGCCGCATCCGGCGGAGAACGAGAATGGATAAGGCGGCGGAGTTGTGAAAGGCGGGCAGAGGGATTTAGCGGCGAATGATGGTAGTAAGCAGGTGTGTGATGATATTGGGGCGGTTAAGAAAGGGAGGAGCGTTGTAAGACAGATGAGTAGGGCAGCGGCGGAGGACGGCGGGAGAGGTGATAGCATGGTGGTGGTGTTAAAACAGGTAATGCAGTCATCAACGAGGGGAAGATCTAAATCTTGATCTAATTTGGGTGGGTAGATCTTTTATATTTATTGTTATATTATAATATTACAAAAACAATCTTAATATTTATATATTAATTTTTATATTGTTTATTATTCTTTGACATTATGTAATATTATTATTTATTTTGTTTTCAACTTCTAATGGCATTTTAGGTTTTTTTTTTTAATGTTATCACTTATATTATTATACAAATTTTATACAAATATTTATTAAGGGTAAAATCGGAATGAAAAAATAAAATTTATATTATATACATATATAATATACATTAAGGGTAAAATCGGAATGAAAAAATAAAATCTGGTAGCTTTGGGTCGAAAGGTATATTCGAAAGCGTTTGAATTTAATCTAGATTAAGATTATAATCTAGATTAAATTAGCACCATCCAAACAAGATTTTTAAGGTCAAATTAGATTATTTGACCAACTTTAATCTAGATTACGATTTCTAGATTAAGTAGTCATTCAAACATACGCTTTGTCATTTGATAAATTTCAGCTATTATGATAGCTAGTTTTGGCAAACACTTTTAAATACAATAATCTAAAGTATCATACTACAGCTAGATTATCAATTTTCAGGTAGATTATCTGATACTAATCTAGATTGTTAGTTTTCAGCTTGATTATCAACAATCAGCTAGATTATCAGTTAATGCATCCAAACATACTCTATGTGTTTAGCACTAGCTTATCAGCTAGCTTATAAGCTAGCTTATAAGCTTTAAGAGCTTATTTGATCATTGACTAAACAAAAGCCAACTTTTTAACTCAGCTAGCTTATCAGCTAGTTGATTGATAAGAATTTTTAAGTTTATGAAAAAAAAAAACTAGCTTCTCATCTTTATATATTCCATATATGTCCATGACCTAAATAAAAATATATTTCCCTGAATAAAGTTCGTGACGACATTGCAGTTTTGATACGGGGAAGTGATGATCTAGCTTAGTTTGTTCTTTTTTAGACCATATTGAAGTTCATTAAAATTTTGTGCTTGATTTATCTTTTATATTTTACGAAATTTTTTTGATATCTATTGTTGTTGTGAACTTGTTCGTAACTAAAATAACTATTATTATACACACAAGTATTCATCGACAATTTTAAACCATCAAAAATAAATTATCAATGACTTTTCAAAGTGACAGTGAACTGTGAATAATACATATGTATAATTTAGAGATAGTATATATTAAAATAATAATAGCCAAAAATATCATTTATTTTATTTTATAACAATTATTATTAAAATATAATGAGAAAAGTTTAAAAACTAATAGAAAAATAAAAGTGATGCCATTTTATGTAATTTTATAAATAAAAACAGCTAGCTTATCAGCTAATTTGCTAAACATCTATATTAAAATCACCATTCTGTCAATCACATAATCACTACCCAATCGCTTATCACCGGCTTATCACCATTTAGCTTAAACACAAATATCTATTCTACTCGACTTAGATTTTAAAAAAGGTCTATTAATTCCCTCTCTTTTTAGTTTCCCTCAAATAATAAATAAAATAGGACGAAAATCTCTATTTTATCCCTCTACTAGAATTTTTACTTTTTATCCCTCAATTAATAAAACTATATTTTTTTTTATATTTTACTCAGATTGATATAAATATATTTTTTGTAAGTTTAGAAATATATATTTATATTTTAGATATTACTTTAAATATATTTTGCAATCTCTATTTTGTAGATCCACTACATTTTTAATTTTCACTCACCCAGCTTAAAAAAATACAACCTTTTAGTACAATTTGATATAAAAATATTTTTTTAAAATATCTTTAGATTTTAAATTATTACAACTGATTTTAACTTATGGTTAGTTTCTTAGATATCGTACGATACACAAAAATTTATAGATATTGTTTGGATTCATAAAGATATTATTGAGGTATATGCACTATTTTTTACGGTACTTGTCATTGACGTTACTTACAAGACGGATGAATGTCGAGTTTAGGTCTGCTCCAATTCTATTTCACCAACGCCAACACATTGCGTTTGCATTGGTTAACGATAATCATTTCATTCGAGTTTTTTTGAACTCCGATTATCCTGTACCACATATCATGTCGTCAAAGTGGAATAATGTAACCGAAGATTATAGAGGTGTGGTCTGATCCATATGGAGCAAATATACAATCATGGTTAGATATGACGTACAATTAATGTAAATAAATAGTGTTTGTATTTATCAATATTTTTATATAATTAGTGTTTGTTAATCGTTTTTATATCATATTATTCATTTATCTTATTTTCTAATAATTTATTCAAAAATAATATATAAAAATATAAAAGCTCTTAATTTTAATAATAATAAAATTAAAAAAAAAACAATCACTATTAACTATATCTAACTAAAATAAAAACTAAAAACTAAAATAGAAAAGAAGAACGAATAAAGGAGCGAGGGACAAATAGGAAAAAATAGGGGGGGGGGGGGGGGGATGGGATTGTCAGGGGAGGGAGATTAACAACTCTATTAAAAAATGAATATTCAAATACAAAGAATATTCAGAAGTATTACTCTGAGACCTAATCGGATGAAAAAAATATTTTAAATATTTTATATATATTATTTAAGGAAATAATTTGTTATTTGTTTAAGAATTATCAATTTACGTAATTTTTATTTATAAATAGATAAAGCTCAATGATTTTAAGTAATAATAGATACAAATATTAAATAATTTGAGTATATTATTAATTATCCCTATATTTGAGTATATATTCGATTATAAGGTTATTCGAATAATTTTAATAGAATATATCTTTTATCATAGTTTTTATTATGATAAATTGATATGTATAGCCATACTGACATATAATTTTGTAAAAAAAAAATAGAGCACTTAATTTGCTTGAACTTAAAAAAATCAAATAATTTTTAATGGAAAATAATGAAATCCGATTACTCTCCCGATTAGTTCGAATTTGATTAATTTTGACTCTGAGTTTGGTCAAAACTGATTTTTGAACCGAGTAGTCTCAACTCAGCTCGATTGAGGAGATTTCTGAGTACTTGTCTGAGTATTCGTTATGTTGGAATATTTTATTCCATATTAATGATTTTGATGATAAGTTGATGGAATCAAACCAAAACAACAAACAAAACAACAACGAGTCAAGAAGTAGTCGAAGACGCAAGGACGGAGAGAAAAGCAAAGACGTGAGATTTAATGAAACTAACGTATGTAATATACATAGTATAATGTACGTAATGGAACTCACCTGAAGGCAGACGAGTGCAGCTGACATGCAATAACGTACGCAACACAAGCAGTATAACGTACGTAATGTAACAACCATAACATACGTAAAGGCTGTGAGTTAACGTAAGTAATGGTTTGAATCTGAATTCAAATATTGGAACCGTTGACAGGAAGATGACGTCATAGAGTAAAGTCAAAAAGGAAGGCAACGAATACATTTGTTTAACGTTCGCTAGGAAGCCAGTTTAACGTACGATTCGATGAGTACTTAACATAAGTAATGCGTTTGATATAATATACGTAAAAAAGAACACAGAAGCCACTGGACTGATTTGAGTAGAAGTTAACGTACGTAACAAGAAGGTGTTAACGTACGTAATACGACTAACATACGCTACAGAGGATCTAAAACGTACGTAATGAATGCAGCAGTTGCTAATGGCTAGTTGGAGCTTTATGCCTATAAATACCAAGGCATTTGGTATCATTCATAACAACAACTCCAAGCAAAGCATATATACTTTCAGATATTGTTATACTCATCTTTGTTGTTGTAATCAAGCTACATTGTCAAGTGTTTGAGTGTTCATACACTAAACCATATACACGAGAGGAAAAAAAGGATTGTAGATTGATTTGGTGTTATTAGGATTGTTGATCCGGCCTTACTAGAATCATATCTAAATCCAAGGTTTGTCTAGTACCAATCGAAAGCTAGATAGGTTGATTCCTTGTCCGATAGAAAAGAAAAACGATTTATCTTGGACCGATAGAAGATAAGATTGTAACGGTATCACTCGGACCGATAGAAGACGAGGTGTAGAGGTTTATCTTAAGCCTAAGGAAAAAGATACGAAGAGAGGACGTAGGCACATTTGGCCGAACGTCTATAAATCTTGTGTCGTTTATCTTTCGCAATTTAAATACGCTTCCGCAAGCGCAAAAGAGTTTGAAAACTCTACATCCCACTATTCAATTGGCGGTACCAGACCCAACAATCGGTATCGGAGCGGTATCTATAAAAGTCAGATTTACATCCGAGGAGAAAAAGATCCAATGGCACTCCATTTTACACCAGCCGAAGGTCTTGCCTTAAACCGACCTCCATTTTTTGATGGATCGAACTTTATGACATGGAAGAAGAAGATGTCAATATTCATCCGAGCTTATGATATTGAGCTTTGGAAAGTTATATGTCTTGGTCCAAAAATTCCCACGAATTCCAATGGAACTCTCAAAAGATTTGAAGAATATGATGATATAGATTGGAAGAACGACCACTACAATTGTAAAGCAACGCATTACTCTATTGTGCTTTAAATCCGGAAGAACACAATCGGATATCATCATGTGATAGTGCCAAAGAGATTTGGAAAATACTTGAGGTAACTCATGAAGGAACATCACAAGTCAAGGAGACGAAGATCAATATGCTTCTCCACGACTATGAGCTATTTATGATGAAGAATGACGAGTTCATAACGAACATGCTCGACCGATTTTCGATCATTACTAATGGACTAGCTTGTTTTGAGAAACTATTATCAAGTAGTGAAAAAGTGAAGAAAATCTTACGATCACTACCTATTGAATGGGACGGAACGGTTACGGCTATAATAGAATCTAAAGATCTCAACACTCTCGATTTTAGTGCCCTTGTTGGTTCGGTAATAAACTATGAGATAGTTTTAAAATATCGAAATGCCAAACCAAAATCGAAGGAAAGAACGATATCTTTAAAAGCTAAAATTTCAAGAAACAAAGAAATCATCCCGGTAGATGATAATGATGAAGAATCAGCATTTTATGCCAAAAACATTAATAAGTATCAAAATTTATTAAACCGGAGAAAAAGAGACATCTTGCAGGACCGGTACGAGTCAAAGAAATTTGACAATAATTGTCGAAACTGTGGAAAACAAGGACACTTTACTAAAAATTGTCGAGGCTCGACTTCCAAGAAGGAAGTGCTTATAGCCACGTGGAGTGACGAAAATGAAGAAGATGAATTTATTCAAAATAATCTCGCGCTCATGGCAAGAAGTTCTTTTGAAGAAAGTGACGACGAAAGCAGGTAAGTACCTCATATCACGACGAACTTTTTAATGCTTTCGAACTTTTACAGTCGGATTTTCAAAATTCTTTGAATTCTAATAAATCCCTCAAAGCTAATAATAAATTATTGGAAAACGAACTTTCCAAAATGAAAGAAAAAGGGGAAGTTTTTAAAACCGATCATTCTCTGTCTTGAAAAAGAGAATATTTTGAAAATTGATTTATTGAAAGTTCAAAACGAACTTAAAGACTTAACGAACAAATTTTCCTGTGGAAATGATAATTTTGAAAACTTTCTTTCGGTTAAATTTTTTTCGTTAAACGAACCTGACCAATCTCCTCTAACCCGTCAGACACAATCAAATTAATGATGCGTGCAACACATCTCATATGGATATACTTCCCACCTGCAAGACTTGTACCCCAACTCTCAAAGATTGGCTTCATGAACATGATTGCCACATCATTTGCCGGAGCATTATCCATTGTGCAACACAAGACTTTATGCAAACCCCAATCCTCCAATGAATATGTAATCGCAGCACCAATATCATCCCCTTTGTAGGCGAGAATCTTACGGAAACTGAAGATTTTCTTGTGCAAGCGCCAATCTTCATCTATGAAATGTGCTGTAACATAAATGAAATTTGTGTTATTAATCGATGTCCAACAATCTGTGGTTATAGAAGCCCTTCCCATGCCCTTTGTTTGAAAAAATGACTTCAATGAGATCTTGTGCTCCAAAAACAACTTCACACAGTCAGCTCTAATTGTGTGTCTACCCGGAATCGTGAATTGAGGACATAAGGCTTTTGAGTACTCCTTGAACCCCACTCGCTCTACAAATCTGAAGGGCAACTCATCACGGATTATCATCTCACACAATTTCATTCTGCATCTCACTTTGTCGAATTTCCAATTGGTCAACGACCCTGCCCCAGTCCCATCACTGCTAGCTTGATAGTTTAGCGTAGTTTGAGTTTGACCAGTTGCCCTTCCTTTCCTCTTATTACACAATTCCAAGTGTTTTTTCAGCCCGTTAGTCCCACAATGTTTAGAATCCGCTGCAATCAACCTGCCACATGTCTTACATTCTCCCTTCTTAACTTTTACGGGAGGATCTCCTTCTAGAATTTCGACAAGCTTAAATCCCAACCAATATTTAGATCTTTTAGTTTTAGTTGTTTTTTGCTTCTTCGAAATAGGTTGGTTCACACCATCTCTCATTTCTTCTATAGCCACATCTTATAAGAATCCCAAGTCTTCTTCATCAACGATATTACTATCTTGTAGTGGTTCATCAACCAAGTCTTCTTCATCCCAAGTTTGACTTTCAGAATTATCCATCTAACAAAAAGATATACAAAAACAAAAAGTTACACAAGATAGTAATAATCATACATGGCTGTACAAGGCTGTGCAAATAAAAAATGTACAAAAACAAAGTCTCTCATTCACTCACTGTCACTCAGTCATTCCCTAAAAAAACCATTCACTCACTGTCACTCAAAAAACTATTCACTCATTCCCTCTCTATACTGTACAACAGTACAATATAATTTAAGAATAGACTGTGCAAAAAAAAAATGAATGAAGTAATAACAAAAACAAAAACAAGGCTATAAAAAAAATATATACAAAAACAAAAAACTCAACGGATGAAGTAATAACTTAAATGTTTTTATGAAGTAATAACTTAAATGTTTTTTCCTACTATTCTGTTTTTATGAAAACTTAAATGTACCAGAAAACTTAAGAATGAATTTTCTCTATACTCAACGGATGAAGTAAAACAATAACAATAATAATAATAATTAATAATAAAAAATAAACATGAAGAATAGAATTAGTGAATTATCGAAGAAATTTCCAACCCTGCCCCCCAACTCCAGACCAGATCCCTTTCCCAACCCCGCCCCCCAACTTGTCTAGGAATGATTATGTCCAGAAATTTCCCATGCCCTTCTTGTCTAGGAAGGATTATGTTAAGATTTTTATATGATTAACATAGTCTTGATATGATTGTTGTTGTTGTTTGTGTTTCTTGGGGGGATTATAACCATTTTAGTAAGGAATTATGATGAATTATGTAATGATTATCATAATCTTAAAATGGTTGATTTAATCTTGTTGATTAATCCGAAATCATGATGAATTGGTGGTTGATTATCGTTTAGACATTATGTTTGTTGTGTTAGTGATGTTCTTGAGGTGTTAGTGTTAATATTGGTGAGGTTATCATCTTGGTATGATTAGTACAATGTTGTTCTTAAGTAATTCTTGTGGAATTGTTTTTCACAAGTGTTAAGAACATGATGATCATGTTATTTGATCATTGAGGAGGATTGGAGGAAGTTAGAATTCATAGTTGAGAACTATGATTTTCGTTTTGCGAGTTTAACCGATTCATGATTGAATCGGGATTGTCTTTGGTATTGTTGTTTTTATTGATTTTATATTATTGAATGAATTGTAATTCATTCAAGGTTGTTCCAGTGCTTGTGGTCATCGGAACACCATTCATCGTTTCGTGGGAGGACGTTGATCGTGGAAGGACTTTCTCGCCTTCGGTTTGAGGCAAGTTTTATACTTGTACTAGTCAATGAGATTAATATTATCATGTATGTGTATGAATGTATTGTATCATTTCGAGACTTGGTCTCTCTATGATATTGTTGATATCAGGGGAATTGGTTGATACCATACCCTTCGGCAAATTATACCAAATGTTATTGTTGTCTGGCAAAAGCCATTCAGGGCTTTGAGATACTCGTTGTTGATGTTATTGTCGATAGCCGGTTCGCGGTATCAATGTATCGATTGCTGTTGTTGATATTGATATCGGTTTAAGACATTGTTATGATCATTGATATTGGTTTTTGCTATTGATGCTGTAATTGGCCGAGTGAAGGCATTGACGTGTTCGATTATCATCTCCATCATCGGTAACCGATTAAAGGCACCGGGACATCTGTTCTAATTATTTCGTTGTTATCGATTGGCCATTCCAAGGCAGTCGAGGTATTGAATTGGGATTATCAAGGATAGTTCCCATCAGTTGTGTCGTTGTTATCGATTGGCCATTCTAAGGCAATCAAGGTATTGAATTGGGATTATTGAAGATAATTCCCATCCGTTGTATCATTGTTTATCAATTGAGCGTTCTAAGGTAATCGACGTATTTCATTGGGACTGTCGAGTACATTTCCCATCCGTTGAGTCGTTGTTATCGATTGACCATTCTAAGGTAATCGATGTACTAAATTGGAACTGTCGAAGAAATTTCCCATCCATTGAGTCGTCGTTATCGATTTACCGTTCTAAAGTAATCGATGTATTGAATTGGGACTGTCGAGGATAGTTTCCATCCGTTGAGTTGTTGTGATCGATTGGCCATTCCAAGGCAGTCGAAGTATTTTAATTGGGACCGCCGAGGACGGTGCCCATCCATGAGTTATTGCTATCGTGTTGGCCGACTCAAGGTAGCACACTATTATTCTTGTGAATTCGGTAATCTTGGGATCGTTGCCGTTTGTGATTAATTGTGTTTTGGAGGCTAGTCTCGGCTAGTGATCGATGGGTAAGCTTGGGGCTTGAACCTTCGCAGTTGGTTTCCCAACACCTACAGTTCAGTAGGTCACGGTTATTGGATGGCCTCATTGTGATGCGGCTTCATGCCGTGGCTTTGGCCATCATTGTGATATGGCTTCATGTCGTGGCTTCGGCCCTTATTGTGATACGCTTTGTGTCGTGGCTTCGTCCCTCATTGTGATATGGCTTCGTGCCGTGGCTTCGGCCATTGTTGTGATACGGCTTTGTGCCGTGGCTTCGGCCCTCATTGTGATACGGCTTCGTGCCGTGGCTTCGGTCCTCATTGTGATACAGCTTCAGGTTGTTTGGCTTTGGACCATTGTGATGATTGACAGCTTTGGCTGAGTGGCTTTTAAGCCATCGTGATGTTTTGGTATTTATGTTGGAGCCTTCGGGCACTGTGATTCATATCTAATTCAGCTGTAGCTTGGTTTACCTTTGGGTAATGCATTGTTGTGTTCTATATTGATGATTCGCCGTTGGGCACTTGTATTCTAACCTGTTGAGTAGGTCCCGATCGTATGCTGTGGGCATAGTATTTCACGAATGCTCGATTCTTACATTGATTTGTGAGCATCTCGTATTATCATTGTTGTACTATTTTATTCTGCCTTTGGATGCATATCATATTGTACATGTATTTGATATTAATTATCTGGATGACTGACCCCGTGGGGCGAAACATGTTTACATATTTTAGGTGTTTGCGAGGAGAGAGTTGAGACACAGTGGCATGACGACGGCGACGAGGTAGTCGAGCGATAGTAGTCCGAGATTTTTTGGTGTTCATGTCGGTCAGATAGTTTGGAGTACTCCAGTTTTGTCAGTTGTTGTCATTTTGTATTATCCGAGCAAGGCTCGTGGATGTTGTTGTATTTTTATTTTGGCCATATAGGCCCATTTTTGTCGTTAATTCCATATCAGAATATTATGTTGGATATCATAGTAGGGACTGTGATCCTCCCTTTGGTCAGTTTGTTGTATTTTGGTCGTGTTCGCCTGGTGGATCTCCTAGGGTGGGATCCACGGCACTGTAATGACCCAATGGGATGTGGGGGTGTTACAACCAGGTTTTCCACAGTTTCGATAATTATTGTTAAATTTCTTTGACTCGTACCGGTCATGCGAGATGTCTTTTTTTCTCTGGTTTAATAAGTTTTGATACTTATTGATGTTTTTGGCATAAAATGCTGATTCTTCATCATTATCATCTGCCGTGATGATTTCTTTGTTTCTTGAAATTTTAGCTTTTAAAGCTATCGTTCTTTCCTTCGATTTTGGTTTGGCATTTCGATATTTTAAAACTATCTCATAGTTTATTACCGAACCAACAAGGGAACTAAAATCTAGAGTGTTGAGATCTTTAGATTCTATTATAGTCGTAACCGTTCCATCCCATTCAATAGGTAGTGATCGTAAGATTTTCTTCACTTTTCCACTACTTGATATAGTTTCCCAAAACATGCTAGTCCAATAGTAATGACCGAAAATCGATCGAGCATGTTCGTTATGGACTCGTCATTCTTCATCATAAATAGCTCGTAGTCGTGGAGAAACATATTGATCTTCGTCTCCTTGACTTGTGATGTTCCTTCATGAGTTACCTCAAGCATTTTACAAATCTCTTTGGCACTATCACATGATGATATTCGGTTGTGTTCTTCCAGATTTAAAGCACAATAGAGTAATTGCGTTGCTTTACAATTAAAGTGGTCGTTCTTCCAATCTATATCATCATACTCTTCAAAGCTTTTGAGAGTTTCGTTGGAATTCGTGGGAATTTTTGGACCAAGACATATAACTTTCCAGAGCTCAATATTGTAACACCCCAAATCACAAATGGGACATTACACGCCGTAGAACCTTCATGAGGTCTACCAGGCTAACACATAACAAACCAACTGAATATGAAATCCCATAAGACACAATCATCAAGTAAAAATAGGGCCGTGGCCTCAGCCAAAACATTTTAATCCAGTAACGAAAAATGTAACTACAGTAAATCCATTGCCCACGCAGGGGACTTTTAACCAATAAAGAAAAATAAAATGGACTCGAGCCTCATCATCATGCCAGTCCATCCTTTGCGTGCGCATCCCGTGCCAGCTCCTCAACTCGACCAGTACCTGAAATGCATAAGACGCATTTCTCCCATTTAAGGGGTTAACATTAGAATAACAAGTGCAAGTACACAATTACACAACATTATATATATACGCGATTCAACGCAAACAAACCATTAGGAAAATCATTTGAAAATCAATATTTCGGAATATCACATTTACATCAAAACAGTATATCATCAAGTTTTTCACATCACAAATATCCACGCTTGGTAACTCGCGACCGTACCCATTAGTATCGGACCCCAGAGGTCCCGTCGAACCGTCCCCAGGTGAGAAACCACTTCCGCGGCTGTACGCATTAGTATCGGCCCCCAGAGGTCCCGTCGAACCATCCCCAGGTGGAAGAACATCAACACACGCACCCAAGTCCACTTCTGTGGCCTTACCCATTAGTATCGGCCCCAGAGGCCCCATGCCATCCCCGGGTGGAAGAGTAACCATCACAATCATTCAATAATCCAGTTTACATTATTCGCATCAAAATCGTACACACATAATGAAATATAATACATGTACTTGCCTTGGATGACACGATGCGAAGAAAACGGCGAAAGGAAAGGTTTCGGTCCGAACAATCTTCATAAATCCGATCCTAACAGCAATAGAGACTCAATCAACTACAATTCCACTGAGAAATCACGAATTAATCGGTGTTCTACCCTAAGGGACAATACGTCGAACACTATGAAGGCATAAGGTTCAAATTCAATCAACGAAGGGAGAAACTTGGGAATTGATCCGCTAAAGTTCTAGGAAAACATAACACCACGATTACCCAACTATAATTCATCAACAATCGAAGCAAAAATGAAAGGAAAAAAGAATAATAGCCAAGAACCCTAAAATTAGGTATAATGTCCAATTACCTCAATTCAACGATGGAATGGTGGAAGGAAGATGATTGATTCGTGTTATAACCTCCAATTCCGAATTATATGGTGATAGAACGAAATATCTGGATGAAATAGCCCAAAATCGCCAAGAAGGGGTGGAGAGCCGAGAGGAAATTGTCCTATATATACTGGACAGAACACGGCGCAACAAACGGCCCAAATGTCGCCGTGTTCAGCGCCGTATTGCGGGTCAGCGGGCGAACCCTGTGCGACACGGCGCACAGACACGGCGCAAAATGCCGTGGGTCTTACGCCGTTTCACAAGGCAGCGAGCACCACTGGGCGACACGGCGCACAGACACGGCGCGGAATGCCGCGGGTCTTGCGCCGTTTTGCACAGGTCAGGCCATACAGCCTCTTGACACAAGACGACGCTACCAAAACTGAAAAAGACGATAAACCAAAACACGATATGCCGACCCAACGGTCCGAGAAAATTACATGTAACGAAAAACAATATCCAATAACCCGAAAAGGTCCAAGGTACACAACCAAAATCGAACGAGGAACAAATTCCCTAGACTTATAGGAATTTACAAAACGGCCCAAACGTCCGAAATTCACGATACAACGTCGGATTAACAATCCGAAACTCACAACATGTGTAACTCAACCAAACGAACATGTGGAACCAGAGAAATAGTGAATTCGAACGAGTTTTACGAGAATCGAGCCATGCGATAAAACATAGTTCGAGACAAAAATACGCAAAAACATCACCGAAACTCGTCCAAATGGAAAAACTCAAAGAACAATATAGATTCAGAATCTAAAAACAGTGACAAGCGAGTCATCCGAAACGAACATACACCAAAAACAGAAATTACCAAAAATAAAAAGTATGGATATTATATTCTCTCCCCCTAAAAATAAGTTTCGTCCCGAAACTTACAACACGAATAACTCAGGGTATCTCGACCTCATACTCTCTTCCGTTTCCCACGTGGATTCCTCGTGCCTCGACCATTTCACTTTAACCAAAGGAATGGTTTTGTGCCTAAGTTGCTTCACCCGACGCTTTAAGATCTGAATCGGCCTCTCCTCGAAGGTAATGTCAGGACTCAACTCGATCTCTCCAAAATCAATAATGTGGCTAGGGTTCGGTACGTAATTCCTAAGCTGGGAAACATGAAATACGTTATGCACGTGGCTCAGGGACGGTGGCAAGCCTAACCGATATGCAAGCTCTCCAACTCTCTCTAGAATCTCGAATGGCCCAATAAATCTCGGGCTAAGTTTACCCTTCCGACCGAAGCGGTAAACTCCTCGTGTCGGCGACACCTTAAGCAACACATGGCCTCCCCCCTCAAACTCCAACGGCCAGCGACGTGTATCGGCATAAGATTTCTGTCGACTCTGGGCCGTCAACAACCTATCGCGAATCAGAGCAATCTTCTCTCTCGTCTCAACTACTATATCGGGCTCGGTGCCAATTAGATCGGATGCATCATCCCAACACAATGGTGATCTACACTTCCTACCATATAGTGCCTCAAATGGTGCCATTTTGATCAAGGCGTGCCAACTATTGTTGTACGTGAATTCGATCAATGGCAAGTGCGACTCCCAATCATCCTTCCAATCTAAAGCACAGGCTCGCAACATATCCTCCAACGTCTGTATCGTCCGCTCAGACTGTCCGACTGTCTGAGGATGGTAGGATGTACTGAGTCTCAAGTCGGTCCCCAAGGCTCTATGAACGGTCTGCCAAAAATGTGATATAAACCGGCAATCACGATCCGAAACAATACTCTTAGGGGTCCCATGCAACCTCACGATCTCCGCAATAAACACTCGTGCTAGTCTCTCTGGCCCCCAAGTGTCCTTAATACCAAGAAAATGAGCTGATTTGGTTAGTCGATCGACAACGACCCAAATCATGTTCATTCCTATCCGAGTCTTAGGCATACTGGTAATGAAATCCATAGAAATATCCTCCCATTTCCACTCCGGGATAGGAAGTGGTCGCAAAAGCCCCGTGGATCGCTGATGCTCGATCTTAACCTGCTGATAGGTCAAACACCTCGACACAAACTCGCTAACGTATGTCTTCAAGTTACTCCACCAGCAGTTACTCCTCACATCCTTGTACATTTTGCTTGTACCAGGATGTATGGAGTAAGGTGTGGTATGAGCTTCACTCAAGATCTTTTGTCTTAGCTCAGTAACACTCAGTTAACATAGTCTGCCGCGAAATCTCAAAACTCCATCGTCCTGAACCACAAATCCAGGGGCTTTCCACTTCCTCACATCCTCCCTCAACTGGACCAAAAACGGATCATCATACTATTTTGCCTTGATATCATCAGTCAAAGACGAAGTGATCTCCAACGCACATAACTGACCCTAAAATCTCTGAACCCAAACCTCGATATTCTGAAAAATAAAATCTCACTAGATCCTACTCTGTGGTGTAAGTTCCTCTAACCTCTGTAACGCCATCGGCTTTCGGCTCAACGCATCAGCCACTACGTTAGCCTTACCCGGATGATAAACTATCTCGAGGTCTTAATCTTTAATTAGCTCCAACCACCTACGTTGTCTCATATTCAACTCTTTCTGACTGAAGATATACTTCAATCTCTTGTGATCCGTAAATATCTTACACGACGACCCATAGAGATAATGCCTCCAGATCTTTAAGGCGAAAACTACCACAGCTAACTCCAAATCATGCGTGGGGTAATTCACCTCATAGGGTTTCAACTGGCGGGATGCATAAGCAATAACCCAATCTCTCTGCATCAAAACACATCCGAGCCCGAGGCCCGAAGCATCACTATATACCACGAAATTTTTGTTCCTGTGAGGCAATGCCAACACGGGTGCGGTAGTTAGTCGTCTCTTCAACTCGTCAAAACTACCCTGTCTGTCTGCGGTCCACTCAAATTTCTGAGTCTTCTGGAGAAACTGAGTGAGTGGTCTAGCGATCTTAGAAAATCCCTCAACAAATCTATGGTAATAGCTGGCAAGACCCAGAAAACTCCTCACCTCCTTCACATTCTTAGGCGGCTCCCAAGCCATCACTGTCTCTATCTTCTACGGATCTACCCGAACTCCCTCTGCTGAAATCACATGCCCGAGGAACATCACTTCCTCGAGCCAAAACTCACACTTAGATAACTTCGCATACAACTGCTCAGCTCTCAAAATGTCTAATACAATCCAGAGGTGTAAGGCGTGCTCCTCCTGACTCCGTGAATAGATAAGAATGTCATCGATAAAGACGACTACGAATTTGTCCAGATACTCAATAAAAACTTTGTTCATCAACTGCATGAACACTGCTGGGGCATTGGTTAGCCCGAAAGGCATAACCACAAACTCGTAATGGCCACATCTCGTCCGAAAGGCAGCTTTCGGTATATCGCTGTCCCGAATCCTCAACTGGTAGTAGCCCGATCGCAAGTCAATCTTCGAAAAGACTGTCGCCCCCTGAAGCTGATCAAACAAGTCGTTAATCCGGGGCAAAGGGTATTTATTTTTGATGGTTAACTTGTTTAATTCTCGATAGTCGATGCATAAACGAAGCGATCCATCCTTCTTCTTAACAAAAAGTATAGGCGCACCCCAAGGCGATGCACTCGGTCGAATATACCCTTTATCTAACAACTCTCCCAATTGATTCTTCAACTCTAACATCTCCGACGGTGCCATACGGTACGACGCTCGAGAAATAGGGGCTGCATTCGGCTATAGATCAATAGGAAACTCCACCTCTCGCTGTGGTGTGGAAATACGTCGGGATATTCACTAACAACTGGAATTGACGACAAATCAACTCCACCCTCTTCCGCCTTCAGAGCATAACACCAGTAGCCGACACAACCCTGGTTCAGATGTTTCATCGCCTTCAAGGCGCTAACCACACTCCCCGATCTACCCGTGTTGGGAAAACAAAGACCCTGTATCGAAACAGCCGGGATACCCGATCCCTGTATCAAATGATATTTGATAAAGAGGTTTTGACATATATGCCAATCCGAATACAGTAAAGGAAACTGTATCGAAGCTTTGAGGCTTTATCCTGTATCGAAGACCTACCTCGAATCAGCATATAGTGAAGCTCTTCAGTACAGCAAGAAGTCTTGTAAAAAGACCAAGTATGGAAACTGTCTCGAAACTCAAAATACAGTTATCTTCCATACAGCTCACAACAGGACAAAGAAGGAACAGAAGTCAAGTCCCGTTGAATAAAGAAGTATTTAAATACTCAAGGATAAAGTATTTAAATCGCCGGATCTTGAATCTTGAGAATCCCGCAAAATCCGGATCGTGTCATAATCCCGTTGGAACGAAATCTCATTCAAACGGATACATCTCAACGGATACATTCTTCAGAGACTATATATATCTTATGAAGGCATTGAAGATCAGTTACCAAGAAACCTAACACTCAAGCTATCAAAAGTTATCATCAGAGCAAACATATCTCCAAAGCTTACTGCAATTAAGAACGAAAGAGATATACAGTGCTCATCATCCTGAACAACACTTCATCAGCTGAAAGCTCTTAAAGTCAAAGTTGTTGTTCACCATCTATTCTATACGTTGAACAAACTCAAGATCAGCCCTGTGTGGACTGAACAATCTGTGCTTCTCTGGAACTGTGTGTGAAGGATTTGCATTGAAAAAGACGAAGCTTCAGAACTGTGTGTGAAGAAGCAATTCAAGCATTAGCTCAAAACCAATCTGTGTGAACGATTTAAGCTAAGATCTTTATATCAATCTGTGTGAACGATATATTGATTGTGTGTGTTGTTATAATTACGTAGTTGTGTACGCAGTAATTATAATAAACTTTTTACTCCTGTGTGGAGGACCAGTGGACGTAGAGGGGTTTACCTCGAACCACTTTAATTACTGTGTTATTTACCTTCAGCTTTTACTGTTTTAATTTACTGTGATAGATTAAGTATACACTATACACTTAGTTCTTGTATCCACAAAGAACCTCGTATCAAGACTTCCGCTACGCACTCAGATTTAGAATCCGTACAGTTTGTTGTTTAAACTATTTTCCAAACTGTATCCAGTATACTTAGTGGCCAACAAGTCCTCAGATTCACTGGTATTGTTGGTGAACTTGAAGCGTTGGGCAAGATTTACACCCAAAAGGAGAAGAACTTAAAAATTTTCAGATCTCTCCCAGCCCGATGGGACATTAAGACCACAGCTATGCGTGTATCCTGTAATCTTAATAAAATATCTACTTTTGATCTCTTCTCTGACCTCAAAGCTTTTGAGTATGATATTGACAGAAGAGAGAAAACTGAAGAATCTCCTTCAAAGGTCACAGCTCTCGCTGCTGTATCGAACCGTCGACACAGCATGCCTAGCTCGTCTAAGCCCAGTCACAAGAATGCTGACAATGACGACGACATCCTGTCTCAAGATGAAATGGCGCTTCTAATGCATAAATTCAAAAAGTTCATCAAACAGTCTGGAAAGACTCCCTACAGGCCCAAACCTGTCCACAAGGTAAGTACCGAAACATCATCTGGTGATGCTAACTTTGTCTTATAAGCTGCAGAAACCAGACCATTATGCAAATAAATGTCCTCATCCCAAAGTCCAAAGATTGCCTGAGGCCGAGCAACAAGAGAGAGATGAAAGAAGACGTGCTTGGAAAGACAAGCTCAAGGCCCTGATTGGAGAATCAGAAGCCTCCCCCACACCATCCAAATCAGCAGAATGTCTTCAGGTGGTCACTGAAAGTGATTCATCTGACGATGAGTTCGATGATAAAGCATACATGTGCTTTATGGCCAAAGATGTTCCAGAAGGTGAAGACAGCGACGATGAGGTAAGTTCAACCTCGGCTATTCCATCAAATGCATCTCATACTTTCGAAAATATGATGAATGAATTTAAAAACATTCAAAAGGCCCATGAGACTCTAAAATCGAGAATATACACTTCAATTAACAAATTTAGAGTGAAAGATGAAAATGACTTCTGAAAATAAACTATGAAAATATGTCTCTTGATTGTGAAACCAAAGAAGGTCGATTTTGAAAAACTCATGGAGAGCAATCATCAACTTGCTCATGAACTAAATGAGGTTAAAACCCACAATGAGAGCAAGACAAATGATTTGGTTCTACTACAAACCAAAATCACAACTCTCAAAAAGCGAGAACCGAACTTGAGACCATTCTCAAGTCTTTTGAAAAATCGTCCAAAAGAATGGAAGAAATTCGAGCACCGGGCAACATGCTCATGATAAAAGTGGCTTAGGATACAGCTCATGTTCAAACAAAGGGAAAACTAGTACAGTGTTCGTCAAGAGTGTGGAACACATTCCAGAATCGGAAGATACTCCTAGTCCCATGAAGGAACTCTTTGCACAGAAAACCGAAGGCTGCAATTCCGCCCCGCAAACCTATACCAGACAGCGGAATCATAAGCCATTCCAACCTGTGAGGCGCACTCAACAAAGATGCTCCCGAGCATATCAACAGCGTCAACAGTCGTTCAGAAGGAAGGCTGTATCCAACCACCAAAGGCCCGCACGGCAGTACTATCAGTACAGCTCGCCGAGGTATTAGATATAGGAGCCCCGTTATCCCTCAAGACAAAGAGATGCGATTCGGTATCAACAAGATTGGGAATCCAACTGGAGACCCAGAAGACAAGCTGTTAGGCCTAAGAAAATGGCTCCACCTCCTAGACGGCACTCGTACTGGAATAATAATAATAACCCTGAATTTTACATGCATAATAATTATCATGATTATAACAACTACGGATATGCCACCCGTAGATATCGCAACACTGTACCGAGTATGTCCTACAGTAAACCAATTGCTGCCAGGAAAGCTTGGGTACCTAAAGGAACTAACATACATGGACCCAAAAATCAAAGGGGACCTAAATCTACCTAATTTCTTTGTTACAGGACATTCTAGAGGAGGATACCTGGTACTTCGATAGTGGATGCTCTCGTCACATGACCGGAGATAGGAGCAAGCTATCTGATTTGTAGAGGGTCGCGGTCCAAAAGTTCGCTTCGGTGATAAGTCTAAAGGAAGAACAAGAGGGAAAGGAAACCTACTTGTCGGGAAATTCAAGGTCACCGATGTTGCATATGTTGAAGGCTTACAGTATAATCTACTTAGTATTAGCCAGTTTTGTGATAAACAGTTCTCGGTGAAGTTCTATACAGATCGCTGTAGAGTCAAGAACACCCAAACCAAGGAAGTTGTGCTTACAGGAAGTAGATCAGGTAATATGTACATTGCTGACTGGAAGCCTATGAGCTCCTCAATTCCATGTTTTGTTGCCAAAGGCACTGCAGATATTAGCTGGTTATGGCACAAGAGGATGTCTCACGTCAACTTCAAGACGATCAACAAGCTTTCAAGACAGGGAATGGTTAGAGGTTTGCCAGATGTGTCATTCAAGAAGGACAGCGTCTGCGGACCATGCCAGAAAGGCAAGCAAATCAAGTCAACCCTGAAAAGAAAATCCTACCTTTCAACCCAAAGAGTGTTGGAAATGCTACACATGGATCTCTACGGTCCTGTAGACCCAGTAAGTTTGGGAGGTAAGAAATACTGCATGGTTGTTGTTGATGATTATTCCAGGTATGCTTGGACGATCTTTCTTAGCAAGAAGAAGGAAACAACATCAAGGCTGCCCGAGCTCCTGAGAAAGTTGCAAAATGAAAAAGCATCGAGTATCGTGTGCATTCGTTCCGACAGAGGTACTGAATTTACTAACCGCTTTATAGAGCAATACTGTTCGGAGAATGGAATACAGCACGAATACTCAGCTGCCCGTACACCTCAACAAAATGGTGTTGCCGAGCGAAAGAATAGGACGTTGAAAGAAGCAACAAGGACAATGATTGCCGCAAGCAAATTGCCACAGCGTTTCTGGGGTGAAGCAACCAATACAGCGTGCTACACTCAAAACCGCTGTATCGTCAACAAGCACCACAACAAAACAGCTTATGAGGTATGGAATAACAAAACTCCATTAGTTTCGTATTTTCACATTTTTGGATGCAGGTGTTATGTATTGAATAATGGGAAGGACCAACTTAGAACCTTTGATGAAAAATCAGATGAAGGAATATTCGTAGGATACTCCTCCACAAGAAAGCTTTCAGAATCTTTAATAAAAGGAAGCTGACGATCGAGGAATCAGTTCATGTAGTGTTCGACGAACCACACCATGACCCTACAGGAGTAGATGATATCACTCAGAACATTCACCATCTATCTATCTTGGATCCACCTACACCCATAGAACCTGTCGTTGATTTAGAAATCAACCCCGCAGCTGTAAGAATCGATGTGGATGAAGCCGACGCTGTACAAGCTGAAGCTGTATCCACAGAAACCTTCGATATAGTACGAGATCCTGAATTAAAACCCGACCGAAGATGGTTGAGAGATCACCCGCAAGAGCTGATCATTGGAAACATTAATGCCGGTGTTTCTACTCGTAGGAGAATACAGAGTACACAAGGAAATGTACTTTGTGCACAAGAAGAATCTAATGCTGAAGTTTCATAGTTTTCTGAATGGAAATCTCAATCCGAACTTAGAAGACTCAATATGTGCACTATCGCTGTATTCTTAGCCCAGTCCGAACCTGTTTCGACCATAGACGCTCTTAACAACTCTCATTGGATAACATCTATGGAAGAAGAGCTTAACGGTTTCGAAAGAAACAATGTATGGTATCTTGTACCCAGACCGACACACCAATCGGTTATAGGAACCAAATGGGTATTTCGAAACAAAAAGGATCGAAATGGACTTATCATAAGGAACAAATCCAGACTAGTAGCACAAGGCTATTGTCAGGAAGAAGGAATTGACTATGATGAAACCTTCGCCCCTGTAGCGAGACTAGAAGCCATTAGGATATTTTTAGCCTTTGCCGCCCATAAGAGTTTTATCGTATACCAAATGGACGTCAAGAGTGCTTTCCTGAATGGAGAGCTTGCAGAAGAAGTTTATGTTGAACAACCACCAGGGTTTGCCAACACAGACGGTATCGATCTAGTTTACAGGCTAAGGAAAGCACTGTACGGACTTAAACAAGCCCCTAGAGCCTGGTACGAAACCCTACCCCAGTATCTAACCAACAACGGATTTGAGAAAGGTGCTGTGGACAAAACCTTGTTCAAGATACAGGAAGGTGCTGACCTTCTAATGGTACAAATCTATGTGGATGATATTATTTTTGGTTCAACTAACCTAGCTCTATGTCAAAGGTTCTCTCATCTCATGCAAAGTAAATTTGAAATGAGTATGATGGGGGAACTTAGTTATTTCCTAGGTTTGCAGGTAAAGCAGTTGCCTACAGGTATATTCATCAACCAGGAGAAATACAGCAAGGAGCTTCTCAACAAATTTGGAATGAACACTTCCAAATCCTCGCCAACCCCCATGAGCACTTCCGTGCAAATTAGTGCTGATGAAGCCGGAAAGCCATTTGACCAATCACTCTACAGGAAGCTCATTGGTTCGCTCCTGTACCTAACGGCTAGCAGGCCCGATATCCAGTTTGCTATTGGAGTGTGTGCGAGATACCAAGTTGCACCTAAGGAATCACACTTCAATACGGCTAAACGAATCCTGAAGTACATTAAAGGAACAGTCGATGCAGGACTATGGTATCCTAAGGAAGGCGGATTCGATTTAGTTGGATAGAGAGACTCGGATCTCGGAGGCTGCAAGCTAGATAGGAAGAGTACAAGTGGAACTTGTCACTTTCTCGGACCTAGACTCGTTTCTTGGTTCAGTAAGAAGCAATTGGCTAACTCTCTTTCCACGGCTGAATCAGAGTACTATGTCATTGGCTGCTGTATGCGAATCCTTTGGATGCGGCAACAACTGCCGACTATGGAATCGATGCTAGAGACTCCAATCATGTGTGATAGCACGAGTGCAATTGCAATCACGCACAATCCTGCTCGCACTCGCGCACTAAACATATCAACATGAAGCATCACTTTATAAGGAATCACGTCGAGAACAAGGATGTTCGCCTGGAAAAAGTTCATACAGACGTTCAGCTGGCGGACATTTTCACCAAGCCTCTCGACACAGCAAGATTCAACATGCTGAGACAAGAATTGGGAATGCTACAGCCAGACTCCCTGTAAGTAATTTACTGTTTTTACTCAACAATTGAGGGGGAATGCTGTAAGACCCGTGAATACAGTATCCAACATTAATTATTTGTACACTCAGAATCATCAATACAGTACTGTAGCGAGCGAAGGCATATGAATCCTACAGCTGGTGTGTGCAATAATTAAGGGGGAATACTGTAGGCCCCATGAATACAGCATTAATCCAAATATTGCTGTATGGAATTTAAAACCTATAAGCACATGTTTGAGGGGGAACGCTGTATCGACGCGGAAAACAGCACATGCTATAGGATTTCGATTCAGTATATAATATAATATTATTTTCTTTCAAAATAATTTTTGTCCACGTGCCCTGTTTTTATGTCAAACGTCATGTTCATTAAATGCCTTACACGACATCTGGACAACTGAATCTCAAAAGCCGCGATGTTTTTAAATTGTTTATTATTTTTAAACCGCCGTTTTAGGCATTTAGGGTATCAACCTATGTCAGAAGTGGGACACTTTTTAATGGATTAGCGTACCAGTTACACTCAGTCCATCTTAACCGTTGATTTCAAAACCGGTTCCCATCCCTTAAAATCTGACCATTCGTACTCTGCAAAACCCTATTTCGCCGCCCAACTATAAAAGGACTGAATCTGCCATTATAGACTCTTTACGCTTTCTGCAAATTCAAGAGTTCTCAAGCAAATACAGCCTACATATTTTTCTGCATTTCACTGCATATTTCGATTGTTTTCTTGCACCCTTTTTCTTAAGAAAACATCAATGGCTGGACAATCTTCTTCCCCTGTTCTGAAGAAATCCGCCAACATCATTGATGGCCGGATCTTTTCCAAACCTGTCATCATTGAGCGTACTCTCTCAGAAACCAACGACGCAGAACCTATGGAATATATCATTACTCGTCTTCAACAACAAGGCCTCTATCGCATTGGAAGCAAGACCGCCGACAAATTCGACGCCCATCTGGTTGAGGAATTCAACCTCAACGCCGCCGTCCGTTTTCTGTCATTGGCCCAGGGAGGTCATGTCGCTGACATCACTGCAACAGTCCAAGGAGTGGAGATCTGTATCGATCGCGATCTGCTCCAGAGAATCTACAGGCTACCCGCTGATGGCCTGACCATGGATCAACTTGAGGCATTCGGGTCTCAAGAGCTCATTACAAAATTTTATGGACTGTTTACAGGGTCCAAAGTTGTTGACATGGTGACAACTACTTGTCACAAGAAAAACTTTCTTCTTCCTTTTGTATATCTTCATGACTTTTGCTCCAGGATTATTGAAAACCGAACCGGTGCGTTCGAGATGTGCACAAACTTAAGGTTCAGGATGATGGTGGCTATTTTGACCTGTGAAAAGGTCAATTGGTGGCAAATAATCCTGAAACGCCTACAAGAGGAGGTGTGCAAACCTGCCACCCAGAAGAAATCCTTCGGTTTAATGCTGAATTATATCCTGACGAAGTGCGGACTGACGCAATCTGCCGATGCGAAGAAAAATAGCTCGAGGATATACTTAGGAGGCGTCAAGCCTACTGCGTATAACCAGAGCACCATGTCTTGAAACCACCCGAGAACCAGGCACATGCCAATTTCTGATAATCCAAGAGATGAATCCGTGAAGGTCCCAGAAGTGGAATCTTCAAAGAAGCGAAAGAGATCTCACAGCAAGAAACACTCTGCTGGTGAGAAGCCCAAGAAGAGACTCAGGAGGCTTTCGAAAATCAAATCTGCCAAGCACTCCAAGAAAGTCTCCCCCATGGCTCAACCCACTTATGAAGAACCCCAGGGCCCAACCCCTGTGGAAGAGGTGTCTCCTACTGTATCGACAGTAGATCCCGAGCCTTTGGCGGCTAGGACGGATATTGAGACATCTGCCAACAATCAAGACTTTAGCGAGTCGGCTGCCCATTCGGAGCCAAAAGCTACTTCTCCTCTGCGGGATCCCACACCCGTACAGGATCCATCTTCCTTCAGGGCACCATCCCCTGTAAGGAGTCCCTCTTCCGTACAGGATCCCATACTGCACAGAATCCTCGACATAGCGTCTCCAGACGTTATTCGAAGTCCCTCCCCTGACTCGATCATTAATCAGACCCTTCTTTCGGTTCAAATTGAACATGCCTACGAAAGATTTTTGCAATGGAAAGGCTACAGGCTAGCTCCGTACGATACACTGTACAATTGGAGCGATTGGAGCCACGAAGAGAGATTCGTCTCAGAAGTGACGGACTCAACAGAAATTGAGGCCCTGCTTCGATGGGACAACCCCTCTTGCAAGGATCTAATTGAAAGCCATCTTCTGCACAAATCTGACGCTCGGAGGAAAGGAAAGAAAAAGTCATAGGATTCTCCCACCAATCCAAAAGATGACGAAGATCATGACTCAGACGACGACGACGATGCTTTACAAGCAGGTCTGAGAATGAGTCGTGAAGAGGCTGAAGCTCGAGACGCCTCTCCACCCAGAGATGACGAAGGGCCTTCTACCCAGGCCAATCCCCCTTCGCCACAGCCTGAGAACATCCCCGACGAACAGGAGGAATCAGTCCCTCCAGTCGAGGAAGTACAAGAAATTTTGGAACAGGCACCTGAGCCTGCTGCGACCGAAGAAGCCATTCCTGAAAGCCAACAGGAGGATTCAGTCCCTCCTGTATCCATGTTTGCTGAAGAATCTTCGCAACAGGAAGCTTCTAAACCCCTTGTCGCCGAACCACAGGAAGCTGCTCCCGCCCCTTCAACCGTGGAATCCGAGGACGGTATCGAACCTGAGGATGTCCAACTTACTTCACGCCCATCCGTGAATGTAAGAAGCTTGAACAGTTCTGCAGACCTTGCCCAACCAGATTTTCCGATCTCTGCCGCACGAAAAGAGCGCCTGCGTGCTCTTGGCCTTCAGACTGTATTCATCCAGGATGCAGTAAATGCTCTATCTTCCGTTGAAAAAGCATTGAATTGGATGCATACTTCTGCCGTCGAAGAAATGACCACTCTTCAACATGAAGTATCTCGTGTTGTCGACGCATTCATTCTTTTGCCAGAAGTTTTCAAACAAGCTTTGAAGATCATGGAAGATAAGCAGAGCAATCTTTGAAGGAAGAAGCAACAAAACGAGGATAGTCAAGCCAAGACCGCTTGTGCTATGATTGAAAACAGCTCTCAACTGCGTGCTCACGACAAATGCATTCAGAAATGTCGCAGACTCTTTCCTCCCTTGTAGAGAGAATGACCAAGATCGAGACAAAACAGACGCCGCTCTAGAAATCCTGCAAAGTCTTGATGAAGCCAAAAAGGGGGAAGAGGCACGAGAAGCTGCTAGGAGAATTAGCCGCAACAAGAAAGGGAATTTGAGGTCGCTGTAACAGATTACCGCCGAATTGAACAAGCTAGCACCTCCATCCCAAAGTTTTAAAATTTCAGGCTCCAGACCGGAATTTCATGATCCCAATGTCCCTTGGCAAACTCTTATTCAGAGACCTTCGGAAATTCGTCTGCCGACCAACAACAACCCTACTGCCGACGAAGTGAAACACTGGAGGAAGAACGAACTGATGAGATACTTTGTCAGACTCATCAGGGAATCCGCCATCTTCAAGAACTATAAAACGTTAGCGGAGGCCGCAGATAAATTTACGAAGATGCTAGAAGACGGGAAACTCCCTCTCCAAATCGAAATGAAATCCAAACACAGAAGAGGAGATCGGGTCACCCATCCAGAAGACTGGATACTTGCCTTTGATCGATCCTATGATGGAAGAGCTATATACCAGGATCGAGGCAATGATTCTCTTCAAAACTGGTGGCGTGGTACCGAGAATGAACCAGGGAAAAGACCATGGAGGCATGCGGATTATAGATAAGGAGCTGAAATCTATGTATATTTTTGTTTTGTAATTTCTATTCGAAACAGCAAACTCTGTACTCAATTCATTTTGAATATCAATAAAAACGTTTGTTTGTCTTGAAAGATTACAACTCGTAATCTACTGTGTTGATGTATGATTACTTAAATTGTTTGATAGCAATCTCAAGTTAGATAAACTTGATTGAAAAATAAGCTGTACGAACTCGTCTACGAACAGTTCATAATTTCAGTTGTAAACTTAGAATACACTGTAAGATTGTGCCTGCGCGCCAATCATAAGCTTAAGTTGTAATAATCCTTAAACTGTATCGAACTTGCCTGCGAGCAGTTCATCATTTAGACTAAGTCAGACCTTTTGACGAAATACCAAGAAATCTGCCAGAAGTCATCAAAGAAGATCGCTTCATGAAGAAGGTTTTGGCATCATCAAGAAGACTTGAAAAGTTAAGAAAGAAAGTCTTGGCAAATTGTCAAAAAGGGGGAAATTGTTGGGAAAACAAAGACCCTGTATCGAAACAGCCGGGATACCCGATCCCTGTATCAAATGATATTTGATAAAGAGGTTTTGACATATATGCCAATCCGAATACAGTAAAGGAAACTGTATCGAAGCTTTGAGGCTTTATCCTGTATCGAAGACCTGCCTCGAATCAGCATATAGTGAAGCTCTTCAGTACAGCAAGAAGTCTTGTAAAAAGACCAAGTATGGAAACTGTCTCGAAACTCAAAATACAGTTATCTTCCATACAGCTCACAACAGGACAAAGAAGGAACAGAAGTCAAGTCTCGTTGAATAAAGAAGTATTTAAATACTCAAGGATAAAGTATTTAAATACTGCCAGTCTTCAGATCTTCAGAATCCCGCGAAATCCGGATCGTGTCATAATCCCGTTGGAACGAAATCTCATTCAAACGGATACATCTCAACGGATACATTCTTCAGAGACTATATATATCTTATGAAGGCATTGAAGATCAGTTACCAAGAAACCTAACACTCAAGCTATCAAAAGTTATCATCAGAGCAAACATATCTCCAAAGCTTACTGCAATTAAGAACGAAAGAGATATACAGTGCTCATCATCCTGAACAACACTTCATCAGCTGAAAGCTCTTAAAGTCGAAGTTGTTGTTCACCATATGTTCTATACGTTGAACAAACTCAAGATCAGCCCTGTGTGGACTGAACAATCTGTGCTTCTCCGGAACTGTGTGTGAAGGATTTGCATTGAAAAAGACGAAGCTTCAGAACTGTGTGTGAAGAAGCAAGTCAAGCATTAGCTCAAAACCAATCTGTGTGAACGGTTTAAGCTAAGATATTTATATCAATCTGTGTGAACGATATATTGATTGTGTGTGTTGTTATAATTACGTAGTTGTGTACGCAGTAATTATAATAAACTTTTTACTCCTGTGTGGAGGACCAGTGGACGTAGAGGGGTTTACCTCGAACCACTTTAATTACTGTGTTATTTACCTTGACTTTTCTTGTTTTAAATTACCGTGATATATTAAGTATACACTATACACTTAGTTCTTGTATCCACAAAGAACCTCATCAGATCCAAGACTTCCGCTACGCACTCAGATTTAGAATCCGTACAGTTTGTTGTTTAAACTATTTTCCAAACTGTATCCAGTATACTTAGTGGCCAACAACCCGGCTTACAACCGACGAGAGTATGCTCGGTGTCGTCCTCGGCCACTATCGAGATGCTACGAGTCCGATAGTTCATGATAGCACCGTGACGATCCAACCAATCATCCCCGAGGATCAAATCCTCACCCTTAAGGTCTATAACAATGAGATTTGAGGGCCAATTCCAGCTCCCGATCCTCACTGGCAATCCCTAACTTCCCGGTCCCCAACCATACGATCCCCACTGGGCGTACCCACTACAAACGGTTCACACTCAAACAAGCATCCAAAGCCAATACGACTCACACAATCCGAAGCAATAAAGGAATGGGTAGCACCCGAATCAAAAAGCACTGAAACTATATGAGTAAGGATCTGAGTGGTACCTGACGCCACCGGAACATCTGCCTCCTCTGTGCGCCTCATCTGATACAATCGGGGGTGAACTGAACTCGAACTCGACGCTGTATGGTGATCCGGCTGACCCCGACCCCTACCACGGCCCGAACTATGTGGAACATGAGTAGCTGGGGTGCTGTGCTCGCTCTGATCGGTGGTGGTAGTCGGAACTCTAGCGGCCCTGGTGGCCCTCTCAGAATGAGCTGCCCGATGCCCGGTCTGTCCACAAGTAAAGCAAGTAACTAACGGAAATGGGCAATCCTTCATCACGTGCTCGGGCTGACTGCAATTAAAACAAACTCTCCCGCCAGGTGCAATAGACTGGACCAAACGGTTACCCTGGGATCCACTGGCCTGATGAAACGGCCTCTTCCCAGATGTAGGAGCAGACCGAGACCTCGAAAACTGACCACCCTTACCGGCCGAGAATCCACCAGTAGTCTTCTTCTTAGCTTCCGAAACCGACTCTGATTCCGGGACGGCCATCTCGATCGCTAGAGCACGATCCTGGTATTCCTTCAAAGTGGCACACATGAGCGGTGCCATACTTTGCCTAATATGCGGCTTCATGCGCATATTGAAGTAACGGATTTTATCAGCCTCAGTCCTCACCTGATCTTTCACGAATCCCAACTGCTGATTGTAAGAGATAATGGCCTGAGAAATCGGCACATCCTGGGGCGTGGCAGTGAAGAACTCCACAATCCTGCGTTCTTTAACTGGCGGCGGACAATATTCTCCTTCCATAGCAGCCCTGAATTCCTCCCAAGTGGCTCGACGGTCTCTGGGCGCCACGGCCTCCCACCATTCCGCAGCTTCCTTATCCAGGAGGTACTGGGAAATATGTACCCTCCTGTCTTCGGGACAAGCTACGGCATCGAAGGTCCTGGACAACTGAAAGAGCTAATTCTCCCAACTGAGGGAGTCGGAAGATCCAGAGAAACGAGGAGGGTGCATCTTAGTCACCGTCTGAAGCCACTTACTAGCTTCTTCTTCAGGTGTCATGGCCGGATTCTGGCGTCCACCCTGAGCTATCTGAGCAAGCTGAGCTACTAACTGCTGAAGTATGGCAGTAGCCCCGATGTCGACATTATTACCCGACGGCACTGAGTGAGAGGCTGAGTCCGCAGAGGACTGAGAAAGTGAGCCCTCTTCATTATCAGCACCCCGACCACGGCCTCGGCCGCGTCCCCTAGCTGGTCTACCATGACCTCTCAACATACTGAAGAAAATATGAAAAGAACAAGATCAGAAAGATTCACAATCTACAAGGTTGGTATAACAATTCTCAATTCCGAACAACGCAAGAAAACGAATAATAGAAGTATAAGAGTTCGAGGAGACTTACAGCCACGGGTCGCACGAAAAGACGGTAGCATGATGATATTAGGCTCAACGACTAACTCTAATGACGCAACTGACAGACCCAATATTAACCGACAGCCTAGGCATTCAAAACCTAAGGCTCCGATACCATAAATGTAACACCCCAAATCACAAATGGGACATTACACGTCGTAGAACCTTCATGAGGTCTACCAGGCTAACACATAACACACCAACTGAATATGAAATCCCATAAGACACAATCATCAAGTAAAAATAGGGCCTTGGCCTCGGCCAAAACATTTTAATCCAGTAACGAAAAATGTAACTACATTAAATCCATTGCCCACGCATGTAACACCCCCAAAACCATCCGGGATATTACAGCGCCATGGGTCCCGCGCCGGAACCCACCAGGCTAAAAACCATTTCAAAACCGTTTAAAAACGCCAAAAGGCCGATGACGGTAGTATTTTAAATACTCAAATATTTTCAAAAGCATAGTTCTCAAATACCGTCATAAAATACCATTTGAAAATACAAGGCGAAGTGCCAATTCTCGACAGTTCAAAATGTACGTTAAGCTACCACTTAAACGTACCGATAAAATAATTTGGGAAAAAGAGTTTAACGAAAATAACCCAAGTTCGTAAAATGCCAAAAAGGCCATTTTGAAAATACACACGAGTTGGTAAAGATACTGAAAAGCCATTTTGAAATATACACACGCAGCGGATAAAGATACCGAAAAGCCATTTTGAAATATACACACGCAGCGGATAAAAACACAGTTCAAAATACACATTTGCAGTGGAAATGAATAACCAGAAAAGAAATACTCGATACTCCAAAACATGCCACCGCCAGTATCACATCGGGAAGCTCATCCCTTCACGACCGCTACTACCTCGATCTCCGAGTACCTAAAAATAAAGCCCACGACGGGGTCAGACACAATACTCAATAATGATACCGATCACATCATCATAAATAATTACATACCAATGTAATAATACTGTAAGAATACTACCAACGTAATCTTACCGTTATAACCTTACCAATCCATAATAATCCAATCCTTACCATAATCCACATTTCGCATCCTCGAATGACGAAATGAACTTAACAACAATTATCTGTATTGAATTTCAAAAATACCAACAATCCTCAACATCATCTTAACTCATAATCATGAAATAATTCATCCGTGCCAAATCCTGTCCATCGGATTACACAATCAAAACTCAACCTGGATAAACCAACAGTAAACAACATATCTATAGATCAACTACCATATGATAATGATAACAAATCCCGAACATCGACGTACAACCTGAATACTTATACGATCAATAACCAGATCAACCAATACGTCAACTGAGAATATCACCAACATGGTAACTCCAATATGGCCAACAAAGAATCAATGATAACCGAGAGTACCCTCAACATGGTAAACTCCCAACATGATCAACAAAGATCAACAATAACCAAGAATACCCTCAACAAGGTAGACTCCAAATGATCAACAAAGGACCAACAATAACCGAGAATACCATCAACAAGGTAAACTCCAAATGATCAACAATAATGGATCTCAAAGAAATAACTCCGACTGTCGAACATACTCCTCGGGCGTATGAACAACCAATCATAAACCGTCGAACATACCCAACCATAAATGGAGGATGAACGACCAAACAATATGGCTCAAAGATGGAAATCATAGTACGCCCGATCCGGAAATGTGTTCGTGCACAAGACACCCCGGGTATCGATCAAATACACGTGTGGTCTTGTACCTGATTAGCCTCACGAACTACGTCTCGTGTGCACGGTTCAATGTGGAAATATCAACACATAACCATCATGTGCCCGGCTAAAAATCCTACACAATAACCAATCGGCACGCATATATAACTCCAGATATGTCACGATGCAACATGACAACGAAACTCAAAGAAACACATATCCAATAAGGATCAAAAGACTCACCGAAGTGAACAACAACAGAATGACAATGAAAAGTCGACACGACTAATCAATATTCAAAACATCAATCCTGGGATCATCATCCCCAAATGAATGACCAACACGATCTACGATCTCAATACAACAGTCCTGGGATCAACATCCCTCAACGAATAACCTATACGAAACTCATTACACGAAACGTCAACATATACAACAACTCAACATACTAATTATCCACATGACTGAACAAATACTTAGATTACCTCAAAGCCGAGGACCATATCCATCAACATCCCCCAATGAGACGATCAACACAACCATTAATACCAACAATAGTCCTGGGATCAACATCCCTCAACGAACAACCAGTACGAATCTCAATATACGAAGCCTCAACATACAACATATACAACAACTCAACATAATTATCTCATAAATGAACAATACATAAATTACCTCAAAGCCGAAGACAACATCCTTTCCACGAACAACATCCCTGAACGAATACACAGTTATACAAATAATCTCAAATAAGGTACCATCCATTCAATACCAATAAACCTTTATCCCGATACTTATGTCATTACGATAACTATCCTCGATATCCGATATTCTATATCCTTGACCAAAGATAACTCACGTCTTCCCTGAACACAATTAAATCATATACCTTATGATTTAATACAACCAGAGCACGATATACAAACCATTATCCCGACAACTTACATTTCTAACAACATTGCTATACAAATTATAAATGAAATGAAAACGAAACCATTCATCAAATATTATAAACTGAACAAGTAGAAACTTGCCTCGATACCGATACCACGAAGCCGTTACCAAAATCCATTGCCTTCGTTTACGAGCTCCTCAGCCCCGACCAAAAGCAATCTACGAACTCTTCAGCCTCAACCGCAACACAACGGTCATAAACCACGATCAAACATCACAACCTATTGCAATAATCAATTAACAACAATCCGATAACAATCAATAACCGACATAGCCAACCAAGCGACTCAACGGCTCAACAATACCTCGATCATATACATAAAACCAAATAATCCAACTCAACAAATACAAACTCATATCCACGATACAAGTCGTAACTCGATGATCAAAAATAACAATCAATAACCGATCAACAAACACAACGGTTCTACAATATCCCGATTAAACACATATCCAAACAACCCGAACCAATCAAACACGAATTCAAAACCACAATACGATTCCACAATCCGAAGATCATATCAATAATCAATTTAAACCAACAAGGGTCTAACATTACCGACTCCAAATTCAATCTTAAATACAATTACAAGTTTTCTCCTTATAAATTCATAATAAAAATCAATTATCGATTATCATCATCAATCCGGACGATCCGATTAATTCAACATTATAGATAACCATATTCCAAAGGCTTCAAATAATTCCATTATCCGAATTGAAGACTTGTTCAATACGTCTAAATTCTCAAACTCAAAAGTGAATCATAATCTTATCAAACCCGGGACCATATTCGTATTCCTATACGAATATTGTACCAAAATACATAACTTAGTTCTAAATGTGAATATTTCATATTCATATCTAAAACACCAACACATTAAAACGTATTCATCAAATCAATGATCAATCCATCTTGATATTAATGATTTTCAATTCCAACTTCAATTCCAAACATGAATCAAACAAGACTTCTTCTTGTTATACTAGTAAATTTGTAGAAAACAATTTACCGAGTATTATCGTGAATATTCACATTCCAATTATCCGAAATCCTTCCAAAATCATAACATGTATAACTTATGAATTCTTCAAGAACACGAATTATCCGAATTCACGTTCACAATCCATAAAAGAACATAATCCGATGTTTTCTAACATCTAACCAATCTTCAATCATAATTCAAGGTATATATCATCATGTTCTTCAACATATGATCTTCTTAATATCAAAAATCGAAGCAATACTACCAAGAACATCAAGAATATTATGATTCCATAATCATAACAACATAATCAAGACATAATCCAACATATCATCATCTTCCTACGAATCATTTATCAACAACAACATCAAAAATCCGAAATTCAAAAGAGGATTATCCAACATACCTCTTAGAAGATGGAATACACAAGAAATCACTTCAAGAATCATCAATAACTCCATATCCAAGCTCCAAATCCAACCCTCAAGCTCAAAATCGAATTAGGAGAGCCAAAATATCCCTCTCTCAATGTTTGGAGATGAAAAACGAAGAGAAATGCTGAAGTGAAATGAAAGACGTGCATCCATTTATAAAACAATATGTTCGTTACGTACGTAACCTTCCATAGTTAATGTACGTAACACACCATTACGTACGCTATCTGACCTTGGTAGCGTATGTAACGAAAGTCCAGAGTTAACTGACTCATTTTGGGCACTTCCTTACGTACGTAAATCTTGTCCCATAACGTACGTAATACGTACGTTGACTTGCTACAGTACCACCCACATTACGTACGTAATACGCCATGCATAACGTACGTAATGGCCGAGGTTGGCTCGCTGTCCACATCCTCCGCCGGCGGCCGACCACGGGGGTCCCACCTGCCGACCACGACTCGATCCTGTCCGATTTCTCTTGTTACGTACGTAACGCCTTATGCATAACGTACGTAACACTATCAAATTAACGTACGTTAACACTAAAATTTAGCGCACGTAATGGCCTCTATACTTGGCCAAAAATCCAACTGTTCCCATCCGTCTCGACATACTGGATACGAATATACGGCATACTGAATACACATATACTCAACCCAAAAATATTCTCATACGATATACCTGATATCCAAATCAGTTCAACCTGATACAACAAATCCTCAATATAACTGTCAATCAAAACGTCAATTACACAAGTATAACTGTCTCGGTTTTCAATTTATTTTATCCATACTGTATAGACACCAAGCCATACAATATACCTCAGATAAAATAACGCGAAAAATTTATACTGAAAATCCGGGTATTACAACGCATGGGACTTTAACCAATAAAGAAAAATAAAATGGATTCGAGCCTCATCATCATGCCAGTCCATCCTTTGCGTGCGCATCCCATGCCAGCTCCTCAGCTCGACCAGTACCTGAAATGCATAAGACGCATTTTCCCCATTTAAGGGGTTAGCATTCGAATAGCTAGTGCAAGTACACAATTACACAATATTATATACATACGCGATTCAACGCAATCAAACCATTAGGAAAATCATTTGAAATTCAATATTCCGGAATATCACATTTACATCAAAACAGTATATCATCAAGTTTTTCACATCACAAATATCCACGCTTGGTAACTCGCGACCGTACCCATTAGTATCGGCCCCCAAAGGTCCCGTCGAACCGTCCCCAGGTGAGAAACCACTTCTGCGGCCGTACCCATTAGTATCGGCCCCCAGAGGTCCCGTCGAACCATCCCCAGGTGGAAGAACATCAACACTCGCACCCAAGTCTACTTCCGTGGCTGTATCCATTAGTATCGGCCCCCAGAGGCCCCATGCCATCCCCGGGTGGAAGATTAACCATCAAAATCATTCAATAATCCAGTTTACATAATTCACATCAAAACCGTACACACATAATGAAATATAATACATGTACTTGCCTTGGATGACACGATGCGAAGAAAACGGCGAAAGGAAAGGTTTCGGTCCGAACAATCTTCACAAATCCGATCCTAACAACAATAGAGACTCAATCAACTACAATTCCACTGAGAAATCACGAATTAATCGGCGTTCTACCCTAAGGGACAATACGCCGAACACTATGAAGGCATAAGGTTCAAATTCGATCAACGAAGGGAGAAACTTGGGAATTGATCCGCTAAAGTTCTAGGAAAACATAACACCACGATTACCCAACTATAATTCATCAACAATCGAAGCAAAAACGAAAGGAAAAATGAATAATACCCAAGAACCCTAAAATTAGGTATAATGTCCAATTACCTCAATTCAACGATGGAATGGTGGAAGGAAGATGATTGATTCGTGTTATAACCTCCAATTCCGAGTTATATGGTGATAGAACGAAATATCCGGATGAAATAGCCCAAAATCGCCAAGAAGGAGTGGAGAGCCGAGAGGAAAAGGAAAAATGGGGTTAAAACCCGTGTCTGTCCTATATATTCTGGACAGAACACGGCGCAACAAACGGCCCAAATGGCACCGTGTTCAGCGCCGTATTGCGGGTCAGCGAGCGACCCTTGTGCGACACGACGCAAAATGTCGTGGGTCTTGCGCCGTTTCGCAAGGCAGTAAGCACCACTGGGCGACACGACGCACAGACACGGCGCAGAATGCCGCGGGTCTTGTGCCGTTTTGCACAGGTCAGGCCAGACAGCCTCTTGACACAAGACGACGCTACCAAAACTGAAAAAGACGATAAACCAAAACACGATATGCCGACCCAACGGTCCGAGAAAATTACATGTAACGAAAAACAATATCCAATAACCCGAAACGGTCCGAGGTACACAACCAAAATCGAACGAGGAACAAATTCCCTAGACTTATAGGAATTTACAAAACGGCCCAAACGTCCGAAATTCACGATACAACGTCGGATTAAAAATCCAAAACTCATAACATGCGCAACTCAACCAAACGAACATGTGGAACTAGAGAAATAGTGAATTCGAACGAGTTTTACGAGAATCGAGCGTACATGCGATAAAACATAGTCTGAGACGAAAATACGCAAAAACATCACCAAAACTCGTCCAAATGGAAAAACTCAAAGAACAATATAGATTCAGAATCCCAAAACAGTGACAAGCGAGTCGTCCGAAACGAATATACACCAAAAACAGAAATTACCAAAAATAAAAAGTACGGATATTACAAATATCATAGGCTTGGATGAATATTGACATCTTCTTCTTCCATGTCATAAAGTTCGATCCATCAAAAAATGGAGGTCGGTTTAAGGCAAGACCTTCGGCTGGTGTAAAATGGAGTGCCATTGGATCTTTTTCTCCTCGAATGTAAATCCGACTTTTATAGATACCGCTCCGATACCAATTGTTGGGTTTGGTACCGCCACTTGAATAGTGGGATGTAGAGTATTCAAACTCTTTTGCGCTTGTGGAAGCGTATTTAAATTGCGGAAGATAAACGACACAAGATTTATAGAGTTTCGGTCAAATATGCCTACGTCCTCTCTTCGTATCTTTTTCCTTAGGCTTAAGATAAACCTCTACACCTCGTCTTCTATCGGTCCGAGTGATACCATTACAATCTTATCTTCTATCGGTCCAAGATAAACCGTCTTCCTTTTCTACCGGACAAGGAATCAACCTATCTAGCTTTTGATTGGTACTAGACAAACTTTACATGGATTTAGATATGATTCTAATATCCTAATAACACCAAATCAATCTATAATCCTTTCTTTCCTCTCGTGTATATGGTTTAGTATATGAACACTCAAATACTTGACAATATAGCTTGATTACAACAACAAAGATGAGTATAACAATATCTGAAGTATATGTGCTTTGCTTGGAGTTGTTGTTATGAATGATAGCAAATGCCTTGGTATTTATAGGCATAAAGCCCCAACTAGCCGTTAGCAACTGCTGCATTCATTACATACGTTATAGCTCATCTGTAGCATATGTTAGTCGTATTACGTACGTTAACACCTTCTTGTTACGTAAGTGAAGCTCTACTCAAATCAGTCCAGTGGTTTCTGTGTTCTTCTTTACGTACGTTATATCAAACGCATTACCTATGTTAAGTACTCATCGAATCGTACGTTAAACTGGCTTCGTGGCGTATGTTAAACACATGTATCCGTTGCCTTCCTTTTTGACTTTACTCCATGACGTCATCTTCCTGTCAACGGTTCCAATATTTGAATTCAGATTCAAATCATTATGTACGTTAACTCACAGCCTTTACGTACGTTAAGGTTGCAACATTACGTACGTTATACTGCTTGTGTTGCGTACGTTATAGCATGTCAGCTGCACTCGTATGCCTTCAGGTGAGTTTCCGTTACGTACGTTATACTATGTATATTACATACGTTAGTTTCATTAAATCTCGCTTCTTTTCTTTTCTCTCCGTCCTTGCGTCTTCGACTACTTCATGACTCGTTGTTGTTTTGTTTGTTGTTTTGGTTTGATTCCATCAACTTATCATCAAAATCATTAATATGGAATAAAATATTCCAACAATCTCTCCCTTTTTTATGATGACAAAACAACAATCAATTGATGGGATACATGTAAAAATATAAAACATAAACAGATCAAAGTTTTCGATTTTGCCCATTCTTGTTAGTCTCCCCATTTTCTCTTCTCTTCTCTTTTCTTTTCTTCTCCCCGTTTTATATTTTTTCATCTTATTTTTCTCGTCAATCTTCTCCTTCATTCTTCTCGCCCTTTTTGTCATTAGCAAAAAGTGCATATAAAATCATAAAAAATCGATAATAAACTTAAAAAAAATGAGTGAAACTCCCCCTGAAAATTAGATCTCCCCTTTTTAAAACCCCCCCCAGTTAAATACCAATTAATAAAATATCAATTGATGAAATATTAGTTTTGAATTTTGGGGATCCAACCGACTCTTGGTCATCTTTCATTAGGTAAATAGACGATATTCGGTATTATGGTTCTTTTTGGAATCCATATTTTCTTAATTTTTAGCATTCGTCTTGGGCTTTTACAATTCCAAATATGATACCCGATTTTTAAATATTTACCACAATGTGGAATTTTTAAATTTAAGGAATCATTTGATTCGTTTTTAAAACTCGATTTGAATCCTATCCGTGAGGCGACTTCGAGAGACTGTGAAGTAGATAAACGCTTCACCAGCTAGAACTCAAGAGTTCATGGGGGCGGTAAAAGTTCTCAAAATTGATAGCTCGAAATCCTTATGTTTGGATGTACCGACAAGGTGGAATTCAACATACTTGATGATAGAGGCAGCCCTGCCATATGAGAAGGCTTTACCTTGTTGGCATTTTGGGAATCATGACTTTACAAACGATATGAACCAGAAGAAGTACAAAAATGGGGTTCTTGGGGTGCTTGAAGCTGTTGATTTTCTCAATGTGACGAAGATGTGTGATTATTTGTGGAAATTCTATGATTTGACCGTACTCGTCTCTGGCACTACATACATATACCACATCGCATTTATTCTTTAATGAGATGTGTGATTTATTTGATCTTATCACTGGCTTAGAGTTGGATGAAGATGATGAAGTCAGTATCATGGCCAAGAGGATGAAGACGAAGCTCGGTAAATATTGGTTGGAGGAATTCGACTTGAATCCGAGGATGAACAAGATCCTTTATGTTGCTGCAGTACTTGATTTGAGACAGAAGTTGACGCATGTGGAAAAGTGTTTGAAGGCCGTGTATGGCGAGGATCGAGCAAAGGAACTAGTGGGAGAGGTCAAAAGCTCATTGGATGAGTTCTTTCAGATTTATAAGAAGAATGTGACTACGACCTTACCATCAATAGCCAATACACCCCCTACAACATCCTCATACTTCTACAGACCGCTCTGATCGTCGCGGACTTCGGGCTAAATCTTCGTTAAGCCAACTACGGATTGGGGAAGAACAACCTAATACTGCTACTTCAGAGATCGATCTCTATTTATCAGAGAATCAGTATGTGATGTCTTCTGCCGAAGCTGATTCCTTTGACATTCTTCTATGGTGGTCGAGAAATAGCCCACGCCTTCCGATCATGTCTGAGATAGCTAGGGATGTTTTGGCCATCCCTATATCTAGAGTGGCATCTGAGTGTGCATTTAGCACGGGTGGTCGAGTTCTCTCCCAATTCAAAAGCTCATTGACTTGTAATATGGTTGAGGCTCTCATATGTGCCCAAGATTGGCTGAAATCTAGTTCGGATGAAAAATTTCTCAATGACGAATAAGATGTGCCTGAAACCGAAATGGAAAAAGAATATGATAATGGTGAGTACTCCTTTATTAATATTATTAAATAATATTAGTATAATGCTGTAAATAAAATTTATAGCATACAAATAGTAAATATTTAACATGTTTCTTCTTATTTGTGTTTGATACTTGTGGTACATTGCACGCGAAGTGGTTAGAATATATTTGTAGCGTGCCCAGTAATTTTTATGTAATTTAGTATGTTTAGTGGAGGAAATTTTATGTAACAGAGAGAAAGGAATTGAGGGAAAATAGAGATGAGAGGGAAGACAAAACTGTAATTAACAATAGTATGTACAAAACAAACGAAACTAATTATGTCAGTTGTAGTTGAACTTGTTAACAGTAATTAACAAATTACTAACAGTAATTAACAAATTACTAACAGTAATTAACAAAATACTGGAATTAAAATTAACAAAACTGGAATGAACAAAACTAACAGTAATTAAAACACTTAATTAAAATACTAACAAAATACTGGAATTAAAATAGTAAATATTTAACTTGTTTCTTCTTATTTTTGTCAGTTGTAGTTGAACTTTGGATTGGTGATCGAGATGGAGAATGCATCGACATTGTGCCCGGCGATCAAATGAGGACAGGATTGGACACAGACAGTGCTCATACGAGTCATGCATAGTGGCTGCCATTGAAATTTGGTGGTGCCTGGTGGTTTCTTGTTTTGTTTTGTTTGTGTTTTATTGAGTAGAATTAGAAAGACTTGATGAATGTTGATGGTGGTGATGGAATTATGTTTAAATTTTTAGGATTTTGTGGGATTTTTCTTATGAATTTAGATTTAATGATAACTAGGATTTGCATGGTATGTTTATGTCGTCAGTTGTTGATGAATTATGATTTCTAGAAATTTCTGGAATTTGAAACAGGTTAATCGACAAAAACAGACAAAATGTTGTCATTTTTTTCTGATTTCGGGTAGTTTTTTGTCCCGATCGGGACATTTGAGAATTTCGGGACATTTCGGGAAATTGTAGATCGGGACTGGGACCGGGACCGGGACTATTTTTTTTCATTTTGGGTTCGGGACTCCCGATTTCCCGATCGGGACCGGGACCGGGACTGTTAAATCGACATTTTTCGGGACCGGGACTTCGGGACGGGACCCCGGTCCCATCCTGATTCTCAGCCCTACCTCCAACAAATCATCAAAACATGAAGTAACTAACAATAACAACATCATAATCTCGAGTTCAACACCAGATTAATGACATACCTCTTGAAGAAGTGAAGAACAACCTCAAACCAAAAAGAAACACTCCAAACTCCAAGTTCCTAAGCTTCAATCCAAGTTATGAAGCTCCACAACCGGTTGGAAGAGGCTGGAAAAGACTAAGGGATGCAAAGGGATGATTTCTAGAGGAAGAAATCGAAAATGGATCGTGAGAAAATGAAAGACGAATCATGTCTTTATAATCTGCACATCACATTACATCCGATATGTAGTCTCCTTAACGTACGTTATGCTCTTTAACGTACGTTAACGCCTCTACGTCGCGTATGCTACGCAGTCCAGATCCTACTGCCACAAAACGGGGTGTCCCTTACGTACGTTAACAAAATTACGTACGTAACCAACCCCACCATTACGTACGTTAACCTCCCGGTACATCGTACGTAATGTACGTTGACCTGCCTGTCCCAATCAAGCCACGGAGAAATCAACCTCACCCGACCCCACACACCGAAAGATAGATATGACTAGATACCCTGCGTTACGTACGTAACCTACACGGATTAACGTACGTAACACGCCGACCGTAGCGTATGTAATGCTATACATATAGCGTAAGCTATGGCTAATATACTTAGCCAAGATTCCAAACTCACCAAGCAAGATCCAAACGACGAAACACAACCGACGACAAGTATAAATATTTCGATTCCGAAATATCCCAGTACAATATACATTGTATAAGTCAAATAAACCAACACTTGTACAATTCCAAATGAATACTGATGAGTCGATTTTTGATCGTTTCATTCTGTTCTATCGGGTCATGCTTTCGTTTGTTTTTAAGTTTTTTTGCTCTTTTTACGTGATGAGTCGATTCTTGATCGACTCATTCTGTTCTGTTTAGTCGTGTTTTTCTTTGCTTTTTAGTATTTTTGTTCTCTTTTATGCGTGGTATGCTGTTTTTTTAATTTATAGGTAACCAAGCGAAGATTGTGGTGAAATATGCGCTTTCATAGCAAAAATTGGAGTTTATGACGATCAAGAGCTAAAATGGGGCCTAAAACGATAAAATATTGGAGTAATATCGGCCGTATCCTCTAAATTCCAGAACCACCACTCCGAATTGAGATGTGTTCTCCTTTGATATAAATTCCTCGTGAAATTAGCTTCGAAACGGTATATCATATGCTAAATTCCGAGGTATATTGATACAAGAACGAAGGATCAAGCCGACGAAGACCAAAAACCGGAATCAAAACAGAAGAAAAAAACTCGGGCAGCATCAGGCAACTCGGCCGTGTCAGAAGACACGGCCGGGTCTCTTTACAGTTAAAATACCATTTTCCGGAAGAGTACAACACGACCGTGTCTTCTATGACACGGTCGAGCCCCTATCCAGCCACATTTGCATTTCCTGCACAGTATGACACGGCCGTGTCACAGGACACGGCCGAGTGCGTGGACAGTGGGTTTTCTTCTTTTTAGGGTAGTACGACACGGCCGTGTCCCAGGACACGGGCCGTGTCACTTTTCGGTGCAAGTCATTTTCTTTGACATTTTTGCACTATTTTGAGCCCTTTTCTTGATCCTTTGGCTATAAAAAAAAGGGCGTGGAGACCCTAGAGGGGATATTCTGATTTTGTTGAAGACATTTTTGTGTGAAAAACACAAGATTAGGAAGGAAAACACCAAAAAGAGTGGGAAAAGAGAGATTTTCATCATCTTCCTTGTATTTTCATTTTGTAAAATACATTTTGGGAGTGAATATTATTCCTTGTACCATATTTTTTATGAGCTCTTGAAGGAAGAACATCAAATCTTCATCGAGAATTCAATTTCGGCATTTACAAAGGAAGTTTCTACCATGTTTTGTTTTACAATTTTCATTATTGTTGTTGAAATAATCATGTGTAGCTAAGCATTTCATATGGGTTTTTAGATTTAGCCACACACATGTTATCGATTGTTAGTTCCTTTTGATTTTCCGGGTAAAAGTTTGGGATTATTCCTCCTTGTTTGTTCTTCGTATAAGAACTTTTGATCTAGATCATCAAACCTATTTCTTAGTTGTTATTATTATTCAAATCGAGGGATTTTGTCGGTGTTCGCCATCAAACGACCCGATAGAAGCGATTGTGAATGTTCTAAACCTTTTTCCGTGATCTTTTAGCGAATTACCCCATCAAAGGTATTAGCTAGTCGATTGTTTGTAGAGATTCGTCCCCATCAAAGGAGTGTCTCTTATTTTCGCTAAGAACAATCGTGATTTTTAGAATTACCGCCATCAAACGGATTTCTTTTAATCGTGAGCAATCGATAATTCCAAACCTTATTTATTTGAGTATCGGAACTAATAATTGATTACGTGTGTGTCGGTGACTCTAAATTCCCATATCAATCTCATTATTGTTATCTCTCAATTATCTGGCAATTAATTTGGTATTGTTATCGCTTAGTTTATTTTAATTTTATACATTAGTAATTGTAATCATATCAAACCAATGATGTATTTTAATTTATTTTACTTTTGATCATTCGACTATTTTCCGAACATCATAAAACTTTAAACCGTTTCCAATTCCTCGAGAGATCGACCTCGGAGTTACTTGCCGCTTCCTACAAAAGCGATTCGTACACTTGCGAGTTTATAATTTGTCCATCAAGTTTTTGGCGCCGTTGCCGGGGAGTTGGCGTTTAATTTTTTTATCTTGTTTTAATAATAGTTGAATCGTTTTTCTTGATCATTTCTCGGTTTTCATTATTTTCGATAAAATTTAAAAATTCGCTCTAAATTCTTTTGTTTATGCTTGGTAGGAGATCGTTGGGTAACCCGATTCTTCTGCCCATAAACGAAGTTCAAAGGATTAGAGTACCAAAAATAATGGCCACAACATCAATGGCAAACGACGAGGTGAATCCGGATCTCAAAGAGCGACTTTTGCTCCAAGAAGATAACCCTCGTCAACCGAGGGTTGAGAATGTTGAACAGAATATAGATGAGGAAGACGTTCGTCAACCAAGGTTTCTGAGATATGAGAATGTTGGGCGCAATCAAGGGATACCCGAAGCTCAACAAGGGAGATACTTCTATCCGAGACAACCACCCGTTGGAGTGCAATATGGAGCGAATTATTATCCCGGACCTCAATATGGGATGGAAGCAAACTATAACATGCCGCAACAACCTCCGGTCGAACATCTAATGCGGGACTATGCAAAGCCCGTGGTGAACACCACCATTTCATGCATCCAATTAGCACCGACTGCAAGGAACTACCACATAAGCGGATTTCACATCGAGCAATTACCCTCATTTCACGGATTAGCACGTGAGGATCCGTTATCATTCATCCGAGACTTCTATGTGGCGATTGACAACTTCCCATTAAATGGGTTGAGCGAGGATCAACTAAGAATGAAGTGCTTCCCTCATACACTCAAGGATGGGGTGAAACAATGGTTGATGACTTTGGCGCACGGCTCACTAAGAACATGGGATGAAGTTTACGATAAATTCATTACCAAGTACTTCTCTCATTCAAAGACTACGCAATTGAGAACTCAAATCTCAACGTTCGGACAACAAGACGGAGAGGCATTTCACGAAGCATGGGACCGATTCAAAATGCTCCTCATTCAATGCCCAAACCATCACTATCCGCTTCAACTACTTAATCAATTCTTCTATGACAGATTGACTCAATATTGCCAAGGAGCAGTAGATAATGCAGCCGGTGGTTCGTTTTGGGGTTTGACGTAGAGACAAGCGTATGATGTGTATGAAACATTGGGAGCCAATTCTCAAAAAAAAAAGTGTACGTGTTCGTAGGGGAGCCGTGCACCAAGTAAGCGAGAAGGACGAGATGCAATCTAAAATCGATGAGTTGACAAATGAACTAAGACAACTCAAGACTCAAAATAAATCTTCTACCTCACGAGTTTGTGAGATTTGCGGAGCACCCGGACATGATGCCAATTCATGCCCTCATACTTTTCCGGGAGAACAAACCGAACAAGTTAATTGGGCTATGGGACAAAGCACGGGAAGGACCGAGTGGGAAGAGAGGAGAAATAATTATGGCGGAAATGCAAGAAATGCACCACTCCCAAATACTTATCATCCTGGGTTAAGAAACCATCCGAATTTCTCATGGAGAAACAACAACCCGGTGCCATACAACACAAGCGCCCAAGCTTAATACAACGGAGGAAACCGAGCACATCAACCAACGCAAAGTGAACCGCCTCCACAACAAAGGAACTCTCTTGAGGAGAGTATTGCGGCATTCATTAAGGAGAGCAAGGAAAACCGAGCGGAGAACAATAAAAGGTTCGAATCTTTAGAAGCTTCAATGAAGAAAATGGAGATTCAAATTGGGCAACTTGCTACCGAGGCACGTAGACAAGAAAGGGGTAAACTACCAAGTCAACCCGAGAAAGCTCAAGCTATTACCACTCTCCGAAGTGGTAAAGTGATTAATAAAGAAGCTAATTCCGAAGTAAAAGAAAGGGGCAGCGAGAAAGAAGACGAGTCGAAAAATCAAGAAGAGAAAATAGACGAAGCAACTTCGACTTCCAAGCTTCACAAATATGCTCAACCATATAAGCCACCAATCCCTTTTCCGAGCCGACTTAGAAAAGCAAAGCAAGATGAGCAATTTTCCGAAATCTACGACATGCTTTCAAAGGTTCATGTCAACTTACCTCTCTTGGATGTTGTGAAGAACATTCCCGCTTATACAAAATTTTTCAAAGAGTTGACATCCAACAAAAGAAGATACAATGGGAACTAGAAAGTGGTGCTCTACGAGGTAGAAGCAAGGGGTCAAAAGAAAGGCGATCCCGGAAGTTTTATGATCGACATTACTATGGGAGATAAGAAAGTTGCTCGTGGGATGTTAGATTTGGGAGCAAGTGTAAATCTCATGCCATACTCGACCTATTTGAGGCTTGGACTTGGGGGAATTAAACCGACAAGAATGACTCTTCAAATGGCGGATAGGTCGGTGAAATACCCCGAGGGAGTCATTGAAGACCTATTAGTGCAAGTGGACAAGTTGGTGATTCTGGCCGATTTTGTTATCTTGGAGATGAGCGATTTCGGGACAAGCGAAAATGAAGGGGCAATACTTCTAGGATGGCCATTCATGCGTACAACAAAAACAATCGTCGATGTTGATGATGGAAAGGTCACCATGACCGTCTTGGGCAAAACTATGGAAATCAACGTGTTCGGTTCATCTCCTATCCCTTCTCATATTTATGCTGCCCATGATGTGAATTTTATTGATTGCATTGATTTTTTGGTTAATGATACATATTTGCATGATGATGTAGGGGACACGTTGCATGATGCTCTAACCGTTGAGCATGATATGGGGATGAATAATCTAGAAATTGAAGAATATGTTGCATTATTAGATAATTCCGAAACAATTGATGAAGTTGACGGTTTTAAGATACCATTGGAATTAAAATTTGAGGAGCCCGTTGAAATCACCCCACCCCAACTTGAATTGAAAGAACTTCCGGCATATCTTAAATATGTTTTCTTAGGCAAAAGTGACACTTACCCTGTAATTGTCTCTTCCGAGTTAACTCTCTTGCAAGAAAACAAATTAGTAGAAGTTCTGACTAAGTTAAAGGAAGCAATTAGGTGGAGTATTTCCGATATCAAGGGAATAAGTCCTGTTAGGTGCATGCATAAAATAATTCTTGAGGATAATGTTAAACCGGTTAGGCAACCTCAAAGGCGTTTGAATCCGAACAAGCAGGAAGTTGTGAAAAAAGAAGTTTTGAAGTTGCTAGATGTCGGAGTCATCTACCCAATATCCGACAGTAAGTGGGTGAGTCCTGTGCATGTATTACCTAAGAAATCTGGAATAACGGTGGTTCGTAATGATAAAAATGAATTGGTGCCCACTAGACGATGCTTAGGTTGGAGAATGTGCATTGATTATCGGAAATTAAATGCCGTAACAAAAAAAGATCATTTTCCCCTTCCCTTCATTGATCAAATGTTGGAACGTTTAGCTGGGCATGATTATTACTGTTTTCTAGATGGTCTTTCAGGTTTCTATCAGATTCCCATTGCTCCGGAGGATCAAGAGAAGACCACTTTCACTTGCCCTTTTGGCACTTTTGCCTTTAGGAGGATGCCGTTTGGTCTTTGCAATGCTCCCGCTACTTTTCAAAGGTGCATGCTTTCCATATTCTCCGACTTGTTAGAAAAATCTATCGAGGTATTCATGGACGACTTTTCTGTGTTTGGAACCACTTTTGATGATTGTTTAAATAATTTGACTATTGTGCTAGAACGATGTATTGAGTGTAATCTTACACTTAGTTGGGAAAAGAGTCATTTTATGGTAAAACAAGGTCTTGTTCTAGGTCATGTGGTTTCCAATAAAAGAATGGAGGTTGATAAGGCTAAAGTTGATTTAATTGTTAAATTACCTCCGCCTTCATGTGTCAAAGAAGTTAGAAGCTTTTTAGGGCATGCCGGGTTTTATAGGCGTTTCATTAAAGATTTTTCCAAAATTGCCTGCCCTTTAAGTAACCTTTTGTGTAAGGATGCCAAATTTGATTTTACCGAGGAATGTTTAGTCGGTTTTAATGCTTTGAAAGAAAAGTTAACTTCCACACCTGTTGTTGTTGCTCCCTATTGGTCTCTCCCGTTTGAAATCATGTGTGATGCGTCCGACTTTGCTATTGGTGCCGTTTTGGGGCAAAGAGTGAATAAAATTTTCCATGTAATTTACTATGCTAGCAAAACGCTCGATGAAGCTCAGGCTAATTACACCACCACCGAAAAAGAATTTTTATCCGTTGTATTTTCTTTAGATAAATTTCGATCCTACTTAGTTGGCTCAAAAGTAATTGTGCATACGGATCACGCCGCATTGAAATATTTATTAAAAAAATCCGATGTAAAACCAAGATTAATTCGGTGGGTTCTTCTGCTGCAAGAATTTGATTTGGAGTTTAAGGATAAAAAGGGTTCGGAAAATGTAGTCGCCGACCATCTATCCAGGTTAACCGAGGGAGATAATTTTAAACTCGATAATTCTTTGCCGATTATTGAAACTTTCCCCGACAAGCAATTATTCGATGTAACAAGGACACCTTGGTATGCTGATATTGTTAATTACATTTTTAGTGGTGTTTTGCAGCCTGACTTGACCTATCAAGGGAAGAAGAGGTTTGTTTCCATGTGCAGGCATTACTTTTGGGATGAGCCCTACTTATTCAGGTTGGGGCCTGATCAGATATTCCGACGTTGCGTCCCGGAGGAAGAGCACGAGAGCATATTGTCATTTTGCCATGAGTTGCACTGTGGGGGACATTTTAGTGCAAAGAAAACGGCGCACAAGGTCCTTCAATCGGGATTCTACTGGCCAACATTATTTAAGGATGGCTATTCCCATTGCAAGAGTTGCGATCATTGTCAACGAACGGGGAATATAAGCAAAAGGAATGAGATGCCGTTGACAAACAATCTTGTTGTGGAACTTTTCGATGTTTGGGGAGTTGATTTTATGGGTCCTTTTCCACTTTCCCATGGCTTTGAATATATTTTAGTTGTTGTGGACTACGTCTCTAAGTGGGTGGAAGCAATTCCAACCTGAACTAACGATGCTAACGTGGTTTGCAATTTTTTTAGGGATGTGATTTTATGCAGGTTCCGGACGCCTAGAGCTGTAATCAGCGATAGAGGCACGCAATTTTGCAATAAACAACTTGCAGGCTTGCTTAAGAAGTATAATGTGATGCATAAGGTCGCAACGGCATACCATCCACAAACTTCCGGGCAAGTCAAAGTGAGCAATAGACAAATAAAGGCAGTACTCGAAAAGACGGTGAAACCGACAAGAAAGGATTGGGCATTGAAGTTGAATGACGCTTTATGGGTATACCGCACGGCCTACAAAACTCCAATTGGAATGAGCCCGTATCGCCTAGTATTTGGGAAAGCATGTCACCTACCCATTGAGTTGGAACACAAGGCGTATTGGGCAATCAAAGCGCTCAATTTAGATCAAGAAAAGGTGGGCGAGGAATGACTTTTACATTTAAATGAGCTTGATGAGATGCGATATGAGGCGTACGAAAACGCTAAACTATACAAAGAACGGACGAAACGGTATCATGATAAGCGTATCGTTCGCAAATCTCTCGAACCCGGGATGGATGTTTTGTTACATAACTCCCGTCTTAAGCTCATGCCCGGAAAATTGGTGTTGCAATGGGGCGGACCGTTCAAGGTCGTTAAAGTATGGCCACACGGAGCAGTAGAACTTCCTGATCCGCGGAAGAACGAGCAATTTAAAGTAAACGGGCATAGAGTGAAGCCGTATTTCGAACGAATCGAAGAAATCAATGCGTTTGAGTGCATAGAGGTGCACGATGTTGAAGCTTGAGCAAAACGGGAAGAAGTCGAGCTAATGACTATAAAAAAGCGCTACTTGGGAGGCAACCCAACAGTTTAGTTAGATTTTTTTTTTCATCTTTTGTTTTTCGAATTTATTTTCCTTATTTGTTTTTACTCGATCCGAAACTGACCAGTTCAACGGTGGGTGTTAAAATGCAGGAAATGAGTGCGTTATCAGAAACTAACAATCTGGGCAGGTAGGACACAGCCGAGTTGCCTCTGACACGGCCGAGTATCAGAACAGATAGAATTTGGTATTGTGGGTTGGTATTGTAATATCCGGAATTTCTACTACCGTTGTTTAATATTATTTTATCCGAGTTATATTGTACAACGTGGAATCTGTACAGTATAGATAAAATAAAAGAAGGACTGAGATGTCAGTATCGGTATAATTGTCGTACTTGGTCGACAATTGTATTTGAGGATATAGTGCGTCATGTATACGTATCCGATATGTCGAGACGTTGGATAAGAATAGCTGAAAATGGCTAAGTGTAACATTATTAGCGCACGCTAATAATCATGAGTAGCGCATGCTATCGTGCTGGTTTAGCGCACGCTACGGACACAACTTAGCGTACGCTATTGAAGAACAGCTCAGAGGGAATCTACGTGTGGACCAGGCCACTTTCGGCGCACGTTCTGATAAGTCAACGGATGTTTGTAATGTAGTACTAGCGCACGCTAAACCCTAAAGGTTAGCGCACGCTAATAATATATTGGACAAAAAGGAATCTTATCCTCGTCAGCACTTTCGGTGTGTGGACCAGTCTTCGGAGCATACAGACAAACGAGTCAACTGATATTAGCGCACGCTAAATACAATGACTTGCGCACGCTAGAGAGTGTAAGTTACGTACGCTAATGCATGGGCAAACGTACGTAAGCTCATGTACAAAGCCAGACATTAGTCTCTGGACCGCGATAGCGCACGCTAACAAAGGTCAGTTAGCGCACGCTAAGGCTGATAAGGCTGTTGCACACGCTAAACATAAGGTTTAGCGCACGCTAGTAATGCAGTCTATATAAGGGACATACGGGTATTATGAAGCATTTCGTCCATTCTTTCACTTTCAGTCGATAGAGAGAGCTTTGGGAGGTTCTTGAGGTTCCCAAACACGGTGAGGTGGTGATCTTTAACAAGATTAAGATAGAACTCATGGATTTAAAGCTTTGTTCTTGAAATCATTGGTGATTCTGGGAAATAGATTCAACCTTGGAAATCAATCCATTCCTTCATTAAGGTAATCACTCTTCATCTTTGGATTTCATTTTGGATTGAATGTTGATGTTTTTGAGTTGATAATTATCATATAAACAAGTTGATAAGCATGATTATGATATGAATTACCAGATTATGATGATGTTATTGTTGATATGAAGATATTGATATGATTCTTGTGGTTTGAATTGTGTTGTTCGTTTTCTTGAGATAAGTGGATTAATCCTTCTCCTCAGTTTCGGATGTTGATGTTATTGTCGATGATTACTCTCTGTAATGGAAGATTAAGGAAGTGTTGTTACGTTCTTGATGTTTAATGTATTGATATTAAGGAAGATGATATATGGATATAGAACTTGGATTATAAGTTGGATGATTGTTTATATGTTAAAGGATATCGGATTTCGTTGTTTTGATAGCTATAAACATGGTTTTGAATCACTTAGTGTTCTTGATAATCGTCATATGTTGATTGGAATCTGAAAAACATGCATCTGTACAGCATTAGCGCACACTACGTTTACTGCCTAGCGCGCGCTAACGGGAACAACTTAGCGCACGCTACGTTAGGTGATTAACGTGCGCTAAGAAGGCAGAAAGTGCAGTATTTTCGTGTTGTAGTTGTACATTCGTGCTGGTTTGAGTAGGATTGATCCGACTAGTGTTTAATCGAGATATTGTCAAGCCGTTGGGTTTGTGAATTGGTTTTATCGATTGTTGATTGTTGTTGAACTTGTTGTTTATCGATTACTGTAATAGGTTGAGATTATTGATCGGTATTTATAACCGTATGTTGCGGTCGTGTTCGTGTATGTTCATGAATTGCGTTGGTCAGGGCCGAGGAGCTCGTAGACGACGACAATGAGATTAGTGATGGCCTCATCATCGTCGTATTGGTATCGAGGTAAGTTATTACTTGCTCAGTTTATAGTATTTAATGAATGGTTTTCGTTTCATTCGTTTATAATTTGTATAGCAATGTTTATAATCGTAATCACAGGATATTTGGGATTATAAATCATATTCGAGTTTTGGGAATCTAAATCATAATGTATATGATTTACTTTTGTTATTGGTATACTTGTATATCGAGGATATATTGTGATAAAGACGGAGATATGAATTATCTGCAATCCGTGATACTTTAGACCGTTGAGTATTGAGGATAATGGTTCGTGATGGTTTAGATATTGAGATTGTTCTTGAAGGACTCGGGGCAAGTACTCTAATCATTTTTATCATTTGTGTCGATCATGTCGTGATACATTCGTGTATCGTTGTTGTCATGCATTTGTGCATTGTTGTTGTCGTGTATTGTGTGTACTGTTGTTTTGTGCAGTTGTGCATTGTTGTCATATGTCCACCTCGTGTTGGTCCGACGGGATCATCGGGGACCTATGCTAGCGTGCGCTGGATCATCGGACGGGCTTTCCACCTCGGGTTGGTCTGACGGGATCATCGGGGGATCTAGGCAGTGAACGCTGGATCATCGGATTGCCATGTATTGTTGTTGTGCATATGTATATTATGGGTTTGCCATAAGTATACATTCTCGTTATTGTTGTGATCATATTGACATTGTCACATGAGTATGCATTTGTAGGTCTTGTGTTAGGACCATGTCCGTATGTTGTGTTGATTTGATCTCGGATTAGACTGACTTGATGGTAATGGTATTTCGTATCTTGAGGTATGTTCCGTATTTCCTTGGTACTTGTCTTTGATGGACAATCGATTATCGTATTGGAATTGTAGACGTTATCCGATGGATTGAATTGGCCAGAGTTGGTATAATTTCCGTATCGCGAGTTATGATAATGTTTTGAGAACCTTGGGTATTGTTGAGATACCGTACAGATATTTCGGTATTATCTTATTGTGTTGATAAGGATACGAATCGTGGATTTTCGTAAAGTTACGACGGTAAGATTACATTGGTCGTATTCTTACTTAGTATTTCCATTGATATGTAATTATTGTCGTGATGTGATGGTTATCATTGTTGGATATTATGGCTGACCCCGTCGTGGGCTTTCTTTTTAGGTTCTTGGATTATCAAGCTTGGAGCGGTCGTGAAGAGATGAGCTTCCCGGAGGATACTGGCTAAGACATGTATTTATGTATTGAGCTTCTGATCTGTTGTTGTATTCCACTGCTAGAGTATTTTAATTGTTTGTCTTTATCCGCTGCGTGAGTATTTTTAAATGGCCTATTGGCATTTCGGGCCTTGTGGTTTCAAATGAGATTTTATGACGGTTTTGATAAACGAGTTTTATAAAGTCTTCAAATATTTTAAAGATAGTACCGTCGTCGGCCTCTTGGGCATTTGTAAATGTTTGCGAAAATTCCATTCAGCCTTGTGGGTTCCATATCGGGGCCCACGGCACTGTAATATTCCCGGTCGGATCTGGGGGTGTTACAAAATATGGTATCGGAGCTTAGGTTGTGAAAACCTAGGCAGTCGGGTCGAGTTGGGTCGTACTTTTGTCGTGTCATTCGAGTTGTCGGTTGACAAGTGTTTGAGCTCTGAGTTTTCTTGTTCACTCGGGCTTGTGCGTTATGTGATTTACCAGTATAGTACTGGGGTTGTTGTAAACCTTTTCAATTGGTGTTAACATGTTTCTGCAGATAGAGCTGTGTTGTGTTCTCGAGTTTAACTGAGTTTGCAAAATGTGTGTTTTGAAAATATCTGTGTCGAGTATTTTCTTGAGTCAAGACATGTGCCAGTATCACGGGGAATCGTCGGCTTCACGGTCTGTAAGTATTTGGATTTTCGAATTTCATTGAGATTTACTGCCGTTCTAAATTGACATGCTTTGAGATTCAGCAGAATATTATGCATTACAGTATAAGGTGACAGAGTTGGGACATGATTGATAATCTTGAGAAGTTATGATTTTGGAAATCTATGTGTCGATTAAGTTTTGAAACGGAGTTGTGTTTTCGGGAGAAGAATTGTGGATTGTTCAGGAGAATATGTAGTCATGTTAGTTCATCTTGAGATATACGAACTGTTTTTGAGCATTTGAAAATGGTACTTTTCAAAATGAAGGTTTTACGGATGTTTTACCGTAAGTGATTTTGGGCCGAGACCCAATAGATTTTTTTGAAATTGTTTTATAGCTCAGGACTTGGGGTCCGAAAAAGGGTTTTCTACTTTTTAAACTTCTTGTAATGCGGAACGAGATACGGGCTGAGACCCTAATGTTTCAAAAGGCCTTTCTGTTTTCTTAAAACTCCCGAGAATTATAAAACACTTTATTAATCGTTTATCTATTTCGTTCCTTCCTTTCGGGGTTTTGGCTTACTTGTTCAAATGAAACCTCTCGGGAAGTCTTTCGATGTGTTGATTTGTTTCAATGTTTTGTCATGGCATATTTGAGGTAATCCAGGATGGATTAACGGTTGACATTGCGAGTCATAGGTGGAAAAGGAGTTTTTGGGTCGGAGTTTATATATTGAGATTTTGGAACTCTATCGTGTAGTTTTCCAATGGAATATCAGTGGATATTGGTGACGAGCCGAATTGGTATATAGGAGTATGGATGTGGTCAATCATTTGCATAGTTTTCATTTTAAAAACTTCGAAATCGAGTGGATTCGAAGGAAACTGTTGTCGAATACTTGGCACCAGCGAGCCAATTTAATTTTTCGGAAATTGATTTTGTGGTCTTACCAAAATTTATGTTTTGAGTTTTGAAATTCTTGAAAGAACTTTCGAAAATTTGTCTTCTTGTCAAGACTATATGATTTCAAACTGGTTTTGAAAATATGACTGATATACATACGCATTTAGTGCATGGTGCATATCATGGTGAAGTTATGAGTGTGACTCATAAACTGGATATCATATCGATGGTACGAGGAAAAGAGACTCGAACTTTAGTATGGTAGTTTGGTTATCCAGGGATGATCGATAGATTTATCGGATAAGAGAAATATGCTGCGTGTTGTAGATTCATTCACAGGATGTAATTTTGGAACTTTGGATTTTGTGAAACTGGGACATATGTACTATGTGATTCCATTGGTATGGTAGTAGCACGACTCTACCATAGTGACTTTTGAATGATTTCTTTATAAGCGTAGATTTGGGATAATAACCCCATGCTGGTTGCTTTGGATATTGAGTGGCCGTCCCCACTCTACTTATGATTGGTATGTTCGTCGGTTGTGATTGGTTGTTCATATGCCGAGGGGTATGTTCGCCAGCCGGGTGTGTTTCTTTGAGATCTACTGTATGTGATTTGTTTAGCATTTTGAGAATTTTGCTCTTTCGTGTATCTGTCTCTGTGGTTCTGTGTTCATCGTGTTGGAACTTACCGTGTGAAGGTATTCTCGATTATCGTTGAATAATCGTTGGTTATATTAGAGTTTATCATGTTGATGATATTCTCGATTACGTTTTGACCTCTGGTTGGTCATATTGGAGTTTATCATGTTGATGATGTTCTCGGCTGCGTTTGACCTTTAGATTGGTCGTATCGGAGTTTATCATGTCGATGATATTCCCAGTTAATTTATTGGTTGATCATTGTTGGTGATCATATGAGCATTCAGATTTTGTGTCGATGATTTGGAATTTATGTCGTTATTTTGGGCAGTTGTTTTACATATGTATCGTGTACTATTGATTTATATCCGAATTGGGATTTGACTGTGCAATCAGGCAGACAGGATTCGACACGAATAGATTATTTCATCCTAAGATGATATATTTTGTTGAGACTCAAGGAATTGTGATTGTAAGCGTATTGAGACTGTACAGTGAGGTCACTTGCTAGCATCTCAAGAGATCGTCGACTTTGCGTATTGGTAAGTATGCTGTTTTGGTTATTCGTGAATTATGATGATTGATCGTTGTCATGATGGTTTCGAAATATTTTGGTTGAACGGTTTGTTTGTTTTTCTATGACGGATTGAAAGTTTCGAGGACGAAACTTATTTTAAGTGGTGTAGTATGTAATATCCGGAATTTCTACTACCGTTGTTTAATATTATTTTATCCGAGTTATATTGTACAACGTGGAATCTATATAGTATAGATAAAATAAAAGAAGGACTGAGATGTCAGTATCGGTATAATTGTCGTACTTGGTCGACAATTGTATTTGAGGATATAGTGCGTCATGTATACGTATCCGATATGTCGAGACGTTGGACAAGAATAGCTGAAAATGGCTAAGTGTAATATTATTAGCGCACGCTAATAATCACGAGTAGCGCACGCTATCGTGCAGGTTTAGCGCACGCTACGGACACAACTTAGCGTACGCTAGTGAAGAACAGCTCAGAAGGAATCTGCGTGTGGACCAGGCCACTTTCGGCGCACGTTCTGATAAGTCAACGGATGTTTGTAATGTAGTACTAGCCCACGCTAAACCCTAAAGGTTAGCGCACGCTAATGGTATATTAGACAAAAAGGAATCTTATCCTCGTCAGCACTTTCGGCGTGTGGACCAGTCTTCGGAGCATACAAACAAACGAGCCAACTGATATTAGCGCACGCTAAACGCAGTGACTTGCGTACGCTAGAGAGTGTAAGTTACGTACGCTAATGCATGGGCATTACGTACGTAAGCTCATGTACGAAGCCAGACATTAGTCTCTGGACCGTGATAGCGCACGCTAACAAAGGTCAGTTAGCGCACGCTAAGGCTGATATGGCTGTTGCGCATGCTAAACATAAGGTTTAGCGCACGCTAGTAATGCAGTCTATATAAGGGACATATGGGTATTATGAAGCATTTTGTCCATTCTTTCACCTTCAGTCGATAGAGAGAGCTTTGGGAGGTTCTTGAGGTTCCCAAACACGGTGAGGTGGTGATCTTTAACAAGATTAAGATAGAACTCATGGATTTAAAGCTTTGTTCTTGAAATCATTGGTGATTCTGGGAAATGGATTCAACCTTGGAAATCAATCCATTCCTTCATTAAGGTAATCACTCTTCATCTTTGGATTTCGTTTTGGATTGAATGTTGATATTCTTGAGTTGATAATTATCATATAAAGAAGTTGATAAGCATGATTATGATATGGATTACCGGATTATGATGATGTTATTGTTGATATGAAGATATTGATATGATTCTTGTGGTTTGAATTGTGTTGTTCGTTTTCTTGAGATAAGTGGATTAATCCTTCTCCTCAGTTTCGGATGTTGATTTTATTGTCGATGATTACTCTCTGTAATGGAAGATTAAGGAAGTGTTGTTACTTTCTTGATGTTTCATGTATTGATATTAAGGAAGATGATATATGGATATAGAACTTGGATTATAAGTTGGATGATTGTTTATATGTAAAAGGATATTGGATTTCGTTGTTTTGATAGCTATAAACATGGTTTCGAATCACTTAGTGTTCTTGATAATCGTCATATGTTGATTGGAATCTTAAAAACATGCATCTGTACAGCATTAGCGCACGCTACGTTTACTGCCTAGCGCGCGCTAACGGGAACAACTTAGCGCACGCTACATTAGGTGATTAACGTGCGCTAAGAAGGCAGAAAGTGCAGTATTTTCATGTTGTAGTTGTAAATTCGTGCTGGTTTGAGTAGGATTGATCCGACTAGTGTTTAATCGAGATATTGTCAAGCCGTTGGGTTTGTGAATTGGTTTTATCGATTGTTGATTGTTGTCGAACTTGTTGTTTATCGATTATTGTAATAGGTTGAGATTATTGATCGGTGTTTATAACCGTATGTTGCGGTCGTGTTCGTGTATGTTCGTGAATTGCGTTGGTCAGGGCCGATGAGCTCGTAGACGAAGACAATGAGATTAGTGATGGCTTCATCATCGTCGTATTGGTATCGAGGTAAGATATTACTTGCTCAGTTTATAGTATTTGATGAATGGTTTCCGTTTCATTCGTTTATAATTCGTATAGCAATGTTTATAATCGTAATCACAGGAGATTTGGGATTATAAATCATATTCGAGTTTTGGGAATCTAAATCATAATGTATATGATTTACTTTTGTTATTGGTATACTTGTATATCGAGGATATATTGTGATAAAGACGGAGATATGAATTATCTGCAATCCATGATACTTTGGACCGTCGAGTATTGAGGATAATGGTTCGTGATAGTTTAGACATTGAGATTGTTCTTAAAGGACTCGGGGCAAGTACTCTAATCATTTTTATCATTTGTGTCGATCATGTCGTGATACATTCGTGTATCGTTGTTGTCATGCATTTGTGCATTGTTGTTGTCGTGTATTGTGTACTGTTGTTTTGTGCAGTTGTGCATTGTTGTCATATGTCCACCTCTTGTTGGTCCGACGGGATCATCGAGGGATCTATGCTAGCGTGCGCTGGATCATCGGACGGGTTTTCCACCTCGGGTTGGTCTGACGGGATCATCGAGGGATCTAGGCAGTGAACGCTGGATCATCGGATTGCCATGTATTGTTGTTGTGCATATGTATATTATGGGTTTGCCATAAGTATACATTGTCGTTATTGTTGTGATCATATTGACATTGTCACATGAGTATGCATTTGTAGGTCTTGTGTTAGGACCATGTCCGTATGTTGTGTTGATTTGATCTCGGATTAGACTGACTTGATGGTAATGGTATTTCGTATCTTGAGGTATGTTCCGTATTTCCTTGGTACTTGTCTTTGATGGACAATCGATTATCGTATTGGAATTGTAGACGTTATCCGATGGATTGAATTGGCCAGAGTTGGTATAATTTCCGTATCGCGAGTTATGATAATGTTTTGAGAATCTTGGGTATTGTTGAGATACCGTACATATATTTCGGTATTATCTTATTGTGTTGATAAGGATATGAATCGTGGATTTTCGTAAAGTTACGACGGTAAGATTACATTGGTCGTATTCTTACTTAGTATTTCCATTGATATGTAATTATTGTCGTGATGTGATGGTTATCATTGTTGGATATTATGGCTGACCCCGTCGTGGGCTTTCTCTTTAGGTTCTTGGATTATCAAGCTTGTAGCGGTCGTGAAGAGATGAGCTTCCCGGAGGATACTGGCTAGGACATGTATTTGTGTATTGAGCTTCTGATCTGTTGTTGTATCCCACTGCTAGAGTATTTTAATTGTTTGTCTTTATCCGCTGCGTGAGTATTTTTAAATGGCCTATTGGCATTTCGGGCCTTGTGGTTTCAAATGAGATTTTATGACGGTTTTGATAAACGGGTTTTATAAAGTCTTCAAATATTTTAAAGATAGTACCGTCGTCGGCCTCTTGGGCATTTGTAAATGTTTGCGAAAATTTCCTTCAGCCTTGTGGGTTCTATATCGGGGCCCATGACATTGTAATATTCCCAGTCGGATCTGGGGGTGTTACAGGTATGACACGGCCGTGTCACAGGACACGGCCGAGCCCCAAAACAGTGAGGAATTGTTTTTCCAGGATAGTGCGACACGACCGTGTCACAGGACACGGCCGAGTGCCAAAACAGTGAGATTTTGATTTTCTGGGAGAGTACGACACGACCGTGTCACCGGACACGGCCAAGTCGGTGAGACAGTGAGTTTGTGCTTATTTCGAATATTTCGACACGACCGTGTCATATGCAACACGGCCGTGTCAGTCGAACCTTTATATAGGGAAGCACGGCCGAATCGCCATTTCCATCTTCTCCAGATTTTATTTTTTTCTTCCCTCTGAACCCTATCATCAATACTATCGATTTTTCTCTTCATTTTCAAAGAAATTTTGTGCAAAATCAAGGGGAGATACTACGTAATCATCATTTTTCAACCAATTTCACTCTTCAAGGGGGCAAATCGCCAATCGGACGAATTGGGACCTGTTTTTAATTTTTTTTCTCTCTTCAATATCTCCGAAATCAAGGTATGTTTCTCATGTTTTTGATTATTATTCTTGGTTATGAGCATGCTATGATAATTAGAATCACTAGTCCTTCATTATCTAGGGTTCTTGAATAAATTGAAGGAGATGAAATTGGGGATTTTCGGTAATTCTCCATGCTTGATGATCAAATTTCTCGATTGGAAATTCTTGTAGTTAAGGGATATTTTTCATGATGAAGATGATTAATTCAAACGATAAATTTTTCTTGGGAGTTGTTTTGATCAAAAATGGTTATATTAGGGGGTATTTCATCATTTGTTATAAGTTTGGGGGGGGGGGGGATTGGTCAAGAAATACTTCATTACTCTTGTTTTTGTTTGTTTTTGGATACTATTATGCTTGTTTATTTTTCGTTGTTTTTGCTAGTAGACTTATTTGTGGTGTGTTTTTATTTACATTTGGTGTGTTTTGAGCATTTTGCAAATTTGATAAAAACATTCGCGTATGAACTCTTTTCTTGAAAGGCCTCGGGATTTAATTCATTGTTTTGATATACAAATCGAGGATAATTTGTAGAGGAAAAATTGTTGATAATCGAAACGGGTGTGAAATTGAATAAGTAGTTTCAATATCTTGGAGGTATGAACAAACCTACTTGTGAGCTATCGAGCCTTCATGCATTTTCTAAAATGCAAGTTTCATTGTCGAGTGTTTCATTTTTTATTTAAGACTCTAGAACTTGCCTTGGTATCTTGTTCAAAACTACTAGTGTGTGTGTGCAATTGAGTGAAAATGATTTTTGGCACCTTTCATCTTAACCCTTCGATTTTGGCCAACCCGACATTTGATCATTCCTTAAATAAACCCAATTGAGGTCATTATCCATTTCATTGTTAAACCACATATCGAGCTTTCCATTGCTATAATCCTTCGATCCATACTTGAGCAATTAGAAATTATTTTTGACGAGGATACAAAGATTGTGGTGACATTAGGTGATATACATATTGTTGGGAGTGTTGAAATGGTGAAAATAATTACTCCGCTATTTTTGGGAACTTAGTAACCGGGTGTATTCATGTGACCCATGTTTATATTCGCGTAAAACGGTTACCTTAGATATGAGTATGCTTGGAAGTAGTTGTGTATATTTTGATCCTAGTAACCGGGTGTATTCATGTGACCCATCATTTACATTTGCGTAAAAGGGATCCTAAATCAACCCAAGCAAAAAAAAAAAAAATAGGAGCAATAAGGAGGGTTTGACGCTGCGTTTTTCACTTTCAAAAGTGCTTGTTGCAAGTGGTTCATAATTAAGGGAATGAAAGAAGCAAACCCCAAAATCTTGAGCTTCTAAAGCGACTATGGTGATTTAAGTTCTAAAATTGCTCGAGTCAAGTCACTTTAGCCATATTTATCCCACCTCGACCAAAGCCTACATTTCAAGCCAAGTAAAGCCCTTTTTGATTCACGAAAATTTTGCATGCACAAAACAATGGTAGAGATTAAGACAATTGGCAAGCCTATGGGATTCCTTATTTCATTGAATGAGTTCCGAGCGTATACTTATCCATATCACTTTGAGAGTGAGTGAATACACTTGACCAGTGAGGTTTATATTGCCAAGTATTGACTATGATGTTAAGGAAGCACCCCGGAGGTTTGAAAACTTTGTACAACTCGACTTATTTTACTTGTGAGTATTGATGAAATTTTCGAAGAGGTCCTTTAAGGTATTTTAATAGTTGAGTTCTCCTTTCAGAGTGGTTATTTTATAGTGATTTGCTCGGGACGATCAAAGTTCAAGTTTGGGGGGATTTGATGAGTCGATTCTTGATCGAATCATTCTGTTCTGTTTAGTCGTGTTTTTCTTTGCTTTTTAGTATTTTTGTTTTCTTTTATGCGTGGTATGCTGTGTTTTTAATTTATAGGTAACCAAGCGAAGATTGTGGTGAAATATGCGCTTTCATAGCTCAAATTGGAGTTTATGACGATCAAGAGCTAAAACGGGGCCTAAAACGATAAAAGATTGGAGTAATATCGGCCGTATCCTCTAAATTCCAGAACCAACACTCCTAATTGAGATGTGTTCTCCTTTGGTATACATTCCTCGTGAAATTAGCTTCGAAACGGTATATCATATGCTAAATTCCGAGGTATATTGATACAAGAACGAAGGATCAAGCTGACGAAGACCAAAAACCGGAATCAAAACAGAAGAAAAAAACTCGGGCAGCATCAGGCAACTCGGCCATGTCAGAAGACACGACCGGGTCTCTTTATAGTTAAAATCCCATTTTCCGGAAGAGTACAACACGACCGTGTCTTCTATGACACGGCCGAGCCCCTATCCAGCCACATTTGCATTTCCTACACAGTATGACACGACCATGTCACAGGACACGGTCGAGTGCGTGGACAGTGGGTTTTCTTCTTTTCAGGGTAGTACGACACGGTCGTGTCCCAGGACACGGGCCGTGTCACTTTTCGGTGGAAGTCATTTTCTTTGACATTTTTGCACTATTTTGAGCCCTTTTCTTGATCATTTGGCTATAAAAAAGGGCGTGGAGACCCTAGAGGGGATATTCTGATTTTGTTGAAGACATTTTTGTGTGAAAAACACAAGATTAGGGAGGAAAACACCAAAAAGAGTGGGAAAAGAGAGATTTTCATCATCTTCATTGTAATTTCATTTTGTAAAATACATTTTGGGAGTGAATATTATTCCTTGTACCATATTGTTTATGAGCTCTTGAAGGAAGAACATCAAATCTTCATCGGGAATTCAATTTCGGCATTTACAAGGGAAGTTTCTACCATGTTTTTGTTTTACTATTTTCATTATTGTTGTTGAAATAATCATGTGTATCTAAGCATTTCATATGGGTTTTTAGATTTAGCCACACACATGTTATCGATTGTTAGTTCCTTTTGATTTTCCGGGTAAAAGTTTGGGATTATTCCTCCTTGTTTGTTCTTTGTATAAGAACCTTTGATCTAGATCATCAAACCTATTTCTTAGTTGTTATTATTATTCAAATCGAGGTTTTTTGTCGGTGTTCGCCATCAAACGACCCGATAGAAGCGATTGTGAATGTTCTAAACCTTTTTCCGTGATCTTATAGCGAATTACCCCATCAAATGTATTAGCTAGTCGATTGTTTGTAGAGATTCGTCCCCATCAAAGGAGTGTCTCTTATTTTCGTTAAGAACAATCGTGATTTTTAGAATTACCGCCATCAAACAGATTTCTTTTAATCGTGAGCAATCGATAATTCCAAACCTTATTTATTTGAGTATCGGAATTAATAATTGATTACGTGTGTGTCGGTGACTCTAAATTCCCATATCAATCTCATTATTGTTATCTCTCAATTATCCGGCAATTATGTTATCGCTTAGTTTATTTTAATTTTATACATTAGTAATTGTAATCCTATCAAACCAATAATGTATTTTAATTTATTTTACTTTTGATCATTTGACTATTTGCCGAACATCATCAAACTTTAAACCGTTTCCAATTCCTCGAGAGATCGACCTAGGAGTTACTTGCCGCTTCCTACAAAAGCGATTCGTACACTTGCGAGTTTATAATTTGTCCATCATTACGCATGGTATGTTGTGTTTTTGTTTTGTAGGTAGACGGACGAATATTGTAGTGAAATATGCACTTTTATTGTGAATATTGGAGTTTATGACGATCAATAGCAAGTCGGGAGCAAAAACATAGCTCGAGTGATGAAAAACAAAGCAACATCGGTCGTATCTTCTAAGTTCCAGAATAATCACTCTTAATTTGGATGTGTTTTCCATTGATATATATTCCTCGTGAAATTAGCTTCGAAACGGTATATCATACGCTAAATTCCTAGTTGTATTGATGTAAAAACGAAAGATCAAGCCGAAGAAGACCAAACAAGAGCAGTTCGACACGGGCAGTGTCACAGGACACGGCAGGGTCACGCATCCAGTGAGATTTTCATTTCTAGAGCAGTTCGACACGGGCAGTATTCCAGGACACGGCCGGGTCCATTGGACAGTGAACTTTTCATTTTCCAGGATAGTTCGACACGGGCAGTGGACACGAGCCGTGCCACTTTTCGGTGCATGACCTTTTCATTGACAATTTTACACGATTTGGAAGGATTTTCTTGGCTTTTTGCCTTTATAAGAAGGTCTTGAGGGACCTTAAGAGCCATATTTTGATCTTGGTGAGATATTGTGGGGGAAAAACACAAAATTTAGGGAGAAAAACATCAAAAAGGGAGGAAAAGAGGGATTTTTCATCATCTTCATTGTTTGTTCATGTTGAAATATACATTTGTGAGATATTATAATACTTTGTATCATTGGTTATGAGCTCTTGAAGGAAGAACATCAAACCTTTATCGGGAATTCGATTTTGGCTTTTACAAGGGAAGTTTCTACCATGTTTTGTTTTACGATTTTCACTATTATTGTTGAAATAATCATGTGTAGCTAATCTTTTTATATGGGTTTTTAGATTGAGCCACACACATGTTGTTGATTGTTAGTTTCAATTGATTTTCCGGGTAGAGTTTGATATTGTTCCTCTTTGTTTGTTCTTCACATAAGAACTTTTGATTTAGATCATCAAACCTATTTCATAGTTGTTATTATTGTCAAAACGAGGGTTTTTGTCGGTGTCCGCCATCAAACGACCCGATAGAAGCGATTGTTAATGTTCTAAACTTTTTACGTGATCTTTAGCGATTTACCTCATCAAAAGTAGTCGGTTAATCGATTGTTAGTTAGGGATTCATCCCTATCAAAGGAGTGTCTCTTATTTTCGTAAAGAACAATCGTGAGTTTTAGGATTACCGCCATCAAACGGATTTCTTTTAATCATGAGCAATCGATAATTCCAAACCTTATTTCTTTGAGTATCGGAACTAATAAATGATTACGTGTGTATCGGTGATTCTAAACTCCCATATCATTCTCATAATTGTAATCTCTTAATTATCCAACCATTAATTCGGTGTTGTTAACGTTTCGTTTATTTTAATTTTCTGCGTTTGTGATTGTAATCCTATCAAATCATTGGTGTATTCTACTTTACTTTTGTTAATTCGACTATTTGCCAAACATTATTAAATTTCAAACCATTTCCAACTCCTTGTGAGATCGACCTCGGAGTTACTTGTCGCTACCTACAAAAGCAATTCGTACACTTGCGAGTTTTAATTTTCCATCAAGTTTTTAGCGCCGTTGCCATGGAGTTGGCGTTTAATTTTTGATCTTGTTTTAATAATTGTTGAATTATTTTTCTTGATCATTTTTCCATTTTCATTATTTTCGATAATGTCTAAAAATTCGCTCTAACTTCTTTTGTTTATGCTTGGTAGGAGATCGTTGGGAAACCCGATTCTTCCACCCATAGACGAAGTTCAAAGGATTAGAGCACCAAAAACAATAGCAACATCATCAATGGCAAACGACGAGGAGAATCCGGATCTTGAAGAGCGACTTTTGCTCCAGGAAGAAAACCCTCATCAACCGAGGCATGAGAATGTTGCACAAAATTTAGATGAAGAAAACATTCATCAACCGAGGTTTCCGAGATATGAGAATGTTGGGCGCAATCAAGGGATACCCGAAGCTCAATAAGTGAGATACTTTTATCCGAGACAACCACCCATTGGAATGCAATAGGGAGCGAACTATTATCCCGGGCCTCAATATGGGATGGAAGCAAACTACAATATGCCGCAGCAACCTCCGGTTGCGCATCTAATACGGGACTATGCAAAGCACGTGGTTAATACCGCCATCTTGTGCATCCAATTAGCACCGGTAGCAAGGAACTACCACATCAGCAGATTTCATATCGAGCAATTGCCCTCATTTCATGGATTAGCACGCGAGGATCTATTGTCGTTCATCCGGGACTTCTATGTGGCGATTGACAACTTCCTATTAAATGGGTTGAGCGAGGATCAACTAAGAATGAAATGTTTTCCTTGTACACTCAAGGATGGGGCAAAACAATGGTTGATGACTTTGGCAGCGGGCTCATTAAGAACGTGGGATGAAGTTTACGACAAGTTCATTACCAAGTACTTCTCTTATTCAAAGACTACACAATTAAGAACTCAAATCTCAACATTTGGACAACAAGATGGAGAGGCATTTCACGAAGTATGGGACCAATTCAAGATGCTCCTCATTCAATGCCCACACCATCACTATCCGCTCTAACTGCTTAAACAATTTTTCTATGATGGATTGGCTCAATATTGCCAAGGTGCGGTGGATAACACAGCCGGTGGTTCGTTTTGGGGGTTAACGGAGAGACAAACTTATGATGTATATGAAATATTGGGAGCTAATTCTCAACAAAAAAGTGTGCGTGTTCGTAGGGGAGTTGTGAACCAAGTGAGAAGGACGAGATGCAATCTAAAATCGATGAGTTAACGAAGGAACTAAGACAACTCAAGACCCAAAATAAATATTCGAGATCATGAGTTTGCGAAATTTGTTAGGGACCCGGACATGATGCTAATTCTTGCCCACATAATTTTCCATAAGAACAAACCGAACAAGTGAATTGGGCTATGGGACAAAACACGGAAAGGCCCGAGTGGGAGGATAGGAGAAATAATTATGGCAGAAATGCAAGAAATGCACCTCTCCCGAACACTTATCATCCTCGGCTAAGAAACCATCTGAATTTCTCTTGGAGAAACAACAACTCGATGCCGTATGGCACAAGCGCCCAAGCTCAATACAATGTCTAGCCCAACAAACAACACAAATTGAACCACCTCCACAGCAAAGGAACTCTTTTGAGGAGAGTATTGCGGCGTTCATTAAGGAAAGCAGGGAAAATCAAGCTGAGAACAATAAAAAAATCGAATCTTTAGAAGCTCCGGTGAAGAAAATGGAGATTCAAATTGGGCAACTTGCTACCGAGGCACCCAGACAAGAAAGGGGTAAGCTACCAAGTCAGCCCAAGTAAGCTCAAGCTATTACCACCCTCCGAAGTGGTAAGTGATAAATAAAGAGACATTTTCCGAAGGGAAAGAGAGGGGCGGTGAGAAAGAAGAATTGCCGAGTCAATCGGAGAAATCTATGGTGATTGAATAGGATGAGTCGAAAGATGAAAAAATCCGAGCAACTGCTACTCAATCTTGCGAGACTCGAATTCCTTGGGAGAAATCTAAAGATCCAATCGAGAAGCCAATTGAAGAAATAAGGGCGAACCAGTCGAATCAATGCATCAAAAGGAGGACCTAGAAAGCTTTGGCATGGAAGTTATTTTCATGAAGAAAGAAGTTCACACTGTGAACTTAGGAGCGAGTATTAATTTAGCGCAAAAACCAATATACCCGCCAATAGGTTTGGGGGAGGTGATAGCCCCAATGGATTTCGTGATACCAAACGTAGAAGAACTATCACCAACAAAAATCACGTCACTTATTTTTCAAGGAAGACATTTCATGGTGACAATCATAATGAAAATTGAAATGGTGACAAAAGCGCTCACAATGGAAATCCATGGAACCACTATCCATATCCTGACAAAGAAAAACGAGTGAAAAATGACAAGCTATGTGGATGGACCTGACACGTTTCCATTTAATCTGGGATGGGAGAAGCTAAAGAGTCGAGCTAAAGACTATAAAAAAGTGATGCTTGGGAGGCAACCCAAGGGAGTTTTTAAATTATTATCACTTTTATTATTATTATTATTATTATTATTATTATTATTATTGATTTTATTTGTTTTTGTCTGTGGTGTGTGTAGGAAATCTAAAAAGGAGGTATTTGTGGGAGGAAAAAGCCTAACCTATTGAAAGTTGAGACCCGAGCATAAAAGCATGGTGCCCCGCGATCAAAAACCACACTTCTTAATCTGATAGTTTTATTTCCTTTCTTTTTAATTTGTTTTTTAGCATCTTTCCCAACTTCTTTCTTTTTGCTTGAGGACAAGCAAAGGTTTAGGTTTGGCGGGTGTAACTTCTTTGATTTTTATTTGATTTTAGTTTACGTGATTTTTGTTTCTTTTCTTTATTTTTTTTGCTCTTGCGTGATGTCGTAGTTGGATTGTAATAACCTTGTTAACTGTTGGGTATATAGATGATTAGTCGTGTTTGTACTTGACTCGTGGAGTTTTATAAATCTAATTGATTGTTTGGCCTTGCGTGTGAATGTATAGTTTTGGTTACTTGAATTGAGGTGTAAGGAATGAGTACGGTAGTCCAAAAGCCGTGAGTTCTTGTGCCTAATTGAACCGTTCACTTTTAGCGGTAAAATTCTTTCATGTGTGATTTCTCTTCTTATGGATTGTATTCTTTAGAACTTGCATGATTCTGCCGGATGATGTGTTGATATTTACATATACAAGAAATGATTAGGGCTGCCCATTTTTTTTTGTCTTGAACCTACTTATCTTAAAATACCCACCAGTTCATATCAATATCCTTTGCTATCCCCGTTGAGCCTTTAGCCGTAATTTTGTTCGAAAAACCCGCATCTTATAGCTCCATATCCAAAAGCCATAACTTACCCAAGTATTGGTCCACGTAAGAGCATGAGAGGGTATATTTGAAAAACGAAGGTGTGCAAAGTTTGTGGTGTATAGAGGCAAAAATCTTCTCTCCCGTTCCCCTGAAAATAATAAGCCCCACAAAAAAAAATGGGGCGATCCTAATAACAATAATGGGATAGGAAATATATGGGAGGAGAGGAGTTAGCCTAAGAAAAACAAAAGGGAAATCGTTGGGTTGTGAGAAATAGGCCAATATCATAAGAATTGCGCTTAACAAGGCCTAGAGAAAAAAGAGATATATATTCGGGAGAATTGAAGTAGAATGATCGATCTTGCTTTGAGTTTTTATTTCATATATGTGAGGATCATATATGCTCTACTTGGACTGAACTTGTAACTACTAGCCAAATTTTCCCAACCTGAGCCACAACCCCGTTACAACCAAAAGTAAGACCCTATAACTCGTGTTTTGTGAATATTGATGCGATTGATGAAGAGAAGAAGTGCAAGCATATAGTAGAACTTTCCATTCGAATCGAGCTGAGCGTATTGATCTATCTAAACACTTGAGAGATGAGTGAATCGATAAAATTCCGTGAGGGACTACTAAGACTTATTTTCTTGCATGTTAGATTAAGTACCATTTCTATCCATTCATTTGTGAGTTTACGCTTCCATGACGAGTTATGAGACTTTACGATACTTTTACATTCCCGGTTGATTGTATGTATACCCGATGATTAACTTAATTATTCAATCCTTATCATTTTCTTTGTCGTGTGTTTTATTTATTTTTTCTTGGGGACAAGCAAAGTTTAGGTTTGGGGGGATTTGATGAGTCGATTTTTGATCGTCTCATTCTGTTCTATCGAGTCGTGCTTTTGTTTGTTTTTAAGTGTTTTTGCTCTTTTTACGCGTGGTATGTTGTGTTTTTGTTTTGTAGGTAGCCGGACGAAGATTGTGGTGAAATATGCATTTTTATTGCCAATATTGGAGTTTATGACGATCAATAGCAAGTCGGGAGCAAAAACATAGCTCGGGCGATGAAAAACGAAGCAACATAGGTCGAAATTTATAAATTCCAGAATCATCACTCTGAATTTGGATGTGGTTTCTATTGATATATATTCCTCGTGAAATTAGCTTCGAAACGGTATATTATACGCTAAATTCCGAGGTGTATTGATGCAAAAACGAAAGATCAAGCCGAAGAAGACCAAACAAGAGCAGTTCGACACGGGCAATGTCACAGGACACGGCCGGGTCACACATCCAATGATATTTTCATTTCTAGAGCAGTTCGACACGGGCAGTGTCCCAGGACATGGACGGGTCCATTGGACAGTGAACTTTTGCGTTTTTCAGGATAGTTCGACACGAGCAGTGTCACATGAGCCGTGTCACTTTCGGTGCATGACCTTTTCATTGACAATTTTATATGATTTGGAGGGATTTTTTTTGGCTTTATAAGAAGGTCTTGGGGGACCTAAAGAGCCATATTCTGATCTTGGTGAGATATTGTGGGGAAGAAACACAAGATTTAGGGAGAAAAACATGAAAAAGGGAGGAAAAGAGGGATTTTTTTTCATCTTCCTTGTTTGTTCATGTTGAAATATACATTTGTGAGATATTATAATACCTTGTTGTTGGAAAGTAAAACGCAGCGGAAGCGAAGTTTGGGAAAGATGATAATCGCGTTTTACGCATCTACGAGCATAAGATCTATTTAGGCATGCTAATTAATTAATTACTAAGACTAATAAGCAATTTAAATATTATTTATTATTTATTAATTAAATATGTTGATTATTAAAATATCCTAATCTAGATCCAAAGATAATAGGATATTACCTTTTGAAGAGTATTGATTACTTCCGTCTTGATCACCTTGTATTTCTATCTTTAGACCTTCTAGAGTATGATCTGCCTTAACCCGGACGTTGTGTGGGCAACGAGCTACCGGATCTTGTTTGAACAACCTTGGGATCGGCCGAACTCACCTTGTATATGATCACTTTATTTTTCTTTGCTTTCTAGTATTTTATAAACACTCTTAGCAAATTAATTGTGTTATCTAAATTGTAGAATCAAAGACAAAAGTCTAGATCTGCAATTAAACACAAGAGAAATAAAATTGATCACACAACCTCACAAGATAACATGTAAAATCGTCCAACACACTTATGTCCTATATATAGGCTCTTGGACTACTACTAGAGATCTTAAGGAGGATTATGGAAGGACTCCCAATAAATTCATCTTACCTTATTAGGACTCTTCCTAATATAATGAATATATTAATATCAACTTAGTCCACTAAAAGGTTGATATTGCACTTCCTACCAAAATCCCAAATTACGAAATTGGGCTCCTTATTAAATATATTATTTCCCGTGTTTGCGATATCGAATGTCCATTAATTAATTATAAGCTACTGACAACTTTAATTAATTAATATCTTATCCAAGAGTAGTACCACTCGAACCTTATTATTATATCGGAATTAAATCCACCTGCAGGGTTTAATATAATAATCATTATCGAGCTCCTCAAGGGGACATCATCAACCCGCACGAGTCGGGACATGATTTCTAGTAATAATAATAAATATAGTATAAACAATATTATTGCCCAAGATACGAGGCTTATTGAGTCGATCATTTTGACTCTCACCTATGGTAAATCAAAGCAATAATTATTATAAATACACAATTAAATATTATATACTTAGAATTAAGAAATAATAATTATCCGAGATTTACGTTCTTCTTACAGTCAGTACAGAAGACACTATCTCACCTCGATCCAGTTCAACATATGCAAATACGCTAATGTATGCTAATCGTCAAGACCAACTATTCTCAAGCATACACTACAACCTTTTATATAATTTGTCTAATAATTATATAGGTTGTGAACTATTATATTATTTTATAAGGCACCGATAATGTGATCTTCAGTGTGACACCAACACACCACATTATCTACAATATAAAATAATTAGACATTTTATTTGCATAACCATAACGTTAATAAATATGAAAAACATGTGATTAAATGTAATTAATATTCTCATAGGTAGTAACAGGGAAATTAGGTAACACAAGCATAAAGTATGCTTTACAGTATACAATCCTAACAATACTCGAAGCATGCTTTTAAGTATACTACTCTATTACATAGTCACTCATTTCTCCCACTTATACTCAAAGCAATGCTGCCATACACCGTAATCCCATTCCTTCCACATGCCTTTCAAAAACTTTTGAGGGTAGGCCTTTTGTGAAAGGGCCAACAAGATTATCTTCCGATGCAACCCTGGCTACAACTATGTCTCCTTCCCTTACGAAGTGTCGTATGATGTGGTACTTGCGGTTGATATGTTTACTTACCTTGTGGGCTCGTGGTTCCCTCGAATTTTCGACTGCACCAGTATTATCCCAATAAAGTGTAATACACTCTGGCAAATCGGGAATCACATCTAAGTCCTGCAGGAAGTACTTGAGCCACACTGCCTCCTTGGCTGCCACGTACTCGGCTTCCATGGTAGAGTCCGAGATGCATTTCTGCTTCACACTCCTCTAACTAATGGCTCCACCTCCCAGGCTAAACACATAACCCGAAGTAGACTTGGACTTTTCTTTGTCCGATGAAAAATCTGAGTCAGTGTAACCCACCGGAAATAGGTCGTCTGATTAATATACAAGTATGTACTCCTTAGTCCTTCTCAGATACTTGAGTATGTGCTTGACAGCAATCCAGTGTCCTGGTCCTGGGTTTGACTAATATCTAGTAGCCATGCCCACGACATGACAGATATCTGGTCTAGTGCAAAGCATAGCATACATGAGACTTCCCACAGCAGATGCATAAGGGACCATCTTCATGTCATCTATCTCCTTTTGTGTCTTAGGACACATATCCTTAGATAGTTGAATTCCATCTGTAAGGTAGAAAACCTTTCTTAGAATTCTCCATGCTAAACCGCTTCAGCACTGTATCGATATAGGATGCCTGGGATAAGCACAACATCCTTTTCTTCCGATCACGAAAGATACTGATACCAAGGATGTGTCCTGCTTCTCCTAGATCCTTCATATCGAACTGCTCAGATAGCCATACCCGTACGTCCGACAATTCCTTCACGTTGTTTCCAATCAGAAGGATATCGTCTACATACAGTACAAGAAACACCAACACGTTTCCATCGCATTTCTTATACACACAACTCTCACTCGGACATTGGACGAATCCATATGACTGGACAACTTCATCAAATGAGTGTTCCAAGATCTAGATGCTTGCTTAATTCCATAAATGGATTTCTTAAGTTTGCACACCAAGTGCTCTTCTCCTTCAGCAATGAATCCCTCTGCTTGGCGCATATAGATTTCCTTGTCTAGACTCCCATTCAAGAACTCAGTCTTGACATCCATCTGCCAAATATCCAGATCCAAATGCGCAGCTATAGCTAAAAGAATCCGGATTGACTTAAGCATGGCTACCGGCAAAAAGGTTTCATCATAATTGATACCCTCTTTCTAAGTGTAACCTTTTGCAACAAGCCTCGCTTTGAAGGTTTCAACCTTTCTGTCAGGTCCTTTCTTTCGCTTGTAGGCCCATTTACTCCCAATGGCTTGTACACCATCAGGTAGCTCTACTAGCTCCCACACTTGATTGGAATCCATTGATCCCATTTCTGATTCCATTGCTACTTGCCAGGAGTCAGTATCTTTATCTTGGATTGCCTCCTTATAGGTCCAGGGATCTGATTCCTCTTCGCCTGGGATTGAGTCCGAAGACTTTCCCATGCCTATGAATCGTTCGGACTGACGAACAACCCTCCCACTACGACGAGGCAAATCCCGAGTTGGTGTAAAAGTATCAGAATCGATACGTGGTACAGTGTTAGTTGGCGCTTGTACAATTGGTATAGACGGAGTCTCGCCCCTCAGCTCTTCCAGAATTATCTCGCTCATGGGCTTGTGACTAATCATATAATCCTCTTCCAGAAATCGGGCATTGGTGCTAACAATGACCTTCTGATCCTGGGGACTATAGAACAAGCCACCCTTCGTTCCCTTAGGATATCCTACAAACACTCGTACTTTTGTACGAGATGCCAGCTTATCAGCTTCTTTATTCAGCACATGTGCTGGAGTACCCCAAATCCGAACATGTCCTAGACTGGGCTTACGCCCATTCCACAGTTCTGTGGGTGTTTTGGAATCGATTTCAAGGCACTGTGTTTAGAATGTACGCCGCTGTTTCTAAGGCGTATCCCCAAAATGAAATAGGTAAATCTGAATAACTCATCATTGATCTAACCATTTCTAAAAGAGTCCTATTCCTTCTTTCAGCCACACCATTTTGTTGTGGAGTTCCCGACACGATGAGCTGGGATGAAATCCCCTCATTCGCCAAGAAATCCAAAAACTCTCCACTAAGGTATTCGCCACCACGATCAGATCGTAGTGACTTGATACTCTTCCCATGACCCTTCTCCGTTTCAGCCTTGAAGTCTCTGAACTTGTCAAAGGCTTCAGATTTACATCGCATCAAATAGATGTATCCATATCTCGAATAATCATCTATAAACGTGATGAAGTATTCGAAACCACCCCTAGCATGGATATTCATTGGACCACATACATCCATATGAACCAATTCTAACACATTCTGAGCACGGTTTCCCTTGGTTTTAAAAACCCTTTTGGTCATCTTACCTTCCAGGCAGGATTCACAAATAGGAAATGACTCAACTTGGAGATCATCCAATGGGCCATCATCTACCAATATTTGAATCCTTCCAAGGTTTACGTGTCCTAACCGTAAATGCCACAGATATGTTTGGTTTATGCTTGAAGGTTCTTTTCTCTTTTTAGGTTTAGAAAAAGAGTTAAGTGATTTATGCATAGGAGTTTGTGCAGTATTAACCATATATAGTCCATCATTAAAAATACCTTTGCAAATATATTCACCGCTTCTTTTCTTAATAATGGCATCATCATCAAAAGAAACTGAATAACCATCACTTTTTAATTTAGAAACCGAAATTAAATTCATTCTAAAATCCGGTACTAATAATACATTATTGAGGACTAATAATTTATCATTAATCTTCAACTGCACGACTCCCACTGCAACAGCCATAAGCCTGGAATAATCGCCCCAGTTGATGGTAATCTCGCCCACACTAAGCTGCTTAGTTACCTGAAAACCATGCGAGTCAAAGCAAACATGATCAGTGGAGCCTGAATCAACTATCCACGAAGTGGAAGAACAAGCTGCCAAACATGTTTTGACTACTAGTGCACGAGACATACCTTTCTTAAGAGCAGGGCAGTCCACTTTAAAATGTCCTTTCTGGCCGCACTTGTAGCACTTTCCCTTTAGCTTTTTATTCGCCTCGGGGTGAGGAGCCTTGATTTTCACCTTGAGGGTTGCCGCTTGCTTCTGGCGCTGCTTTTTCTTCTTTCCCCATTTGGGTTTGGAAGAAGTAGCACTGGTTGCCGCAAGAATCAGATGATAACCTTGTTTGAAGAGACCTTCAGCAGATTGAAGCTCTGTCAGAAGTTCCGCCAAACTATATGTCCTACGGTTCATATTGTCGTTAAGGCGGAACTGCTCAAAGCTTCTTGGTAAGCTGCCTAAGATAGTATCGACCTGCGTTTCCGCATCGATAGTAGCCCCCAGTATGCTCAGTTCGTTCAAATGAGACATCATTTTCAGAACATGATCCTCATCTTGGTCCCTTGCATTTGGGTTGTCATCAATACCCTCATTGCATTTTATCTAGCCGCCCGGTTCTGATGACCAAACATCTCGGTGAGACTTTTCATCATTTCCGCGGCCGAGCCCATTGTCTGATGCTGCTGCTGCAATACATTTGTCAGTGAAGCCAAAATGTAATAGCGAGCCATCTCATCAGACTTTTTCCATTTCCGGAATTCAGCCAACTCTTCGGGAGTGGCATCCGGTTCTGGTTCTAGAGGGCTCACTTCGATTAAGACAAATTTATGCCCCTCAGCAGTCAGGACAATGTTCTGTTTTCCAATCGGTAAAGTTAGTGCCATCAAGTTTATTTTCTTTGAGAATAACAGCTAGTGCATTGAAAGACATCCGAGATAAAAATTAAAAACATCCATCACATAATGCATAACAAAATATATCGAAAAACCTCAAAACACAATATATATGCTAGCAACCAACACCTCGAAAAATCCGCACATGCAAGCCACGATCGTGTGGACGTTTACACACACATTTCTCAAGTAGAGTTTTACGTCTTTAATTTTACTATCTAGTCAAATTACATTATGACAAGTAAAATTAATAGTTGGTTCCTCTTGACCATGTATTAATTAACATAGACTCCGATGGGGAGCTTATTAAATAATACACCTAAGTGAATACCATAATTTAACATCCTTAAAATATTATCTTTTAAATAATAGTCCTACAGATGGAGAGGTCCTATCATAAAAAGTAATATTTACCTTATGTTATCATTTTGAAATTTAAAACTAGTGAACCTATAATTAGCACATCCGATATGGAGGAAGACCCTAATGTCAACGCGCATGCTAATTACTTCACAATTTAAATTAATTATGGAGGCCAATTTGATTTTATTTTAAAAAAATAAATCAATTTAATCACTTAGTTAGTTTAGCCTTAAGGTTTTTAATTTTCTCGTCCTAAGATGCAAGGAAACATATCACACATACATCCATACATGCCATACATCAAAACAGTAAAAACCAAAAAAATAAGGCATGGATAATTAAATTATCCAATTATCATGGTCTTCTTCCTTGAGTTGAACCCGAGAAAAATCTTCGACTTGATCTCTTCCACTGGATCAAGCATCTCGTCGCTCCTCCCCGGCCGGGCCGTGGATTTCCAAAATTAAAATTTCACTTTTATGCAAAATTAATTATATAAAAAAAATTTAATTTTAAATTCCGACTCTCCAACGGACGCAACGAACAGCGGCGAAACGGACCGACAAAATCGACGACCGCCCGTATCAATCGCCCGACAGCCGACTGCATCGGTAAATGCTCGGCTCGCCGGCAGTACTGCAGCCGGCAAGCGTTTACTTGCCGCTTGTCGGCGCGGCCGCTTAACATCCGGCGATCCCTGCTCGCTCTATTTCTTCTTGATCCCGTCTTTTCCGAATTCGATTATAATTTTATACAAAATAAAATACATCGAAATTACATCAAGATTACAAGAAAAATAAAAACACCTAGAACTACTCGCGGATTTTCTCACGGGAAAAACCATTACATGCCTAAAAAATGGGCCAAACCAACAATTGCATAATTAATAAAAATAAATAAATACACCATTCATATAAACCAAGATAATTGGATCATATCACCTGCAAGAACACATCTAGCAAAATATTCCAACATCAAAATATATGAATATTTAAATTGCTATCAATTAATCACCAAAATTAATTAAAATAGCAAAAGCCAAAAAAACCTGTCTCCGATACCAATTGTTGGAAAGTAAAACGCAGTGGAAGCGAAGTTTGGGAAAGATGATAATCACATTTTACGCATCTACGAGCATAAGATCTATTTAGGCATGCTAATTAATTAATTACTAAGACTAATAAGCAATTTAAATATTATTTATTATTTATTAATTAAATATATTGATTATTAAAATATTCTAATCTAGATCCAAAGATCACAAGATATTACCTTTTGAAGAGTATTGATTGCTTCCGTCTTGATCACCTTGTATTTCTACCTTTAGACCTTCTAGAGTATGATCCGCCTTAACCCGGACGTTGTGTGGGCAACGAGCTACCGGATCTTGTTTGGACAACCTTGGGATCGTCCGAACTCACCTTGTATATGATCACTTTATTTTTTTTTTGCTTTCTAGTATTTTATAAACACTCTTAGCAAATTAATTGTGTTATCTAAATTGTAGAATCAAAGACAAAAGTCTAGATCTGCAATTAAACACAAGAGAAATAAAATTGATCACACAACCTCACAAGATAACATGTAAAATCGTCCAACACACTTATGTCCTATATATAGGCTCTTGGACTACTACTAGAGATCTTAAGGAGGATTATGGAAGGACTCCCAATAAATTCATCTTACCTTATTAGGACTCTTCCTAATATAATGAATATATTAATATCAACTTAGTCCACTAAAAGGTTGATATTGCACTTCCTACCAAAATCCCAAATTACGAAATTGGGCTCCTTATTAAATATATTATTTCCCGTGTTTGCGATATCGAATGTCCATTAATTAATTATAAGCTACTGACAACTTTAATTAATTAATATCTTATCCAAGAGTAGTACCACTCGAACCTTATTATTATATCGGAATTAAATCCACCTGCAGGGTTTAATATAATAATCATTATCGAGCTCCTCAAGGGGACATCATCAACCCGCACGAGTCGGGACATGATTTCTAGTAATAATAATAAATATAGTATAAACAATATTATTGCCCAAGATACGAGGCTTATTGAGTCGATCATTTTGACTCTCACCTATGGTAAATCAAAGCAATAATTATTATAAATACACAATTAAATATTATATACTTAGAATTAAGAAATAATAATTATCCGAGATTTACGTTCTTCTTACAGTCAGTACAGAAGACACTATCTCACCTCGATCCAGTTCAACATATGCAAATACGCTAATGTATGCTAATCGTCAAGACCAACTATTCTCAAGCATACACTACAACCTTTTATATAATTTGTCTAATAATTATATAGGTTGTGAACTATTATATTATTTTATAAGGCACCGATAATGTGATCTTCCGTGTGACACCAACACACCACATTATCTACAATATAAAATAATTAGACATTTTATTTGCATAACTGTTGCGATATTCTTTACACGCAAGTGCACGTCATCGTTTACAAGTAATAAAGTGATAAGTAGAGTATCGTTCCCACGAGGACTGAATCTCTAACTACCGATTTTTTCGTATTCCAATTTTATTTGAACAATCGAAGTTGGGTTTTTGCAATTAATAACTAAAGGAATTACTAAAAGACTAGTAGAAAACGATAGCTTGAATAAAAGAAATCAAATGATGAATAAGTCTAGGGTTCTGAATCCACCTTAGTTTATCCGAATTTACTCTCGATTATCCGTAATAAATAATTTTCCCAATTTATTGAAGGCGGAGATTGCTAATATATTCTACCGCCTCTCCCGAGGTCAATAGATTTATCTAAAGGCGAATAACGCACTCTATCCCTAGGTGAATTAATTCGTCGATAGGCAAAAAGCATGAAATCTCCTAAAGGCCACGTAGTTCCTATGAGTATATTCCTATCTCACAGAATAAAACGGTCCTCACCAATAGTTCCTCACCAAATCTCCTCTCCCGATTCGAAGTGAATGATTAAATCAATACAACTATTGGCCAGATAATTTCAAGCATTAAACATAATTGGGAAAACTCAATAAAAAGGTAATAAATTGGATAATCTCAATCAATTCATCAAAACAAAGGTTTCATCAAAACCCTAGATTAGGGCTTTAGCCTGACATACTAAAAGCGAAAATACAGAATAAATAAACGAAAGCATAAAATTCAAACGCAGATGAAGCTCGGATTCCTCCGTTCTTCAGCTTCCGCCTTCTGCCCTTGAAGTCTTCTGCTTCCCTCTTCTTCTGCCGTCTCCAAGCTTAAGCTCCCAAAAGATTCAAGATCCAAAGATTCCAAGATGATTTAATTAGGGTCTTAAACCCTATTTATAGCTCAGCACAACTCCAAATCGCGTCCGTATCAGTCGGTCGAAAACTGGCTTCGAAATGGCCCAAAATCCGCGGACATACAAAACCGCCAAGTGTGCCGCGGCTCACTAAACTCCGGCGTACGCAGCCTTGACTTTAAACACAGGCGTCATCAATTTCTTACGTGCCGCTCACCTGGCCAGGCTGCGCATGCAGTACAGTTACTCTGTCTTGGCCGGTGTCTTCTGTGCCGCGCTGCTTCCTTGTGCCGCGGCTCAGAGTCCAGATTTGCCGTTTTCGCCCGTTTTGCCTCGTTTTAGCTTCCGGACTTCAATTTCCTATCAATCATACAAAATTAAGGCATTAAAAGCTCATTTAGACGATTTCACTCTCCAAAATACTACAAAATAATGATAAATAGGCGTATAAAAATACGCCTAACAAATACCCCCAAACTTAAGCCTTTGCTTGTCCTCAAGCAAAAAGAATTAAATTCAATAAAAGAATGTCGTGAATCATCGTGTAACTCATAGTGTTCAACCTAATCAATACTATCCTGTAATTCTCTCTAAATAATACGAGTGTCATAAAAGCGAGCTGCACTCAGAATAATGATTCCGCAAAGTAATCAAGTTCAGTCCTAATCACTCGTTCATGAAGAAAATCTAGCTCAAAGATTAACAAAACGCGAGTCAAATCGACCGTCAATATGAAAGGTTAAAGTAAACAAGCTAGTTCGTCCTGTTCCACAGTCTAAAAGCATAATTTTCACGAGTTTCATAACAATTAAACCTCGGACAGTATTCCCTTATATATATGTTCAAGAATTTGATTCGAGTTGACCACTAGGTTAGGATCTCGGGATGTTTCATCGGGATAATCCTAGGGTGGAACTTCCATTCTCATGTATTAGGAAACCGTTTGACGTAAAAGACACTCATGGGGCACATGGATGCTTCTAGTTACTAAGTTCCCGTCTATAGCGGAGAAACAACTCGAATATATAAATTCCGCATGTCCGAATCAAGGTTGCCGTTTTACGCGAGAGTAAACAGCGGGTCACGCGAATACCCCCAGTTACTAGGCTCCCTATCATTGGCACATGTGAAATATCTAAATCACTAGTCTAATCAGGGTCGTCGTTTTACGCGAGAGTAAACAACGGGTCATGCGAATGCCCCCGGTTACTAGACTTCCCTTCATAGAACACATTATCTCGACATTAGGGAAAAACTGACCGGCTCTAAACTCAATCTAAGTGCCAACACGACTAAAGAAACAGTACGACTCACTATCCGGAAGATGTAACCAAATGTATTGACGGTGATTTTAAAACAAGTATGTATCGTCTCTTATCTGCCAAGACCTCTACAATCACGAAAAATTTCGGACCTAAATGAATACTAAGCAGAACAGAAATAACTGACTACAACTCGACTAAAACTCGACCGTTTCTTCAGAGAGAAAAACAGTGTCGTAACATCAGTATCACACAAATAGAAGCACGAAAAATTCACGAATAAAGAAGGACTCAGACAAGCAAGGCTATCTAAAAAAATTTTTACGCAAAGTAATGAAAAGTGCAACGAAATAAAGTACATCAAGAAAAAAAAGTACATCAATGAATGTAGCAACTGAAAGTAAATCCCCCCCAAACTTAGGACGTACATTGACCTCAATGGACAAAAAATGATATGCAATAAAAGTAAAAGGTCAAGTACTCCCCTCCAGTCTGCTCAGGAGCTGGTGCCGGCATCGTCCGGTGAGGAGGGTGGTGTGGCTGGCGGGCGGGCGCAATAAATGGCCCGTCGGGATGCAGGATATGGTCCGTCCATGCAGCAAGGTGCTCCTGATGATAAGCATCCCTCGCAGCAAGATGTCTCGCCTCTCGTCGGCTGGCCCGGCGGCCCTGCTCTCGCATCTCGACTCTGACGGTAGCTACAACGCTCTCCCGCTCCGTCCGCTGCTCCTCCCGCATGGCAGCCATCAAGCTCTCTCTCTCTCTCCTCATCTCATCTCTCTCTCTCCTGGTCTCCTCTCTCAGCTCCTCTCTCTCTCTCCTCAGATCCTCTCTCTGCTCCTCTCTCTGTCTCCTCAAATCCTCCTTCAGCCCATCAAACAACTCCTGCAACCTCGCTCTGTCGGGTGGCGGGCCGGCATCTCCATGTGTCAACAAAAGCGGCTCGGGGGACCCCTCGTGGGCCTCCTCTAGCAGAAAACCTCTCCCCCGAGCGTGTGCCGGCGCTCCTCCCCACTGGTCAAAGTGCGATATGATGCGGTGGTCGATCGGGGCCTGGGGGGCTAGCATCGGCTCGTCGTCTGACCACATCAGCCCCGACTGCCGGCATAAAGCGCAGATGAGGGAGGGGTTCTTCAACCCCGTCTTGGCCCCACCTGGATACACTGGAAGATAGATCGGACCAGGATGGGGGCCACATCGAAACGCAGCCCGGACGTGATAGCATAAAGAGTCCGGGCGCGGGAGAGAAAGACTGTACGGATCTGGGAGGTGGGGTCAATGCGTGCGCAGATAAAATAAAGCCAGGCACGCCCAAGCCGGCTGAGGCGCGAGCTCCTGAAGTGAAAAGTGGAAGAACCCTGTGCTCGCTGCTCCCAGTTGGTATCGGGCTGTGCAATGGTCTCGAGCAGGGCCTCCTTCGTGAGGCTGGTCATCACTCGGTCATAGGCTGACTCGTCAACCACCGGAAACCCAAAAAGCCTCCGAATAGCAGCCGTGGAGAAATCAATTGTAACCCCTCGGACGTCGACCTAAGTCCGAGACTCTAATGACGGCAACGTATGCCCTGCCCGAATGTGCTTCAGCAGTGCGCTGGCGTAAAACTCCTGCACGATCGAGATAACCGCTGGCTCGGGAGGTGCGGTAAATATGGCCCACCCCATCTCGTCAATCATAGTGAGCAATTCCCCGTCCTGAGGAGCTGGAGTAAACCCCCTCTCTGGAATAAGTGGTCGTGGCCGGATCTTTTCATTGAAGATCCTGTGAATTTCAGGATCCGAAAATTGGTGCCCCTCCGCCTCGGCTCGACCACGAGAGGTCTCCCATCGAGTAGGGGATGACTGGGTCCTAGCTCGCTTGCTCAGCTTCTTTGTTCGTGCCATAATCAGTCCTGAAAAGTACAACACGAGGGTTTATTCACGCAAAACTAATAACAATGATCTATGCTCGGCTAAGGATGTCCAGCCAGAAATTCCGAATTTAAGAAAATAGCGCATACGTGAGAGAAGGATGAAATTAGACTTAAACGTTTAACCTGGATGTAAGGGTTGGGCTTGCTGTAAATTCAAAACGTATACGTTGCACGAGAATTCAAAGGATTTCTTTTCCAAAGAAAATTTTTCACTTAGGCAATTTATCAAACACCTTGAGGGCACAAGTTTACTTGAAGAATAAACATAGTTATAGCTCGATTCAACCCTCAAAAATCGAAACAAAATTCAATCATCATCAACTCAACACATTCAACTCATTGATATTCCGATTTAACCATGAAAATTCGATAAAACTACCATGTTATTCTCTAACAATCCTAAAACTTTATTGAAGGAAAAATAGCATGTTCAATCCATTCAAAGCATAAACAAATTCAAATCTAAACCATAAACAAGTAGAGATTAAAGGTTTGAACGTACCTTTTTGGTTTTGTGAAGATTGCAAGAAGAAATCACAGGAAAAAAATAGAAGAAGACTTCGGCCGGTCGCGCGCTGGGGAGGGAAGGAGAAGGAGAAGGAAGGCGTACCTGGAAATGCCGGCCGAATGCGTGTTATATGCTACCTGGCCTTTCAGATTCCGCATAGTGTGCCGCGGCACAGCTAAAGTGAGCCGCGGCACAGGGTACAGTCCCTTTTACCTGTGTTCTCGTTTTGTCGTGTGCCGCGACACAGATTTCGTGTGCCGCGGCTCAATGCTCAAGTGTGCCGCGGCTCATTTATGCCGTGCCGCGTCACAGGGTACAGTTGGTTTAGCCTCCCCTTGCGATTGATGTGTGCCGCGGCTCACAATACCTGTGCCGCGGCTCATACTTCAGTTTCTTCCCTCGGACTTTTCTGCACAAAATTTTGAGAAAAACACGTTAAAAGTGAGAGGCAGAAGCAAAGTGAAGCACAAAAATGATGAAAAATAAGAATCACGAATGCAAGAAAAATGAAGAAACGCAAAAAATCTACAGCTACGAACTCGGGTTGCCTCCAGAGAAGCGCTAAGTTTATAGTCTTCAGCCGAACCTATTGGAAAACATTAGTTCGCTTTTCGCAAACTCCATTTGGTTTCCGCCCCGTTCATCGAACCGTTCATATTTTTGTTAAAAGTATGACCATTGGTCGTTAGCGATTCGACTTTCGGTTCGGTCATCAAATGTTGTTTGCGGAAAGGTTTCGACGTGAATAACTTCCCGAAACACCCGATTTTTTCATGAGTAATTGTCCGCTGGGCTTTCGGCTCACTCTCCTCCTTCACAAACGCACTCAAGACTGCAGCAGATTTTTCCTCATGCTCGAGGAACGCCACTCGTTCTACATCCTTCTTAAGACTTGGGCCATTTAACACAAAATCTGAATTTTCCCACCGACGATGTTTTCGGTGCTTTCCTCTTTCAACGGCATTTACACTTTCACTTAGTGACCTTTTATCAATACTTCTGGGACATGGAAACGATTTGAATACTTGAAAAGTAACTTGCTCGTCTTGGACCCTCAGAGTTAACTCCCCCTTTTCCACGTCTATAAGGGTTCGGCCAGTCGCTAAAAATGGTCGTCCCAAGATGATTGGAATATTTTCATCTTCCTCCATGTCGAGTACGATGAAATCGGCCGGAAAGATGAACTTATCAACCTTGACTAATACATCCTCGATCACTCCCCTCAGATACTTTATCGATCGATCCGCCAATTGTAAGGAGACTGTTGTTGGCTTGGCTTCCCCAATATTCAGCTTTTTGAAAATCGACAGAGGCATGAGGTTGATACTAGCACCAAGATCGCATAGTACCTTATTAAACGAAAGATTCCCCATGGTGCACGGTATGTTGAAGCTTCCCGGATCTTTCAATTTAGGTGGGAGCTTCTTTTGAAGAATTGCACTGCACTCCTCTGTCAAGGTGACCGTTTCAAACTCCTCAAGCTTTCTCTTCTTCGATAATATCTCTTTCATGAACTTGACGTAACTCGGCATCTGTTCCAACGCGTCGGCGAACGGAATGTTTATGTGCAGCTTTTTAAACACATCAAGGAACTTAGAAAATTGTTTGTCCGCCCTTCTTTGCTGTAATCTCTGCGGAAACGGGACGGGGGACACACATGTCTTCGAGTTATCCGGCTTCAAATCCTTCAACTCCTCTGGTTTTAAATCCTTCTCTTCCTCAATTTCCTTCTTCTCTTTACCCCGCTCGGGCTGATCCAGCACCTCTTTCCCGCTTCTCAAGCTGATTGCGTTTAGACTCTCTCTAGGATTTGTCTCTGTTGTACTCGGCAATGCTCCCTCCGGACGAGCTGTCAACACATTAGCAATTTGGCCCAGCTGGACCTCCAAGTTCCGAATGGAAGCAGAATGATTTTGTAATGTAGCTTCCGTACGGGTCATAAATTGACTCGTATTTGCCGCCAATTTTGCAAGTGCTTCCTCGAGAGACACTTTGGGAGCGGGAGGGGGCTGCTGTTGATTCTGGGCGAACGGGGGCTGGTGTGAGTTCTGTCCGTTTCTCCATGAAAAGTTAGGATGATTGCGCCACCCCGGATTATAAGTATTGGAGTACGGGTTATTCGACCGATTCCCACTTCCCACAAATTGAGCCTGCTCCATCTGATGTTGCTCGAACGGGTTTCCAACTTGACATTCCGCGCTCGGGTGTGATCCATTACACCAATTGCATGTCTCAATGGTAACGGGGGAAGGTGCGTGCGAGAATGCCTGGAGCTGTTGGGTCAAAGCGGCGACTTGAGCTGACAAGGTGGAAATCGGATCATTGCTTGAAACTTCCATGACTCTCTTTGGTCTCAATCTTTCCGATGGCCATTGGTATGCGTTTTCGGCCATATCTTCCAAAAGCACGTGTGCCTCGGCCATAGATTTTCCCATGAAGGTCCCACCAGAGGCCGCATCCACGAGAGTGCGTGTAGAAGCACTCAAACCATTATAGAACGTATGAAGCTGAAGCCAATCAGGAATGCCGTGATGAGGGCATCTTCGTAGCAAATCTTTATATCGCTCCCACGCCTCGTGGAGCGATTCCATATCGTACTGACCAAAAGTGGTTATTTTGTTTCTCAACCTTGCCGTCTTAGCTGGTGGGAAGAATTTGGCAAGAAAGGCTTGCGCTAACCTCTCCCATGTTGTAATCGACCCCGGCGGTAAGGAATTTAACCAAAACTTTGCTTTATCCCTCAAAGAGAAAGGGAAAAGCCTCAATCGGATGGCATCTTCGGTGACACCATTAGTCTTGAACGTGTCGCATATCTCAAGGAAAGAAGCAATATGGGTATTCGGGTCGTCATTCGGAAGTCCACAGAATTGGCTCGCCTGCACCATCTGAATAATAGCGGGCTTGATCTCAAAATTATTAGCTTGGATAGTGGGACGCCGAATTCCCGAAAAATTAGCGTTGACCTGCGGCATGGCATAATCTCGAAGAGCTAGTTCCGGTTGAACTTGCCGCACTTGGTTATCTCCTCCTTGGACTTCGATATTCTCGGCCATGTTGACCGTCGTCTGCAACTCTCTTTTCTCCTTTTTGTTCCTTCTTAGAGTGCGCTCGAGCTCGGTATCCAAAGGTAGTAGGCCTTCGTTACCGAGTTTTCTAATGCACTACACGAAAGGTCCTGAAAGGAAAAACAAATAAACGAAATTAAAAACACAAAAATAAAAATAAAACGTTCAAATTAAGACTGGAAATACTTAAATCGATATTAGAAAATTAAAGTCCCCGGCAACGGCGCCAAAAACTTGTTGCGATATTCTTTACACGCAAGTGCACGTCATCGTTTACAAGTAATAAAGTGATAAGTAGAGTATCGTTCCCACGAGGACTGAATCTCTAACTACCGATTTTTTCGTATTCCAATTTTATTTGAACAATCGAAGTTGGGTTTTTGCAATTAATAACTAAAGGAATTACTAAAAGACTAGTAGAAAACGATAGCTTGAATAAAAGAAATCAAATGATGAATAAGTCTAGGGTTCTGAATCCACCTTAGTTTATCCGAATTTACTCTCGATTATCCGTAATAAATATTTTTCCCAATTTATTGAAGGCGGAGATTGCTAATATATTCTACCGCCTCTCCCGAGGTCAATAGATTTATCTAAAGGCGAATAACGCACTCTATCCCTAGGTGAATTAATTCGTCGATAGGCAAAAAGCATGAAATCTCCTAAAGGCCACGTAGTTCCTATGAGTATATTCCTATCTCACAGAATAAAACGGTTCTCACCAATAGTTCCTCACCAAATCTCCTCTCCCGATTCGAAGTGAATGATTAAATCAATACAACTATTGGCCAGATAATTGCAAGCATTAAACATAATTGGGAAAACTCAATAAAAAGGTAATAAATTGGATAATCTCAATCAATTTATCAAAACAAAGGTTTCATCAAAACCCTAGATTAGGGCTTTAGCCTGACATACTAAAAACTGAAAATACAGAATAAATAAACGAAAGCATAAAATTCAAACGCAGATGAAGCTCGGATTCCTCCGTTCTTCAGCTTCCGCCTTCTGCCCTTGAAGTCTTCTGCTTCCCTCTTCTTCTGCCGTCTCCAAGCTTAAGCTCCCAAAAGATTCAAGATCCAAAGATTCCAAGATGATTTAATTAGGGTCTTAAACCCTATTTATAGCTCAGCACAACTCCAAATCGCGTCCGTATCACTCGGTCGAAAACTGGCTTCGAAATGGCCCAAAATCCGCGCGGACATACAAAAACCGCCAAGTGTGCCGCGGCTCACTAAACCTGTGCCGCGGCACAGAGCCTTCAGCTTTAAACCTGGGCGTCATCAATTTCTTACGTGCGGCTCACAGGCTTGCCGCACGCAGTCTGAGTTACTCTGTCTTCGGCTGGTGTCTTCCTGTGCCGCGGCGCTGCTTCCTTGTGCCGCGGCTCAGAGTCCAGATTTGCCGTTTTCGCCCGTTTTGCCTCGTTTTAGCTTCCGAACTTCAATTTCCTGTCAATCATACAAAATTAAGGCATAAAAGCTCATTTAGACGATTTCACTCTCCAAAATACTACAAAATAATGATAAATAGGCGTATAAAAATACGCCTAATAATAACCATAACGTTAATAAATATGAAAAACATGTGATTAAATGTAATTAATATTCTCATAGGTAGTAACAGGGAAATTAGGTAACACAAGCATAAAGTATGCTTTACAGTATACAATCCTAACAATACTCAAAGCATGGTTTTAAGTATACTACTCTATTACATAGTCACTCATTTCTCCCACTTATACTCAAAGCAATGCTGCCATACACCGTAATCCCATTCCTTCCACATGCCTTTCAAAAACTTTTGAGGGTAGGCCTTTTGTGCAAGGGCCAGCAAGATTATCTTCCGATGCAACCCTGGCTACAACTATGTATCCTTCCCTTACGAAGTGTCGTATGATGTGGTACTTGCGGTTGATATGTTTACTTACCTTGTGGGCTCGTGGTTCCCTCGAATTCTCGACTGCACCAGTATTATCACAATAAAGTGTAATACACTCTGGCAAATCGGGAATCACATCTAAGTCCTGCAGGAAGTACTTGAGCCACACTGCCTCCTTGGCTGCCACGTACTCGGCTTCCATGGTAGAGTCCGAGATGCATTTCTGCTTCACACTCCTCTAACTAATGGCTCCACCTCCCAGGCTAAACACATAACCCGAAGTAGACTTGGACTTTTCTTTGTCCGATGAAAAATCTGAGTCAGTGTAACCCACCGGAAATAGGTCGTCTGATTGATATACAAGCATGTACTCCCTAGTCCTTCTCAGGCACTTGAGTATGTGCTTGACAGCAATCCAGTGTCCTGGTCCTGGGTTTGACTAATATCTAGTAGCCATGCCCACGGCATGACAGATATCTGGTCTAGTGCAAAGCATAGCATACATGAGACTTCCCACAGCAGATGCATAAGGGACCATCTTCATGTCATCTATCTCCTTTTGTGTCTTAGGACACATATCCTTAGATAGTTGAATTCCATCTATAAGGTATAAAACCTTTCTTAGAATTCTCCATGCTAAACCGCTTCAGCACTGTATCGATATAAGATGCCTGGGATAAGCACAACACACTTTTCTTTTGATCACGAAAGATACTGATACCAAGGATGTGTCCTGCTTCTCCTAGATCCTTCATATCGAACTGCTCAGATAGCCATACCCGTGCGTCCGACAATTCCTTCACGTTGTTTCCAATCAGAAGGATATCGTCTACATACAGTACAAGAAACACCAACACGTTTCCATCGCATTTCCTATACACACAACTCTCACTCGGACATTGGACGAATCCATATGACTGGACAACTTCATCAAAATGAGTGTTCCAAGATCTAGATGCTTGCTTAAGTCCATAAATGGATTTCTTAAGTTTGTACACCAAGTGCTCTTCTCCTTCAGCAATGAATCCCTCTGCTTGGCGCATATAGATTTCCTTGTCTATAATCCCATTCAAGAATTCAGTCTTGACATCCATCTGCCAAATCTCCAGATCCAAATGCGCAGCTATAGCTAAAAGAATCCGGATTGACTTAAGCATGGCTACCGGCGAAAAGGTTTCATCATAATTGATACCCTCTTTCTAAGTGTAACCTTTTGCAACAAGCCTCGCTTTGAAGGTTTCAACCTTCCTGTCAGGTCCTTTCTTTCGCTTGTAGGCCCATTTACTCCCAATGGCTTGTACACCATCATGTAGCTCTACTAGCTCCCACACTTGATTGGAATCCATAGATCCCATTTTTGATTCCATTGCTAATTGCCAGGAGTCAGTATCTTTATCTTGGATTGCCTCCTTATAGGTCCAGGGATCTGATTCATCTTCGCCTGGGATTGAGTCCGAAGACTTTCCCATGCCTATGAATCGTTCGGGCTGACGAACAACCCTCCCACTACGACGAGGCAAATCCCGAGTTGGTGTAAAAGTATCAGAATCGATACGTGGTGCAGTGTTAGTTGGCGCTTGTACAATTGGTATAGACGGAGTCTCGCCCCTCAGCTCTTCCAAAATTATCTCGCTCATGGGCTTGTGACTAATCATATAATCCTCTTCCAGAAATCGGGCATTGGTGCTAACAATAACCTTCTGATCCTGGGGACTATAGAACAAGCCACCCTTCGTTCCCTTAGGATATCCTACAAACACTCATACTTTTGTACGAGATGCCAGCTTATCAGCTTCTTTATTCAGCACATGTGCTGGAGTACCCCAAATCCGAACATGTCCTAGACTGGGCTTACGCCCACTCCACAGTTCTGTGGGTGTTTTTGGAACTGATTTCGAAGGCACCAGGTTTAGAATGTACGCCGCTGTTTCTAAGGCGTATCCCCAAAATGAAATAGGTAAATCTGAATAACTCATCATTGATCTAACCATTTCTAAAAGAGTCCTATTCCTTCTTTCAGCCACACCATTTTGTTGTGGAGTTCCCGACACGATGAGCTGGGATGAAATCCCCTCATTCGCCAAGAAATCCAAAAACTCTCCACTAAGGTATTCGCCACCACGATCAGATCGTAGTGACTTGATACTCTTCCCATGACCCTTCTCCGTTTCAGCCTTGAAGTCTCTGAACTTGTCAAAGGCTTCAGATTTACATCGCATCAAATAGATGTATCCATATCTCGAATAATCATCTATAAACGTGATGAAGTATTCGAAACCACCCCTAGCATGGATATTCATTGGACCACATACATCCATATAAACCAATTTTAACACATTCTGAGCACGGTTTTCCTTGGTTTTAAAAACCCTTTTGGTCATCTTACCTTCCAGACAGGATTCACAAATTGGAAATAACTCAACTTGGAGATCATCCAATGGGCCATCATCTACCAATATTTGAATCCTTCCAAGGTTTACGTGTCCTAACCGTAAATGCCACAGATATGTTTGGTTTATGCTTGAAGGTTCTTTTCTCTTTTTAGGTTTAGAAAAAGAGTTAAGTGATTTATGCATAGGAGTTTGTGCAGTATTAACGATATATAGTCCATCATTAAAAATACCTTTGCAAATATATTCACCGCTTCTTTTCTTAATAATGGCATCATCGTCAAAAGAAACTGAATAACCATCACTTTTTAATTTAGAAACCGAAATTAAATTCATTCTAAAATCCGGTACTAATAATACATTATTGAGGACTAATAATTTATCATTAATCTTCAATGCCACGACTCCCCGCAATGACCATAAGCACGGAATAATCGCCCCAGTTGATGGTAATCTCGCCCACACTAAGCTGCTTAGTTACCTGAAAACCATGCGAGTCAAAGCAAACATGATCAGTGGAGCCTGAATCAACTATCCACGAAGTGGAAGAACAAGCTGCCAAACATGTTTTGACAACTAGTGCACGAGACATACCTTTCTTAAGAGCAGGGCAGTCCACTTTAAAATGTCCTTTCTGGCCGCACTTGTAGCACTTTCCCTTTAGCTTTTTATTCGCCTCGGGGTGAGGAGCCTCGATTTTCACCTTGAGGGTTGCCACTTGCTTCTGGCGCTGCTTTTTCTTCTTTCCCCATTTGGGTTTGGATGAAGTAGCACCGGTTGCCGCAAGAATCAGATGATAACCTTGTTTGAAGAGACCTTCAGCAGATTGAAGCTCTGTCAGAAGTTCCGCCAAACTATATGTCCTACGGTTCATATTGTCGTTAAGGCAGAACTGCTCAAAGCTTCTTGGTAAGCTGCCTAAGATAGTATCGACCTGCGTTTCCGCATCGATAGTAGCCCCCAGTATGCTCAGTTCGTTCAAATGAGACATCATTTTCAGAACATGATCCCTTACTGGGGTCCCTTCAGACATTTGGGTTGTCATCAATACCCTCATTGCATTTTATCTAGCCGCCCGGTTCTGATGACCAAACATCTCGGTGAGACTTTTCATCATTTCCGCGGCCGAGCCCATTGTCTGATGCTGCTGCTGCAATACATTTGTCAGTGAAGCCAAAATGTAATAGCGAGCCATCTCATCAGACTTTTTCCATTTCCGGAATTCAGCCAACTCTTCGGGAGTGGCATCCGGTTCTGGTTCTAGAGGGCTCTCTTCGATTAAGACAAATTTATACCCCTCAGCAGTCAGGACAATGTCAAGATTTGTTTTCCAATCGGTAAAGTTAGTGCCATCAAGTTTATTTTCTTTGAGAATAACAGCTAGTGGATTGAAAGACATCCGAGATAAAAAAAAAACATCCATCACATAATGCATAACAAAATATATCGAAAAACCTCAAAACACAATATATATGCTAGCAACCAACACCTCGAAAAATCCGCACATGCAAGCCACGATCGTGTGGACGTTTACACACATATTTCTCAAGTAGAGTTTTACGTCTTTAATTTTACTATCTAGTCAAATTACGTTATGACAAGTAAAATTAATAGTTGGTTCCTCTTGACCATGTATTAATTAACATAGACTCCGATGGGGAGCTTATTAAATAATACACCTAAGTGAATACCATAATTTAACATCCTTAAAATATTATCTTTTACATAATAGTCCTACAGATGGAGAGGTCCTATCATAAAAAGTAATATTTACCTTATGTTATCATTTTGAAATTTAAAACTAGTGAACCTATAATTAGCACATCCGATATGGAGGAAGACCCTAATGTCAACGCGCATGCTAATTACTTCACAATTTAAATTAATTATGGAGGCCAATTTGATTTTATTTTAAAAAATAAATCAATTAAATCACTTAGTTAGTTTAGCCTTAAGGTTTTTAATTTTCTCGTCCTAACATGCAAGGAAACATATCACGCATACATCCATACATGCCATACATCAAAACAGTAAAAACCAAAAAAAATAAGGCATGGATAATTAAATTATCCAATTATCATGGTCTTCTTCCTTGAGTTGAACCCGAGAAAAATCTTCGACTTGATCTCTTCCACTGGATCAAGCATCTCGTCGCTCCTCCCCGGCCGGGCCGTGGATTTCCAAAATTAAAATTTCACTTTTATGCAAAATTAATTATATAAAAAAATTTAATTTTAAATTCCGACTCTCCGTGGACGCGAACAATGGCCAAACGGACGGACCAAAAGCTGGACGACCGGCCCATACAATAATCGCCCGGACTAAGTTGATCGCAGACTGCAATGCTCGCGTTGCTACAGGCGGCCGTGTCTTGCTTTCAGCGCTTACTTGCCGCTTGTCGGCCGCTTAATATGATCCGCGATCCAGTTCTGCTCTATTTCTTCTTGATCCCGTCTTTTCCGAATTCGATTATAATTTTATACAAAATAAAATACATCGAAATTACATCAAGATTACAAGAAAAATAAAAACACCTAGAACTACTCTCGGATTTTCTCACGGGAAAAACCATTACATGCCTAAAAAATGAGCCAAACCAACAATTGCATAATTAATAAAAATAAATAAATACACCATTCATATAAACCAAGATAATTGGATCATATCACCTGCAAGAACACATCTAGCAAAATATTCCAACATCAAAATATATGAATATTTAAATTGCTATCAATTAATCACCAAAATTAATTAAAATAGCAAAAGCGAAAAACACATCTCGATACCAATTGTTGGAAAGTAAAACGGTGGAAGCGAAGTTTGGGAAAGATGATAATCGCATTTTACGCATCTACGAGCATAAGATCTATTTAGGCATGCTAATTAATTAATTACTAAGACTAATAAGCAATTTAAATATTATTTATTATTTATTAATTAAATATATTGATTATTAAAATATTCTAATCTAGATCCAAAGATAACAGGATATTACCTTTTGAAGAGTATTGATTGCTTCCGTCTTGATCACCTTGTATTTCTACCTTTAGACCTTCTAGAGTATGATCCGCCTTAACCCGGACGTTGTGTGGGCAACGAGCTACCGGATCTTGTTTGGACAACCTTGGGATCGGCCGAACTCACCTTGTATATGATCACTTTATTTTTCTTTGCTTTCTAGCATTTTATAAACACTCTTAGCAAATTAATTGTGTTATCTAAATTGTAGAATAAAAAACACAAGTCTGGATCTACAATTAAACACAAGAGAAAACAAATTGATCATACAACCTCACAAGATAGCATGTAAAATCGGCCAACACCCTTAAGTCCTATATATAGGCTCTTGGACTACTACTAGGGATCTTAAGGAGGATTATGGAAGGACTCCCAATAAATTCATCTTACCTTATTAGGACTCTTCCTAATATAATGAATCTATTAATATCAACTTAATTCACTAAAAGGTTGATATTGCACTTCCTGCCAAAATCCCAAATTACGAAATTGGGCTTCTTATTAAATATATTATTTCCCGTGTTTGAGATATCGAATGTCCATTAATTAATTATAAGCTACTGACAGCTTTAATTAATTAATATCTTATCCAAGAGTAGTACCACTCGAACCTTATTATTATATCGGAATTAAATCTACCTGTAGGGTTTAATATAATAATTATTATCGAGCTCCTCAAGTGGACATCATCAACCCGCACGAGTCGGGACACGATTTCTAGTAATAATAATAACTATCGTATAAACAATATTATTGCCCAAGATATGAGGCTTATTGAGTCAATCATTTTGACTATCACCTATGGTAAATCAAAGCAATAATTATTATAAATACACAATTAAATATATATACTTAGAATTAAGAAATAATAATTATCCGATTACATTCTTCTTACAGTTAGTACAGAAGACACTATCTCACCTCGATCCAGTTCAACGTATGCAAATACGCTAATGTATGCTAATAGTCAAGACCAACTATTCTCAAGCATACACTACAACCTTTTATATAATTTGTCTAATAAATATATAGGTTGTGAACTATTATATTATTTTATAAGGCACCGATTATGTGATCTTCCGTGTGACACCAACACACCACATTATCTACAATATAAAACACGTGATTAAATGTAATTAATATTCTCATAGGTAGTAACAGGGAAATTAGGTAATACAAGCATAAAGTATGCTTTGCAGTATACAATCCTAAAACTTGTATCATTGGTTATGAGCTCAGTGTCACAGGACATGGCAGGGTCACGCATCCGGTGATATTTTCATTTCTAGAGTAGTTCGACACGGGCAGTATCCCAGGACACGGCTGTAATATCCGCAATTTCGAATTTCGGTAATTTTCTTTTTTTCGGCGGAAGTCCGTTTTGACGACTTGCTCATGACCGTTTCGTCATTCCGAGAATGATTAATTCTTCACTTTTTCTCATCCGAGTTCGTTTCGGTATCGTTTTGTTGAGTTCCGAGCTTTTTAGCGACTTTTCCGCACTTGAGTTCGATTCTTGCGAATCTCGTTCGAAACTGCTGTTTCGAGTTTCCCGTAAGTCCGTTTAACTTTGTTAGACGTGTTATGAACTTCGGTTTGGTTATTCGATCACGTATCGTGATTTTCGGACGTTTTGGGCCATTTTTGTAATTTCCCAAAGTTTGGGGTAATTACTTCCGTTGTCGAATTCCGACACTTCGGGTGGTCGGAATTGTGTGTTCTCTTACCACTTGGATTCTTGTTTGCGAGTACTTCGTAACCGCATCTCCAATTTTTACTCAGGTTCGGGTTTCGGGGTCGTCCGGGCCGTCGGAGTGGCCACGGCCGAGTCACGGCCAGAGCAGGGTCTGGCCTGGCCGAGTTACGGCCGTAAGGTGCCGGTTACGGCCGTAATGTGTGCCAGTTACGGCCGTAAGTGTGATCGGGTACGGCCGTACGGGCGCTGGGCATCTTCCGGACGAAGGCTGGTTACGGCCGTAATGTGTGCCAGTTACGGCCGTAAGTGCCCGACAGTTGCTGGACTGATTTTTTGACGAATGCCGGTTACGGCCGTAAGGCCTTCCGAGTACGGCCGTAAGGCCTTCCGAGTACGGCCGTAAGGGCCGAGTTACGACCGTAAGGCACTGCCGGTTACGGCCGTAACCCTGTCGGCTATATATAGCCTGGGCTCGGCCAGACTTCATTTCTTACGCGTTTTTCTTCCTTTTTCGGCGGCTGGCGATGGGAGGCTCGGGAAATCGAGTTCGTGGCCGATTATAATCATTTCCAAGGCATTTTGGAATATTCTTGTTGATTATATCATCATCCAATCCGTGTATTTCGTCGAATCAAGGTATATTTCTTGATTTTCCTTCAAGTTGACTTTTCGGAGAATTTGTTCTTGATTTCGATTCTAGTCCGATTTTGATACATCGGTTGGTGTAGTATGATGTTATTAATCGTGTTATATGGGTTGTATATCTATATATCGAGTTTGTTTAACTCGATTGACGATTCGAGTGTTCTTGGGAATTATTGAACATTTAGTGTTCGATTAAATGTCCCAATGAGTTTCCCTTCGATAGTTTGTTGGGATTTCTGTTGTTTTGGCCTTGATTCTCATCGTAACCATGTGTTATTGTTCCTTACGGAGGTTTATAGGTGTTCGAGGATTCCGATATTGAATCCCGTTTGGCGATTGATGATTCATGTGGTGTTATTCTCGTAATACTCGTGGTGCTATCGCGTTCTTGATATTGTTCGGGGGTTCGGGGCTATTCGACCGCGTCCTATCCATCGTCTCGTTGCGATCGTGATTTCGAGGCAAGTACCTTGCCCATACTATTCTTGTTTTGTGGATATGATAATTGGTGATCGTCTTGGTGTATTTGTTTGTTTGTTTGAAATGTGTTTTCAAAAGATTCGGCTAGCCTCGTTAAAGGCTCACTTTCAAACGCGTGTGTTTTGTAAATTGTGTGGGTTGTAAGTGGCTATGTGAATCCTATGGATATGTTTGGTGTTGATGATGCACTTGGTATTTGCGTGTGGACGTATATTGTTTCATTTTGGTGCATTGTGGTTTGACGAGGTGTTTTGCTAAGTGTTTGATACCTCTGAATGAATTGTTTGGATATCTTTGTTGCATTGTGCTATGTGTTGTGATTTGTTTAGCTAGCCAGCTCGGGAGGGTCCTTCGAGGCCTCGGGCGGGATCAATGATATGACTCTGTTCCCAAGGCGATGCTTATGTTGTGATTTGTTTGGCTAGCCAGCTCGGGAGGGTCCTTCGAGGCCTCGTGCGGGATCAATGATATGACTCTGTTCCCAAGGCGATGCATGTGTTGTGATTTGTTTAGCTAGCCAGCTCGGGAGGGTCCTTCGAGGCCTCGGGCGGGATCAATGATATGACTCTGTTCCGAAGGCGATGCATGTGTTGTGATTTGTTTAGCTAGCCAGCTCGGGAGGGTCCTTCGAGGCCTCGGGCGGGATCAATGATATTACTCTGTTCCCAAGGCGATGCTTGGTGTGATATGTTATTTAGTGAATGTATTTTACTCACCGTGGGTTGGTTCGACGGGGCAACGACGGGAATTCCAATGGGTGAGTCCAGGAATCACGAGTAAAAACTTCACGAGTTGGTATTTGATTTTATGTCCGTCGAGGACATGTGACTTGGGTTTTGGCCCTGTGAACTGTTGTCGGTTTTCTATTTGCGAAAATAAAACCTTTGGGATGTGACCCTGTTGATTTTTGTAAAGATAAGGATTCGGTAATCCTAAATTGTTTTCTATTAAAATTCTCGATGGCATTTTAAACTGTTTTATAAATTGTTTCCCTTTAACTTGTAGTCTTTCGGTTTTGGAATGTTTTACCAAACTCATGCCTCGGGAAGTGCTTTTCGTTACGTTTGGAACTTTGAGGATTCCTGATTATTATTGTTTTTGGAACTTGTATTGTATGGCTCGTATTTTTGCACTTGTACTTGCACTAGCAAAACAGTGGAGTTTTGCTAACCCCCGAGTATTCGGGGGGTGGATGTCTATTTTTGCATTCAGGTTTTGGAGCATAGCATAGGGTCGGCACGAAGGATGATGAAAGATGAACGATACTAATCACACGAGGATCCGTTGATGTCGTATTGGTCTAGTTGTATTTTCTTTTCCGCTGCAGTATCTTTTCGCCGTTGTACGGGAGTTTATTGTATTTTGACCCCTGCGTGGGTGTGTGTTTGGAATTGAGTTGTACGTTATTATCGAAAGACCAAGTCGGTCTACTGAGTCATTTTAGCCTTAAAGGCGATGTTTAGATGTTTGATTTTAGTTATCAGCCTGGTAGATCCTCGAGGAGAGGGTCTACGGCGTGTAATATCCATGAGTGGATTGGGGGTGTTACATAAATGGTATCGGAGCTTAGGTTGTGGAAACCTAGGCTGTCGGGTCAGTGGTGTCTATTGAGTTTTGTCTTGTCGGATTTTGTCTGACTAAGTCGTGTCGCGACGCGTCGTCTGAGTTTGTTGGTCGTGATTAGTATCGTGGGCGATCATCATCTTCGTGTGACCTGTGGATGTAAGTCTCCCTTCTTTGTGTTGTGCCTCGTGTGACACGAGCTATTTTTATGATTATTTGTTAAGTGATGGAATCCTCTTATGGATTTTGATTTCTTGATATGTGATTATTTGACTCTCATATTTCGTTCATTTGAGGAGTAGTGTTGCTGGATTGTGCATGTTGGACTGTATTTCTTTTATCCGCTGCGTGAGTTCTTTTGTAATGGCTTTCGGTATTTTACCGACTGAGTTTTATTTCAAAAACCGATTCCCTTAACCGAGTTTTTGGCATTATGGCCTTGATCATTTTGGCGAAATTCTTATGACGGTATTTAGTATTTTCTAAATGGCTTTTGTAAGTTTTTGAAATATTACCGTCATCAGCCTTTTTGGCGTTTTTGTAAATGGTTTTATCTTGGTGGGTTCCGGTGCGGGACCCACGGGGCTATAAAGTTTTGTGTAATTACCTGAAATTTTTGGGCATTCTAGCCTTTTTGGCATCGTCCTTTTTGGAATTGAATTATTTTCGAAAACTTGAGTATCTTAGAAATAAATTTCGAGACGTACGTTTAAAATGAATTGTTTTCTCGCGGTACTTCCAAGGTGCCACAAGATGTTTCAAAATTCTTCTACCTCGAGGACCAAAATGTTTTGAGATATTTCCAATGTTTTATAAACACTTTTACTTAGACCCGAGGGTCGAATATTTTGAAAGTTTTTACTAAGAGAAAGTGTCCTCATTTTTATCTAATGTGAAATGGTTCTCCAAAGTCTCGATAACGTTGTCTCACGTTTGTACTTTTTTTGAAAGGTGATACTCAAGATCAACCGGTGTTCTTCTAAAATTATTTTCAAAATGAGGTTTTCGTTTTTAAAACCTATCCATTCCTGTTTAAGGGCTGGGTATGTATGTATGATGTTTGCATTCTCATTATGATGTTTGCTCCCGAGTATGATCGAATTGGCGGTGTGAGCGTTGAGTCGCTTTCCACACAATTGTTGTGTTAGCCCTCTGTGAGAGGTGGGATGTTGGTGTTGAATATTGTCGCCTCGTGGTGATTTCTGCATTGTCGCGCATATGCGAGCTGTTAGAGCTTGGTTTGTTATGGTCGTGTGCATCGGTAATCGTTCCGTTATGTGTCGGTTGTTTAATGTCTTGTTACCTTGCTCCTATTTTTGTGAATTTCGTGGATGAGGTCGGGGGTAATACCCATACTATTTTGACTTCTGTATTTTCTCTTTCTCCAGTCTATCGATTCGCTCATGTTCGTTGATACCTTATGAACTTGTTCCGTATTTCGGTTTCATCGTCCGAACGAACTGTGATCTTGTTGTGGGTCGATCTAGTTATCGCTGTGACTTTTTCGAGTTCGGTTCGATTCTTGTGAACCTTGTTCGGAAGTGACATCATTTGGTTCTATTAACTCTTCTATTCGATATGGATCGGATTTTGAATTTCTGTATTTTCGACTCTGTGAACTCGTTTATGTTCGTTGACATTTTCTGAACTTTCCCTATCCCTTGCTTTTGTTGATCGAACGAGGGTGGTATTGTTTCGGAATAACTCATTTGTCGTTGTGACTTTTCAATTGCTATTCCCTTTCCTATGGATCTTATGTGAATCACATCTTGTTGTTTTCACCGGATCAAATATTGTCTCGAGCCGAGACGTGAACCTGGGAGTTGTTGTTTGAATTTTATTGTTCTTCGTGATTCGAACATGATTGTTCGATTTTCGTTGTCTCGACCGTTGTGGTTCGATCGTTTGATTGTTCGGTTTTTGTTGATCTCGTTTCGTGATTGTTGAGCGTTCAGACTCCTTCTTAATTTCTTTTTATTCGGGAAATTTGTCTCGTTTTCGATCTTCCAACCCTTGGGCGGTGGAATTCCGTATTTCTTCAGCGATTGGCTAGCGTTTTGATTGATGTACCGTTGGGGTGGTCGATCATATTGATTTTCGTTCGTTGTGTTTTGTGATTGTTCGGATAATTGACTTGACTATATTATCCATTTGATGACGCTTGTCATTTGTTGTTTTTATTATATTCCTAACGGCGACGTTGTGTTGGTCGTCGTGGAGCGTGTTTTCACGCCATATGTCTCTTTACGTTTCTTGCAGCGTTTCGCCGTCGGGCGCGAGTTTTCGGTTTTTGCGTATCTCATCGAGTTTTCCTGGCAGGGGATATTGCTTCTCCCTACTTATTTTAAGTTTCGAGACGAAACTTCTTTTAAGGAGGGTAGAATGTAATATCCGCAATTTCGAGTTTCGGTAATTTTCTTTTTTTCGGCGGAAGTCCGTTTTGACGACTCGCTCATGACCGTTTCGTCATTCCGAGAATGATTAATTCTTCACTTTTTGTCATCCGAGTTCGTTTCGGTATCGTTTTGTTGAGTTCCGAGCTTTTTAGCGACTTTTCCGCACTTGAGTTCGATTCTTGCGAATCTCGTTCGAAAATACTTTTTCGAGTTTCCCGTAAGTCCGTTTAACTTTGTTAGACGTGTTTTGAACTTCGGTTTGGTTATTCGATCACGTATCGTGATTTTCGGACGTTTTGGGCCATTTTTGTAATTTCCCAAAGTTTGGGATAATTACTTCCGTTGTCGAATTCCGACACTTCGGGTGGTCGGAATCGTGTGTTCTCTTAGTGCTTGGATTTGTCTTTGCGAGTACTTCGTAACCGTATCTCCGATTTTTACTCAGGTTCGGGTTTCGGGGTCGTTCGGGCCGTCGGAGTGGCCACGGCCGAGTCACGGCCGGAGCAGGGCCTGGCCTGGCCGAGTTACGGCCGTAAGGTGCGATTCTGGCCGTAATGTGTGCGATTCGGCCGTAAGTGTGATCGGGTATGGCCGTGCGGCTGGGCATCTTAGGACGAAAGCAGTTCTGGCCGTAATGTGTGCGATTACGGTAGTAAGTGCCCGACGATTCTTGGACTTGATTTTTGGCGAATGCGATTCACGGCCGTAAGGCGTGCGAAATACGGCCGTAAGGGCGAGTTACGGCCGTAAGGCCTTTGCCGATTCTGGCCGTAACCCTGCCGGCTATATATAGCCTGGGCTCGGCCAGACTTCATTTCTTACGCGTTTTTCTTCCTTTTTCGGCGGCTGGCGACGCGAGGCTTGGGAAATCGAGTTCTTGACCGATTCTAATCATTTCCAAGGCATTTTGGAAGATTCTTGTTGATTATATCATCATCCAATCCGTGTATTTCGTCGAATCAAGGTATATTTCTTGATTTTCCTTCAAGTTGACTTTTCGGAGAATTTGTTCTTGATTTCGATTCTAGTCCGATTTTGATACCTCGGTTGGTGTAGTATGATGTTATTAATCGTGTTCTATGGGTTGTATATCCATATATCAAGTTTGTTTAACTCGATTGACGATTCGAGTGTTCTTGGGAATTATTGAACATTTAGTGTTCGATTAAATGTCCCAATGAGTTTCCCTTCGATAGTTTGTTGGGATTTCCGTTGTTTTGGCCTTGATTCTCGTCGTAACCATGTGTTATTGTTCCTTCAGGAGGTTTATAGGTGTTCGAGGATTCCGATGTTGAATCCCGTTTGGTGATTGATGATTCGTGTGGTGTTATTCTCGTAATACTCGTGGTGCTATCGCGTTCTTGATATTGTTCGGGGGTTCGAAGCTATTCGACCGCGTCCTATCCATCGTCTCGTTGCGATCGTGATTTCGAGGCAAGTACCTTGTCCATACTATTCTTGTTTTGTGGATATGATAATTGGTGATCGTCTTGGTGTATTTGTTTGTTTGTTTGAAATGTGTTTTCAAAAGATTCGGCTAGCCTCGTTAAAGGCTCACTTTCAAACGAGTGTGTTTTGTAAATTGTGTGGGTTGTAAGTGGCTATGTGAATCCTATGGATATGTTTGGTGTTGATGATGCACTTGGTATTTGCGTGTGGACGTATATTGTTTCATTTCGGTGCATTGTGGTTTGACGAGGTGTTTTGCTAAGTGTTTGATACCTCTGAATGAATTATTTGGATATCTTTGTTGCATTGTGCAATGTGTTGTGATTTGTTTAGCTAGCCATCTCGGGAGGGTCCTTCGAGGCCTCGGGCGGGATCAATGATATGACTCTGTTCCCAAGGCGATGCTTGTGTTGTGATTTGTTTAGCTAGCCAGCTCGGGAGGGTCCTTCGAGGCCTCGTGCGGGATCAATGATATGACTCTGTTCCCAGGCGATGCATGTGTTGTGATTTGTTTAGCTAGCCAGCTCGGGAGGGTCCTTCGAGGCCTCGGGCGGGATCAATGATATGACTCTATTCCCAAGGCGATGCATGTGTTGTGATTTGTTTAGCTAGCCAGCTCGGGAGGGTCCTTCGAGGCCTCGGGTGGGATCAATGATATTACTCTGTTCCCAAGGCGATGCTTGGTGTGATATGTTATTTAGTGAATGTATTTTACTCACCGTGGGTTGGTTCGACGGGGCCACGACGGGAATTCCAATGGGTGAGTCCAGGAATCACGAGTAAAAACTTCACGAGTTGGTATTTGATTTTATGTCCGTCGAGGACATGTGACTTGGGTTTTGGCCCTGTGAACTGTTGTCGGTTTTCTATTTGCGAAAATAAAACCTTTGGGCTGTGACCCTGTTGATTTTTGGAAAGATAAGGATTCGGTAATCCTAAATTGTTTTCTATTAAAACTCTCGATGGCATTTTAAACTGTTTTATAAATTGTTTCCCTTTAACTTGTAGTCTTTCGGTTTTGGAATGTTTTACCAAACTCATGCCTCGGGAAGTGCTTTTCGTTACGTTTGGAACTTTGAGGATTCCTGATTATTATTGTTCTTGGAACTTGTATTGTATGGCTCGTATTTTTGCACTTGTACTTGCACTAGAAAAACAGTGGAGTTTTGCTAACCCCCGAGTATTCGGGGGGTGGATGTCTATTTTTGCATTCAGGTTTTGGAGCATAGCATAGGGTCGGCACGAAGGATGATGAAAGATGAACGATACTAATCACACGAGGATCCGTTGATGTCGTATTGGTCTAGTTGTATTTTCTTTTCCGCTGCAGTATCTTTTCCCCGTTGTACGGGAGTTTATTGTATTTTGACCCCTGCGTGGGTGTGTGTTTGGAATTGAGTTGTACGTTATTATCGAAAGACCAAGTCGGTCTACTGAGTCATTTTAGCCTTAAAGGTGATGTTTAGATGTTTGATTTTAGTTATCAGCCTGGTAGATCCTCGAGGAGAGGGTCTACGGCGTGTAATATCCCTGAGTGGATTGGGGGTGTTACAACGGCCGGGTCCATTGGACAGTGAACTTTTCATTTTCCAGGATAGTTCGACACGGGAAGTGGACACGGGCCGTGTCACTTTTCGGTGCATGACCTTTTCATTGACAATTTTACACGATTTGGAGGGATTTTCTTGGCTTTTTGGCTTTATAAGAAGGTCTTGGGGGACCTTAAGAGCCATATTCTGATCTTGGTGAGATATTGTGGGGGAGAAACATAAGATTTAGGGAGAAAAACACGAAAAAGGGAGGAAAATAGGGATTTTTCATCATCTTCCTTGTTTGTTCATGTTGAAATATACATTTGTGTGATATTATAATACCTCGTATCATTGGTTATGAGCTCTTGAAGGAAGAACATCAAACCTTCATCGGGAATTCGATTTCAGCTTTTACAAGGGAAGTTTCTACCATGTTTTATGTAATATCCGGAATTTCCACTACTGTTGTTTAAGATTATTTTATCCGAGTTATGTTGTACAGCGTGGAATCTGTATAGTATGGGTAAAATAATTGAAGGACCAAGACATCTGTATTAGTATAATTGTCGTACTTGGTCCACAATTGGATGTAAGAAGTATATGTATTCAGTATGCCGTATGTTCGTATTCTGTATGTTGAGACGATTGGACAAGAATAGCTGAAAATGGCTAAGTGTAACATTATTAGCGCACGCTAATAATCAGGAGTAGCGCACGCTATCGTGCAGGTTTAGCGCACGCTACGGATATAAGATAACACACGCTAATGCAGTCAGATCGGAAGGAATCTGCGTGTGGACCAGGCCACTTTCGGCGCATGTTCTGATAAGTCAACGGATGTTGTAATGTAGTGTTAGCGCACGCTAATGCATGTTGATTAGCGCACGCTAACTGTATATCAGAGAAAAAGGAATCTTATCCTCGTCAGCACTTTCGGCGTGTGGACCAGTCTTCGGAGCATACAGACAAATGAGTCAACTATGAGTAGCGCACGCTAAGGTAAGACACTTGCGTACGCTAAATAGAGGCATTTACGTACGCTATTGCATGGGCATTGCGTACGTAAATCACTTCATGCACTAAGACAGTTGTCTCTGGACTGCGATAGCGCACGCTAACAAAGGTCAGTTAGCGCACGCTAAGGCCGTAGCACACGCTAAACATAAGGTTCAGCGCACGCTAGTAATGTATTCTATATAAGGGACAAACGGGTATTATGAAGCATTTCGTCCATTCTTTCACCTTCAGACGATAGAGAGAGGTCTTAGAGAGAAGTTGAGGTCCCAAACACTTGAGTTGATCATTCCTAACAACATTTGAAACTTGGAAGTGATTGAAAACGGATTCAACCTTGGGATTCAATCCATTCCTTCAAAGAGGTAATTACTCTTCATCTTTGGATTTCGTTTTGGATTGAATGTTGATGTTCTTGAGTTGATGATTATTACATAAACAAGTTGATAAGCATGATTATGAGATGGATTACCGGATTATGATGATGTTATTGTTGACATGAAGATATTGATATGATTCTTGTGGTTTGAATAGTGTTGTTCGTTTTCTTGAGATAAGTGGATTAATCATTCTCCTCAGTTTCGGATGTTGATGTTATTGTCGATGATTACTCCCTGTAATGATAGATTATGAAAGTGTTGTTACGTTCTTAATGTTTCATGATGTTGATATTGAGGAAGATGATATATGGATATAGAACTTGGATTATAAGTTGGATGATTGTTTATATGTTAGAGGATATCGGATTTCGTTGTTTTGATAGCTTTGAACATGATTCAGAATCACTTGGTGTTCTTGAAATCGCCATAAGTTGATCGGTATCTGAAAAACATGCATCTGTACAGCATTAGCGCACGCTACGTTTACTGCCTAGCGCGCGCTAACGGGAGCAACTTAGCGCACGCTACGTTAGGTGATTAACGTGCGCTAAGAAGGCAGAAAGTGCAGTATTTTCGTGTTGTGGTTGTAAATTCGTGCTGGTTTGAGTAGGGTTGATCTGACTAGTGTTTAATCGAGATATTGTAGAGCCGTTGGGTTTGTAAATTGGTTTTATCGATTGTTAATTGTTGTCGAACTTGTTGTCTATCGATTACTGTAATAGGTTGAGAATATTGATCAGTGATTGCAACCGTGTGTTGCGGTCAAGCTCGAGAATGTTCGTTGATTGGGACCAAGGAACTTGTAGATGACAGCAATGGATTTGGTAACAGCTTCCTCGTCATTGTATCGGTATCGAAGTAAGTTATTACTTACTCAGTTTATAGTATTTAATGAATGGTTTCCGTTTCATTCGTTTATAATTCGTATAACAATGTTTATAATCGTAATCACAGGAGACTTGAGATTATAAATCATATTCGAGTTTTGGGAATCTAAATCATAATGTATATGATTTGCTTTTGTTATTGGTATACTTGTATATCGAGGATATATCGTGATAAAAACGGAGATATGAATTATCTGCAATCCGTGATACTTTGGACCGTCGAGTATTGAGGATAATGGTTCGTGATGGTTTAGGCATTGAGATCGTTCTTGAAGGACTCGGGGAAAGTACTCTAATCATTTTTATCATCTGAGTCGATCATGTTGTGATACATTCGTGTATCGTTGTTGTCATGCATTTGTGCATTGTTGTTGTCGTGTATTGTGCACTGTTGTTTTGTGCAGTTGTGCATTGTTGTCATATGTCCACCATGCGTTGGTCCGACGGGATCATCATGCGAATCTATAGCTGTGTGCGCTGGATCGCTGGACAGGTAATGCCACCATGCGTTGGTCCGATGGGATCATCATGGGAATCTATAGCTGTGTGCGCTGGATCGTTGGATTACCATATATTGTTGTTATTGTGCATATGTATATTATGGGTGGTCATAAGTATACATTGTCGTTATTGTTGTGATCATATTGACATTGTCATATGAGTATGTATTTGTAGGTCTTGTGTTAGGACCATGTCCGTATGTTGTGTTGATCTGATCTCGGATCAGACTGACGTGATGGTAATGGTATTTCGTATCTTGAGGTATGTTCCGTATTTCCTTGGTACTTGTCTTTGATGGACAATCGATTATCGTATTGGAATTGTCGATGTTATCCGATGGATTGAATTGGCCAGAGTTGGTATAATTTCCGTATCGCGAGTTATGATAATGTTTTGAGAACCTTGAGTATTGTTGAGATACCGTACAGATATTTCGGTATTATTTTAATGTGTTGTTAAGGATACGAATCGTGGATTCTCGTAAAGTTACGACGGTAAGATTACATTGGTCGTATTCTTACTTAGTATTTCCATTGATATGTAATTATTGATGAGATGTGATGGTTATCATTGTTGGATATTATGGCTGACCCCGTCGTGGGCTTTCTTTTTAGGTTCTTGGATTATCAAGCTTGTAGCGGTCGTGGAGAGATGAACTTCCCGGAGGATACTGGCAAGGGCATGTATTTGTGTTTTGAGTTTCTGATCAGTTGTTGTATTCCGCTGCTAGAGTATTTTAATTGTTTGTCTTTATCCGCTGCGTGAGTATTTTTAAATGACCTTTTTGGTATCTGGTAACTTAGGTTACTTTGGCAATCATTTTCTAAATCTATTCTGTCGGTACGTGTAAGCGATAGCTTAACGTATGTGTTTTTAAACTGTTGAGTTTTGGCATTTTGGGCCTTGTGGTTTCAAATGAGTTTTTACGACGGTTTGATAAACGAGTTTTATAAATCTTCGAATGTTTTTAATAGATAATACCGTCGTTAGCCTCTTGGGCGTTTGTAAATGTTTGCGAAAATTTCCTTCAGCCTTGTGGGTTCCATCTCGGGGCCCACGACGCTGTAATATTCCCGTTCGGATCTGGGAGTGTTACATTTTATTTTACAATTTTCACTATTATTGTTGAAATAATCATGTGTAGCTAATCTTTTCATATGGGTTTTTAGATTGAGCCACACACATGTTGTCGATTGTTAGTTTCAATTGATTTTCCAGGCAGAGTTTGGGATTGTTCCTCTTTGTTTGTTCTTCACATAAGAACTTTTGATTTAGATTATCAAACCTATTTCATAGTTGTTATTATTGTCAAAACAAGGGATTTTGTCGGTGTCCGCCATCAAACGACCCGATAGAAGTGATTGTTAATGTTCTAAACTTTTTACGCGATCTTTTAGCGATTTACCTCATCAAAAGTAGTCGGTTATCGATTGTTAGTTAGGGATTCATCCCCATCAAAGGAGTGTCTCTTATTTTCGTAAAGAACAATCGTGATTTTTAGGATTACCGCCATCAAACGGATTTCTTTTAATCGTGAGCAATCGATAATTCCAAACCTTATTTCTTTGAGTATCGGAACTAAGAAATGATTACGTGTGTGTCGGTAATTCTAAACTCCCATATCATTCTCATAATTGTAATCTCTTAATTATCCAACCATTAATTCGGTGTTGTTAACGTTTCGTTTATTTTAATTTTCTCCGTCTGTGATGGTAATCCTATAAAATCATTGGTCTATTTTACTTTACTTTACTTTTGTTAATTCGACTATTTGCCGAATATTATTGAATTTCAAACCGTTTCCAACTCCTCGTGAGATCGACCTCGGAGTTACTTGTTGCTACCTACAAAAGCGATTCGTACACTTGCGAGTTTTAATTTGTCCATCAAATACGTACAATACAACAGTAACAGGAGAAAAAAAAATTCCCCCAGATATTACACAGGCCACTTTGATAAAAATTGCCGAGGCTCGACTTCCAGGAAGGAAGTGCTTATAGCCACGTGGAGTGATGAAGATGAAGAAGATGAATTTATTCAAAATAATCTCGCACCTCATGGCAAGAAGTTCTTTTGAAGAAAGTGACGACGAAAGCCAGGTAAGTACCTCGTCTCACGACGAACTTTTTAATGCTTTCGAACTTTTACATTCGGATTTTCAAAATTCTTTGAAAGATAATAAATCCCTCAAAGCTAAAAATAAATTATTGAAAAACGAACTTTTCGAAAGGAAAGAAAAAGGGGAAGTTTTTAAAACCGGTCATTCTCTATGTCTTGAAAAAGAGAATATTTTGAAAAATGATTTATTGAAAGTTCAAAACGAACTTAAAAACTTAATGAACAAATTTTCCTGTGGAAATGACAATTTTGAAAAAATTGCTTTCGGTTAAAAAATTTTCGTTAAACAAACAAGAATTAGGATTCAAATCGAGTTTTAAAAACGAATCAAATGATTCCTTAAATTTAAAATACCACATTGTGGTAAATGTTTAAAAATCGGGCATCATATTTCGAATTGTAGAAGCCCAAGATGAACGATAAAAATTAAGAAAATATGGATTCCAAAAAGAACCATAATACCGAATATCGTCTATTTACCTAATGAAAAATGACCAAGAGTCAGTGGGATCCCCAAAATTCGAAACTAATATGTCATCAATTGAATTTTATTAATTGGTATTAAACTCAGGGGGAGTTATCATTTTAAAAAGGGAAGATCTAATTTTCAGGGGGAGTTTTAATCATTTTTTTTTTAAATTTATTATCGATTTTTTATGATTTTATATGCACCTTTTGCTAATGACAAAAAGGGGGAGAAGAATGAAAGAAAAGATTGACGAGAAAATAAGATGAAAAAATATATAATGGGGAGAAGAAAAGAGAAGAGAAGAGAAGAGAAGAGAAGATGGGGAGACTAATAAAAATGGACAAAACCGAGAACTTTGATCTGTTTATGTTTTATATTTTTATAGGTATCTCGTCAATTGATTGTTGTTTTGTCATCATAAAAAAGGGGTGAGATTGTTGGAATATTTTATTCCATATTAATGATTTTGATGACAAGTTGATGGAATCAAACCAAAACAGCAAACAAAACAACGAGTCAAGAAGTAGTCGAAGACGCAAGGACGGACATAAAAGCAAAGAATTTTATTCCATATTAATGGTTTTGATGATAAGTTGATGGAATCAAACCAAAACAGCAAACAAAACAACAACGAGTCAAGAAGTAGTCGAAGACGCAAGGACGGACATAAAAGCAAAGAAGTGAGATTTAATGAAACTAATGTACGTAATATACATGGTATAACGTTCGTAATGGAAACTCACATGAAGGCAGACGAGTGCAGATGACATGCTATAACGTACGCAACACAACCAGTATAACGTATGTAATGTTGCAAGCTTAACGTATGTAAAGACTGTGAGTTTAACATACGTAATGGTTTGAATATGAATTTAAATATTGGAACCGTTGAACGGGAAGATGACATCATGGAGTAAATTTAAAAATGAAGGCAACAGATATGTAACACCCAAAACTAGGTGGATATTACAGTGCCGTGGACCCCCGACTGGGACCCACCAGGCGAATGAAAATTAATGAATTACACAATACAAATATAGTACCGAAACACATTACATCATTAATGTAATTTCCGGGGGTAAATCTTTTTTCGTGTTACTGTTGAGTTGTACGTATTCATTTGGAATTGTACAAGTGTTGTTGTTTGGACCGATACAATTTATATTGTATTAGAATATTTCGGGATCGAAATATTTTTACTGGTCATCGGTTTGGTTTCATCGTTTGGTTGTTGCTTGGTGAGTTTGGAATTTTGGCTAAGTTTATAGCCATATCGTACGCTACCTGTGTAGCATTACATACGCTAATTTATTGCGATTATGTACGTTATGCCCTGAGGTTTACGTACGTAATGCGTGGTCGGTGGTAGGAACCTTCCTCGTAGTCAATTTTCGGCTGGTAGAGCCAGGGTATTTTTGGGGTATCATTTGTATATATATATATATATATATATATATATATATATATATATATATATATATATAGGGGCGCGTTCTATGCAGTACCAATATTAGATGCAGTACTTTACAGTACTAATTTATGCATGAGTTTTGTACTAATTATGCATGAAATATATGCATTTCGTGCATCAAAATTTCAATACATTAAAATATGCAATATATTTGATGCATATAATCTAATATTTTAATGCATCTCTATATAGTGGCGTGTTCTATGCAGTACCAATATTAGATGCAGTACTTTACAGTACTAATTTATGCATGAGTTTTGTACTAATTATATGCATCAAATATATTGCATATTTTAATGCATTGAAATTTTGATGCACGAAATGCATATATTTCATGCATAATTAGTACAAAACTCATGCATAAATTAGTACTGTAAAATACTGCATCTAATATTGGTACTGCATAGAACGCGCCACTATATATATATATATATATATATATATATATATATTATCATCACATGTTACTCTCACTCTCACCTTTCCCTCTCACGTTCTTATCGTCCTATCTCTCCTCCTTTTCTCTCCAGCCCTCTCATCCTCTCTCTCTCTCGTTCTCTGTCTCTTCTCTCCATCTCCCTCGTTTTTCTTTTTCCGACAAGGTGGAGCTGAAGGATGGCATCCAACCTCTTCATAGTTTCCGGCGACGGACTGGATTTCGTGTTCCGGCAAGCTTAATGGTTGACGATCAGAGTTAGGGCTGACATCTCCGGCGACGACTGGAGCTCGACAGCGGCAGGTGGCTCATGACTGGAGCAGCGACGACCTGGTCGGAATTTCCGGAACGGACGGCGTTGCTAATCCGGTCGAGCTATTCCGGCCTTTTTCTGGCAAGATGGAGCTCAGGCGCCGGGTGTTCTTCATGGTCTCCGGCCATAGACGCGGCTCCATAGATTCCAGCGGCCGGAGATGGTTTCTGACTGGAACGGACGGCGGAACGGAGGCGCGGCAGATTTCCGGCGAGGAGCTGCAGGCGGAGATGGAGTTGGGTGAAAACCGACCATGGACGGAAACGGGCTGGAGTTGGACGAGGTGAGGCGGGTCAGTTTTTCCGGCAGCCGAGTTCCAGTAGGAGTTGTTTTTCTGACCGGATTCCGGCGAGGGTTGCCCAGCCGATCGGCTTCTGGTTAGTTGTGTGTGTTTGTGCAGGTGTATATATATATATATATATACACTGTGTGCAATGTACTTATATACACTGTGTGCAATGTACTTATATACAACACACACTTGCACACAATATATATAAGTACATTGCACACAGTGTATATATATATATATATATATATATATATATATATATATATATATATATGGAAAAGGGAAGGTGTGGCTGTCATGTACCTAAGGTTAGGTACAATACATCCCAAAACTACGTAGTTTTGATTAAAACACAAAATAAAATAAAATAAAAAAAAGAATTCCCAGCCACCACCATCTTCATCCAAACAGCCGACCTTTTCCAATTCAACGGGGAATGAATAAGCATATGATTTCGAGACAGATTTATCAGATGAGTAGGAAATCAGTCAAATATAGGCAGCAAGTCAGATTAATTAGCAATCATCCTAATCAATAAAAGAGCACTTCAAAAATACAGTAAAGAAGATCGTGATTTTCGCAATAGATAATTCGAGAGCTGGGAATAATCGGCTGTATAGTTTACGGAAAATAAATCGTCCCTATATTTCCTCCTGTCTGTCACGGGACGGGAGTGTCGTGACATGTCGGTAGAAATTCCTCCAAAGCCAGCGGAATGATATTGGCGACCTAATGCACCTGGCATTAAGTCATAAGGACGAGAATTTTGATACACATTCTCAACTGATGTATGAAATAAAATATACGTGAGCCGTCAAATTCATATGTATTTAGCAGATCAGACTCCAGAAGACTACATATAAATAAGTTCCTTTTTTTTAGTTTTGAAGCAACTGCCTGGATTCTGTTGGTTCACAATTTCACATGTAAGAAAGAAATCAAACAATTGCAAAAAGACGTAAGAGTATTACATTCGGCCAACGCATAAAGTATATCTAATCTTTAATTTTTACAAGTTAAAAAAATCAAAACAAATAGCAGATATATAACTGTGTTGATTTGATTTACATGCCTCATATATTACTTTATTTTGCTGTTAATATTTGACAGTGCATTGTTACGATGGCAGTCTTGCAAACTGTGCAAGTTTCTAAAATTTCAGTCTCGGATTCTAAAATTTTGTTTTCTGGCTGAGAAACTGTCTTGTAATATGCGTGCACACACGCACACATACACACACCTTAAAATGTACTACTTAGACTTCAAGATATCAAAAAGCCTACACCTACGACTAGGGCGACAATCTTGACGCGACATTGAGACACGACCCGAACTGAAATGTACTACTTTGACTTCAGATATCAAAAAGCCTACACCTACGACTAGGGGCGGGAATCCTGACCCGACAAGAAAACACGACCCGAACGCGACTTAAAATTACTGAGAGAAACTCAAACCTGAACACTACTAACTCGAATCTAACACGATTTGGCACGATGTTGCCAATTTATCTTAAAATGTATTATTTTGATTTGAAGGGATAATATATCACGTTTTAGGAACCAGCTTAACATCACACTCAATAGCAAAGCAAAATGTCAGAAATAAGAATATCAGGAGAGAATCGGATCAACACAGCGAAAGGAAAGAAAAATTCTGACTGCTGCAGATGAATATAGATTTTATCATGCAACCGCGTGAATCAGTATCTCCTGAAAATCGAACATGACATCAAACTTCCAGAAGCATCTTTCATAAGGTTTCCTACAGAAGAGATGATGATGATAAGGGCACACCAGTAGGCATTACAGCAACCCCCCCCCCCCCCCCCCCCAAAAAGACTTCATAAGAAAAGGACTGATCTTGTAGCTTATGTAGCCATAATGAATGCCTGGATCATGTTTTCCGCATCACGCTTCTGGTCAGTGGCGCCAGATATTAAAGCCACGCGATCACCTCGGCTGGATTTGGAATCTAAAACGTCAATGGCAGCCCCAGATATCTGGAAGAGAATGAAAACATCCAAGACCAATGTGACAACCAAGTGAGACATCAAAATGCAAATACCGCAGACGAGATAAACTCTTCCACAACCCATGGAAACAAAAATCACCCTAACCGAGATAAACTCTTCCACAATTCAAGATAAGTTTTACAAATCAAAAGGTGGATTAACAAAAGCATAATAGCTATTAAGATAATTATAAAGTATCAGGAGCTCCTAATCGAAGACAAATATTCTAAAAATAACAATCTGATGGCAAAGTGATGGTCTTCTCAGAAGAAAGCTCAGCTTTGGTGTTCCCCATTATCACCAAACCGTCACCCGATGGAACAATTTTTACTATTCCCCTCAACCATCATGTGAATCCAGCAAAAGTATCACTCTTTTCCTTTCAAGGAATCCTCTACCCGATTCAATAGAAAAAAGAGCCTTAAATATAAGAGTACAAACGAAAATGAAGAAGTAACAATATTAGCTATCACAAATACCTTTTTTTTGGGACACCCGGTGCTGTAGTGACCTAATTCTTTACAATCAGAACAAGCCTTCTTTTTCTTCACTTCTAAAGAAGATTTGATCCTGCTTGCGCTTTTTGGACGTCCATGAGTCTTCGTATGAACAATAGGATCTCGAATTGATATTTGAGGCATCATGTCTACTTGAGAAATCATAGAAGAATCTTCCGATGCATTCTGAAGCTCTGTTGGCTTTTTTCGGATCATTTGATCTTCTAAAAATTTGACTAATAAACTATTTAGTCTCTTAATCTCCGCAGGTGAGTCCTTTGCTTCTTCGATTGCTTTAGTACAATTAACATGAACACACCATAAGTTTAATGCACTAACTCCACTTTCACCACTCATTTCTTCAAGTCCGATACCTCTGTTACCAACCTTGTACCTTGCATTAAGTGTCCACCTAGGTAAAATATAGTGACCAGGAAGGGTTTCAACATGTTTCTTCTTCATAACATATATTATATGTTTGCATAAAATCCCATAGGTTTCAAACTTTGCACATGAACAAGTGGCAACAATCTCATTCAAGAAACAAAATTTAACGATCCTCCAAATTTTTTTCTCAACATTCACTTGCCCAACCCTATAACTGCTTTGTTCTGTACTCTTACTCAAAGTTTCGCGTGGTAGGTTATTGGTTGCTTCATTCCATTCCTTCTTGAAAAGCTCAAAAATCTTTCTAGTATAAAATTTACCTGCAAAAATTAGTATATGCAAAATTAATATATTAACAAATGTATAAAGATAAACAAAATTAATATACCTGCTTTTGCTTCTATTGGATGAACAGACGAAAGAATAGGCATCGAGTTCATAGTCTTGAAATCTTCATCTTCTTAGGCGGCCCTTCGGCAATCAACCGCTCTATCATATTGAATTACAAATTCATTCAACATGGTGTGCGAATTAACATATCCATCAAAAAACGAATGAATACTCTCACTTCGTCCGCTTGTTGTCATGCCAGCAAGAAACACATCTTTCAAGAAAGCTTTAACCCAAAATTTTCGTTGGTTATACATGTTCGTCATCCATTCACTACTTTGCAAATTATACTTATGACATAGAACTTCCCACTGGCTTTCAAATTCTTCAATCGTGTCACTTTTGACCCATTTCCTATAAGTTTCTTCAAAATCATCATAACGGGCTATAAACGATCCAAGATGCTCCAACTCATGTTTCCTAATGTGCCACGCACAGTATCGATGTCGAGTGCTTGAGAAAACTTTCTTTATTGCATTACCCATAGCTTTATCTTGATCGGTTATAATTGCTTTTGGATACTTGCTAAACATGCATTTCAAGAAATTCTCAAATAACCATTCAAATGTTTCTTCCTTTTCATTTTCTAGCAATGCTCCTCCAAAAAGTATTGATTGACCATGGTGATTAACCCCAACAAATGGAGCAAATGGCATCTTAAATTTATTAGTCATGTATGTCACATAAAAAACACCAACATCTCCAAATTTCATATATGAATCTCTCGACCTCCCATCAGCCCAAAAAATATTTCTAGGGGACCCATCCTCAAACAAATCAACAACAAAGTACTGGTTAATGTCTACCGATGCTTTATCCTGAAAATGTTTGATAAGCCCATAAAACTCTTTACCTTTGTATTGTTTTCGTTGTTCAGCTAAGATATCGGCACATTGCTTCGAAGTCACATCAGCTTCAAATGGAGATTTAATTGCATTTACCGCCTTTTTGATCTGTGAAGGTCTCAATCCAGATTGCCCAAGTTTTACCATAAGAGATTTGCAAGCCATTGGATGGTGAAATTTCGCGTGAGAACGATGTTTCATCACTTTTGTTAGTGTGGTGGTGAAATCATGATTGTGTATATCACTAAATTTGTCAACGACCCATTTCCCATCTTTCATTTTTGAAACTTGAATCTCAGCTTCACACCTGGTCCTTGAATCTCTTCGACGTTTCTTCGTATTCACACCAGAACTGTCAACTTTCACTCTTTTAAAGCCTTGTTTGTTGCATACATATGTTTTCTGATAAGGGTCATTCGTTATCCTATTTTTATGCACCCAATGAATCTGTATACCAAATCCATGTAAAAAAGCATATTGGTTGTAAAACGTATACACATCCTCAAGCTTATCAAATACTTTTCCAACAATAGTTTCACCATCAAATTCATTTTCATCAAAATCAAAGTTAACATCAACCTGACTATGGTTCTCGTATTCATTTTCTGAATCCTCATGGTTGACCAAATAACCATTTGCATCAATGTCTTTGATTAAACATGTTGTTTCGGTTGTCTCCTGTAAACCGATGTTATCCTAAGGAAAAAAAACAAGTGTTGATTCTAAAGTTCACTAAAAACAGATTTCAAATCCGAAAGTTTAATAATCTTTAATTCCTGCGGAAAAAAAATTAAACATACCTTCTCAATTTCGATGTTGTGTTGATTGAAATTGATTTCTGATATTGTGTTGATTGAAATCGATTCAAGTGGTGATTCTAGAAATCCACTCCCTGGTGATTCCATTTTGAGTAGCTTTGATTCAATCCAATGATGTAAAAATAGGGACTCGATCAATGATGATGATGATGATGATCCAATCAATGATGGAATCAATTTTGAGATGATGATGCAATCGATTATGATTCAAGCGATGAAGATGATGATGCAAAAAATCGATTTTGAGAGGCTGGAATCGATTCAAGTGGTGAGGATGATGATGAAATCGATGATGATGTGCAATCGATTTTGTGCAATCAATTTTGGGGTTCTGAAAAAGTTGACAGTTCTGGAAAAGGTCGGCTATTTGGATGAAGATGGTGGTGGCTGGGAATTCTTTTTTATTTTATTTTATTTTATTTTGTGTTTTAATCAAAACTACGTAGTTTTGGAATATATTGTACCTAACATTAGGTACATGACAGCCACACCTTCCCTTTTCCCATATATATATATATATATTGTGGTTAGTACAGTGTGTGTGGCTAGTGTGTATATATATATAATGTGTCCAGTGTGTGTGGTTGGTGTGTGTGTGTGTGTGTATATATATATATATATATATATATAATGTGTCTAGTGTGTATGGGTCTTGTGTGTATATATATGTGTGTGTGTGTGTGCATGCGTGTACATAATTAGAATATGTGTGTGTGCTGTACGTATATTATATATATGTGTGTGCATTCGGGTAAATACGAGTATATTATGTGTTCGTGTTAGAATCGGAGTTATCTATTATGTTGTTTTCGGTCGATATCGTGTTATCGAATGAATTGTATTTCATTCAAGGTTGTTCGAGTGCTTGTGATTGTCTGAGGACGCCGTTGATCGATTCGTGGTAGGACGTTGATCGTGGAAGGACTTTCTCGCCTTCGGTTTGAGGTAAGTTTTATACTTGTACTAGTCAATGAGATTATTGTTATCATGTATGTGTATGAATGTGTGTATCATTTCGAGACTTGGTCTCTTTATGATTTTGTTGATATCAGGGGATTGTTTGATACGATTCCCTTCGGAAAATTATGCCAAATATTGTTGTTGTTCGTAAATAGCCGGTTTAAGGCATTGCGATACTTGTTTGTGATATTGTTGTCGATAGCCGGTTCGCGGTATCGGCGTATCGATTTTTATTGTTGATTGATGTTCCATCAAGATATTGTTGTGAATCATCGTTATTGATATCAGCGTTTTTCTATTGATGTCATATTGACCGACTGAAGGCATTGACGTATTCGATTATCATCTTTGATATAGGTAACCGATTAAAGGTGTCGAGACATCCGTTGTATAATTGTTATCGATTAACCGTTCTAAAGGTAATCGATATATTGAATTGAGATTATCGAAGATAATTCCCATACGATGTATAATTGTTATCGATTAACCGTTCTAAAGATAATCGATGTATTGAATTGGGAATATCGAAGATAATTCCCATCCGATGTATAATTGTTATCGATTGACCGTTCTAAAAGTAATCGATATATTGAATTGGGATTATCAAAGATAATTCCCACCCATTCTATAATTGTTATCGATTGACCGTTCTAAAGGTAATCGATATATTGAATTGGGATTATCAAAAATAATTCTCATCTGTTGTATAATTGTTATCGATTGACCTTTCTGAAGGTAATCGATGTATTGAATTGGGACTGTCAAAAACATTCCCATCCGTTGTATCGTTGTTATCGATAGGCCGTTTTACGGTAATCGAAGTATTGAATTGGGACTGCTGAGGATAGTTCCCATCCGTTGAATTATTATTGTAGTGTTGGCCGACTCAAGGCAGCACACTATTATTCTTGTGAACTCGGTAATTTTGTGATCGTTGAGGGTTGAGGATTCCCGGATTGTTGTGTTGTGATTGTTGTTCGTGTTAATCGGTCCTTAGGGATTGTGATCCCAGGATGGTTGTTTTGGATATTGTTGGTCGTGTCGATCTTTCATTATTCGTATGTCATCGTTCACTTGGTGAGTCGTATGATCCGTATTGGTTGTGTTATCCTTTGAGTTTCGTTGTCATGTTGCATCGTGACATATCTGGAATCATATCTGCATGCCGATTGGTTATTGTGTAGGATTTTTAGCCTGCCGATTGACATATCTGCATCGTTCACTACTCTAGTCTAGCACACACGCGCGCAATATATCCTCGGACGTCTGAATGGTACACTCGGACTGTTTATCGGTCTGAGGATGGAAAGATGTACTCACACGCAAACGTGTCCCTAATGCCTTATGCACCGCCTGCCAAAAATGCGATGCAAACTGACCATCTCCGTCCGAAATAATTGTCTTCGGCGTACCATGAAGTCTCACGATCTATGCAATAAAAATACGAGCCAATATTTCTGGATCCCAAGTATCCTTGATACCCAAAACATGTGCCGACTTAGTCAGTCGATCCACGATCACCCACACCATGTTCATTTCGATCTTCGTCCTCGGCAAATTTGTGACAAAATCCATAGAGACGTCCTCCCACTTCTATTCCGGGATGGGGAGTGGTTTCAACAACCCGGCTGGCCGTTGATGCTCGAGTTTGACTTGCTGACAAGTCAAACACTTAGCCACAAACTGTACTACCTCATTCTTCATGTCATTCCACTAGAATTCTTCCTCAAATCCTTATACATTTTACTCGAGCCCGGATGGACTGAGTAAGGTGACACATGAGCCTCTCGCATAATACCCTGCCTCAATTCCAAGTCGTTCGAAACACACAGTCGACCTTGGAATCTCAACACAGCATCCTCATGAATCATGAATCCCGGGGACTTCCCCTTCACCACATTCTCACGGAGTTGAATAAACATCGGATCTTCTAACTGTCTTGATTTAATTTCGTCGACCAGAAATGAAGAGATCTCAAGAGCGCGTAACTGCCCGGAACTCCCTAGTAGCAAAACCCCAATACTCAATCCCATCAACTCTCGCTGGAGCCCTGGCTGGGCCGTGAGTAACTCAAGTGCCGGAAGTGATACTAATTTCCGACTCAAGGCATCTGCCACCACATTTGCCTTGCTCGGATGATAAATGATCTCAAGATCGTAATCCTTAATTAACTCCAGTCACCTTTTCTGCCTCATGTTCAGTTCTTTCTGTGTGAAAATATACTTCAGGCTCTTGTGATCGGTGAAAATCTGACACGACGAGCCATACAAGTAATGACACTAAATCTTCAACCCAAACACAACTGCGGCCAACTCAAGATCGTGGGTAGGATAGTTCAAGTCGTACGGTTTCAACTGATGGAAAGCATAGGCAATCTCCTTTCCGTGCTGCATGAGTACACATCCAAGTCCTTGGCCCAAGGCATCACTATAAACTGAAAAACCCTCATTACCGCTCGGTAAAGCCAAGACGGGGGCAGTAGTCAACTGCTTCTTCAACTCCTCGAAGCTCTTCTGCCTCTCGTCGGTCTACACAAACTTCTCTGACTTCTACAACAATTGAGTAAGCAGTCGAGCGAGTTTAGAGAACCCCTCAAAAAACCTACGATAATACCCGGCCAAACCCAGAAAACTACAGACCTCTATCATGTTCTTGGGCGGTGCCCAATCCAACACTGCCTCTATCTTGTGTGGGTCCACACGAACACCCTAGGCCGAGATCAATTGGCCGAGAAACATAACCTCTCGCAACCAAAACTCACAATTTGAGAACTTCGCATAAAGGCGCTGAGTTCTCAAGATTCCCAACACGATATGCAAATGACGTGCATGCTCCTCCTCGCTCCTCGACTAAATCAGGATATCGTCGATAAAGATGACTACACACTTATCGAGATATTCGATAAAGACATTGTTCATTACCTGCATGAACACGGCTGGGGTGTTGGTTAGCCCGAACAGCATAACCACAAACTCGTAGTGGCCGTATCTCGTCCGAAAGGCCGTCTTCGGAATCTTCGAAAACATGGCTGCTCCTTGCAATTGGTCAAATAAGTCATCAATCCTCGGGAGCGGATACTTGTTTTTGATGGTCACCTTGTTCAACTCTCAATAGTATAGATGAAGTGACCCATCATTCTTCTTCACAAACAAGACTGGTGCGCCCCAAGGCGAAGCGCTTGGTCGAATGTAACCCATGTCTAGCAACTCTCCCAACTGTTTCTTCAACTCAAGCATTTCAGCAGGCGCCATGCGGTATGGCATCTTCGAAATCGGAGCCGCACCCGGCTCTAAATCAACAGTGAACTCAACCTCATGGTCTAGTGGCAAACCCGGCAACTCGTCTGGAAAGACGTCAGGTTACTCACTCACTACCGGAATAGACGAGAGCTCGACTCCCCCTTCTTCCGATCTCAAAGCATAACACCAGTAACTAGTGCAACCTCCTCGAAGAAGTCTCACCGCTTTCATAGCGCTGATCAGAAATCTCTGACTACTCCACTTACGTCCCACAAAAGAATGCTCGCTACCTTCAGAGGCTAACATCGAAATAGTTCTCGCTCTATAATTCATGATCGACCTATGTCAATCTATCCAATCCTCACCAATAATCAAATCCTCATTCTTAATGTCTACCGCAATCAGATTAGAAGACCAATCCCTCCCCGCGATACTCACCGGCAAATCTCTAACCTCACGGTCCCCCACAATACTATATCCACTAGGCAGTTTAACAACAAATGGTTCACATGCAACTAGATAATCAACATGCAGATGACGCACACAATCCAAAGAGATGAAAGAATGCATAGTACCAGAATCGAATAACACGGAAATAGGATGGTCAAGGATGTGAACGGTACCTGTAGCCACTGTCGCGTCAGGATCTCCAGCTCATCTCATCTCATACACACGGGGCGGAACAGACCCCGCACTAGACATTCCCCCTCTAGAAGGCTGCCCACGTCCTTGATCTCTACCGAAATACTGCTGAGGCTGATTAATTGTCGGTGCTTGATTCATGCTTGGCTCTCCCGCAGCTGGGGCTGACACCTGAGTAACTGGTGCCCGACTCGCATCTATACAATACTTAGCATGATGCCCCATCCGACCGCAAGTAAGACACTGTAGTGGTGGTCTGTCACACTCACTCATCATGTGTCCGGGATGGCCACAGTTAAAATAGGTAGGACCACGAACAGGAACAGTCGGAGCAGACTTGGAACCATTTCTTTGCCCAAATGATGGGGACTGATTCCCAAAGTCTCGCGAACTAGACTGAGCCTTCTGATGCCCGCCAAACTTACCTCCCGAAAACTGACCGGAAGTCTTCTGCTTCTTACCCTCTGCTGCTGCCTCTATCGCAGAAAACGACATCTCATAGGCCATCGCCTTGTTCTGATAATCTTTCAATGTTGTACACCCAAGGTCTGACATGTAGTGGTGAACACTAGACTCACTACTAGAAAAAGGATATTTAAAGACGGAATATTTCGTCGTTACATGCCAAAAAAATGGTCGTTAAAGGTTTTAACGACGGACAATGTTCGTCGTTTGTTCGTCGCAACAGACTCCGTCGTTATTGATACTAACGACGATGTTCATCGTTATTTTGTCGATACCTTTTACGATGACTTTTTGTTTTGGTCGTTAATAAAGAATACATTAACGACAACACTACTATGTAATAACGACCACATTTTTTGTCGTGAAAAATCATCCTAACGGCTATGACAATTTTAAAATTATATTAATAACGACCAAATACTCCATCGTTATAGATGCTGTTTTAACGACAAACAAATAGAAATTACCGCCAATCTCACCATCGTTAAAGATCCATTCCAATGGATAATTTTAGTTAAAACTTCTACTTTTAATTACCATATATTTCATCGTTATTGTTAAACGCATATACAAAAAAAAATTTATGCTCATCCCGTCTTTAAAAAATGCTAAATAATCCAATGAAAAAAATAGATATTAATCAAAATAAAAAAAGATTTCATTATTTGAAATTCATTTTTTGGTAAATAGAAATTTATTAGCTTCACTTCAGTTTGAAGCATCATCTCGTGGAATAGAAATATTAAGTTGTTGCACCAGTATATCTTTAAATGCTTTCAATTGATTTTCATATGAATCCATTCGACCCTTTAGTTCATTATTCTCATCTTGTACCGTGTCCAGACGATCGGTAAGAATTTGATTATGTCGTTTGGTGCTGTTCAACTCTGATTGAAGCTCCTCTCTACTAGGTTGTGGTCCATTTATTTGTTTAAGTGTTATTCCTCCTCCAAAACACACAACTCGATCACGAGACTTCGATTTAAAAACTTGCTTGGCCACCTATAGAACAAGGAAACAAATTATTATTTGTACTCCAATATACACCACTTGATCATTATAAAGAGAACAGCTTGACTATCTCTGCTTGGGCAAGAAATGGAAGCATTATTTATGATATGTTAAACTACAACAAGCATTATAATGTTCCTTTTTAAGTTTTATCTTCCCACGGCCCACGCCAGTCGTCATACTATATAAACTTCAAACTTGTGGGTGATCGTACGACTTTCTATCCGTGCACTATGGTGTGAATAAGTTCTCTCCTTTTCTAAGGAGTAAACCAAATAAACGAATTTTGAGATTGTTCTGGATTTGGGTTTTAAAAGAAAAAAATCTGAACATGTTTTAAAAGAAAAAAAAATCTGAACAGAAAAAGAAAAAAAAATTCCTTCTGGGCTTACTTGCCAAGTCCGGATTATGTACCAGCAAACACCATTCTAGCTTTCTAATTAAGCAGATCGAACAGACCATTATGGCATGTTTTAAAAGAAAAAAAAATCTGAACAGAAAAAGAAAAAAAAAATCTGAACAGAGGCATGTTTCATGTTTTTTTTACCAAACAAACGAAATAATAAGTGCGAGATATAGTGGATTTGGTTTCTGAACAGAGGCATGTTTCTGGATTTACCAAAAAAAAATCTGAACATAGGCATGTTTCTGGATTTGTTTTTTTTTATGCTAAAGTGTATAAAAGCAGACAAAACTAAGTAAAAGATTAAATTATACATCTAAAAATGCATCTACATAAGCTCATTGTTCAGCTAGAATGATTTCGAGACCATGTAAAAGTCACCCTAAAATAGTGCAACAAGAAATAATAAGTGTGAGATATACAATACGGAAATTTACCTCGACATGGGTAAGTGATGGTTCTTTTTCCACTACTTGTTGAATTTCATCCTACAACAAAATAATGACTTAAATTATTATCATATAAAAATAATACATTTTGAATAAATCAACTTGTCAATATACACACATACATATTTTTTTGGCGCCTCAGCATTTGGCAGGTTAGTGCCTTTCTTGCGGGTTGCATAAAACACATCAACTAATTTTGGAGTATTACCCTTACTTCCTCCCTTTCACAGATAAACATTCACCAACAAAGAAAAATCAAATTTTTATTCAGAGGCATGTTTTCTCAAACACCAAAAAGTAACTGGTAATTATCATTCTTACCAAATCATCCCAAATGACTTGCCTAATAGGTTTGCTCCCTGTTCGATGCATTAGCTCCTTAGCATAGTTGCCTCTATTGATATAATTCCTTGCACTTCTTTTCTGTAATTAGAAAAATTATTACATTGCATATAAAAACAATTGGTAAAAGAATATCATATAACTAAGCTTATTTACCTTAAAGTCCGGTTGTGAATATATTTCACTTATAAGCCACTTCCAATCTGTTTCATCAAGTCCAGTAGGTGGCTTACCTTTGGCTGCAGCTGCTAAGGTGATTTTCTTTTTGGTCACATTATACCTTAATAAATCCGACCTCCAATTCGTCCATAACTCTCTCATATGGTTAAAAATATGCTCCTTATAAGTGTCCATGCATTCATTAGTAAATATATCCTAATATAAAACAACATAACCAATAATGAAAAATCTTAAGTAAGAAATGTATAAATAAACAATGGTTTATACAATTCCTTACTGTAACAGCAGTCCACATATGCTCTTTTTCTCTTTCTCCAATATCAGTCCATTTGTGCACTCTTACTGGACACATATTTGTATCTCGCACTATGATCCCCAAATGTCTTGCAAATGTCTTATGATTCGGTCCTACGGCTCTATTGTTGTAGAAAGTGATTTCTAGCTTCTCATCAGGGTTCAGCTTTGCAATCTCCTTACATTTGTTTCTTCCCCTGTTTTTTCCATTCACACCTTTCTTTTTAGTGTTAGAGGAGCCACCAACTACATAGCATAGAAAAAAATAGCGTATCACATAGCGTAGGTAATTCGAGCATGACATTTTTTTAAGTAAAAAAATAAGTTAATATTCCAGTGTAAGAACAACAGGTAAATGACCAATGTAAATAACCATAAAATAATTTCAAATAAACAAAGCAATCTAAAATTCTTATAATAATCCAAAATAACAAAATCAAATAAGTCACAATATGAAAATATTCAATCCTAAAAACACTTAAATATTCTAATTTATAGTCAGGCTGTTATTCTTAAAAATATAACAATCCGAATTTTTTTTGGGGTGGGGGGTTGAGAAGTTTGATGCGTGGTGCATTATTACATGTTCCAAAGAAGTTGTTTTGGCAGTTCAGTTTTGTGCTGCTTATATCCTATTCTGCCGCTTTAAGTAATTAAGGTAAGTGAAAGTTTTAATTAAAGTTTTCTACTTTTTACTCTAAAAGCGCAGGTTATTTGCGCAATAGCAGCTACAGCACGCGCAATTACGTTTTTTCAGCGCCATGCCGGCTGTTTGTGTGCGAAAAACAAGACTGAGAGCACTAGACGAGCGCCATGCAGCGTTTTCCCAAAAATTTCTTTGCGTGTGACTATTGTGATATTAAAAGCATTGCATTAAATGCATCAAAAATACTAATTAGATGAAAGGTTAAATAGTAAAGCATTACCGTTCACATCTCTTTGAGTTGTCTGAGATGACTCTATTCTATTCCCAAAATCTTGTTTAGCTATGTCATCATTTGCCTCATGACGTTGACCATCATCAGCATGCCCATTACTATGTTCAAAGTGCAGATCCTCGTCTTCAGGTGACGAATGGAGCTCATCACCATTATTTTTCTCATGTCTAGACTCGGATGATGAATCCCAAGCTTCTACATTATTTCTTCTAGGGGGAGCAAACAATGGATCAAATGAAGTCCCATCGACATCAACATCATCATATGAATCATACCTAGTATGAAGCCCTCTAGACTGATTATTTTGAGATGGAATTGACTTAAAAATGTTTCTACTAGACCCAACGAAAGATTTTATTGCAGCTTGTTTCTTAGAAGAAATTGAGTCAGCTTCAACTCCAATGAGAGAGTTAGTTGCAGCTTTTCTTTTGGAAGAATACATATCGGCTACCATTTGTCCCCTGGCCCTTGCTAACAATTGTGGAGGTACAAAGTTCCTTTTAGATCCAAGTAATGAAGGTCTACATGAAGGAACATTTGAACAAACTACGTTCTGATTTGGATGAACCACTTTATCATTCATATGAACCATTTTCTCATTCCGTTGAGTCATTTTCTCTGCAAAAAATGGAATGATGTTAAAATATTAAGAACTATTGTGGAATTAAACTATTAAGAATATATGGTCAAAATAGATAAACAACTGAGCTTTACAAATCAATTGAATATCATGAGAAGATACCTTTTTTCCTTTCATATAACTAATTATATTTATAAAGCAAAAAAAGCATTTCTGTTATTTTTCAATATTCTACAAAAATTCTGAATTGATTCTGTTTATAATGTGACCATTTCCCAAATTTCTAAGAGTATAAATAAACCTGTTTTAACACAATAACATCCCAATAATACTCCAACTATCACAAAAATATTCCAACACCCCAATATCACAATAAATACTCCAACTATCACATAAATACTCCACCACAAAAATACTCCAACACAATTAAAGCACCTGATAGCGGATCTTACCAAGGAGAGATGTGGGTGTGCAGTAGTTGCTAAACCAAGAAAGAATGCATATGAGCTGTTAGAGAGAATTTAGAGGTTATGCACCCACAATAACATAAATATCAATATCAAACCTTGTAAATGAATCCAGTAGTAAACTAAAAACAGATTAGAACAAAAAATAAAAAAATCATTTAGCTCATTATCTATTTAACCCTGGCCATTAAGAATAAAACAATTGGTAAATGGACTATTGTGTTCTTCTCCTCTTCATAGGTCCTTATGCTCGGCTTCTGTCATCATTATCCGTTATAATAATAGGATCTACACCCTTCCGACTTCTGCAAATTTCAGAGCTTGCTATTGATGACGAGGATGTCATATATGTAGGTTTGAACAATTCGCATTGTTGATATGCATCACCTTCCTTACCACCATCATTTTCATCATCTAATGCTTCACAAAAGTTGCGTGGTTGAGTCTTTGACACGAGCTTCCAGCCTTTATTAACATTGTCGATGGCATAAGAAACTTGTCTTGCTTGACTAGCTAAAATAAATGGTTCGTCAATTTTTAATTGCTTATTGAAATTAACACTAACTGCTCCATATTCATCGACTTTAACTCCTCTTACCTTATCATATACATCCCACCATTTACAACGGAATAACACAACTTTATTTCGCCCAAGATACTGGATCTCTATTATATCTGTTACTACTCCATAGTAATCAATGTTTTTATCTTCATTTCCCGTGTTTCCAATCACAACCACCCCACAATTTTGTGTTCTCAACGACATATCACGACTTTCTATGCGAAACCTATATCCATTAACAACATAACCAGAAAAAGATCTAACATATTGTGTCAGCCCGCGTGACAAGGAAAGCAAATTTTTCATTTCCGTGCTCTTATTATTTTCATATAAACGGACAACCTACAAAAAAATCATTAATCAGATGTATTTTATTCAGAATTTAAAAAAAACTAATAACAGTTAAATTGCTTACTTCATTCTTGAACCAGCGACTAAAATTTTCACACCATTCCTCTTCCGAGATTCTCATCAATGCATGAGCTTCAGAATATTCTCTAAATAAAGTTTATGTAAATGCGAACTAGTTAGAATTGAAAAAGTAGCTAGAAAAGGTAAGAATGAGATTGAATAAGACTTGATTCTTACTTGAGAAAAGGCTGGGCCTCATCACAATTCTTCAGAATATACATATGAGCCTGATCAAGCTCCCTCTTCTCAAGATCTCTAACTGTTGCAGCTCCTAAAGCTCTCCCGGGATGACTAAAAATAGGTAAGGTGTCACCAAGACCTTGGCCATTTTCATTATTTCGATCAAGTCGATTAAATCTTGTCTCTACACTATGCATATATCTTGAGCAAAGAGTCATACATTCATCTACTAAATATCCCTCTGCTATCGCAGCCTCTGGATGAGCCCTATTCCTCACATAAGACTTAAGCTTGTACATATATTGCTCAATAGGATGCATCCATCTAAAATGAACAGGCCCTCCAATTCTCGTTTCGTTAGCTAAATGAATAGGTAAATGCATCATCACGTCAAAGAAGTATGGAGGGAAAATCTTCTCTAATTTGCAAAGAGTGATAGGAATTTGAGATTCTAGTTGATTTAAATCGTCAACAGTGAGTACTTTAGCGCATAACAATCTAAAGAATGTTGACAATTCAATCAGTGCTTCGCGTACAAGAGGCGTAAGAAGACCACGTATGGCGAGAGGAAGAAGATGCTCTAGTATCACACGGCAATCATGACTCTTCAAACCTGAAATTTTAGCTTCCTTCGTGTTGACACAATAAGATATATTTGATGAAAAACCATCAGGAACTTTCAACTCTTTTAAGAAGTTGCAAAAAGTTTTTTTTTCAGAAGAAGAAAAAGTATATGGAGCCGGAGGCATCTTCCACTTGTCCCCTACTTTTATAGGGTGTAATGTAGACCTCAATCCCATAGCTTTCAAGTCATGATGTGAATTTAAAGTGTCTTTGGTTTTATTAGGGATATTCATAATTGTACCAAGAATACTGTCACAAATGTTCTTTTCAATATACATCACATCTAAATTGTGGCGTATCAGATGTGTTCTCCAGTATGGAAGCTCAAAGAAAATAATTTTTTTATTCCAATTGTCTCCCCTAACATTATGAGCTACTTTAGTCTTCACACTTAAATCCCTAGACAAGATAATGTTCTCAAGATCCTCTATTTGTTGAAGAATTTCATCATCAGAACAAGATTTTGGTGGTTCACTATGATCAACTTCTCCATCAAATGAATTCTTATCCTTTCGCCACTGATGATTTTTTGACAAATAACAACGATTTCCCATAAAACATTCCTTACCCCCATGAGGTAGCCTCTTTGATCGAGTACCCTTAAGACAACAAAAGCATGCTAAATACCCTTTAGTACTCCATCCAGATAACATCGCATATGCCGGAAAATCATTAATAGTCAACATTAAAGCTGCCCGTAGCTGAAAATGATTTTGTGATGTTGCATCATAGGTATGAACACCAGTCTCCCACAGGTCCTTCAGTTCCACGATTTAGAATCATATTGGACTGTTTCATACAAAGTTCAGGAGACAAGTTATACGGAAAAACAATCACAGGCCATATATTATATGATGATTTAGAATTAGCAAAAGGTTGGAAACTATCACTAGCAAGCCCAAGCCTAACATTTCGAGGATCTGATGCAAAATCAGAATATTTTTTGTCAAATGCTTTCCAACTAGATCCATCAACAGGATGTCTTATCGTACCATCTGTCTTCTTTTTACCTTTATGCCAAGTCATTAAAGAAGCAGTATTTGAGCACATAAATAATCTTTGCAGCCTTGGCTTTAATGGAAAATAACGTAGAGTCTTATTAGGAATTCGTTTACCATTTGCTTTACACTTATCCTCCCCACTATGTTTATTATATTTCCATCTTGATGCATCACATATAGTGCATGAATCTAACTTCTCATTCTCCTTCCAATATAATATGCAGTCATTAACACATGCATCGATTTTTTGATATGACAGGCCAAGGTCTTTCATCAACTCTTAGAGTCATAATATGAATCTGGCAAATTTGATCCCTCGGGAAGTAGATCATTCTTTAAGGATGTAAGGAGCATAGTAAATGATTGATTGCTCCAACGACCAAGTGTCTTAATATGAAGTAGTTTTAAAAGGGAGGACATTTTAGAACTCTTACGCCTTTCATAGACCGGATCTTGAGAATCCTTCAACAAGTTAAAAAAATTTTTGGTTTCGGCATTTGGCTCCTCGATATCATTTTTATCATTCATATCATTATGCTCTGGAAATAAATCCTTCAACATACAATACGTTTCATCTCGGTTTTCAATCCCTTTCTCATCATCCCCATCGGACAAGACTTGAGGATCATCTAAACCCTCTCCATGATGATACCAAAAGGTGTATCTTTTTAAAATTCCATGGACTAATAGATGCTCCCTTACTTTTTCACGATCGCCAGGCTCTCCATTAAAACATTTAAAACATGGACATCGAATTGTCTCAGTTTTCAATTTTTGAAAAGCATAGTCTAAAAAACTATTGACTCCCACTTCATATAATGGGTCTCTTACATAATCTTCAATCGCCATCCAATCCTTACTAGGGACCATTTTCACAAAAATGTGTTCTTAAAGTTTGTCTACTAAAGTACATGATAGATAATCACAAAAAGAATAAGCACAACTTAACAAATGAGGGGTTTAAAAATATATTGTAGAGACAGTAGTATAGTAAGCGATTAATATTTTACTTAGCAAATAAAAAGAAAAAGAAAAACAGAATTTTTTTCTTCTTTTTCGATTCGACATCTAATTATATTGCAAGGTTCTATTCGATAGTTGTATGCATATTCTTTAAACATTATATAGTGTCCAAGTTGCATCCTTATTTGTTTTAATGCCTAGTCAGTTTTGTAGTTGGAAATTTATTTATGGATGTAGTTTAAAAGTACTAAGAGATCAACAATCAAAACATAAGAATAATTTTGAAACCGCTAAACTAATTAGATTCGGTAAGCAGATAACACAAATAAAACAACAACAACAACAATTATAAACTGACTATTATATTAGTATAGGCAGAATTTGAGAACTCGATTGCACAAACATCAACTTTGAACAATAAATTACCTTTACTGGAGATGCATAAATTTTTGTTACATATATGATTGAAAAGTTATCCAAGTGGCGGATCTTATCTTGCTCACCTCGGACCTGATTCCTCACATAATGTAGCTGCTGATTGTAGTCCTTGATTGCCTGTGAAATGGGAACATCCTGGGGTTTTGCTTAAAAGAAAGCTCGAATCCTTCCCTATTTCACCGTCCACGGACAATATTCATCCTCCATCAATTCTCGGAACTCATCCCACGAAGTTGCTCGGTCACGTGGTTTCACTGCTTGCCACCACGTTGCCGCCGCCTTGGTGAGGAAGTACTGAGCGATTGGTACCTTCCTCTCCTCGGAACAGTTAGCCGCTTCGAACACCTTCTCCATCTCGAATAACCAACTCTCCCAACCAGAAGGGTCGGAAGTACCATCGAACTTCGGAGGACGCATACAAATCACGTCCTGAAGTAGGTTGTCGGTACCAGAACCAGTAGGCGGAACCGGATTAGCATTATCTTGGTTGACCAGAACGGCCTGAGTCAGTAGCGTCATCTGATTCGCTACTTGCTGTAGAATGTTCGCAAATCCAACGTTATCATGAGCATTGCCGAAGCTAGCAGACTGATCCTGTTGGCCCCCGGCACTAGGCTGAACACTGTTCGACAAGGAAGGCGTTGACGAACCAGCCCCTGAGCTATCGGACATGGCCGCCCCACCGGCTGCACCACATCCTCTACCAGCAGGCATTCTGAAGAAGTAACAGGTGAGTACAATTCAAACGCAAAACACATCACGATATTAAGAAAGGAACAACACAGGATAACGCAACGAGTCAAGTTAGGAAAAACTTACGAGCACCGGTGTACTGAGATGACAACGTAGTAGTTATACTGTGCAAAAACAACATTCAACTAGACCCAAATAACCGAAAACCTAGGTATCCATAAACCAAGCTCCGATACCATATTCTGTAATAGCCCCAAGATGTTCAGGGCATATTACAACGCCGTAGACTCCACCCCTTGGAATCCACTAGGCTAACACACAAACTCGACATGACAACAGTGATAGGCATCATCAACATGTGGACAATTTATCAATCCAAGACATACAAAATGAGTAGGCCGGACTTAACAGTGCAATTCAACATCAAACCAAACCCCAAACCGGGTACACAACAATCACAATATTCTAAAAGAAAGAAGTACTCGAGTACTTAAGCAACAACATGATTAATAAAATGTAAAAGACATGACATCAACGAACGACCATTGAAAGAATCACCCTTGCCCATCATCCTCGTACTGTCCGCATGCTCGTCCGCCTCCAAGATATGTACCTAAAATACAAAAGTATTTCCCCCATTTAAGGGATTAGCGACAATTGCTAGTGCAAGTATAATCCATTTGAACTACCATTCTAATCAGATAAAATATGCGCCAAAATCATTTTAGAAAACATTTATATTCTGGAATATTATGGTGCACGAGCACAAAACACATTTCTCCAACAAAACATTTCAAAGTTAACCGTTGGTACGAGACTCACGGCCACCGCACCCTGTAGAGCCCCGTCGGACCATCCCTGGGTGGTTAACCCCAGTTCGCGATACGCATACGCACGGCAATACATATCCCTAGAGGCCCCATCAGACCGTCCCTGGGTAAACATACACATCCACATCCACAACATACACAGGAAGCCATAATCGAAATACTAGAATTCGCAAACAAATGTAAAGTACTTGCCTTTGAGACATCTTCGATGAAACGGGAACGAATAACGACGATCCGGTTTTCGCTCCTTGATTGAAGATCTGTGACAGCTTAGTATTTAAATACTTTATCCCTTCAGTATTTAAATACTTCTTTTCAAAGGGACTGACTTTTAGTGAATAGAGAAGATTCCGTTCCAACGGTCTTAAGTCCTGTTTTGATAAGTATTGAAGATCTCAATACTTACAGCTTGGATGCTATATCCAATTATGTTGTAGGCTATCTTTAGACTGATGGTTTATTGAGAGATGATGTATGCAGGGCAGCTTCCATACTTAGCGTTTATTAGGCTCTGTTGCTGTATGATGGCAACGCAAAGGCTTTCGTTGTATGCTGGAACTTATGAAAAGCCTTCAATACAGGTTTGTTTTGTTCAATAATTTCGATCTTCTTTGGGACAGCTGATTGCTGTATGATGGCAGTTTATTAAAACTTCGATACAGGATTAATTATCCCAACAATTTCCCCCTTTTTGATAATTGCCAAGTCTTCTCAAATCTTCTTTGATATTTGACAAACGTCTTGATGATGCCAAAACCTTGATGTTTGAAACCTTTTGAAACATCTTTCAAGAGGGCAGTCTTCTTGGTATTCTATCGAATATTCTGGCCTTCAGCAAATAGTCTAATATTATGAACTACTCGGCGAGTTCAACTTTGATATGGAAAGAGTATTACAACTTAAACTTATGATTGGCGTGCAGGCACAATATTACAGTGTAGACTAATTGAATACAACTTAACCTATGAACTGTTCGCAGACAAGTTCTTACAGCTTGACTACTTCAACAAGTTTTCATATTTGTTTGAGTACAACAAATAAATGAATTTTGTAATCATAGAAGAACACAGTAGATTACGAGTTGTAATCTTTCAAGATAGAAAAATATTTTATTAATATATGGCAAAAGATTATAATGTATGAAGTACAATAAAGATAAAGAAAGAAATCCTACAAGCTAACTCATGTAGTTAGCATGCCTCCATGGCCTCCTATCAGGATCATTCTTGGTTACTCTCCACCAATGCTGTAGGGAATCATTGCCTCGATCTAAATAGATTGCTCCACCTTCGCTCGATTTATCAAAGGCAAGGATCTAGTCCTCAATGTGGGTGATCTGATCTCCTCTCCGATGCTTGGATTTCATTTGGACTTGTAGGGGTAGCTTTACTTCTTCCAGCATATTTTAAAAATTTTCCGCAGCCTCTGCCAGTGTTCGATACTCCTTGAAGATGGCGGACTCCCTGATAAGTTTTACAAAGTACCTCATCACTTTATTCTTCCTCCATTGCTTCACTTCGTCTGCTGTAGGATGGCGGTTGATTGGCAAACGGATTTCCGAGGGCCTCTACAGGTTGTTTTTCCAAGGGATGTTGGGATCGTGGAACTCTGGACAAGAACCAGAAATCCTGTATCCTTGTGCAGGCATGGCCCATTGGTTTATTTCAGCACTAATGCTGTCTTGGGCAGCTTCAAATTCCTTCTCTTGCTCCAGCCTTGTTCTCCTTGCAGCTTCCCTAGCCTCTTTCCCCTTTTTGGATTCATCAAGGTAAGAGACCTCATCAAGGCGTTCCAGGATTTTCATTGCGTTAACATGTTTGGTCTCGAAGTTGGAAAATTTTTCAACCAGGGAGTTGAGCACAAACGACATATTTTCAATCTTTTTGTCGTATCCTCAAATCTGGGATCCTGTTTCCTGAAGTGCAAAAATAGTTTGGGCCTCTGCGATGCGAAGTTTTTCCTGTTCTTTTTTAAGAATCTGCTCCTGTCGCTGTTGAAGTTGATTGAGTGCCTGTTTGAAGACGGTGGGCAAGATGCGTAAGGCTTCTTCCACTTTGGATACTTTGTGCCTCAGACCGGTCATTTCTTCAACAGCAGATTGATGTAACTAATCGATTGCTTTCTCGACAGCGTGCAGGGCATTGACGGCGTCCTGCAGGAAAACTGTTTGATGGCCAAGAGCATGCAATTGCTCTTTTCTTTCAACGGTTCTGGGGAGAGTCAGGCTTGGCAAAGTCTTCAGCTCCATTGAGCTGCCTGGCGACCACATGAGGGCGTGGCCGTTGTGATTCATCCCCGGGTAAGAAACCATCATCGGATTCCTCTTCAATCGGTGATGGAGCAGGGTCAGCAGGGGCTGTTTCGATTTATGCTTGATCGGACTCGGATACAGGATGAACTGGTTCTTCCTGTTCCAAAATGGGTTCTGTAGACATTGGTACAGGAGGGACTGATTCCTCCTGCTGTCTCTCAGCTTCCGCCTGCTCCGGCAGAGGTACTGATTCCTCGTGCGGGATGGTGCGGGTCTGGTCATCGGTGGCGATAGGCTCAGGTGCCTGTTGTGAATCTATTGGCTCTTCGGTGATAGGAGGGACTGATTCCTCACTGTCTTGAACATTTTCTCGCTGTTGGGAAGGGGATTGATGATGACTTGATCTCCCTTCTCCTTGTTGATCGGATACCCTTGAAGAGTCCTGGGCTTGATCTTCCTCGCGACTCATTCTCAGACCTGCCTGGAAGGCGTCATTGTCGTCCTGGGGGTTCGATACAAAGGGGCTTGATCTACTGTTTCTATAGTAGCAGTCATCTCTTCCGCAAGGGTTGCGCCCTGGGGGTTCGATACAATGGGTTGGGCCGCTGTTTTTTATTTTGAAAGCCTTCTTAGCTTTATTTTCGGCTTTTCACCAGCAATAGGAGCTTTGCTGTGAGATCTCTTCCTTTTCCTTGAGGTCTCCTCGCTCCTGGACTTCGCAGAAATGTCCCTTGGATCAGAGGAAAGGGGTAGGGTTCGAACAAATAGCCTGGTTGCAATCAGGGCTACTTTGTTGAAAACGGAGGGCCTAATGCTCCCAATGTATATCTGAGAGTTTATTTTATTCGCTTCTTTGGATTGCGGAACACCGCATTTTGTCAGAATATAATTGTGAAACAACCCAAAGGATTTCTTTTGAGATGCAGGCTTGGAAACTTCTTCATGCAGCCTCTTGAGAATAATTTGGCACCAGTTGACCTTCGCACATGTCATAATGGCTACCATCATCCTGAACCTTAAATTGGTACACATCTCGAACGCACCTGTTCTATTTTCAATTACACGACAACAAAAATAGTGTAAGTAAACAAAAGGAAGACACAAACATTTCTTGTTACAATAAGCATGGACATTCTCCAATGCGGAACCAGTGAAAAGTCCCCAATACTTGGTCAGAACTTCCTGAGACCTAAACATGTCAAGATCCTCCATGGATAGGCCGTCAGCAGGTAGCCTATATAGGTTCTGCAGCAACTCTTGGTCAACGCGGATTTTCACTCCGTGGATGACAGCAGTGATGTCAGCAACATTTCCTCCCTGTGCAAGAGAAAAGAAACGGACAACAGCATTGAGGTAAAATTCCTCAACCATTTGAGCATCATAGCGCTCAGTTGTGTGACTTACAAGGCGATAGAGGCCTTGTTGACGAAGCCTCAAAATGATAATCTCCATGGATTCGATGTCATCTCCTTGAAAACGAACACGTTCAACTACTACGGATCTAGCGAAGATCCTTCCGTCAATGATGGTTGCGGTTTTCTTGAGAGATTGAGAGGCAGTCTTTGATGATGCCATAGTTGTTTCTTTTAAGAAAAGAAGTGAGATTCAAAGAAAACCGCAAAGAAGTTTCAGTGAAATGTAGTCTGTTTGCACAAAGACTCGTTTAATTTGCAGAAAGCATAAAGAGTCAACATGGGCATAAACAATCTTTTTATAGTGGGCGGCGGTTAAGGGTTTTCAGAAAGTGAATGGTCAGATTTAAGGGATGGGAACCATTTGTTTAAAATGAACGAACAGGATGGACTGAGTGTAACGGGTATAGCTTATCCATCCAATTTTAAAATGAGAGCGGGTCCCACATCTGATGTATCATCTTCCCTTATTGCCCGAATTGGCGGTGTGAAATAATAAAATAATTTGAAAAATCGCGGCTTTTGATATACTGTTGTCCATATGTCGTGTAAAGCATTTAATGCAAAAGACGTTTGAATTTTAAGACAGGGCACGTGGACTAAAAATTGTTTTAAATGGAATAACATATTATTATATTATTAATTTATGTCCCTCAGTAGGTGTTATATCCGCGAAAATACATCGTTCCCCCTTAAAAGGTACATACGGGATTCAATTCCATACAGCAACTTTCGGATTACTACTGTATTCATGGGTCATACTGTATCCCCCCTTAATTATTGCACACGTCAGCTGTAGGATAATTCATGTCTCTTTGTTCCTACAGTGTTGTTTGGAATGCCTGAGTGTACTTATAATTATCGGTGGATACTGTATTCTTGGGTCTTACAACATTCCCCCTCAATTGTTGAGTAAAAGCATTAAAAACTTACAGGTAGTCGGGCTGTAGCAATCCCAATTCTTGTCGAAGCATACAGAATCTTGCTGTGCCGAGAGGTTTGGTAAAGATGCCGGCTATCTAGATGTCGGTATGAACTTTTTCCAGCCGAACATCCTTGTTCTCGACATGGTTCCTGATGAAGTGATGCTTCATGTTGATGTGCTTAGTGCGCGAGTGCAATACAGGATTGTGCGTTATTGCAATTGCACTCGTGCTATCGCACATGATTGGTGTTTCCTTGGCTTCAATTCCATAATCTGACAGCTGTTGTTACATCCAAAGGATCTACATACAGCAACTACCAGCAGCATAGTATTCTGATTCTGCCGTGGAAAGTGAGTTTGCCAATTGTTTCTTGCTAAACCAAGACACGAGTCTAGGTCCAAGAAAGTGACAAGTTCTGCTTGTACTCTTCCTATCTAGCTTGCAACCTCCGAGATCCGAGTCACTGTAGCCAACTAAATCGAATCCGCCTTCTTTAGGATACCATAGTCCTACATCGACTGTTCCTTTGACGTATTTTAGGATTCGTTTAGCTGTTGTGAAGTGTGATTCTTTAGGTGATACTTGATATCCCGCACACACTCCCACAACAAACTGGATATCGGGCCTGCTAGCCGTTAGGTACAGGAGTGAGCCAATAAGCTTCGTGTAGTTTGATTGATCAACCGACTTTCCAGATTCGTCAGCACTAATTTGCACGGAAGTGCTCATGGGGGTTGACGAGGATTTGGAGTTGTTCATCCCAAATTTGTTGAGAAGCTCCTTGTTGTATTTTTCCTGGTTGATAAAAATCCCTGTAGGCAACTGCTTTACCTGCAAACCTAGGAAATAACTAAGTTCTCCCATCATACTCATTTCAAATTTGCTTTGCATGAGATGAGAGAACCTTTGACATAAAACAAGGTTAGTTGAACCAAATATTATATCATCTACATATATTTGAACCATCAGAAGGTCATCACCTTCCTGTATTTTGAATAAGGTCTTGTCCACAACACCTTTCTAAAATCCATTATCGGTAAGATACAGGGACTGGGTCTCATACTGTAACACCCCAAACTAGGCGGATATTACAGTGCCGTAGATCCCCAACTGGGACCCACCAGGCAAATGAGAATGAATGAATTACACAAGATAAATGTAGTACCGAACTACATTACAACAATAATTACTCCGATGAGGAGTTTAGTTACAACACACCAGGACAATACCGAATACTAGTGTATTTTATATGAAGATAAAATACACAACACTGAATGAAACGGAGTATTCAAGTGAAAGTCTGCAGCGGAAAAATAAAAGACAATAACATGAATAACTGAAAGATCGGGGCCCCCTACTAGTATCACTAGGACTCCTCGACATCAACATGCTATTCCCGTGCGTTTGCCTTGCCATGACCTGAAAAACAAAATCCCCAAACGGGGTCAGTTAAACAGAACAACAATCCTCAAGGGTTGAAAATACACAATCATGATTATATCTGAAGTTATGAAATATCTTAATTATGAATTACGCTGAAGAGGAGTACCATAGTACGCCCGTAGTGTTCTGTGCGAGTGTACAACACCCGTCCGTGTACCTAATTAGTCTCACGGTGTAACGCTTTCCCGTGTGCACGGTCTAATGTATCGGTGAACCCAATACAATAACCATCGTGTGCCCGACTAAAAATTCCACACAGCCACACCCGGCCACGCAATATGAACCCAGAAGGTCATATGAACGAGAATGACCGTAATGAATATCAATGAATAAATAATAATCTGACAAAGTCAAGAATGACTCACCGAGATGAGAATAATAATGAAATGAATGATAGCTCAACGAAAGGATTGGAACCGTCTGTTCCTTATGATCAAGTGATTAATATGATTAATACAATGATGAATGAGTTAAGATTATGAATGATCAACAACAAAAGGTATGAATATCCTTTTAACCGAGTAAGAATTAACTTACACAACAACGATGAAGAATGTCCGCCCACGAACAACGCCCTAACCAAGATACCGCTTCGAACAACCTTAATTCAATACAATTGCCAACAATCCGATCAATAACGAATTAAACACGAATATAACGATCTCAAGACGTCGATACGATTAAACCAAGTTCATTGGGGCATTATATCGAACACTTTGAGGCCAACTTTGATTGATTACCACTAAACCTCAATAATACCAACTTCAAATCCCCAAGAAGTGTTTCAAAACAACAAAACATCTCCAATACGATCAATAATCCGTTATGAATATCCAAAAACGTGATCATAACAACAATTAATCGGAAATCCCCAAATCCAACTCGATATTCAAAGTGTTCTTGAATAAATCTCTCAATAATCCAATGAATCCTTATACAAACTCATAATCATATACATATCCCTTCATATAACATGATTATAACGTCCAAAACATCATAACTCAACACAAAATCGAAATCCAAGGTGTTGAAGAAATTACCTCTTGAAGATCCAACCACTACGATCCGAAGAACACGAGTTAAAACGAGTATCCAAGCTTCTCAAAGGAATGAAGATGATGAAGATTACACACTCAAGTGATTGATGATGATAAAATCTCTCTCTCAACCCTCTCTCTCGGATGAAGAAGGAAAAAGAAGAAGTGAGGAGAAATGACCCGCCAAGTCATTAAATCTGCCGGAAGTTACGGCCGTAACTCGCCCTCTTACGGCCGTAACTTTCCAAGTCAACGCCCTACGGCCGTGAATCGCCAACTCAGACGGGCCGTAACTCGGCTTCGTCCGAAAGCTCGCCGACAGACTTACGGCCAGAATCGATCCCGAGTTACGGCGTAACTCCGCCTTCGCCAAAAACATCCGTCGACACCCTTACGGCCGTAACCGCACACCTTACGGCCGTAACTCGATGATACGCCGTATCCGCCAAACTTACGGGCGTAAGCCCTCTTCGTCGAAAACGACTGTGTACTGCCGTCACAGACGGCCAGAATCGCCAAGCCTTACGGCCGTACCTTCCTCGACTTACGGCCGTATGCCGCAACCCTTACGGCCGTAAGTCACCCTTGGTCGACAACACCCAAAATTCACGAACACCACTTACGGCCGTATCTCACCTTCCTTACGGCCGTAACTCACCTTCGCCAAAAATGTCTCAGACTGACGCTGCAGACGGGCGTAACCGCCAGCCTTTACGGCCGCACTCGCTCGACTTATGGCCGTACCACAAGACCTTACGGCCGTAAGTCCTTTCGGCCCAAATGGCACGAAAACACGAACCCTTGTTACGGCCGTAACCCAAAGTCCTTACGGCCGTAACTCGATGCCGCCAAGTTGAAAATTCCGATAACTCCGATTCCTCGCTACGATCGATGAATGATCCGACATAACATACGAATGTGAAAATGAACAAGTCTAAAACAAGCCACCGATGAAGCCCCCAAGATATCGACTACCAATCACGATGAAAACAACAATACTCCCGTCGGTCTCTAAACGGAGATGACATGCCGATCGGTAACTGATATACGATTACAACAAGCCAACAGTGAACACAAATGAATGAATCAAGAATGATGAGTGATTATTAACGAGTGAGAAATAGTGAGTGACAATTACAAACTGATAATTACTGAATGAAAATGAATGAATTACAACCGGGTATTACATACTCCCCCCCTTAAAAAGAGTTTCGTCCCCGAAACTAAGGGTCAAACAACTCGGGATAACTCCCCCGCATACTATCCTCGGTTTCCCTTTTAGCTTATTAGAATCCGTTTCTAGACCACTGAATTTTAACCAAAGGAATAGTCTTATTCCTCAACTGTTTGATTCGCCGCTCTAAAACTCGAATAGGACGTTCCTCATATGAATGATCGTCGGCGATCTCGATTTCGTCGAACTGGAGTATGTGACTCGGGTCGGCAACATACTTCCGTAATCGAGAGACATGAAACACGTTATGAATTCGGCTCAACGCCGAGGTAAAGCCAATCGATAAGCTAACTCGCCCACTCGATCCAAAATCTCAAACGGTCCAATGAATCTCGGACTCAACTTTCCCTCTTCCCAAAACGGAAAATAACTCGACTGGGATACCTTGACCAAAACGTGGTCACCCGTCTCGAACTCTAGTGGTCGGCACGATTATCTCGCATAGGATTTCATCGACTCGAAATGTCAACATACGACTCCTGATTAAAGCTACCTTCTCTCGGGCGGCTATAAGCATATCGGGCTCGGTGCCGATTGATTCTGACAAGTCATCCCAACACAAAGGAGACCGACAACGACGACCGTACAAGGCCTCGTAAGGTGCCATCTTAATGGAAGCATGCCAGCTATTATTATACGTGAACTCGATCAATGGTAGTTGGGCTTCCCAATCGTCCTTCCAATCGAGCACGCATGCCCTCAACATGTCCTCTAATGTCTGAATAGTCCTCTCTGATTGCCCGTCGGACTGAGGATGAAAAGCGGTACTGAGATTGAGCTGAGTTCCCATAACACGATGAACTGATTTCCAAAAATGAGACACAAATCATCCGTCACGATCGGAAACGATACTCTTAGGAGTACCATGAAGTCTGACTATCTCTTTGATGAACAACTGAGCCAGTCTCTCAGGACCCCACGTATCCTTGATCTCAAGGAAATGAGCTGATTTAGTTAAGCGGTCCACAATCACCCAGATCGTATTCATGCCACGATGACTCGTCGGCAAACTCGTGATGAAGTCCATAGAAATGTCTTCCCACTTCCACTCCGGAATAGGGAGAGGTTTCAGCATAACCGCCGGTCGCTGATGTTCAATCTTAACTTGTTGACAGGTTAAGCATCTCGAAACAAATTCTGCGACTTCTCGCTTCATATTACTCCACCAGTAATTCTGTTTCAAGTCCTTGTACATCTTGCTCGACCCCGGATGAACAGAATAAGGGGTAGAATGAGCTTCTCTCAAAATCGAGTTTTTCAACTCGTCATTCGCCGGTACGCACAACCGATTCTTAAATCTCAAATGTCCATCCTCGTGGACCACGAATCCAGGGGCTTTCCCCTGAGCCACATCCTCACAGATGCGCAACAATGAAGGGTCTGAACTCTGATTCTCTCTGATTACCTCCTCGAGTGACGATGAAATCTCTAACATACAAAGTCGTCTCGAACTCGCTGAAGCCGGACCTCGATCTCGGGTCTAAGGAATTCCCGCCAAGTTCCTTCGAATCGTTAGACGAGCAAGCATATGCTCTGAACGGACTTGCGACTCAAGGCGTCGCGACAACGTTCGCCTTGCCCGGTGGTAAAGGATCTCGATATCGTAATCTTTGATTAATTCTAACCACTGTCTCTGCCGCATATTTAACTCCTTCGAGTAAATATATACTTTAAACTCTTATGATCGGTGAATATCGATGTAACGCCATAAAGATAATGACGCCAAATTTTCAAAGCGAACACCACTACCGCTAGCTCCGTGTCGTGGGTCGGATAATTAACCTCGTAAGGTCTCAATTGCCGTGAAGCATAAGCAATAACCTTTCCGTTCGCATGAGCACACATCCGAGACCCCGCCGGACGCATCACTATAAACCACAAATCCCTCCGTCCCCTGCGGCAAGGAAAGTACAGGTGCTGACATTAACCGGCTCTTGAGTTCCTCAAAACTCTGCTGACACGCGTCGGACCACGTGTATTTCTTATCCTTTCGCAAAAGGTTCGTCAATGGTTGAGCAATTTTGGAAAATCCTTCCACAAATCGCCGATAATAACCCGCTAGTCCGAGGAAACTCCGGATTTCCTTAACATTCTTCGGAGGTAACCAATCTCGAATAGCCTCCGTCTTCTGAGGGTCGACACGAACTCCGTCTGATGAGATTACATGTCCGAGAAAAGTCACTTCGGACATCCAGAACTCACATTTGGAGAACTTTCCAAAAAGTTGCTCTCGTCTCAACACGTCGAGAACCTGATGAAGATGAACCTCGTGATCCTCTCGGCTACGAGAATAAATCAAAATATCGTCGATGAAGACAACAACAAACTGATCCAAAAAGTCGATGAAAACCCGATTCATCAATTCCATGAATACCACAGGTGTAATAGTTAGCCCGAACGGCATAACTACGAACTCATAATGACCATAGCGTGTATGAAACGCTGCCCTCGCGATATCCGACTTTCGAATCCGCAACTGGTGATATCCAGATCTTAAGTCGATCCTGGGAAATACTGAGGCTCCCGTGGTTGATCTAAAAGATCATCAATACGGGTAAAGGATACTACTCTTGATCATCACCTGCTCAACTCACGGTAATCGATACACCAAATGAAAAGAACTATCATTCTTCTTGACAAACAAAGATCGTGCTCCCACGGGACGTAATCGGTCGGAGATAACCTTTCTCGAACTACTCCTCAAGTTGAATCTTCAACTCCTGCATTCAGTCGGGGCCATCCGATACACCGCCTTCAATAAAGGGGACGACTGGCTCCAACTCACTCTGAATTCCCCTACTCTATGTGAAGGCAACCAGATAACTCGTCTAGAAATACTTCGTCAATCGATGACAATGATACCACGAATGATTGAACATTTCGATTGCCCTAGAATGGTCAATCGATAAAAAGAGATACCAATACTGATTGAACAACTCGCTTGCCTTAGAAAGGCCAATTGATGAAGATGATATAATGAATGTTTGAATAACTCGATTGCCCTAGAAAGGCCAATCGATGAAAATGATACAATGAATGATTGAATAACTCGAGTGCCTTAGAAAGGCCAATCGATGGAAATGATACAAAGAATGATTGAATAACTCGATTGCCTTAGAAAGGCCAATCGATGAAAATGATACAATGAATGATTGAATGACTCGATTGCCTTAGAAAGGCCAATCGATGAAAATGATACAATGAATGATTGAATGACTCGATTGCCTTAGAAAGGCCAATCGATGAAAATGATACAATGAATGATTGAATGACTCGATTGTCTTAGAAAAGCCAATCGATGGAAATGATACAATGAATGATTGAATAGTTCGATCGCGGAATTGCTCGCTTTACGTCATAATAATACTTCTTCCGAACAACGGGATTACTTCCTTGAAGCATACATTCGACAACCAACGACGGAAAGATAGCGACCAAACGCTAAAAAACATCAAGATAGAATCAAGACGGTTAAACCAACTAATACCGAAAATTCCATCGTCCCTAAGATAAATTCACCACGATTAGATCCATCAACCAATCGCGGTCATTAAGTAGGACTATCCCGAAATCACCTATTCAAGCATGATTCGCAAATGAATGAATGCGGTGTACCAAAGATCAAAAGGTACACACAAGTTGAAATAAAATTACGAGTATACCCGAAATCGTTCGACCACCGGATCGCCGATCCTCCTCATCATATGAATCGGGACTTGCCGGGTCCCCGAACCGACGCTCCGTCGATAAATACGGGCTCCAACTCTATTTGCTTCCATTGCCTTAAACGACGATGACAAGGCGATCGATTCAAACGTTGGTTGCTTCGGGGCTCGAGATGCCGCGGAGCCGACTTGGAGTCCTTTCGGCAAAAACGGGCCTTATGTCCAAAATTCCCACAATTATAGCACGTGATGATCGCCTCGGACACTTGGTGCTGACATGACCAAGATCCCCACGCTATAACAGTGATGGCTGAATTGACCGTGGATCGAGATCCCGCACGATTATGCGCCGTAGAGGTCGCCGTAAACGATAGGACTCACACGAGGCTTCTTGAAGGTTGACTGACCGCCTTCGGATTGATTACGCTTCGTTGATTTCTTGCTGACAAATGAAGGTTGTTGTTCAGCACTTTCCTTAGCAGCTGGCTCATACGGGAGAGTTCTCTCGATTAATCCGGTCAGAGTGGCGCAATGATGATTGAGCAACTGCACATGGGTCATCATGGCCTGCATAAAAGTTAGTGGATCAACCCGAATATATTCTGATCGAGCCGAGTCCTGGGCACGATTTCCCGGCAGCGATTGTTTATTTCTCGAGTTTCGGTCCGCACCGCGGCCTCTCCCCGTGCATCCCCTGACAGCTCTCTCCATACTGAAGTAGGAAGGTCGCATAATGATTATAGTTCCCGCATGATTAACACGTTATGATTTTGTCATGAGATGATGAAAATGAGTATACATGCTCTAACTTAGTGATTATATGAATGATTTACTGAAGTTACATGATTATCTGATGAAATTCTTGAAATGATTATCTTGAATAACTTAACAAGATTGATAATATGATCTTCCAGATTGACAACTGAGTAATGAAATGAATTGAGTGATTAATGAGTTAACATGATTGTCCTAATCACAATGAATGATGATGTTTGAGGATTGTTAATTGATGAATGATGAATGAATGACTATTGCCAGAAATTATACCATGGCGTTAGAAATCTTACGCTTCTTCCGTCCGATTGGCTCGGCATTTGCATGTGCCACACGTGACGCGAAAGTCCAATGATACTAGTCTGATGACGATGATTTCAAATAAGACATGACTCGGAAGGTAGTATTCAAAACCACGCTCCGATACCAACTCTGTAACACCCCAAACTAGGCGGATATTACAGTGCCGTAGATCCCCAACTGGGACCCACCAGGCAAATGAGAATGAATGAATTACACAAGATAAATGTAGTACCGAACTACATTACAACAATAATTACTCCGATGAGGAGTTTAGTTACAACACACCAGACAATATCAATACTAGTGTATTTTATATGAATATAAAATACACAACACTGAATGAAACGTATTATTCAAGTGAAAGTCTGCAGCGGAAAAATAAAAGACAATAACATGAATAACTGAAAGATCGGGGCCCCCTACTAGTATCAATAGGAATCCTCGACATCAACATGCTATTCCCGTGCGTTTGCCTTGCCATGACACGAAAAACAAAATCCCCAAACGGGTCGCTAAATGAACAACAATCCTCAAGGGTTGAAAATACACAATCATGATTATATACGAAGTTATGAAATATCTTAATTATGAATTACGCTGAAGAGGAGTACCATAGTACGCCCGTAGTGTTCTGTGCGAGTGTACAACACCCGTCCGTGTACCTAATTAGTCTCACGGTGTAACGCTTTCCCGTGTGCACGGTCTAATGTATCGGTGAACCCAATACAATAACCATCGTGTGCCCGACTAAAAATTCCACACAGCCACACCCGGCCACGCAATATGAACCCAGAAGGTCATATGAACGAGAATGACAGTAATGAATATCAATGAATATATAATAATCGACAAAGTCAAGAATGACTCACCGAGATGAGAATAATAATGAAATGAATGATAGCTCAACGAAAGGATTGGAACCGCTGCTCCTTATGATCAAGTGATTAATATGATTAATACAATGATGAATGAGTTATGATTATGAATGATCAACAACAAAAGGTATGAATATCCTTTTAACCGAGTAAGAATTAACTTACACAACAACGATGAAGAATGTACGTCCACGAACAACGTCCTAACCAAGATACCGGTCGCTCGAACAACCTTAATTCAATACAATTGCCAACAATCCGATCAATAACGAATTAAACACTAATATAACGATCTCAAGACGTCGATACGATTAAACCAAGTTCATTGGGGCATTATATCGAACACTTTGAGGCCAACTTTGATTGATTACCACTAAACCTCAATAATACCAACTTCAAATCCCCAAGAAGTGTTTCAAAACAACAAAACATCTCCAATACGATCAATAATCCGTTATGAATATCCAAAAACGTGATTATAACAACAATTAATCGGAAATCCCCAAATCCAACTCGATATTCAAAGTGTTCTTGAATAAATCTCTCAATAATCCAATGAATCCTTATACAAACTCATAATCATATACATATCCCTTCATATAACATGATTATAACGTCCAAAACATCATAACTCAACACAAAATCGAAATCCAAGGTGTTGAAGAAATTACCTCTTGAAGATCCAACCACTACGATCCGAAGAACACGAGTTAAAACGAGTATCCAAGCTTCTCAAAGGAATGAAGATGATGAAGATTACACACTCAAGTGATTGATGATGATAAAATCTCTCTCTCAACCCTCTCTCTCGGATGAAGAAGGAAAAAGAAGAAGTGAGGAGAAATGACCGGCCAAGTCATTAAATATCACGGGTTACGGCCGTAACTCGGCCCTCTTACGGCCGTAACTTTCCAAGTCAACGGCCCTACGGCCGTAATCGCCAACTCAGACGGCCGTAACTCGGCTTCGTCCAAAGCTCGCCGGCAGACTTACGGCCGTAACCGATCCCGAGTTACGGCGTAACCCGCCTTCACAAAAACATCCGTCGACACCCTTACGGCCGTAACCGCACACCTTACGGCCGTAACTCGATGATACGGCCGTATCCGGCCAAACTTACGGCGTAAGCCCTCTTCGTCAAAACGACTGTGTACTGCCGTCACAGACGGCCAGAATCGCCAAGCCTTACGGCCGTACCTTCCTCGACTTACGGCCGTATGCCGCAACCCTTACGGCCGTAAGTCACCCTTGGTCGACAACACCCAAAATTCACGAACACCACTTACGGCCGTATCTCACCTTCCTTACGGCCGTAACTCACCTTCGCCAAAAATGTCTCAGTAGCCTTTGACGCCAGACGGGCGAATCGCCACCTTACGGCCGTACTCGCTCGACTTACGGCCGTACCACAAGACCTTACGGCCGTAAGTCCCTTTCGCCCAAATGGCACGAAAACACGAACCCTTGTTACGGCCGTAACCCAAAGTCCTTACGGCCGTAACTCGATGGCCGCCAAGTTGAAAATTCCGATAACTCCGATTCCTCGCTACGACTGATGAATGATCCGACATAACATACGAATGTGAAAATGAACAAGTCTAAAACAAGCCACCGATGAAGCCCCCAGTATACGACTACCAATCACGATGAAAACAACAATACTCCCGTCGGTCTCTAAACGGAGATGACATGCCGATCGGTAACTGATATACGATTACAACAAGCCAACAGTGAACACAAATGAATGAATCAAGAATGATGAGTGATTATTAACGAGTGAGAAATACTGAGTGACAATTACAGACTGATAATTACTGAATGAAAATGAATGAATTACAACCGGGTATTACACATACCACGCCCTAGGTGCTTGTTTAAGTCCATACAGTGCTTTCCTAAGCCTGTATACTAGGTCTTCGCCTTCTGTATTGACAAACCATGGTGGTTGTTCAACATAGACTTCTTCGGCAAGGTCTCCATTTAGGAATGCACTTTTGAGTTCCATTTGATATACAATGAAGCTCTTTTGGGTGGCAAAGGCTAAGAATATCCTATTGGCTTCTAGTCTGGCTACAGAGGCAAATGTTTCATCGTAGTCTATGCCTTCTTCCTGTCTGTAGCCTTATGCGACTAGACCAGATTTGTTTTTAATAACAAGTCCATTTCCATCCTTCTTGTTTCTAAATACCCATTTGGTTCCAATCATAGATTGATGCGTGGGTCTGGGTACAAGATACCATACATTGTTTCTTTCGAAACCGTTAAGCTCTTCTTCCATAGATGAAATCCAGTGAGAATTGTTGAGGGCTTCTATGGTAGAAACAGGTTCGGATTGGGCTACGAATATAGCAATAGTGCACATGTTGAGTCTTCTAAGTTCAGCTTGAGACTTCCATACAAGGAATGGAGAAATATCAGACTCTGGTTCTTCTTGCGCACATAGTACATTTCCTTGTGTACTCTGTATTCTTCTACGAGTAGATCACCAGCATCAATAATTCCTATGATCAATTCTTGTGGATGATCTTTCAACCATCTTCTGTCGGGTTCTAATTTGGGGTCCCGTACTGTATCTTGAGTTGCTGTAGTTTCAGCTTTAGCTTGTACAGCATCAGCTTCATCTACTTCAGTTCTTACAGCTGTGGGGTTTGATTTCTAAGTCAACGACAGGCTCTATAGGAGCTGATGTATCTATGATGAAAAGTTGTTGTATGTTCTGAGTAAGCCCTTCTACTCCTATAGGGTCATGGTGAGGTTCGTCGAACACTACATGTACTGATTCCTCAATTGTCATCTTCCTTTTATTAAATATCCTATAAGCTTTGCTGACAGAGGAATATCCTACAAATATCCCTTCATCCGACTTCTCATCGAAGGTTCTAAGTTGATCCTTCCCATTGTTCAACACATAACACCTGCAACCAAATATATGAAAGTACGAAACTAATGGAGTTTTGTTGTTCCATACCTCGTATGCTGTTTTGTTGTGGTGTTTGTTGACGATACAGTAGTTTTGTGTATAACATACTGTATTGGTGGCTTCGCCCCATAAACGCTGTGGCAACTTGCTTGCAGCAATCATTGTCCTTGTTGCTTCTTTCAGCGTCCTGTTCTTTCACTCAGCAACACCGTTTTGTTGAGGTGTACGGGCAGCTGAGTATTCGTGTTGTATCCCATTTTCCGAACAGTATTGCTCTATAAAGCAATTAGTAAATTATGTATCTCTGTCAGAACGAATGGACATGATACTCAACCCTTTCTCATTTTGAAGCTTTCTCAGGTGCTCGGGCAGCTTTGATGTTGTTTCCTTCTTCTTACTTAGGAATATTGTCCAAGCAAACCTGGAATTGTCATCAATAATAACGAGAAAGTATTTCTTACCTCCCAAACATACCGGGTCTATGTAACACCCCAAACTAGGCGGATATTACAGTGCCGTGGATCCCCGACTGGGACCCACCAGGCAAATGAAAATGAATGAATTACACAAGATAAATGTAGTACCGAACCACATTACAACAGTAATTACTCCGATGAGGAGTTTAATTACAACACACCAGGACAATACCGAATACTAGTGTATTTTATATGAAGATAAAATACACAACACTGAATGAAACGGAGTATCCAAATGAAAATATGCAGCGGAAAATAAAGGACAATAACATGAATGACCGAAAGATCGGGGCCCCCTACTAGTATCACTAGGACTCCTCGACATCAACATGCTATTCCCGTGCATTTGCCTTACCATGACCTGAAAAACAAAATCCCAAATGGTCGGTTAAATGTAACAACAATCCTCAAGGGTTGAAAATACACAATCATGATTATATCTGAAGTTATGAAATATCCTGTCGAAACATACGCAATCAAACATGCTATATGAATCAACTAACAGTACGGCTCAAAGGAAATGGCGCCACACTACGCCCGGGATGGAAATGTGTCTGTGCACAAGCCACCAACGAGTATCGATCGAATACCCGTGTGGTCTTGTACCTAATCAGTCTCACGAGACAATATGACTCGTGTGCACAGTCCAATGTGAGGCCAACAACCAACACACGACATAAATGTGCCCGACATGAAAATCCTACACATACCAACCGGCACGCCAGTATGACCCGGAATGCCACGATATAACAAAAGTGACATCGAAAATGAATAATGACTCACCGAGATGGAATGATAGTGAAATAAATGACAGCTCAATGAAAAGATTGGAACCGTCGTTCCTTATGACTGAAGTGATTAATTGACAACAACAAGTTTTGATACGGTTAATATAATGATGAATGAGTTATGATTATGAATGAACAACAACAAAAGGGATGAATATCCTTTTAACCGAGTAAGAATTAACTTACACAATACCGGTGACAATTATCCTTCCACGAACGACGTCCTAATTGAGATATCGGTCGCTCGAACAACCTTGAATTATACAATATCCATCAACCCGTTCAATATACGAATCAAACACGAATATAACGAGCTCAAAACGTCGATACGATTAAACTAAATCCATTGAGGCATTAAATCAAACACGTTGCGGCCAAACTCTAATTGTTTACAATCAAACCTCAATATACCAATATCAAATCCCCCAAGAAGTGTTTCAAACCAAGAAAACATCTTCAATATGATTAATAATCCAAGACGAATATCCGAAAACGTGATTACAACGACAATTAATCGAAAACCCCCAATTTCAACTCGATATTCAAAGTGTTCTTGAATAATCCCTCAATAATCCAATGAATCCTTATACAAACTCATAATCATATACATATCCCTTCATATAATATGATTATAACGTCCAAAACATCATATCTCAACATAGAATCGAAATCCAAGGTGTTGAAGAAATTACTTCTTGAAGATCCAACCACTTCGATCCGAAGAACACGAGTTTAATCGAGTATCCAAGCTTCCCAAATGATTGAAGGTGATGAAAAATACACACTCAAATGATAATTGATGAAGAAATCTCTCCCTCAAGCTTATCTCTCTCGTATGAAGGTGGAAGAAATGGAAGAAATGAGCTGAAATGCTCAAAAAACGAATTTATAGGGGTTGACTCGTCTGACAGAATCGACCGTGTCCGCCTGACACGGTCGCGGCGCGCAGCTGGCCGGCAGGGACTCGACCGTGTCCTGCTTGACATGGTCGCGGCGCGGAGGGGCCTTCCGATAGTGACCCATCCGACAGCGACTCGGCATGACTCGACCGTGTCCTGGAACACGGTCGGCCCGCGCCGGTTCTCGCTTATCCGGAAGAGTTCGACTCGGCCGTGCTGCACGACACGGTCGGGTCCTGTGGCAGAGACTTCGCATTTCCGACGAGTACAAAGACGGCCGTGTCGGACGACACGGCCGAGTTCAGTCGGCAGTGATCGGCCAAAAACTGAAAAATGAGCGGGTGAGCTAAAACGACCATAACTCTCTCGTCCGGACTCCGATTGACTCACCGTTTGAACCATTGGAAATCTAACTCGATGCTCTATAATATTGCAAAGATTCAGAATTTTTGGAGTTACCAAAAATTAATGGTGATCTAACAAAGTCGAACTCATATGTGGAAAGTTGAAACAATGAACAATAACGATACACAACTCGAATTTTCTCTAAACGGTGAACACGGGTGAATGAACATGATTGATGAACGATTATAAATGAGTGAAAATCCACTGAGTGACAGTCACCGAATGAAATTACTGAATGATAATGACTGAATTACAACCGGGTATTACAGTCTACAGGGCCATGTGTAGCATTTCCAAAACTCTCTGAGTGGAAAGGTAGGATTTGCTCTTCACGGTGGTCTTGATTTGCTTGCCTTTCTGACAGGGTCCACAGACGCTGTCTTTTTGGAATGACACATTTGGAAATCCTCTAACCATTCCCTGTATGGAGAGCTTGTTGATTGTTTTCAAGTTGACGTGAGACATCCTCTTGTGCCATAGATAGCTTAGATCTGCAGTGCCTTTGGCAATAAGACACGGAATTGAGCTCATAGGCATCCAGTCAGCAATATACATGTTACCTGATCTGCTTCCTGTGAGCGCAACTTCTTTGGTCAGAATGTTCTTGACTCTACAATGATCTATATAGAATTTCACCGAGAACTGTTTGTCACTGAACTGGATAATACTAAGTAGATTATACTGTAAGCCTTCAACATAAGCTACATCGGAGACTTTGAATTTTCCAATGAGCAGGTTTCCTTTCCCTCTAGTTCTTCCTTTAGATTTATCACTGAAGTGCACTTTTGGACCGCGACCCTCTACATAATCTGACAGCTTACTTTTATCTCCTATCATGTGCCAAGGACATCCGCTATCAAAGAACCAGATGTCCTTCTCTAATATGTCCTGTAGGCAAATAAATTAAGTAGATTTAGGTCCCCTTTGATTCTTAGGTCCATGAATGTTAGTGCCTTTAGGTACCCAAATTTTCCTGACAGTAATTGGTTTACTGTAGGTTACGTTAGGTACGTTCTTGCGGTATCTATGTGGGGCAGACACGTAGTCTCTGTAACCATGATAATTATTATGTGTTTTAAATTCAGGGTTATTATTATTAATCCAGTACGAATGCCGTCTTGGAGGTGGAGCCATTTTCTTCGGCCTTACAGCTTGCCTTCTAGGTCTCCAGTTGGATTCCTAAATATGTTGCTGATACTTTGTGGATACTTGATTTCGCGAGGGATAAAGAGGCTCTTGTATCTAATACCTAGGCGTGTTGTACTGAAAGTACTGCCGTGCGGGCCTTTGATATTTGGATACAGCCTTCTTTCTGAATGGTTGTTGGCGTTGTTGATATGCTCTGGGAGCATACTGTTGGGTACACCTTACAAGTCTGAATGGCTGATGATTCCGCTGTCTGGTATATGACTGTGGTGGCGGAATGGCAGCCTTTGATGTTCACGGCGCAACAGGTTCCTTCACAGGATTCGGGATTTCTTCCGATACAGGAATGGGTTCAACACCCCTGACGAACACACTACTAGTTTTCCCTTTGTTGGAAAATGAGCTGTATCCTAAGCCACTTTTATCATGAGCATGTTGCCCAGTGCTTAGAATTTCTTCCATTCGTTGAGATGATTTCTCAAAAGATTTCAGAATGGTCTCAAGTTCTCCTTCTCGTTTTTCGAGAGTTTTAATTTTGTTTTGAAGCAGAACAAAATCATTTGTCTTTCTTTCACTGTGAGATTTAACCTCACTTAGTTCATGAGCAAGTTGATGATTGTTCTCCATGAGTTTTTCATGATCAACTTTGTTGTTTTCTCAATCAACAGACATATTTTCATAGTTTATTTTCAGCAAGTCATTTTCTTCTTTGAGCTTTAGGTTAGAAAATTGAAGCTGTATATTTTCATTTTTCAATGTCTCATGGGCCTTTTGAATGTTCTTAAACTCATTCATCATGTTTTAAAAAGTATGAGATGCATTTATAGGAATAATTGAGGTTGAGCTTACCTCATCATCATCGCTATCTTCATCTTCCGGAATGTCTTTGGCCATAAAGCATATATAGGCTATATCATCGAATTCGTCATCAGATGAATCACTGTCAGTGACTACCTGAAGACATTCTTCGGACATTGATGGTGCGGGGGAGGCTTCTGATTCACCAATCAGGCCCTTGAGCTTATTTTTCCAAGCACGTCTTCTTTCATCCTTTTCTTGTTGCTCGGCTTCCGGCAACTTTTGGACTCGTGGATGAGGACATTTATTTGCATAATGTCCTGGTTTTCTGCAATTATAACACAGGTTAGCATCACCAGAGAAAGTTTCGGTACTTACCTTGTGAATAGGCTTGGGCCTGTATGATGTCTTTCCTGACTGCTTGATGAACTTCTTGAACTTATGCATGAGGAGCGCCATTTCATCTTGTGACAGGATGTCGTCATTGTTGTCAGCATTCTTGTGAATAGGCTTTGATGAGCTGGGCATGCTGTGTCTTCAGTTGGATACAGTGGCTAGCGCTGTAGTCCTTGCAGGAGATTCTTCAGCTTTCTCTCTTCTGTCAATATCATACTCAAAAGCTTTGAGGTCAGAGAAGAGATCAAAATTAGATATTTCATTAAGATTGCACGACACACGCATAGCTGTGGTCTTAATGTCCCATCAGGCAGGGAGAGATCTGAAAATTTTTAGATTCTTCTCCTTTTGGGTGTAAATTTTGCCCAACGCTTCAAATTCACCAACAATGCCAGTGAATCTGAGGTCAAGTTCCTCAAGTGTTTCAGTTGGTTTCATTTCAAAAGATTCAAATTGCTGAGTCAATTTTGAAATTTTGTTTTCTTTTGAGAGCTCAGTTCCCTCACAAATTAACTTGAGTTCATCCCAGATATCCTTGGCTGATTTACAGCTCTTTACCTTCGAGAACGTGCCTTTAGCAAGAGTGATAAATAACGGGTTCTTGGCAACATTGTCGAGGTTGGCGCACTTTCGATCATCGGTGGTCCATTATTTGCGCTCTTTCTCGAGCATCTCTGCATGAGCTTAGCCTATTCAATCCTTGGGGCTGGATTTACCTTCATGATCTTTATGGGGCCATCCTATATAACAAAAATCATCTCTTCCTGCATTGATGCAAGATGATCCCCCATCCTAATTCTCCAATCGTCAAACTCGTTAATAGAGAACATAGGAACTTTATTGATCATTGATGTAATCTATATGAGAATATAGGAAAGAAAAAGACTGTTTTACAAAAATAAATGATTTTTGGATCTGATTCGGTCAAAAATACGACTGATTCTTTTTAGAATCAACCGCTCCGATACCACTTGTTGGCCGCTAAGTATACAGAATAGAGCTTGGAAAGTGTTTAAGCAACAAGATGTACGTTTTTCAAGTTTAGAGTGCGTAGCGGAAGTCTTAAAACAGTAAGTTGCTGTAAATACAGCAACTCGGTTATGCAGTGTATACTTAAAATAATCACAGTTATGAAAATAGTAAATGCAGAAGATAATTAACACAGTAATTAAAGTGGTTCGAGGTAGACCCATCTTCGTCCATTGGTCCTCCACACAAGAGTAAAAGGTTTATTATAAACACTACGTACACATCTACATATCTATAATCAAAGCTATCAATGTATCATTCACACAGATTGATACAAAGATTGTAGCTTTCAACCATTCACACAGATTGGTTAAAACTAACACTTGACTAGCTTCTTCAAACACAGTTCCAAAGCTTCGTCCTTATTCGTCCCACACAAGTCAGAATGACTTCTTTAGTTCACACAGAACTAGGTTTTTACTCAAAAGTAAAAGTAAGGAAACCAGGTAAGAACATCAGCTTGACTATGAAGATCGTGAGCTGATGATGGCTGTTCTTGATTAACTGAGTATATTTCTTCTTCTTAGATATGAATGACACTTGGAAGAAATATACTTTGCTCTTGTAAGCTTGATTTGATGATAATGAATATTCAGTCAGAAGATCGCTCGCCTATTGCTTGTAAGCTTGTATGAGTTCGTGATCTCGTGTATGTAACTGTGACTGATCTTCAAACTCTCAGATATATATAGCCTCTGAATAGATCCGTTGAGAAAGATCCATTCAGCAAAGGTCCGTTGCAACTAGATGGTTGACTTGAATAAAGCACGATCCGGTTTTTGCTCATTGATTGAAGATCTGTGACATCTTAGTATTTAAATACTTTATCCCTTCAGTAGTTAAATACTTCTTTTCAAAGGGACTGACTTTTAGTGAATAGAGAAGATTCTGTTCCAACGGTCTTAAGTCCTGTTTCGATAAGTATTGAAGATCTCAATACTTACAACTTGGATGTTGTATCCAATTATGCTATAGGCTATCTTTAGACTGATGCTGTATGGAGAGATGCTGTATGCAAGGCAGCTTCCATACTTAGCGTTTATTAGACTCTGTTGCTGTATGATGGCAACGCCAAGGCTTTCGCTGTATGATGGCACTTATGAGTGTAATACCCGTACTTTTTATTGACTGTTTGACCTTGCCGTTCTTCTTATTTTGTCGATCTGTAAACTCTTGGTGATGTTGTTGATATTGTTATAGCGTTTCGTATCTTGTTTGGATCACGATCGTGCTGTTTAGACCTTGCAGAAGTGTTCTTGGTCAGAGAAATAGCGCATGCTAGGCCTAGGATAAGGCAAGCTAATTCTGCTTCAGTAGCGCATGCTAGCTTTGAGCCGTAGCGCGCGCTAAGGGACCAGTCAGGTTAGAACCAGTAACTCATACTGCTTTCTGGACTGGCAGTCAACGCGCGCTAGGAGTTCGTTAATGCACGCTATTCGTGGTCAGTAGCGCGCGCTAACAACCGTCCGTAGCGCACACTAACGGGCTGGTTGGCAGAGGTAGTGAGGTTGTCAGGTTTTCTGGACTATTTAGTAACGTACGCTAGTCTTCGGATAGCGCACGCTAGCAGAGCTGCGTAGCGCACGCTAAGCCATAGCGGTAGCGCACGCTAAGACTCGAGCAGGGCAGAGGACAGTAGGTTCTGGACTCCAGTTTTCTGGACACCGTCTTTGGCTAGCGCACGCTAAGATAAGGAGATTAGCACATGCTATCGGGGCCGGCAGAAGCCACTGGACTACCCGGTGACCTCGCTAGTGCATGCTAATAATTGTGGCGTATCGTGCGCTAGACTGGGCGGGTATATATTGGACAGTTGACTTCCATTTCGTCATTTTTCATCCTTTTCACTTATTTTCGATGGGAGAAGCTCGGGAGAGGTGATTTTGGGCGATTGAAGCGATCCATCTTCAAACATCAACATCTATGGTTGGAGAAAAAGGATTACACAACATCTAATCCATTCTATCGTCCAAATCAAGGTAAAAATCCTTAGAACCCTATCTTTTGGGAATTTTGGGGTTTTTCCTAGATTCGTACGATTTATCCATTTTGAAGCTTGAGAACTTTGAGATTATGATGTATCTACCCCGTATTCATGCTCTTCCTGCGATTTTATGGATTTGTTTGTGCCATGTTCGGACTTGTGAGGGTTTGGGTGATTTTCTAAACTCTAGTTGTTAACCCTTGTATTTTCGTGAATCGTAGACGGGTTTCAGGAGTTTCTTCGTGAATTATGAGTATAGATTATTGATTATCATATCCCTTACGAATCATTTAGGTGCTGGAAGCGCGTTCTTGGACCTACCGAACTCATACTCTTTTCTGTTCAATTTCTCGATGTCTCAAAGGCAAGTATATATTTATGATTGTACGTTCTCGACTTTGAAAGTAAGATACATGAATGGCATGTTTATTTATATCCACTCTGGGGCGGGCCGACAGGTCCCCTGAGGGTTTCGTAGCCTTTGGTGTGATTCCAAGGATAATTTGGGTTAACCACTCTGGGGCGGGCCGACGAGTCCCCTGAGGGTTCCATAGCCTTTGGTGCGATTCCAAGGATAATTTGGGTTAACCACTCTGGCATGTTTATTTATATCCACTCTGGGGCGGGCCGACAATGTATGCATTGTTGTGATGCTATGAGATTTAGTTATTCCGGAATACTGGTCTTGAATTGATGAATTGATGGTTACCTTTACTTTATTGTCGAGGAGTATTGTGTTTCATACTTGATATACTTGCACTAGCTATTCGACGGCTAACCCCTTTATGGGGGAAATACTTTTTATGTATTTCAGGTTCCTAGATAGCGGACAGGCAGGTATCAGGTCGACATGAAGATGATGGGCAAGTGTGATACTGTGTCTTTTCTCCGGTTATGTTTTGTGTTTCTCCATTCAGTGTTGTTGTACTGGAATGGTTATTGAATACTCGAGTATTATTTTCCATTTTCCTTGATGTTCCGGCCTGTGTTTGCCGAGGTATTGATTTGTGTTGTGATGTCTTTGGATACACTGGATATGTTTTGAATACCCTTTGTTTTGTTCTTCATTCCATTGTATGTAGACCTTCTCGGTCAAAATTTATAGTTCCGCGTATGTTTAGCCTTGTGGGTCCCACGGCGGGGCTCACGGCGCTGTAATATTCCCTGAATAACTTGGGGGTGTTACAATGACAAGTCTTCGATACATGTTTGTTCTGTTCAACCATTTCGATCATCTTCGTGACAGCTCATTGCTGTATGATGGCAGTTTATCAAAACTTCAATACAGGATTAATTATCCCAACAACCCAACAACAATAATCTATAAGAAATATCACAACATAAACGAATAATTCGAGTAAAATCTCGACAAATCCCGAAAAACCTCCAAAATGGATAAAGGTAGGGTTCTAAGCCAAATACCTTGGATTCAGACAGAGGAAGGTGATTACGATGATGATAAACTTCACTTGGAACACAATAATCGATCTTTCAAGGAACTCCACGGACAAATCTTGAAGAATCACTCGAAACGCTCACAGGAAATCATTCGCGGACGAAGAAGGAATAAAAGAGAAAAATGACGCGAAGAAGGGTCTGCGTAGGTTTATAAAACCTGACCACTCATTACGTACGTTAACATGCTGATGTTAACGTACGCTATGCATATTACGAACGTAACACTCAAGTGTTAGCGTACGTAATGGCTCGCCAGAACAACTGCCCAATCTGCTGGGGCCGATAGCGTACACTACACCAGACACTTAGCGTATGATATGAGGAGCTTACGTACGTAACACCCGCTGGTTAACGTACGTAAGGACCTGGCAAAAACTGGGCAGAAGCCACTGCCCAAAATGCTGGGGACCATAATGTACGTTATCACTAGGGTGTAACATACGTTGTGCAGACATCGATAGCGCATGCAAGGAAGCATGAATAACGTACGTTATTCATGCAGTAGTTTAACACTACTGAATGCAGTTTGCTGTAGAGGACGGTACGAATTCGGGATGCAACACAAGGACATAACCCAGGAGTGAAAACACAAGATATTCACTATGACGAAGCTAAGTGCTGAAAAAAAATACAATTTTGACTACCAGGGAATCCGAAATACGAGAAGATAAAATTCCCTAAACTTATAGAAAATTACAAAATGGCCCAAACATCCGAAAACCATGATACATCGGGTTATCAAACCGAAACTCACAACATGAATAACTCAACCATACAGACTCATGGAAACAAAGAAACAATGAGATCGAATGAGTTTTACGAGAATCGAACATACATGCGACAAAACATAACATAAAATGAAATTACGTAAATACATCTTCGAAACTCGTCCAAATGGAAAAACACCGAGAACAACATAGATTCAAAACTTCAGAACGGTTACAAAGTGAGTCGATGAAAATAGACATGCGGCAAAAATGAAAAAATTGCTAAAAATGGAAAGGTACGAATATTACATTATCATTGTCATCAATAAACCACCCGGAATGCCTGTATAGGTAGATGTAGAATTTTGCTATTTTTTCTTCTCCCCTGCCTGATTGCCGTAAATGTTTTTCCTTACATCATACGAAGTTTTTATTCAGGGTGGCCTTGGGATAAAGAAAAGCTTAGATGAACTGGCTGCCAAGTATTTGAGATATGACTCTTTGGAGTCTCCTTGGCTGGTGAGTTCTAAAATACCAGTTCATATGACCTTTTCCTTGCATGTATTAACTTGTAAAAGTTCCTAGCCCTAGGTAAGCTATGAATTCCCATCAAGGTGGTGGTACATTCTTGCAAGGATTGTAAAATTTGCACAAGTTTCTACCTTAAAGCATGCAGAATCTTTTTTTATTAAAATTATAGCTAGACAGTTCATTGCACATTTTGTTGTTTTTATCAATTTTCTTATTATACTTGTTATTGTCTTCTTTTTTCGTGGGTGGGGGCGGGGGTCATGTTATTATATATCATAGTAAAACCATATATGCAGAGAGTGCACTTGAATGATCTTGGAAATACAAACTTATAGTTATATGAGATTTATTGCAAGTTTATACTAGAAGACGTGGAAAGATTTCTTATAATTATGGAAGTTCCGTTCATAAATGATCATTTATACACCAGTTTCTGTTTATTTTTTCACTATTGAGAGAAAAAAGTCTAAGAAGAGGAGTGAAATGATTTTTCATTGATTCGATGATTTCTTTACATTTAAGTGCATTGGTGGAGATATATCAAAGAAGTTAATGTGTTTTTCCTTGTGTGGATCCTATTTCAATGAGAACTTGATGATTCGATCCACTTACACATCTTTCTTTTACTACTATATCGGGAGTTACTCGACATATTGCTTGACGTAAAACAGATAGTGGATTTTTTGTTTTGTTGAATTTTTTTCATGGCTCGATAGATAATTTGATAAGCCAATGATTTTTTTTTCGTGTTTCAGAATATGATTAACCAATATGTTAACTAATCGATCATGATAAATTAGATCGGATTTTGCTCTTTTTTTCTTCTGGAGCACCTCGACGTGACATGAGCGTGAAAGGGGTGGAATTTTGTATGCTTGTTTCTATTGTGATTGTGAATACTGGAACTTTATCCATTGTAGTCATGTGACTCTATATCTCTTTGGCATGCGATCAAAAAGTGACATATTTGTTATGATGTATACACTCACAAAATTTATTGTGGTATCTTAATATTTTACTTGCACAAGAGGAACTAAACGCTCTTTCTCTACGTCTCTTGGTTTGTCCTATGTTATTTAGTTTAGAAAGTAACTCTTTTCTATTTTTGCATTGTTGTTGACAAGCTTTTTGATAGGTGCACATGCTTGATAAGGACAGCAGTGGTATCTTAGTGATGGGAAGGACACACTTGAGCGCCACCATTTTGTATTCTATTTTCCGTGAGAAAACATATGGAGCACCAAACGATGTGTGCAATTTTATATTCTCCACGCGACGAGATTAGTTTTGGACGTGCGTTAGTTTTGAACAGACGAGAAGGTGATCGTATGGATTCTGGGATGCAGAAATGCAAGCCATAATTGATCAACGTGCTGCCGAAATTTTGGATTGTGTCGATCATAATATTTTTATGGTTCATCACACTTTGTAGAAGTTATTTTTGGCTGTTTGATAATATTTTAGTATGTGTGTTACGACACATTATGCTAATATGTTTTGAATTGGTTGAAACGCATGTTATTTTTTTTAGATGAGATGATATGAAATTGTTGGTTCTTATATTATTGAGCTCTTGTGGTTGATGGTTAGTTATAGTTGAATGTAGATTTTGATAATGAATTTTAAATTGGAATGAAAATATTAATATAAATTACTGCAGAAAATACTAATATATATTATACAATAACTGAATTAAAAAGTTCTTTATTAACTATACCAATTATAAAATAACCGAAGTTAAAGGCATTCTTTTACTTCACTTAACCACACATTTGGATCATAATTAGAAAAAAAACCGAGATAGACTTCAGTTATTAGGATATTAGACTTCGCATAAAAAGCAAAGTCTAAAGTACACCTTTTACAACATGAACATAGACTTCGGTAATTATAACGTTTTTACTTCAGATATTATCTAAAGTCTTTGACATTTATTCTTATAGTGACCTTACTAAGATAATCCGAGTACCCAGCTTTGGCCGACCTCCTCAGGATGGTCGAATCTTGATATGCGTCTTTATAAATGAATGGCATTAAGATTTGACAATGGAATTTATCCTATACTTAATACCATGTTGGCTAATATACATCTAAATAAAATAGCATCATATACATACATAAATTTAAACGTATATCACATCACATGACAAAATAAAGCATAAGATCATGCATAATATGAACATTATCCTAATTTTATTTTCATGAGGTGACATAAATATCCCAAAGTTCAGTCTAAAGGTTATTATTGGTCTTCATTGATCTCACATGATCAATCGGCTCCTCGAATTGTTCCTTCTCGTCATTCTTGTCTTCATTACACTAATAAAACTTAATACTACACTTGTAAATAAATTAAAAGAGGGGCAAATTGTAATACCCACCTAAACTCTCATTTTTACTATTGTATTCTTCGATTAAATTGAGCATTGTCATACCATATCCGTGTTTATTGTAATGGGTATATTGATGAGTTATGTTAAATTGAATTGTTGATCTTTGTCATTCATACTATAGTTGATTGTTAGATGTTACTGGGAGAATTTCATTTTTACTTCTTGTTGCCCTTAACGTGCACTAACTTGTTAGATTTACGTACGCTATGTACGTAGCATTACGTACGTAACGATCTTATGTTAACGTACGTAATGTGGTGTATCTATCAGCAGCTTGCCTTTCGGCGGGTGGGACCGAGCGTGTAGGTAGTGGTCGGGAGTCGATCGTGACAGCCTAGTCAACGGCCATTACGTACGTAATGGCTATGCCTTAGCGTACGTAATGTACAAGAGTCTTACGTACATTCATTTGGCAACGTATGTAAAAACATGTGTATTTTAAGTCAGTCGCACCTGGGAATCTGTTACGTATGTAATACTCGTAAGGTTACGTACGTTATGTGTGTAACGTACGTTAATCTCTAGCTATAGAGTACGTAATGCTGAATACGGGTTATAAAAGTATGGGTTGCCTTTCATTTTTCTGCTCAAACCAACTCAACCCTCCCTTTGAGAAACCGATTCCCCACCTTGTCAAATCGATTTATACCCCTTCCATATTGTGTTGGAGCTTCGTCACTTGGATTGTGGCTTGGAGATTAGGAGATTGAAGTTTATTCTTGGAAGTATTGGTGTTGTTCTTCATTTTGAGGTTGGTTTTTCTTTAACTCGTATTGAATCCATGCTTGTGATGACATTAGTATTAAAAACTTCGTATAATGATAGATTAATCTAGTATAAACATGATAGTTATTAGAATCATGTTCAAACTAAGTGAAGAACAATATAAGGAATGTTAGTATCACTTCTTAATATATGATAACTTCATAGCATAGTTGTGTTGATTATGTTAGATAAAACCTGATTAATAACATAACAATAGGAAGTTGATTTTAATCTTGACACTTAGAACTTGTAAGGAATCCTTGATGACTAGAGGTGTTAGATTCTAATCTTGTCTTGAATGTTTAGTTAATCCTTGAGAGATAACATGGAACTATGTTTTGGCCTTACAAAATTGATACATTCGTGATGAATTTGATAAGTCGATGAAATGGATTGTCTAAATGTTATGTAACCCCCTGAAAATGACTATTATAAGGTTGAAGGATGTTATGTTTAGAGTTTCAAACATCCTAAATGATATAATTAGGTTTTGAACAACTTCTTCAAAGGAAAGTAATGGATTTTGGTAGAACACAAGTATAACCTTTATATATTCAAGTTAATTGGGGGTGTTGATAACTCAAGAAGGTGTTGATCACTACATTAATATGATGAAAATGTTTTTAGGATGATTATAACGATTATGGGTGATAATGATGCGGTAGAATTAGTGGCCGAGTTCATTTACATTGATCCTCGTGTATTAGGATGACGTAAATTATGATGATGTTCTTATTACTTAAAACTTAAAGTTATGATTTCATTTCTGGATTGGCTTAACGTAATCATTAGAAAGATGAAGAAGAATGTAAATAAGCATAAACTTTTAACCTGTTCAACATTAATCGGAAGTGTTGATGGATTGAGTATGTTTAATCATCATAGTATTACATTGATAATGTTCTTGACTTCAGATGCTTGGCATTAATGTTAGAATATGTGGGCGAATCTAATAAACTTGATATATGATAATTCGTAATTGGAGCGTTAGAATGTTCGAAAGGATAGTTAAACTATTCGAGTAAAGTTACGAATATTGTTTCTATGAATTAATACCATTACCATACGAATGTGTTGTTGAATGAATTACGTTTCATTCAAGGTTGCTTGTTCAAGTGAGTATTGTTAGATGAAGATACCATTCGTTTGTTCGTTCAAAGAAGGATTATTCATCTACGGAGTTGAGGCAAGTTATCTTGCTTGGTTATAATGATGGTTGAATTCTTTGTGATCGTTGTGCGTTTTGTGTATATGAAATGTTCTGTGAATCTATGATTCATGATGTGGTGATGTCTTCGATCGTGTTACCGTTTGTGGCGGGATTGTATTTTCCCAAGCTTATCGCCCTTGTTACTGTTGGTCTCTTTAAGCGTCTCTTTGAGCTTTGTTGTCACTTCGGTGAGTTGTTCGATTATTTGATAAATGTGTAATTCGTTGAGTTTCATTGTCATGTTGTATCGTGATATCTCTCGAGTCATATCTGCATGCCGATTGCTTATGTGTAGGATTTTTAGCCAGGCCCTTGATGGTTATGCGTGGAGGTTTATGCATTAGACCGTCACACGAGACGTAGTTCGTGAGGCTAATTAGGTACATCGTCCTACGTATATTCTGGATTCCGTATACGGGGTGGACATGTGCACGAACACATTTCCGTATCGGGCGTACTATGACGTCCGTCTTGAGCCATATTATTTGTTCGTTCGTATGTTTGGATATGTTTGATAGTTGGGAATGACTGTTTATACGCCTGCTGGCTATATTCAGTAGTCGGTTGTTTCTTTGAGATCCGTATGTATATGAATTGTATAATGCCATAAGGATTATTATCATGTATAGCTGACCCTGTGGTTTGGGCGAAATACTTATATTTTAGGGCGAGGAAAGGGCAAGACACAGGAAGAGCACGATGGCAGCGGAGGGTTTTGAAGGATGCTAATCGTGGGGCCTGAGTCTTTTGCTGTTTAGTTATGTATTACTGTGATTTTTCATTTTATTTTATTTTGGATGAATGTATTATAATTTGTAAGGTATTTTCCATCTCCATATGGTCTATACTGAATTTGGATCCTGTGTACGGTTGTGTGAGTTGACATATATGATTTATACTCCATATCGGGGTTTTTGATTACTACTGTGGTTCGGTACCACGTTTATGGATGTTAAAGTTTATGTTGTGATCTCTCCTGGTGGGTCCCAGTGGGGGTCCATGGCACTGTAATAGCTGCCGTTTTCAGGGTGTTACAGAAGATGGTATCGGATAGTCTTTTTCTTTTGGGTCATTATAGATCGAACTAGCATCAAGAAACCTTTGTTCCACATGTGACCTGTGCAAGTCCCTGACCCGTCGAATACGGTATGTTTCTCATGACCCATGATTTAATTACTGGCATAATATTGATGATGAATTGATCTCTTTACTGATCTTGACATCTTGAGAATATGTGGTAATATTCATCTGTCTGATTTTCTGAGGAAATTCTAAATTGATTGTGTGATCGGAATTGGTTCTACTTGATATGATATTGAGTGTGTGGCACCTGCGGTGCCTATGATGCATTACGAACTGTTTTCTTGAATATGTAATTCCTTGTTGCTATTAACTTAGCGTGAATTTTGATTGATATCTTGAACTTGTACTTATGGTTATCATTATGCTTTGATTATTTCAGTATTGAAAGAAATCTGATAGGCCTTGGCAGAGTGGGACGAGGCCGCGGAAGGGGCCGAATCCCGATACCATGAGCCAATAGGCGCGCGAATGTGGAGTAGAGTTCCGCAGGCAGATTCGCCTTCTAGGGACCAATCACACCACACTGGACACGAGGATGCGCGTGTTTATCCTTACGTTGTAATGCAGGGCATGATGGCTCAGATGACCCAAATGGGTCAGCTGATGGAAGCTATGCATAGGAATACTACTGGCCAACAGCAGGGGCAGCAGCCTCCGCCCCCGGTGCACGTCGGGGTCTTGAGCCGGATCATTAGCAACATATCGCATCAGCGACCTCTAACCTTTGAAGGCTCTTCTGAGCCTGCTTATATTGTACATTGGATAGAGCATTTCGAGAAACTGTTTGAGATGGTGGAGTGCCCAGAAGAGAACCGAGTTGCTGTGGCGGCTTACTACCTTAGTAAGAGCGCCCATACTTGGTGGCTTTCTGTGAGACCTGCTGACGGCGTGAGTACCTGGGAGGACTTCAAGAATCTCATGTTGGATCACTACTATCCTGCACCACTCCACGAAGCCAAATTGTTAGAATTGTTGAATCTTGATCCATCTGAGGACGAGGATGTTTTAGATATTGCCGAGAAATTCCAGGCATTCTTCCTTTTGCTACGTTAGTTGTCCGTACGGAATCTGATAAGATCAAATATTTGCTCAAGAGGCTTAAACCTCGGATGAGTATGCAATTGCTTAACCACCACTGTACGACCCTACCAGAGTTCATCGAGAAGGCTCTGGAATATGGACTCACTGCGAAGGAGATTTCCAAGAAGTAGCCTCAGTCTTCCAAGAAGAGATCCAGGAACCAGACCCAGGCAGACAGTAACCTGGGATGTTCAGGAAGCCCCGGTCTGTACCAAATCCTTCTAAGCGTCCACCTATGGCCCCGAAGCCGACCGGATCACACTCTCGAGCAATCAGCTCATCTATCGTGTGTTATAACTGTGGGGACCAGGGACACATCAGATCCAAATGCCCAAAGCCGGCCGGCGCGTGCCATACTTGTGGGAAGAATGGACATCGTGCTCGCTATTGCAGGGGTGTACCCGGGCGTGCTCCAGTACAGTCTTCTGTCCAGGACTGTGTACCTCCGTCTGCTTCTTATCAGACTACCGAGGCAAGCAAAGGGATGGGCCATGGAAATCAAGCTGGTACACCTGGTACCGGAGTTGCAAAACCCAGAGTCTACGAGATGAAGAAGGCCGATGATCCCGAAGCCAGCATGATTGCAGGTACTCTTGAGATCCATCTCAGCCCGTTTGTTCTTTTTGATACTGGTGCTTCACACTCCTTTTTATCTACCTCTTGTTTGATTCATTTGCCATTAGATCATGTTACCGATTGTGAACCTTATGTCATTGGTCTACCCGATGGTAGAAGAATTGTTGGGAATCGTGAAGTACAGAACTGTCCGATTCGCATGAACGACCGTGAGTGGTTGTCAGAATTGATTGTGGTCAATTTACCTAAAGATGATGTGATCTTAGGTATCGACTGGATGGATCGTCATGATGTCGTGTTTAGCGTCCGTAAGCGAATAGTGACCGTCACATCTGATGATGGCGTCGAATGTATTTTTCAGGGTGATAATCCCAGTCATTACGGGAGAGTCATCAGCACTATGAAGGCAGTGAAACTACTGAACCAGGGCTGTGTTGGTTATTGGTGTTACATGACCAAGACAACCGGCCGACCAGTCGAGTTGGCCGATATTCCAATAGTTCGAGATTACCCAGATGTATTTCTGGATGAGTTACCAGGCTTACCTCCACATCGCGATGTAGAGTTTACTATTGAGTTAGAGACAGGTACGTCCCCGCTTTCGAAAGCACTGTATCGTATCCCACCGACCGAGATGCAGGAGTTGAAGAGCTAGCTTGAGGAGTTGACTGAGAAAGGCTATATTCGACCTAGTACATTTTAACACCCCAAAAAGGTGTCCATTATGTAATATCCGGATTTATTACAGTGTATTTCATCTGTATTCAAACCATGTATTATTTTGGATTGGTGATTTTGGTTATTGGAGAATGATATTTAGTGCATTAATATCATTATGCATAAGTATAGAAACTTGCAAAATTGTTCAAGCAACTTCGTGATAGCGCACGCTAAGAACGTATCTTAACGCGCGCTATCGGGCCATTAGTAGCGCACGCTATGCAGTTATGAGTAACGTGCGCTAAGGACTCAATTATTGAGCGGGACAGCTAGCTCATGCGCCCGGTAGGACATGGGTCGGATAAGATTCCCACGACGCACCCGGACAAATTCTGAAGTCAACCATTATTAGCGCACGCTAAGGGATGCTTAGTAGCGTGCGCTAACTTGTCAAAATTGCAGAATATTATAAATGGGACATCAACCGTGTTGGCTTGCATTTCTTTCGCACTTTCCTCAATCTTGAGAGTTCAGAGAGTTGTAGTAATACTCCTATACACTTAGAACACATATTGTTGATGTTTATACATTGGTTATCACGTGGAATGTTCATGGAAGTGGAATAGCACCTTGGAAAGGCATACAACCAATCGGAGTTGGATTCTACCTTACGGTTCGGTGATTTCGTCATATTAAGGTATGTTCAACCTATCACCGAGTCTTAGATTTGGATTTCCAATGGATATGATGATCGTGTTAACGAGATATTGAATTTCATTAGTGAATTATTTCAACAACATCATGTTTAGAAGATTGGGATGTCTACAATTACGATATTATTGTTGGAACCTTGAAGTTGGAATCTTAGTACTTCAAATGATGAGAGAAATATTCGGAAGTTAACAATCCGTATGATTTATGTCATCTTTATGATCATGATTTGGAAAAGATGTTATAAGAACTTAAAGGAAGAATCATCTTAGGAAATATTCTTTCGTATAAGTCGGAATTGTTAGTTCGCCTCGAGATGAAGTCCGAATATGTATAATGATAGTAGAACCTAATACATCAACCGGAGATCACCAACCTTGCATGAGAAATTGTAATCAAGATGGATTATGGTGTCATGATGATTATACGTATATTTGCATCTTGAAATTGATATTATCACGGAGATCATTCATAAGAGTATGAACTTGGTATTCATGGAAGTAACATGAATTATCACGAAGAATTTCATTGTTTCATTCATGGCAAGAAACAGCCATCGCCAATGATAAACGCCATGCGATAATAGCGCACGCTATGCTATGCAATTTAACGTGCGCTATCGAGCAGTAGTTAGCTTGCGCTACGTTTGGTACGTAACGTACGCTAGACCATCAGACTAGTCAGTTGGGTCAGTCGGTGAAATCGACCATACATCGTTAGCGTGCGCTAGGCTTTGTTGTTTGCGTGCGCTATCGGGCAGACGTAACGCACGCTACACAGAGTACTTAGCGTGCGCTAAGCTATTCGGGCAGATTACAGTTTATGAATTTTTGGCCATGAATCGAATTGTTAAACATTCATACGACGTGAGATAAATCCTATATCTTTTCTTTTGTTAAGGTTTGGTCTCGTTACGTGATTGATTGAGGAGGACGATCTTCGAGTGTTCATTTTCGTGGAAGTATTGTTATTGTCTTCAAATCGAGGCAAGTACCTTAATTGTTTTATGTATTATTGTTATACATATTGTCGTGCATGTATGTCGTTATTGTGTGTCCACCTCGTGTTGGTCCGACGGGATCATCGGGGGATCTATGCTAGCGTGCGCTGGATCATCGGACGGGTTTCTCCACCACGGGTTGGTCTGACGGGATTATCGTGGGTTCTAGGCAGTGAACGCTGGATCGATGGAATTACCATGTGTATGTATTGATATCATGTTGTGATTATCAGTTGTGTATGTTATGTTTGAGTTTCTCGTAGGAGAAGACTCGTTGGTATGTTGTCGTTTACGTTATTATTATTCTTCGTGAGTTATGAATAATATGTTGTGGTATTTGTACTAGCATCGTTGTGCTAACCCCTTCGGGGGTGAACATTTTGTTTGTGTTCGTGGATCCGGAGAGCGGAAACAACCACTGGAACCGTATGACGACGAGGGTGCAGAGTGATGTCCCGACCGGGTTTATTTATCTGTTGTTTATTCGTTATTTCAATAAGTACTCGAGTACGAAGTCGTTTGTGATGTTTTGAATTTGGTGATGTATTATTGAGTTCTGTTGAACAATTGTACTATTTCTGTATTTGGTCAGAATTGATGTACTGTAATTCCGTTATTTCTATTCGTCAGTATCCTTTTATACTTGTTCAATTCTTCAGAATTGTAAATCATAATGTAAAGGATTTACTGAGCAGTAATATTCCCGAATATATCGGGGTGTTACGAATATGGTATCGGAGCTAAGATTATGGATATCTTGGCCGTTGGGTTAAAATAGGAGTCAATTATGTCTTTTGGAGTAACCCGCCGTGAATGACATCACTGCACTGCCTACGTCTTCATGCGAACAGTGGTTGTAAGTTCCTAAACTCTATCTTGTTCTTTTCATGTTGTGTCTCTTTACACTCGAATATTAGAACGATGTTGTTTCCTGTATATTGAGTATGTATGCTTACGTATGTTGAGAGGCGGACGTGGACGTGGTCGCGGTCGTGGACGTGGACGAAGAAATGCCGAAAGGGAGGCGTCGCCTTCTAACCAGGCAGTCATAGCTCGTGAGCCGCAGCAATCTATTAATAATGAACCAGATCCTCATTGTACAGATATCCTTCGTCAAGTGGTGAACCAGATGACTGGCCGCCTGTGTCGTGGACCGAATGCAAGTGGCGGTGGGACTACGGCAGGGAGAGAGACAAAGAAGGGATCCCAGATATGGGAAATCGAGGTGACCGGTGGTCGCAAGAAGTGGCGAAGATGCAACCACCCAAATTCGACGGTATTTCCGAGACTCCCACAGGATCATTGGTTAAAGGAGCTGGAGAAAATCTTTGCGGAATCAATCGCCTGACGACCGAGAGCCTCTATCGCTCAATATTTTCTAATAGGAGAAGCGTCGAATGGTGGGAAGCCATCCGGCTGTAGACCATGATGCCGATTGACAGAGTTTAGATTGATGATGGAAGCCCGATTGCCCTCGTCCCGTGAGGGAAGCCAAAGTTCGGGAGTTTTTCTGCTCGCCTTCCGATGTGCCGGTATCCTGTGCGATCAAGACGTTTAACCAAGAAATGGCATTTGTTCGACATCCGGTCGAGCATGCGTAAATGATGATTCATTTCGATATGAGAATGAAACCAGAAGTCAGAGGTACATGTCCGGATTCGAATGTACCACACTCCGCCAATACCGTGGATAAGGCGTTGGCATATGAGATCAAGGAAGCGGCATGGAGAAATTTTCGTAATCCAAGAAACAAAGTCTCCGGTACTTTTACAGAGCATAAGAACAGTGGGGCCCGTAAGGCCCACCATCCTTTCACTCTTTAAGAAACCTCCGCACCCAGCTAGGAGCGGAAAGAACTTCGGGGCGACATCAACTATTACCGATGTTACCAGAAATGCTTTAATGCGCCAGACGGGCACTATCGACAATTGCCCCTTCCCGCCGTGACTTGTTTTGACTGTGGACGAGAGGGACATCGGGCGGTGTTTTGTGAAGAGGCGCAAAGTCTTTTAGAGCCCGTACACCACGGCCCGTCGAAGGAGGCTAGTATTCCATGACGCAAAGAAAGTGTTCAGATGCCTCGGAATTTTGGCCGCGGGCGAGGCAGAGGACAATAGGACCGAAAGGGGACATCGAGTGCCGGATCTGCTCCCCACGTCTGTACGAGATGAGGAGGACAGACGATCGTGATCTCATTGCCGCATCGTGCATCGGCCCAGATCCTTTCCCGGCCATTTAGCGTTTTATTCGATACAGAGCTACACATTCTTTCATATCTTTGTCTTGTGTAAATCGTTTGAATATTTCCGGTTTTCATGCTTGTGAACCTTATGTTGTTGGTTTACCGAGTGGAGAGAGGATTGTCGGAAATTTAGAAACTAGAAATTTCCTGTATCATTTGGAGGCAGAGAGTGGCTCTCAAACCCGATCGTGATAGAAATGCAAGGAGACGACTGATACTCGGAGACGATTGGCTTAATCGATATGGAGCAATTGTGAACTACCGAAGGAGGAATATCTCGCTGATCGCCGACGATGGTTCCGAGATTCTGTTTGAGGGATGGAAACCGGAAGCTCAGAAAATTGATCAAGGCGATGAAGGTCCAAATTGTTGAAACAAGGTCAGACTGCATCGGTGTTACGCAATGAAGAAAGAAGAAGAAATTGTGGAACTTTCATCTATTCTGTTGTGAACGAATTTCCAGACGTATTTCCCGATGAATTACGGACTACCTCCACGAAGGGATGTAGAATTTACTATTGAGTGGAACCCGGAGCGACACCAATTTCTAAGGCGCCGTATCGTATGGAACCTCTCGAGATGTACGAACGAAGAAGCGATTAGAGGAGTTCTTGGATAAGGGCTATATTCACCAAGCGTTTCACCACGGGAGCGCCTTCTTTTCGTCCGAAAGAAGGATGGATCGCTCCATTGTGTATTGACTATCGAGAGCTGAACAAGATGACGATTAAGAACAAGTATCCGATGCCACGAATTGATGATCTATTTGACCAGATGCAAGGGGCAACGGTTTTCTAAAATTGATCGAGATCGGGATACCATCACCGAGGATTAAGGAATCGATGTTCAAATCGCTCGTAACTCGCTACGGGCATTATGAGTTTGTAGTGATGCCGTTTGGTCTCACTAACGCACCTGCTGTATTTATGCAATTGATGAACAGAGTGTTCATTGAATTTTTGGACAAATTTGTGGTCGTATTTATTGATGACATCCTGGTGTATTCTAAGAGTCTGGAAGAACATACGCAGCATTTGCGGATAGTATTGGAGCTTTTGAGAAACGAGCAATTGTACGCCAAACTTTCTAAGTGTGAATTCTGGCTAAAGGAAGTAATGTTCCTCGGCCATGTGGTGTCAGCTAGAGGAGTCCGAGTAGATCCTCAGAAGATCGAAGCAATATTGGATTGGAAGCCTCCAAAGAACGTGAAAGAGGTCCAAGCTTCTTAGGACTTGGCCGGATACTATCGTCGATTCGTGGAAGGGTTTTCTAAAGTATCCCGCCCACTTACTCGACTCCTACAGAAAACTCAAGTTTGAGTGGAATGAATTATGTCAGATTAGCTTTGATGAATTGAAGAAGAGATTGACGACGGCACCGATTCTATCACTTCCGCAAGGAACTGAAGGATTCATAGTTTACAGTGATGCTTCGAACCAAGGACTTGGGTGCGTATTGATGCAGAATGATAAGGTGATCGCTTATGCGTCGCGACAACTGAAATCTTATGAAGTGAATTACCCGACACATGATTTGGAGCTAGCAGCAGTGGTTTTTGCCTTGAAGATCTGGAGGCATTATCTCAGACGGACTCACTGTCAGATCTTTACGGATCATAAGAGTCTCAAGTACATATTTAGTCAGAAAGAGTTGAACATGCGGCAAAGAAGATGGTTGGAATTGATTAAGGACTATGACTTGGAGATTTTATATCATCCAGGCAAAGCAAATGTAGTGGCCGATGCACTTAGCCGCAAGCCTGTCTCTATTCAGATGCTGGAGACACTGACCTCCCAACTTAGCCTTCAGCGAGAGATGATTCGTGAAGGGATTGAAGTGTGGTTACAGAGAGTCCAGGGACAACTGTACGTGATGGAGATAACTTCGTCATTAACCGAAGAAATCAAATCTAGACAGGCAGATGATCCTCTGATGATTCGGTTGCATGATGAAGTAATCAAAGGAAAGGCCCCCGGATTCATAATTCATGACGATGGAGTTTTGAGATTTCAGAACCGACTCTGCGTTCCCGATGTTGATGTTCTGAAACAGACGATTATGAAGGAAGCTCATAGTTCGCCCTATTCTATCCACCCGGGCACCAGTAAAATGTATAAGGACTTGAAGCGTAACTTGGTGGGGCAACATGAAGAAAGACGTAGCGGACTATGTTTGAAATGCTTGACTTGTCGTGAGTTAAGATCGAGCATCAACGGCTCTTTGGAATGTTGAAGCCGCTCCGATTCCCGAATGGAAGTGGGAGGACATATCGATGGACTTCATCACTAATATGCCGAAAACCGGACGGAATGAACATGATTTGGGTGATAGTTGATCGTTTAACCAAATCGGCTCATTTTCTAGGCATTAAGGATACGTGGGGACCGAGAGGTTGGCACGAGTCTTTATTTCGGAGATAGTTCGATTGCATGGTACGCCGAAGACCATTGTTTCGATCGAGACGGCCGTTTTGTGTCTCACTTTTGGAAAGCGATTCATAAGGCCTTGGGGACCGAATTGAACTTCAAGATCTGACTTATCACCCGCGATCGACGGACGATACCCGAGAGAACTATACAAACGGTGGAAGACATGCTAAGGGCACGTGCCTTAGATTGGTCAAACGATTGGGAAGTTCATCTACCGTTGATTGAATTTACTTACAACAATAGTTGGCATGCTTCTATTAAGATGGCACCGTTTGAGGCATTATACGGAAGGAGATGCAGATCGCCCTATCCGGGACGATTCATCGGACTTGATCGAACAGAACCAGAGTTGATCGAGCAGACTCGAGAGAAGATAGCCTTAATTCGTGAAAGGTCAGATCGCCTGCAGTCGCCAGAAATCCTATGCGGACGTACGTCGTCGCCCATTGGAGTTCAATACTGGAGACCATGTACTTTTGAAGGTTTCTCCTACCCGGGGAATCTTTCGTTTCGGAAGGAAAGGAAAGCTGAGTCCGAGATATATCGGACCATTTGAGATCCTCGAGAGAGTTGGGGAGTTGGCATACAGATTAGCATTGCCGCCGTCATTGTGCCATGTTCATAACGTGTTCCACGTATCCCAGTTACGGAGATATATACCAGATCCCAGTCATATCATCGATTTCGGCGAGATCGAAGTCGAACAGGATGGGACGTTTGAAGAAAGACCAGTCAAGATACTCGAGAGTCGAGTTAAGCAACTGAGGAACAAGTCAATCGTTTTGGTCAAAGTTCAGTGGTCACGTCATGGAACGGAAGAAGCCACCTGGGAAACGGAAGCTGATATGAAGTCTAGATATCCCGAGTTATTTTCGTCTTGAGTTTCGGGACGAAACTCCTTTTTAGTAGGAGAGTATGTAATATCCGGATTTATTACAGTGTATTTCATCTGTATTCAAACCATGTATTATTTTGGATTGGTGATTTTGGTTATTGGAGAATGATATTTAGTGCATTAATATCATTATGCATAAGTATAGAAACTTGCAAAATTGTTCAAGCAACTTCGTGATAGCGCACGCTAAGAACGTATCTTAACGCGCGCTATCGGGCCATTAGTAGCGCACGCTATGCAGTTATGAGTAACGTGCGCTAAGGACTCAATTATTGAGCGGGACAGCTAGCTCATGCGCCAGCGGGACATGGGTCCGGATAAGATTCCCGCTGACGCACCCGGACAAATTCTGAAGTCAACCATTATTAGCGCACGCTAAGGGATGCTTAGTAGCGTGCGCTAACTTGTCAAAATTGCAGAATATTATAAATGGGACATCAACCGTGTTGGCTTGCATTTCTTTCGCACTTTCCTCAATCTTGAGAGTTCGAGAGTTGTAGTAATACTCCTATACACTTAGAACACATATTGTTGATGTTTATACATTGGTTATCACGTGGAATGTTCATGGAAGTGGAATAGCACCTTGGAAAGGCATACAACCAATCGGAGTTGGATTCTACCTTACGGTTCAGTGATTTCGTCATATTAAGGTATGTTCAACCTATCACCAGTCTTAGATTTGGATTTCCAATGGATATGATGATCGTGTTAACGAGATATTGAATTTCATTAGTGAATTATTTCAACAACATCATGTTTAGAAGATTGGGATGTCTATAATTACGATATTATTGTTGGAACCTTGAAGTTGGAATCTTAGTACTTCAAATGATGAGAGAAATATTCGGAAGTTAACAATCCGTATGATTTATGTCATCTTTATGATCATGATTTGGAAAAGATGTTATAAGAACTTAAAGGAAGAATCATCTTAGGAAATATTCTTTCGTATAAGTCGGAATTGTTAGTTCGCCTCGAGATGAAGTCTGAATATGTATAATGATAGTAGAACCTAATACATCAACCGGAGATCACCAACCTTGCATGAGAAATTGTAATCAAGATGGATTATGGTGTCATGATGATTATACGTATATTTGCATATTGAAATTGATATTATCCTGGAGATCATTCATAAGAGTATGAACTTGGTATTCATGGAAGTAACATGAATTATCACGAATAATTTCATTGTTTCATTCATGGCAAGAACAGTTTATTGCCCAGCAGTAAACTGCCATGCAGTAATAGCGCACGCTATGCTATGCAATTTAACGTGCGCTATCGGCGAGTTAGCGTGCGCTACGCTTGGTACGTAACGCACGCTAGACCATCGACTAGTCATTGGTGGTCGGTGAAATCACGACCATACATCGTTAGCGTGCGCTAGGCTTTGTTGTTTGCGTGCGCTATCGGGCATTTAACGCACGCTACACAGAGTACTTAGCGTGCGCTAAGCTATTCGGGCAGATTACAGTTTATGAATTTTTGGCCATGAATCGAATTGTTAAACATTCATACGACGTGAGATAAATCCTATATCTTTTCTTTTGTTAAGGTTTGGTCTCGTTACGTGATTGATTGAGGAGGACGATCTTCGAGTGTTCATTTTCGTGGAAGTATTGTTATTGTCTTCAAATCGAGGCAAGTACCTTAATTGTTTTATGTATTGTTGTTATACATATTGTCGTGCATGTATGTCGTTATTGTGTGTCCACCTCGTGTTGGTCCGACGGGATCATCGGGGGATCTATGCTAGCGTGCGCTGGATCATCGGACGGGTTTTTCCACCACGGGTTGGTCTGACGGGATCATCGTGGGTTCTAGGCAGTGAACGCTGGATCGATGGAATTACCATGTGTATGTATTGATATCATGTTGTGATTATCAGTTGTGTATGTTATGTTTGAGTTTCTCGTAGGAGAAGACTCGTTGGTATGTTGTCGTTTACGTTATTATTATTCTTCGTGAGTTATGAATAATATGTTGTGGTACTTGTACTAGCATCGTTGTGCTAACCCCTTCGGGGGTGAACATTTTGTTTGTGTTCAGGATCCAGGAGAGCGGGGAAACAACCACTGGAACTGTATGACGACGAGGGTGCAGAGTGATGTCCCGACCGGGTTTATTTATCTGTTGTTTATTCGTTATTTCAATAAGTACTCGAGTACGAAGTCGTTTGTGATGTTTTGAATTTGGTGATGTATTATTGAGTTCTGTTGAACAATTGTACTATTTCTGTATTTGGTCAGAATTGATGTACTGTAATTCCGTTATTTCTATTCGTCAGTATCCTTTTATACTTGTTCAATTCTTCGGCCTTGTAAATCCTTATGTAAAGGATTTACGGCGCTGTAATATTCCCGAATATATCGGGGGTGTTACACATTATAGTGTCGTGGACCCCACACTAGGACCCACCAGGCGATACCCAAAATGCAGATTAAATACATAATACATGTGATACCGAACCACAATACATAGTACTTACTCTGATTAGGAGTTCACAGTAGTATGGCCAACGGCCTCACTACACACAGGATCCAAAATACGAGTATAATCCATATGGAGATGGAATATACCTTAAATAACAATACATAGTCTACAATTAAAAATAAAGTGGAAAGATAACATTACACGGTTCGAACAAAACCGGACAATAAAAGACTTGGGCCCCCCGAACTAGTATCCTTCAAACCCTTCACCGTCACCATGATCTTCCCGTGCCTTGCCCTTTCCTCGACCAAAAATACAACACAAGTATTTCGCCCAACACAGGGTCAGATATACATGGTAAATGATTTCTCAAGATATTATACAATTCACATATATTAGATCTCAAGGAAAACAACCCAACTAACGAACATACCCCTCGGGCGTATGAACAGTTAGTCACAAAACGTCGAACGCATCCAAATATATATATGGACTATGAACGACCAAAATAGTATGGCTCAAGATGGACATCACAGTATGCTCGATCCGGAAATGTGTCAGTGCACATGTCCACCCCGTATACGGAATCCAGGATATACGTGGGACAATGTACCTAATTAGCCTCGTGAACTACGTCTCGTATGCACAGTCCAATACGGAAACATCCACGCATGACTATATATGTGCCTGGCTAAAAATCCTACACAATGACCAATCGGAATGCAGATATGATTCAGGAGATGTCACGATACAATATGACAACGAATTCAATAAATCACATATCCGATTAAGGATCAAGAAACTCACCGAAATGACAATAAGGATCAATGATATCAATGGTTCGAAAGCGACGAACTTGGGAATGTAATCCCACGATGAAAATGGAACATCATCAAGAATAATATCAAACCAGGGATCACAAATTTATAAGTGTTTCACATACACGAAACGCATAATCATCACAAGAATCCAAACATCATTATAACCAAGCAAGATAACTTGCCTCAATACGGAGGCGAGAATAGTCCTTCCTTGTCAAACGAATGAACGGTCCTCGACTTAATGCCGGTTACTCGAAAAATCAACCTTGTAAGGGATACAATCCATTCAATAACACATTCTCATAACTATCGATATCTAGTTCAGCGAATCGATATCCTAAATTCAGTTCACTTAGTTCGACTATCTTTGTATTAATTCCATTTCAAAGATTTATACTGACTTCAATTTATACTCATTATTGGTTATCATCCAAGGTGTTCTCGATTATTCGTATGGTTCAAATAGATGAGAATTTATCAAGAACAATCATCAAGGAGAACTTCTAAAATTGATATGCCGATAGAATTTCTTAAAACAACATCAATGTTTCGAAAGATATAATCCGAACAACTACGTTTCATAAAACATTGATTAAAACGAAGGTTACTTGGTGATTATCATTGTTCAACGAATCATGAGTTTGTAAATTTAATACTATGTTCATCGGTTATGAGTTCACCAAGTTAGGTTAATGATATAGTCGATTTATTCATCACAAGACTATCATGAAATCATCATCAAGGTGAATTAAACACCTCTGAATTAAATCTTATGTGGATATGATTCAATGTTCAACCAAATTAGATGATGATCTTAAGTTCATTTATTTTAGAATCTTCCTAAACATGATGGTTTGCTTCAATATAATGATAACAATCCTACAACTCAACCTATCTACAATAAAACTAAGGATCATTATTGTCTTAATGATGATAATAGTTCAGCAAGAAGAGTGAGTTTCTATTAACCATGATACTATTTAAAGCATCAAGAACACATCACTACAAAACCCTAAATCATCATATTCATCATTAAGTTGTTAAAAGTTCAACTACAAACATGTTTAGCTTGATTAATTCATCATTAGGTGAAGTATACTCTAACACTAACAATATAACTATGAAATTATAGGGTGGAATCATATAACATACCTTCAGAAACGAAGAACACTACACCAAAATCACAAGAACACACTCTAAGCTTCATGAATGACTCAAACTTCCAATCAACAAGCTCCAAACCAAGATGTATAGCTCAAACACAAGTTGGAAGAAGGTAGAAGTGATCTAGGGGGCAGAGGGATGTTTATACTGGAGAAATATCGAAGTTGGACGTGCAAAATGAAAGACATAAGTTGTCTTTTTATAACAGCACAGTTCACTACGTACGTTATCACATGCAGATAACGTACGTTAGCCTCATTGCGTACGCTATACAGAAATGTGTTACGTACGTAATACACTATCACAGGTTACTGAACTAAAATACGAACATCATTACGTACGTTATGGCTTGAAGCCTTACGTACATAATGTAGGTCAACTAGGTTGCCTCCAAAAGATTAGATATTCGAATCACGCCCGACCCCACACGCCGAAAGTTGAGATTGGATACGACTATAAGTATTACGTACGTAAAAGGCACCTCCTTACGTACGTAAAAGGCACCTCCTTACGTATGTAAATCCCACACTATAGCGTACATTATGCTAAAGGGTTAGCGTACGTTAAGCGCAGAATTACTAGCCAAAAAATGCTCGTATCTATACAACATTGATAAATCAAATCATAGAGCGAGTGATAGTTATTATCAAGTCTATTATGATATATTTCAACATCAATAAACATTAAACAAACGCAACAAGACTACAACAGTATTGAATCATCCGAATAATCCAACAATATGTAAGAATTTCCATCGGATATTACATGCGTCCCCTTGGGGAGTGCCTGTGTTATTTGTACGGAAGAAAGACGGATCGCTGCGTTTGTGTATTGATTACCGTGAGCTGAACAAAGTAACAATCAAGAACAAATATCCATTACATCGTATCGATGATTTTCTGGATCAGCTCGAAGGAGCCGCTGTATGTTCCAAGATCGACTTGAGATCTGGGTACCACCAATTGCGGATTCAGGAGTCTGACATTCCAAAGACAGCTTTTCGCACTCGTTATGGGCATTATGAGTTCGTTGCCATGCCATTCGGACTGACTAATACACCGACAGTGTTCATGGAGTTGATGAATCGGGTTTTTATTAATTATATGGATTGTTTTGTAGTCGTTTTTATTGAAGACATTCTTATTTACTCTCCTGGCCATGAAGAGCATGAGTGTCACCTCCGTCAGGTTCTCGATGCGTTAAGGCTAGAACAACTCTATGGAAAATTTTCTAAGTGTGAATTCTGGATGCCTAAAGTTATTTTTCTTGGACATGTAATATCATCAGATGGAGTGAGAGTATACCCACAGAAGACAGAATCCATCCGAGACTAGGTACCTCCAAAGAACGTGAAGGAAGTTCGTAGTTTCCTGGGTCTAGCAGGCTATTACCGACGGTTCATGGAAGGTTTTTCCAAAACTTCTCAACTGATGACTAATCTGTTGAGTAAAGATAAGAAATATTTGTGGTCGGAAGCATGTCAGCAAAGTTTTGATGAACTCAAGAGTCGATTTATTTCAGCACCTGTTTTGGTTCTACCAAAAGGAACAGAAGGATTCGTGGTATATAGTGATGCGTCGAGACAGGGCCTTGGCTGCGTATTAATGCAGAATGGGAAAGTGATCGCCTATGCATCTATACAGTTGCGACCTTACGAGGTCAACTACCTGACCCATGATTTGGAGTTAGCAGCCATGGTGTTTGCTTTAAAAATCTGGCGCCACTATCTGTATGGAGTTACCTGTCAAATTTTTACGGACCACAAGAGCCTGAAGTACATTTTTACTCAGAAGGAGTTGAATATGAGGCAGAGGAGGTGGCTAGAACTAATTAAAGACTATGATATCGAGATCTTTTATCATCCGGGTAAGGCAAATGTTGTTGCCGATGCCTTGAGTCGTAAAACCGTACAGGAGCAGATACTTGCCCGCTTGACCCCCCAGAGAGAATTGCAGTTAGATTTCATGAGGCCAGAAATTGAGGTTTGGTTACAGCGCATTCAGGGACAACTTTGCACGCTTGAGATTTCATCGTCCCTTTATGAGATAGTCAGGGCAAAACAGATGACGGACCCATTCCTATCTAGAATTAGGGGAGAAACAGACCAGGGAAAGGACCCTGGATTTGTGGTTCAAGAGGACGGAGTGATACGCTTCAAAAATCGAGTATGTGTACCGCAGGATGAAGAGTTGAGGAACAATATTCTGAAGGAGGCTTATGCTACCCCGTATTCCATACACCCGGGATCGGACAAAATGTGTAAGAATTTAAACCCGTATTATTGGTGGGGTAACATGAAATGGGAAATTGCAGAATTCGTTTTGAGGTGTTTGACCTATCAGTAGGTCAAGATTTAGAATCAGTGACCAGCGCGCGTGTTGAAACCACTCCTGATTCCCGAGTAGAAGTGGGAAGACATATCGATGGATTTTATTACTAGCTTGCCGACGTGCCGTCGAGGAATGAATACGATTTAGGTGATTGTGGATCGACTGAACAAATCAGCCCACTTCTTGGAGATTCAGGATACGTGGGGTCCTGAGAGGTTGGCCCAGTTGTTCATTAAAGAGATTGTGAGGCTGCATGGTACCCCTAAGAGTATTATATCAGATCGTGACGGACAGTTCGTGTCACACTTCTGGAAGGCGGTTCATCGTGCGTTGGGTACACAGTTGAACTTCAGTACGACATTTCATCCTCAGACCGATGGTCCGTCTGAGAGGACTATTCAAACTCTGGAGGATATGTTTAGGGCGTGTTCTCTCGATTGGAAGTACGATAGGGAAGCCCAAGTACCGTTGGTGGAATTCACATATAATAAAAGTTGGCACGCCTCGATCAAGATGGCACCTTATGAGGCATTGTATGGCCGTCGTTGTAGGTCCCCTCTGTGTTGGGACGACTTGTCTGAATCCATTGGTACGGAGCCTGATATGTTGTTAGCAGCCCGCGAGAAGATTACTCTGATTAAGAGTCGTCTATTAACAGCTCAGAGCCGCCAGAAATCGTATGCAGATAATCGTAGACGACCACTCGAGTTTGAGGTTGGTTATCATGTACTAGTAAAGTGTCCCCTACTCGAGGTGTTTTCCATTTTGGGAATAGAGGAAAGTTGAGCCCGAAGTATATTGGTCTGTTTGAGATTTTGGATCGTGTAGGCGACCTAGCCTATCGTTTGGCGTTACCACCAGTCTTGAGTCGAATTCACAATGTATTCCATGTATCCCAGTTGAGGATGTATGTTGTTGACCCGAGCCACATTATTCGATTCAAAGAGGTCGAGATAGCTGATGATCATTCATATGAAGAGCGCCCTGTACGGATACTCAAGAGGAGGGTCAAACAGTTGAGGAACAAGACGATTCCCGTATTGAAGATTCACTGTTCAAGACACGGAATTGAGGAGGCTACGTGGGAGACTGAGGATAGCATTAGAGAGAGATATCTCGGGTTGTTTACCCCTTAGTTTTGGGGACGAAACTCCTTTTAAGGGGGAGTATGTAATATCCACCTAAACTCTCGTCTTTACTATTGTATTCTTCGATTAAATCGAGCATTGTCATACCATATTTGTGTTTATTGTAATGGGTATATTGATGAGTTATGTTAAATTGAATTGTTGATCTTTGTCGTTCATACTATAGTTGATTGTTAGATGTTATTGGGAGAATTTCATTTTTACTTCTTGTTGCCCTTAACGTGCGCTAACTTGTTAGTTTTACGTACGCTATGTATGTAGCATTACTTACATAACGATCTTATATTAACGTACGTAATGCAGTGTATCTATCAGCAGCTCGCCTTTCAGCAGGTGGGATTGAGCGTGTAGGTAGTGGTCAGGAGTCGATCGTGACAGCCTAGTCAACGGCCATTACGTGCATAATGGCTATGCCTTAGCGTACGTAATGTACAAGAGTCTTACATACATTCATTTGGCAACGTACGTAACAACATGTGTATTTTAAGTTAGTCGCACATGGGAATATGTTACCTACGTAATACTCGTAAGGTTACGTACGTAATGTGTGTAACGTACGTTAATCTCTAGCTATAGCATACGTAATGCTGAATACGGGTTATAAAAGTATGGGTTGCCTTTCATTTTTCTGCTCAAACCAACTCAACCCTCCTTTTGAGAAACTGATTCTCCACCTTGTCAAATTGATTTCTACCCCTTCCATCTTGTGTTGGAGCTTCGTCACTTGGATTGTGGCTTGGAGATTAGGATATTGAAGTGTATTCTTGGAAGTATTGGTGTTGTTCTTCATTTTGAGGTTGGTTTTTCTTTAACTCGTATTGAATCCATGCTTGTGATGATATTAGTATTAAAAACTTCCTATAATGATAGATTAATCTAGTATAAACATGATAGTTATTAGAATCATGTTCAAACTAAGTGAAGAACAATATAAGGAATGTTAGTATCACTTCTTAATATATGATAACTTCATAGCATAGTTGTGTTGATTATGTTAGATAAAACCTGATTAATAACATGACAATAGGAAGTCGATTTTGATCTTGATACTTAGAACTTGTAAGTAAGGAATCCTTGATGACTAGAGGTGTTAGATTCTAATCCTTTCTTGAATGTTTAGTTAATCCTTCAGAGATAACATGGAACTATGTTTCGGCCTTACGAAATTGATACATTCGTGATGAATTTGATAAGTCGATGAAATAGATTGTCTAAATGTTATGTAACCCCCTTAAAATGATTATTACAAGATTGAAGGATGTTATGTTTAGAGTTTCAAACATCCTAAATGATATAATTAGGTTTTGAACAACTTCTTCAAAGGAAAGTAATGGATTTTGGTAGAATACAAGTATAACCTTTATATATTCAAGTTAATCGGGTGTGTTGATAACTCAAGAAGGTGTTGATCACCACATTAATATGATGATAGTGTTCTTATGATGATTATACCGATTATGGGTGATAATGATGCGGTATAATTAGTGGCCGAGTTCATTTACATTGATCCTCGTGTATTAGGATGATGTAAATTAGGATGATGTTCTTATTATGCTTAAAACTTAAAGTTATGATTTTATTTCTGGATTGGCTTAACATAATCATTGGAAAGATGATGAAAAATGTAAATAAACACAAACTTTTAACCTGTTCAACGTTAATCGTAAGTGTTGATGGAATGTGAGTATGTTTAATCATCATAGTATTACATTGATAATGTTCTTGACTTCAAATGCTTGGCATTAATGTTAGAATATGTGGGCGAATCTGATAAACTTGATTTATGATAATTCGTAATTGGAGCATTAAAATGTTCGAAAAAATAGTTAAACTATTCGAGTAAAGTTACGAATATTGTTTCTATGAATTAATACCATTACCGTACGAATGTGTTGTTGAATGAATTACATTTCATTCAAGGTTGCTTGATCAAGTGAGTATTGTTAGACGAAGATACCATTCGTTTGTTCGTTCAAAGAAGGATTATTCATCTACGGAATTGAGGCAAGTTATCTTGCTTGGTTATAATGATGGTTGAATTCTTGTGATTGTTGTGCATTTCGTGTATATGAAATGTTCTGTGAATCTATGATTCATGATGTGGTGATGTCTTCGATCGTGTTACCGTTTGTGGCGGGATTGTATTTTCCCAAGCTGATCGCCCTTGTTACCGTTGGTCTCTTTGAGCGTCTCCTTGAGCTTTGTTGTCACTTCGGTGAGTTGTTCGATTATTTGATAAATGTGTAATTCATTGAGTTTCGTTGTCATGTTGCATCGTGACATCTCTGGAGTCATATTTGCATGCCGATTGGTTATGTGTCGGATTTTTAGCCAGGCACTTGATGTTCATGCGTGGAGGTTTCCCCATTAGACCGTCCACACGAGACGTAGTTCGTGAGGCTAATTAGGTACATCGTCCCATGTATAATCTGGATTCCGTATACGGGGTGGACATGTGCACGGACACATTTCCGGATCGGGCATACTATGACGTCCGTCTTGAGCCATATTATTTGGTCGTTCGTATGTTTGGATATGTTCGACAGTTGGGAATGACTGTTTATACGCCTGCGGGCTATATTCAGTAGTCGGTTGTTTCTTTGAGATCCATATATATATGAATTGTATAATGCCATGAGGATTATTATCATGTATAGCTGATCTTATGGTTTGGGCGAAATACTTGTATTTCAGGGCGAGGAAAGGGCAAGGCACAGGAAGAGCACGATGGCGGCAGAGGGTTTTGATGGATGCTAATTCGGGGGGCCCAAGTCTTTTGATGTTCGATTATGTATTACTGTGATTTTTCATTTTATTTTATTTTGGATGAATGTATTATAATTTGTAAGGTATTTTCCATCTCCATGTGGTCTATACCGAATTTGGATCCTGTGTACCGTTGTGTGAGTTGACATATAAGATTTATACTCCATATCGGGGTTTTTGATTACTACTGTGGTTCAGTACCACGTTTATGGATGTTAAAGTTTATGTTGTGATCTCTCCTGGGGGGTCCCAGTGGGGGTCCACGGCACTGTAATAGCCGCCGTTTTCGGGATGTTACACAAATGACATCCAGATCGTAAATTAATAATCTAAATTCAATAAATGAGTCACATATTGAAAAAACCAAATATAATTGAACGACATATAAGTCTAGGGAACAACCTAAATTAAGTTAAAGCATCCAAACATTCAACATAACAAAAATATGTTGCAGATTCGGCTAGACTCCTCCCCCAATGCGCATCCTACCCGAGAGTGAATCCCGACAGTAGTGCATCACATTATTATTGCCAAATTAACCATACTGTTTATATAGAACTCGCATGTAGTTTTCAATAAACACATTGTTGAGTTGGTACCGCCACTAAGACGGGGTTTGGATAGTGCAGTGAAGAGTAATGAAGTCTTTTTGTGCTGAAGCAATAGATAAGTACGACAAATAAATGACACAAAGTTTTATAGAGGTTCAGCACTAACTGGCTCGAGTCCTCTCTCCTTCGTTATCTTTTTCTATAGGTTAAAGATAAACCTTTCTGTCTTTTCTTCGATCGATCCGAGATAAACCGTTACAATTTTATCTTCTATCGGTCCAAGATAAAATGTTACAGTCTTTTCTTCTATAGTTCCAAGATAAACCATTTTTACTTTTCTATCGAATAAAAAAATAACCTTTCTAACTTTCTATCAGTACTATAAGAACCTCACTGGATTTAGATTCAGCTTCTAACAACACCGGACCCATGATTTTAATAATCCGAATCAAATCAATAATCCTTTCTTTTCTCTCATGTACGAATGAGTGAATCAAATATTCAAACTCTTAGCAATTAAGCTCATTTATAACAACAAATATTGTGTATGAATAACTCAGATAAATATATAATATACTTAAAGTCGTCGTTGGAAATCAAACGCAGCGAAAGCAAAATTGATAAAGTTTGACTAAAGCGTTTTACGCATCCACCAGCACAAAATCTATTTAGGCATGCTAATTAATTAACTACTAAGATTAATAAACAATTTAAATACTTTATAGGGGTATTAAACTCCTTAGTCATACTATGAAACTTTGGGAGAGAGTAGTGGAATGCAGGGTTAGAAGAGAAGTTGAGATCTCTGAGAACCAATTTGGCTTCATGCCGCGGAGGTCCACAACTGAGGCCATTCATCTCGTCAGACGCCTTATGGAGAAGTTTAGAGAGCGGCGTAAGGACCTCCATATGGTGTTCATTGATCTAGAGAAGGCTTATGATAGCATTCCGCGTGATGTTATTTGGAGGAGCCTAGAAGAGAGGAGGGTGTCGTTACCGTTCGTTAGGGCGATCCAAGACATGTACTCCCAAGCTAGGACTTGCATTATGACCCCAGTTGGTGACACCCAGTATTTCCCGGTTGAGATAGGACTACACCAGGGGTCGGCGCTAAGCCCTCTTCTCTTCGCTCTAATCCTTGACGTCATTTCGCGGGGGATTCGGGATGGCGTCCCATGGTGCATGCTTTTTGCTGACGACATTGTGTTAGTGGCGGAGTCGAGGAGGGAGGTGAACGCGAAGTTGGAGCTATGGAGGTCTAAGTTAGAATCTCAGGGCTTGCGTATGAGCCGGTCTAAGACCGAGTATCTCTGGCGTAACTTTAGTGGTGAGGCCAACGAGGAAGAAGTAGAGGTAATGATTGCGGATCAGATCGTGCCCCGTACGAATAAGTTCAAGTATTTGGGTTCGATCATTCAGAAGGAAGGTGAGTGTGAAGATGATGTCATTCATCGTATCAAGGCGGGGTGGCTTAGGTGGAGAGCAGCGACTGGGGTCCTGTGCGATAAGAAAGTCCCTCTTAAGTTGAAGGGTAAATTTTATAGAGCGGTAATCAGACCTGCAATGTTGTATGGCTCCGAATGTTTGGCGATGAAGAAGTCGCTTGAGAGAAAGTTGGAAGCGGCTGAAATGAGAATGTTACGTTGGTCGTGTGGTCACACTTTATTGGATAGAATCTCGAACGGGGTTTTCAGGAACGCACTTGAAGTGGCGCCCATTTCAGCGAAAGTTAGGGAAGGGAGATTGAGATGGTTTGGCCACATCCGCAGGAGGCAGGCTTCTGCTACGGTGAGGAGGGTTGAGAGTTTTTTGCTTGCCGAGGAGAAGAGAAGAGGCAGACCGAGGAGGACGTGGGAGGAGCAGCTGAGATTAGATTTGAAGGCTTTAAATCTTTCCGAGACCATGACTGTTGATAGGTGCTCGTGGAGGCGCCAGATCAGAGTTGTGGATTTATTTCTAGGGAGAGGTGTTGTAGTTGAGAGTGTCAGGATTGGGATGTCTCAATTAGCTCTGACCTAGAGCATTCCGTTTTTTTTACAGGAAGCTGTGCGCAGAGTCAACCTCTCTTCAGTTAGAGCAGCATCCATCGAGAGTGCAGTTGCCGAAGTCCCCTTAGGTAAGTCCCATGTGAATTAAACCATGGGCTCAGGTATGGTCGTGAGGTTTTTCGTATCCTATGCATCTTTGTATATACCACTCTTTACTTTGTTGTGCACTTAGCTGGGGGTCTTCACGGAAACAGCCTCCCTACCGTAAAAAGTAGGGGCATGGTCTGCGTATATCTTACCCTCCCCAGACCCTACTCTGCGCGGGATATACTGGGTATGTTTGATTTGGTTTGGTTTTTTATTTGTTAAATAATATTGTTGGTGAAATAAACACCGTAATCTAGATCAAAAGATCATAGGATATTTACCTCTTGAAGCGTAGTGGTTGTTGCTTTGATTTCTTCCTCAAAACCTTCTAGAGTATGATCCCGACTTAATCCGGACTTTGTGTGGGCAACGAGCTATCGAATCTTACTTGACTATGGAGATGTATCGGATGAAATTATTCCTCACAACTCTCGATTTTCTTTTCTTCAAGTAATCCCGATTGATAGCAAGAATTAAAGTGTTATCTCAAGTGTGGAGTCAGAGACATAAGTCAAGATCCATAATAAAACACTTAGAAGAAAAAATCGAAACCCTTGTGTAAGATGTGATAATACGGTCGATCCCCCCTCCCCATGCCCTATTGATAGTCTTTTGGCCTACTCTAGGGATCTTACGGAGGAGTAGGGTTATGACTCCTAGTGTGACCCAACCTTCCATATTAAGCCCTTCCTAATATGGTTGAGTTCAATAATATCAATTCAATCCACTAAAGAATTAATATTGTACTTCCAACCCAAATCTATATTTATGAAATCGGGCTCTTTATTTAAATATATTATTTCCTATGTTTAAGATATCGAATGTCCATTAATTAGTTTAAGCTACTGACAATTTTAATTAATTCATTTCTTGTTCAAGAGTAGTACCACTCGAACCTTATATCGAAATTAGATCCGCTTGTAGGGTTTAATATAATAATCATTATTGAGATCCTCAAGGAGACATCATCAACCCACATGAGCTGGGAATGCTTTCTAGTTATAATAATAATATCATATAAATAATATTATTGCCCAAGATACGAAGCATATTTAGTTAATCACTGTGACTCTCACCCATGGTAAATCAAAGTAATAAATATTATAAATACATAATTAAATATTATATATTTAGAATTAAGAAATAATAATTATTCGAGATTTACATTCTTCTTACAATCAGTACAGAAGAAAATATCTCAGTGCGATCCAGTTCAATATATGCAAATACACTAATGCATGCTAATAATCAAGACCAACAAATCTCAAGCATACATTGCAACCTTTCATATAATTTGTTCAGTAATTATATATGTTGTGAACTATTATATTATATTATAAGGCACCGATAATGTGATCTTCCATGTGACACCAACACACCACATTATCTACAATATAAAATTAATAGACAATACATTTGCATAATCATAACGTGGATAAATATGCAACATATGTGATTAAATGTAATTAATATTCTCATAGGTAGTTACAGGGAAATAAGGTAATACAAGAATAACCCTAACACTCTGCCACTTATACTCAAAGCATGCTTTTAAGTATACTACTCTATTACACAGTCAATCATATCTCCCACTTATACTCAAAGCAATGGTTCCATACACCGTAACCCCATTCCTTCACATGCCCTTCAAAAACTTTTGAGGGTAAGCCTTTCGTGACAGGATCAGCAAGCTTATCTTCCGATGCGACCCTGGCTACAACTACTTCTCATTCCTTTACGAAGTGTCATATGATATAGTACTTACGGTTGATATATTTACTTTCCTTATGGGCTCGTGGTTCCCTCGAATTTGCGACTGCACCTGTACTATTACAGTAAAGTGTAATATTCTTTGGCAAATAGGGAATCACATCTAAGTCTTGCAGGAAGTACTTGAGCCATACTATCTATTTAGCTGCCTCAGAGGCTGCCATGTACTCGGTTTTCCTGGTAGAGTTCAAGATATATTTCTGCTTCACACTCCTTCCAACTAATGGCTCCACCTCCCACGGTATATAACCTGAAGTAGACTTGGACTTTTCTTTGTCTCGTGAAAAATCTCAGTCAGTATAACCTTCTGGACATTGGTCATCTAATTGATTTACTAGCATGTACTCCCTAGTCCTTCTGAGGTACTTGAGTATGTGCTTGACAGCAATCCAGTATCTTGGTCCACGGTTCGACTGATATCTAGCAGCCATTCCTACAACATGATAGATATCTGGTCTAGTGCAAAACATAACATACACGAGGCTACCGACAGCTAACGCATAAGGTACCAGCTTCATGTCGGTTATCTCCTTTGGTGTCTTAGGACACATATCCTTAGATAGTTGAATTCTATGTCTGTAAAGTAGAAAAACTTTCTTGGAATAAGCACAACATCATTTTCTTCCGATCACGAAAGATCCTGTATCGATAGTATGCTTGGGACAAGCACAACATCCTTTTCTTACAATCACGAAATATCCTGATCCCAAGGATGTGCCCTGCTTCTCCCAAATCCTTCATATTGAACTGCTCAGATAGCCATACTCGTACGTCCGATAACTCCTTCACATTATTTCCAATCAGAAGGATATCATCTACATACAGTACAAGAAAAATCAACACGTTTCCATCATATTTCTTATACACACAACTCTCACTGAGACATAGGACGAATCCATATGACTGGACAACCTTGTCAAATCAAGTGTTCCAGGATCTAGATGCTTGCTTAATTCCATAAATGGATCTCTTACGCTTGCACATTAAGTGCTCTTCTCCTTCAGCAATGAATCTCTTTGGTTGGCGCATGTAGATTTCTTTGTCTAGACTGCCATTCAAGAATGCAGTCTTGACATCCATTTGCCAAATCTCCGAATCAAAATGCCAGCTATAGCTAAAAGAATCTAGATTGACTTAAGCATGGCTACCGACAAAAAGGTTTCATCATAATCGATGCCCCCCTTCTGAGTGTAACCTTTCGCTACAAGCCTTGCTTTGAAGGTTTCAAGCTTCCCCTCACCTCCTTTCTTTCGTTTGTAGACCTACTTACTCCCAATGGCCTGTAACTGATCTGGTAGTTCTACTAGCTCCTACACATGATTGGAATCCATATATCTCATTTCTAATTTCATTGTTACTTTTCAAGAATCAGCATCTTTATTTTGGACTGCCTCCTTGTAAGTCTAGGGATCTAATTCATCTTCATCTAGGATTGAGTCCGAAGACTGTCCCATCCCTATGAATCATTCTGGTTGACTAACAACCCTACCACTACGACGAGGCAAATCCTGAGTTGGTGTATAAGTCTTAAAATCGATACGTGGTGCAGCGTTCGTTGGTGCTTATATGATTGGTATAGACAGAGTCTCGCCCCTCAACTCTTCTAGAATTATTTCGCTCATGGGCTTATGACTAATCACATAATCCTCTTCCAGGAATCTGGGATTGGCGCTAGCAATGACCTTCAGATCCTGGGGACTATAGAACAAGCCAAATTTCGTTCCCTTAGGGTATCCTACAAACACTCGTACCTCTGTGCGAGATGCCAACTTATCAGCATCCTTATTCAGCACATGTGCTGGAGTACCCCAAATCGAACATATCCTATACTGGGCATCCGCCCACTCCACAGTTATGTGGGTGTTTTGGAACTGATTTCGAAGGCACCAGGTTTAGTATGTACGCCGTTGTTTCCAAGGCATACCCCCAGAACAAAATAAGTAAATATGAGTAACTCATCATTGACCTAACCATATCTAAAAGAGTTTGTTCCTTCTCCTAGCAACACCATTTTGTTGTGGAGCTCCGGGCGCAGTGAGCTGCGACGTAATCCGCTTATTTGCTAAGAAATTCAAAAACTCTCCACTAAGGTATTCACCACCACGATCAGATCGTAGTGACTTGATACTCTTCCCATGATGCTTCTGTATTTCAGCCTTGAAGTCTCTGAACTTGTCAAAGGCTTCAGACTTATATCGCATCAAATAGATGTATCCATATCTCGAATAATCATTTATAAAGGTCATGAAATATTCAAAACCACCCCTAGCCTGGATGTTCATTAGACCACATACATCAGTACGAACCAATTCTAACACATTTTGAGCACGGTTTCCCTTGATTTTAAAAACCCTTTTGGTCATTTTACCTTCCAAACAGAATTCACAAGTTAGAAATAACTCAACTTGGAGGTCATCCAATGGGCCATCATCTACCAATCTTTGAATTCTTGTAAGATTTACATGACCCAACCATAAGTGCCACAATAATATTTGGTTTATGCTTGAAGGTTCTTTTCTCTTTTTAGGTTTAGACAAAGAGTTAAGTGATTTATGTTATATACATGGGAATTTGTGCAGTATTGATGACATATAGTCCATCAATATAGATACCTTTGCAAACATATTCACCATTTCTTCTAATAATAGGATCACCATCAAAAGAAACTGAATAACCATCACAACTCAATTTAGAAAATGAAATTAAATTCATTCTAAAATTAGGTACCAATAATACATTATTAAGGACTAATATTTTATCACTAATCTTAAATTGCACGACTCCCTTAGCTACAGCTATAGGCCTGGAATAATCGCCCCGGTTGATGGTGATCTCGCCCGCACAAAGTTGTTTGGTTACCTGAAAACCATGCGAGTAAAAGAAAATATGATCGGTGGAGCCTGAATCTATTATTCATGAAGTGGTAGAACAAGCTGCCAAACATATTTTGACTACTAGTGCACGAGACATACATTTCTTAGGAGTAGGGCAATCCTCTTTGAAATGTCCTTTCTGACCGCACTTGTAGCACTTCCCTTTGACTTTTTGTTCGCCTCAGGCTGAGGAGCCTTGCTTTTTACCTTGAGAGTTGCCACTTGACTCTGGGCCACTTGTTTCTCCTTCTTCCCCCACTTAGGTTTGAAGTTGAAACACGAGTTGCCGCAAGAACTTGATACCCTTGTCTGAAGAGTCCTTCTGCAGCTTGAAGCTCTGTAAGCAATTCCGCCAATGTATATTCCTTACAATTTTGTTGTAGTTTAGGCGGAACTGCTCAAAGCTTCTAGGTACGCTGCCTAGGATGATTCCGGCCTGCATTTCTGCATCGAAAATAGCCTTTAGATATTAAGCTCGCTTAGATAAGAAATAATCTTTAGAACATGATCCGTTATCGGGGTTCCTTCAAGCATTTGGGTCTTCATCAAGACTTTCATAGCATTTTTCATAGTCGTCCATTCTGATGACCAAATATATCGCCGAGATTTTCATCATTTTTGTGGCTGTGCCCATACTCTGATTCTGATACTGCAATACATTTGCTAAAGAAACCAAGCTGTAACAACGAGCCATCTCATCAGATATATTTCATTAGCGGTATTCTTTCACCTCATTAGGTGTTTAATCCCTATCTGGTTCCAATGGGCATTCCTTAGTTGGAACAAACTTGTTTTCTTCAATAGTCAGGACAATATTAAGATTACGTTTCGATTCAGCAAAGTTAGTGCCATCAAGTTTGTTCTCTTTGAGAATTACAGCAAATGGATTGAAATACATCTCAAATAAAGTTAAAACATCCATCACATAATGCATAGTAAAATATATTGAAAAACCTCAAAACACAATATATATGCTAGTAACCAACACTTTACAAACATATTTTTCAAGTAGAATTTATGTCTTTAATTTTACTATCTACTCAATTTACGTTATGACAAATAAAATTAATAGTTGGTTCCTCTTGGCCATGTATTAATTAACATAAACTCTGATGGGGAACTTATTAATTAATACACTTAAGTGAACACCATAATTTAACAATCTAAAATATTATCTTTTAAATAATAGTCCTACAGATGGAGAGATCATATCATAAAAAATAATATTTACCTTTTGCTATCATTTGAAATTTAAAAACCAGTGAATTTATAATTAGCACATCCGATATGGGGGAAGCCCTAATGTCAATGCGCATGCTAATTACTTCACAATTTAAATTAATTATGAAGGCCAATTTGATTTAGAAAATAAATCAATTTAATCACTTAGTTATTTACTTAATGTTTTTAATTTTCTCGTCCTTTGGAAATTAATTATGGAGGCCAATTTGATTTAAAAAAATAAATCAATTTAATTACTTAGTTATTTACTTAATGTTTTTAATTTTTTCGTCCCAGCATGCAAAAAAATAAATCACACATAATTCATACATACCATACATTCAAAACAAACCCAAATAAATGCAAGGATTATAAAATTATCCAATTATCATGGTGTTCGTCCCCGAATTGTATCCGAGAAAATCTTCGACTCGATATCTCCCACTGAATCAAGTATCTCGTCACTCCTCGGCCGGGCCGTGGACTTTCAAAATTAAAATTTTCACTTTTACGCAAAATAAATTACATAAATAAATTCAATTTTAAAATCTCGACTCTCCGTGACGCAACGGACGAAGTGAGATGGACCGACTAAAAAGCTGGGCGACCAACCGAACCGATAACCAGTTCGAACAGTCTGCCCACGGCCCCCAACAGGCGGCTGCGCCGCTCGGTAAGCGATCATGTCTTGCTCGCGGCCTTACTTGCCGCCACGCCCGACCACGGCCGGCCCAAAGATCGGTGTCCTGGTTCTGCTCTATTTTTTCGTGATTTTGTATTTTCCGAATTAGACTATAATTTCATAAAAAAAATAAAATACGTCGAATTATAGTAAAATTACACGAAAAATAAAATCCTAAATCTACCCGTGGATTTTCTTACGGGAAAAATCATTACATGCCTCAAAACCGGGCTAAACCTACAATAAAGCATAAATAATAAATAACCATTCACATAACCATGATAATTGGATCATATTCCCTGCAAGAAAACATCTAGTACAATATTTCAACATCATATTACATGAATATTTAAACTGCTATCAATTAATCACCACAATTAATTAAAATAGTAAAGGCCTAAAATTCTGGCTCCGATACCAATTGTTGGAAATCAAAAGCAGCGGAAGCGAAGTTGATAAATTTTGAATAAAGCGTTTTACACATCCACGAGTACAAATCTATTTAGGCATGTTAATAATTTAAATACTATTTATTATTTATTAGATAATATTGTTGGTGAAATCAATATCCTAATCTAGATCAAAAGATCATAGTATATTTATCTCTTGAAGTGTAGTGGTTTCTACTATGATTTCTTCCTCAAAAACTTCTAGAGTATGTGTAATATCCGTGATTTTCTATTTTCGGCAAATTTCTGGTGAACCTTGTTTGAAATTAACGTCTTTTAGTTTCTACAACCTCTTTTAATGTCTTGAGTTGAAGTGTGAACTTTGGAGTCGTTGTTAGACCATTGTTATTCGATTGTTGTTGTTCGATTGTTGTTGTTCGATTGTTGTTGTTCGATCATTGTTGCTCGACCATTTTTGTTCGATCATTGTTGTTCGACCGTTGTTGTTCGATCATTGTTGTTCAAACATGGTTGATCAATTGTTGTTGCCTGATCTCGTACCGCGAAGAGTTGTCGTTCACAGCTAGTCAGCTGTTTCGATTGCGGTCATTTGGGACACCGAGCCGTGCATTGCGAGACACCTTCTGAGGGGTTTGGATATCAAGTTGTGTCTCTCCTTTGGAAGGACACGGAGATGCCTAGTGTGGTTTTCGAGAATTTCGGCATGATCAGAATTCTTCTTGGTTAGGTTTGCGGATCGTTGTGCGTTTAATTTCTAGTTTCGACTGTGCGTGTTTTCTTGTAATAGGGTTTTTTGTTTCCTGAGTGTTCGGATAATTGATTTGATTGTGCTATCTATTTAGTGATACTAGACACTTGTTGGTTTCATTATGTCATTGCTTGTGACATTGTGATGATTGTCGTTGAGCATGCTTTCGCGCCGTATGTCTCTTTGCGTTTCTTGTAACGTTTCGTCGATGGGCGTAAGTTTTTTTGGTTCATGTGTATCTAGTTGAGATGTTTCCGGGTGGGATATTGCTCATTCCTATTTATTTTAAGTTTTGGGACGAAACTTCTTTTAAGGAGGGTTGTATGTAATATCCGTGATTTTCAATTTTCGGTAAATTTCTTTTTTTGGAAGGAGTCCGTTTTAACGGCTCTCTTGTGATCGTTTCGTCATTCTTAAAATGATTAATTCTGTACTTTTCGACATCCGAGTTCGTTTCGGTGTCGCTTTGTTGAGTTCCGTGCTTTTTGGCGACTTTCCCGTATTTGAGTTCGATTCTGGCGAATCTCGTTCGAAACTATCATTTCGTGTTTCCCGTAAGTCCGTTTAGCCTTGTTAGACGTGTTGTGAACTTCGGTTTGGTTTTTCGATCATGTATCATGATTTTTCGGACGCTTGGGCCGTTTTGTAATTTCCCAAAGTTTTGGATATTTGTTTTCATACTCGTTTTTACCCACCCCCGATTACTCCGAATTTTTATTTAGCTTTTTCATTCGTTGTTGAGAACTCTTCATTAGCGCTATGTCGCACCTTTCGAGTCGCCGCATTTTGAGGTTGTTCGGAATTGATCGGGCAGCAGAAGGAATCTGCTGCCAGAATGCAGCATGTTACGGCCGTAATAGCCAGCATATTATGGCCGTAATGGACATGATGTTACGTCCGTAACAAGGGCCTGTATTTCAGGCAGCGGGCGGTGTTATTTCAGAAGAGTTTTGCTCTTTTCCTTCCTCACGCGACGGGCAGAGTCTTGAGGCGATTCCATGGCGATTCTTCACGGGAATTCATGAATCTTTCATCCTACAACATTCTCATCAAGGTCTTGGTGTGTATTAACAACAACAACAAATCATCCTTTTCCCCCTTGAATCGAGGTAATCATCCTAGAACCCTATTTCGGGAATAATTGGGGGGGTGTCTTGATTTCGTGATTTTATTCCGAAATTGCTGGTTCCTTTGTTGTTATCTAGGCATGTTGATCATAACCCATGTTTTAGAAATTCGTTTTCATGATTTCACCGGGTCGATTGGCATTCTTGGCCGTTTTGGGGGAAACCCTTGAATTCATATTGTTCTTAATACCGAACCCAATCCGGTTTAGATGAATCGATTGGTGTTAGATGTTGTTGTTAAACATGTTTTATGGAATATATATCCATATCTTTGGTTCCTTTCACGAAGGGTGATTTCGGTGTTCTTGAGGTGTAGTGAACATTTAATGTTCGATTAAATGTTCGAATGAGTTTTCCTTCGATAGTTTGATGTGATCTCTGTTGTTTTTGGTCTTGATCCTCGTTGTAATCATGTTTTTATTGTTTCTTCCGGAGGATTATAGGTGTTCGAGGATTCCGAGTTGATCTCCGTTTTGTGTTGGTAATTGTGTGGTGTTATTCTCGAAGTGTTCGCGGTGCTATTGTATTCTCGATTATATTCAGGAGTTTGGGGCTGCCCGACCGCATCCCGTTCATCGTCTTGTTTCGATCGTGGTTTCGAGGCAAGTATTTTCTTATACGATTTATGTCCTGCAAATAGACTTTACATGCTGGATTTACGATGGTTGGTTTACCCTCGTGAATATGATTCGTGTGAATTGATTATGATTTGATTATTTTGAACGTTGAAGGCTTTAATGATACCCTTGCTTGTTTAATGTTATGGAATCGTGTATTCCGTGTTAATTTTGTTGTTGTGTTGAGATTGATTGTTCATGATGGAGGTATTGTGATGAGTATGATAATGGTGTCGGGTAAGTGGCCATCTCTAGTAAGTATTCTTAATGAACTTACATTCTTAGCATATTAGTTTTGCATGAGTGGTGTGGATGTGTATGCTCACTACGGGTTAGATCCGACGGGGTCTCGGTAGGGGTCCACAAAGGCGTGGATCCGCGAGCTTGCTTTTAACCACTACGGGTTAGATCCGACGGGGTCTCGGTAGGGGTCCACAGAGGCGTGGGTCCGTGGTTAACTGTGGTGCATTTATAAATGTGTTTTGGGTTATGGCGTTTCCGAAAATGAGTGTTTTTGAACGGTGATTTCATGATTGCATGCATTGACTAAGTGTGTAATAGGTAAGTTGTTCGTTTGGCCTACTTGGCTAGGATGGCACTAGAATATTTGTCGTATGTGCTTGATCTATTAGTTGTGGGGTTTTGATATTGAAAAACAGACCTTGTTATTGTTCTCGTGTACTGTGATTTGATGTGATTTGGGATGAGATCCCAACGGTTTTGTAAAGGTTGTTTTATGGAAAGAGAAATTAGGCCGAGACCCATTCGTCTTGAAATGGTTATTTTTTTAACTAAGGATTTGAGGTCCAATAAGGTTTCTACTTTTAAAACATCCGAGATGAGGAATTTATTTTCAAACACTTCATTGATTGCTTTCTAATTAATAAAACCTCTCGGGAAGGCTTTGATAGTTAATTGTCGTACCCAATTCGTGATTTCTATTTGTTTGTTACATTTCGTATGACTATGTACTTGCACTAGCAAAATAGTGGGATTTTACTAACCCCCGAGTAATCGGGGGTGGATGTTTGTTTTGCATTCAGGTTTTGGGGAGCATCACACAGGGTTGGCACGAAGGATGATGAATGATGATCGATACTAATCACGGGAGGATCCGTATGATGTTTTTTCGGTCTAGTTGTAGTTTTATTTCCGCTGCAGTATCCTCCCATTGCACGGGAGTATTTTATTTTGACCCCTGTGTGGGCACTTATTGGGATTTATTTGTACATACTGATTAAAAGACCAAATCGGTCTACTGAGTTCTTTTTAGCCTTAAAGGCGATGTTGAGATGTTTAAATGTATTACTAGCCTGGTAGATCCTTGAGAGAAGGGTTTACGGCGTGTAATATTCTTGAGTGGATTTGGGGTGTTACATAAATGGTATTGGAGCCCGGGTTGTGGTTACCTAGGCTGTCGGGTCGAGTTATGTCTGTTGAGTCTTGTCTCATCAGATTTTGTCTGACCGAGTTGTGTCGCGGCGCATCGTCTGAGATTGTTGGTCGTGATTAGTATCGTGGGGCGATCATCTTCTTAGTGCGACCTGTGAATGTAAGTCTCCCTTCTTTGTGTTGTGCCTCGTGTGACATGAGCTACTTGTATGATTATTTGTTAAGTGATGGAATCCTTCTGTGGATTTTGATGTCGTGATACGCATTTATTTGACTCTCATATTTTGTTTTTATGAGGAGTGTTGTCGCTGCTTATGTCTTTTCGACCGTTGATTTGTCCGCTGCTAATGATTTTCAAAATGATTTACTCGTTTCACGAGTATTCTCGTGAAACCTTTGTGCTTAATATGGATTGTGCTTATATGTGTTTGATTTGCTCACTCCGGGAGGGTCCGACGAGGCCTCGAGGGACTCCGTGACTTCATTCCAGATTCACGAGCTTGTTTCTCTAGCCAGTTCGAGAGGGTCCATAGCGGCCTCAGATGGGATCAGTGGTTTCGTCCCGATCCTAGGCGGTTGTCAACTGTGATATTTGACTGTTTGTTTCCTGGGAAAGACATGTCTTATTTTGAATTTGAACGATTTCATGTGTGTACTGTGAGATGTGTAAGCGAATGTTGATACGCATGAGTTTTTGGGCATTCTGGCATGTTGTTGTTTTTTTCAAACCTTGAGTATCTTAGAGAATAAATTTTGAGACGTCTTTTAAAACGGAGTATTTTCTCGCGGTATTTTCAAGATGCCCACTAGTGCCACTGTATATTTCAAAATTATTCCACTTTGAGGACCAAAATGTTTGGAGATATTTTCAGTAATTTAGAAACGCATTTGCTTAGACCCGAAGGTCGAATATTTCTGAAAGTTTTAATTAAAAGAAAGGTGTCCTCATTTCTATCAAACGCAAGACGATTTTTTAAAGTCTCGATAACGATGTTTGTATTACTTTTTCAAAATATGATACTCAAGATCAACTGGTGTTCCCAAAATTGTTTTCAAAAGGTGGTTTTTGTTTTTAAAAACCTATCATTCCTATTTGCGGTCCGAGAATGTACATATGATGTTCGCATTGTCGTTAGGGTGTTAGACCCCGAGTTGTGATTGAATTGGTGGTGTGAGCGTTGAGTCGTTCGCCATGCATTTGTTGTGTTAGCCCTCTGTGAGAGGTGTGATGTTGGTCTTTAGTGTTGTCGTTTCGTGGTGATTTGTGTGTTATCGCACCTGTGTGAGCTGTTAGAGCTTGGGTTTGTATGATTGTGTACATCTGTGATTGTTTCATGATGTTTTATAATTGTGTGCTGGTTATCGTTTGAGTCGTTGAAAGTGCCGAATGTATGCCGTCATTGCTGTGATTTTGTGTATGTGGGTTGCCTTACGCTGGTATGTTGTGCTGAGTCGGCATCTCCAGTATGTGGTTTTGCGATGTTATATTCCATTGTACCTAGCAGTAGTATATTCGATATGCTGAGGTGCTTCAACTGTAATGTGCCGGGGCATGTACATGCAAATTGTCCTTCTCGCTAGTAACGTGATACAAGTGTGGACTCGAGGGACACAGAATCCAGTTTTGCTAGTTGGTTTCCGAGCCTCCCGGGGTACGAACTTCAGCACAGATCTCAGGATCGGCTTTGAGAGGCCCTTGAAAGATGTTTCTGTCGGTTGCTTGTTGTGTTGTTACCTTCTTTCGTTGTTGTGAGTCTCGGGGACGACACTTCTTTTAAAAGAGGTTGAATGTAATACCCGTATTATTTTTTACTTCTACATTTTCTCTTTCTCAATTATATCGACTCGCTCGTGTTCGCTGATACTTTCTGAACTTGTTTGGTATCTCAGTTGTCATCGTTCGAACGGGTTGTGACCTTGTTTTGGATCAATCTGTTTATCGTTGTAACTTTTCGAGTTCGGTTCGATTCTTGTGAACCTTGTTCGAAATTAATGTCTTTTAGTTTCTACAAGCTCTTTTAATGTCTTGAGTTTAAGTGTGAACTTCGGAGTCGTTGTTTGACCATTAGTATTCGACCGTTGTTGTTCGATCATTGTTGTTCGATCATTGTTGTTCGATCATTGTTGTTCGATCGTTGTTGTTCGATCATTGTTGTTCGATCAGTGTTGTTCGACTGTTGTTGTTCGATCATTGTTGTTCGACCGTTGTTGTTCGATCATTGTTGTTCAATCGTGGTTGATCGATTGTTGTTGCATGATCTCGTACAGCGAAGAGTTGTCGTTCACCGTTAGTCAGCTATTTCGATTGCGGTCATTTGGGACACCGAGCCGTGCATTGCGAGACAGCAGCTGAGAGGTTTAGAGATCAAGTTGCGTCTCTGCTCTGGAAGGACATGGAGATGCCTAGTATGGTTTTGGAGAATTTCGGCGTGATCAGAATTCTTCGTGGTTACGTTTGCGGATCGTTGTGCGTTTAATTTCTAGTTTCGACTGTGCGTGTTTTCTTGTAATAGGCGTCTTTTGTTTCCTGAGTGTTCAGATAATTGATTTGATTGTGCTATCTATTTGGTGATACTTGACACTTGTTGGTTTCATTATGTCCTTGCTTTTGACATTGTGATGATTGTCGTTGAGCATGCTTTCGCGTCGTATGTCTCTTTGCGTTTCTTGTAACGTTTCGCCGATGGGCGTAATTTTTTTCAGTTCCTGTGTATCTCATTGAGATGTTTCCGGGTGGGATATTGCTCATTCCTACTTATTTTAAGTTTCAGGACGAAACTTCTTTTAAGGAGGGTAGTATGTAATATCCGTGATTTTCGATTTTCAGTAAATTTTTTTTTTTGGCATGAGTCCGTTTTAACAGCTCGCTTGTTACCGTTTCATCATTCTGAGAATGATTAATTCTGTACTTTTTGACATCCGAGTTCGTTTCGGTGTTGCTTTGTTGAGTTCCATGCTTTTTGCTGACTTTCCCGCATTTGAATTCGATTCTTGCGAATCTCGTTCGAAACTATTGTTTCATGTTTCCCGTAAGTCCGTTTAGCCTTGTTAGACGTGTTGTGAACTTCGGTTGGTTTTTCAATCATGTATCATGATTTTTCGGACGTTTGGGCCATTTTGTAATTTCCCAAAGATTTGGGTATTTATTTTCATACTCATTTTACCCACCTCCGAATTGTCGGAATTGCATGTTTGTTTAGCGCTTTCATTCGTTGTTGACAACTCTTCATTAGCGCTATGTCGCACCTTTCGAGTCGTCGCATTTTGAGGTTGTTCGAATCGATCGGCAAAGAAAGGAATCTGCTGCCAGAATGCAGCATGTTATGGCCGTAATGGCCAGCATGTTACGGCCGTAATGGCCAGCATATTACGGCCGTAATGGACATGATGTTACGGCCGTAACAAGGGCCTGTATTTCAGGCAGCGGGCAGTGTTATTTCAGAGCAGTTTTGCTCTTTTCCTTCCTCACGGGACGGGCAGAGTCTTGAGGTGATTCCAGGGCGATTCTTCACGGGAATTGATCAATCTTTCATCCTACAACATTATCATCAAGGTCCTGGTGTGGATTAACAACATCAAATCATCCTTTTCCCCCTTGAATCGAGGTAATCATCCTAGAACCCTATTTCGGGAATAATTGGGGGTGTGTCTTGATTTCGTGATTTTAATCCGAAATTGGTGGTTCCTTTGTTGTTATCTAGTCATGTTGATCATAACCCATGGTTTAGAAATTTGTTTTCATGATTTCACCGGGTCGATTCGCATTCTTGGCCGTTTTGGAGGAAACACTTGAATTCATATAGTTCTTAATACTGAACCCAATCCGGTTTAGATGAATCGATTGGTGTTAGATGTCGCTGTTAAACATGTTTTATGGAATGTATATCCATATCTTCGGTTCGTTTCAACCCGATGTGGGATTTCGGTGTTCTTAAAGTGTATTGAACATTTAATGTTCGGTTAAATGTTCGAATGAGTTTTCCTTCGATAGTTTGATGTGATCTCCGTTGTTTTTGGTCTTGATCCTCTTCGTAATCATGTTTTTGTTATTTCTTCCGGAGGACTATAGGTGCTCAAGGATTCCAAGTTGATCTCCGTTTTGTGTTGGTAATTCGTGTGGTGTTATTCTCATAGTGTTGGCGGTGCTATCGTATTCTCGAATGTATTCAGGAGTTCGGGGCTGCCCGACCGCATCCCGTTCATCGTCTCATTTCGATCGTGGTTTCGAGGCAAGTATTTTCTTATACGATTTGTGTCCTGCAAATAGAGTTTACATGTTGGATTTACGATAGTTGGTTTACCCTCATGAATATGATTCGTGTGAATTGATTATGATTTGATTATTTTGAACATTGAGGGCTTTAATGATACCCTTGCTTGTTTAATGTTGTGGAATCGTGTATTTCGTGTTAATTGTGTTGTTGTGTTGAGATTGATTGTTCATGATGGAGGTATTGTGATGAGTATGATAAAGTGTCGGTTAAGTGGCCATCTCTAGTAAGTATTCTTAATGAACTTACATTCTTAGCATATTAGTATTTCATGAGTGGTGTGTGTGTATTCTCACTACGGGTTAGATCCGACGGGGTCTCGGTAGGGGTCCACAGAGGCGTGGATCCGCGAGCTTGCTTTTAACCACTACGGGTTAGATCCGACGGGGTCTCGGTAGGGGTCCACAGAGGCGTGGGTCCGCGGTTAACTGTGGTGAATTTTATAAATGTGTTTTGGCTTATGGCATTTCTGGAAACGAGTGTTTTTGAACAGTGATTTCATGATTGCATGCATTGACTAAGTGTGTAAGAGGTAGGTTATTCATTTGGCCTACTTGGCTAAGATGGTACTAGAATTTTTGTCATATGTGTTTAGTCTTTTAGTTGTGGGGTTTTGATGTTGAAAAACGGACCTTGTTATTGTTCTCGTGTACTATGATTTGATGAGATTTGAGATGAGATCCCAATGGTTCTGTAAAAGTTGTTTTACGGAAAGAGATTTTGGGCCAAGGCCCATTCGTCTTGAAATGGTTATTTTTTTAACTAAGGATTTGAGGTCCAATAAGGTTTCTACTTTTAAAACCCCTGAGATGAGGAATTTATTTTCAAACACTTCATTGATTGCTTCTAATTAATAAAACCTCCGGGGAAGGCTTTGGTAGTTAATCGTCGTACCCAATTCGTGATTTCTATTTGTTTCTTACATTTCGTATGACTATGTACTTGGACTAGCAAAATAGTGGGATTTTGCTAACCCCCGAGTAATCGGGGGGTGGATGTTTGTTTTGCATTCAGGTTTTGGGGAGCATCACACAGGGTTGGCACGAAGGATGATGAATGATGATTGATACTAATCATGAGAGGATCTGTACGATGTTGTTTCGGTCTAGTTGTAGTTCTATTTCCGCTGCAGTGTCCTCCCATTGCACGGGAGTATTTTATTTTGACCCCTGCATGAGCACTTATTGGGATTGATTTGTACGTACTGATTGAAAGACCAAATCGGTCTACTGAGTTCTTTTTAGCCTTAAAGGCGATGTTGAGATGTTTAAATGTATTAGCAGCCTGGTAGATCCTTGAGATAAGGATTTACGACATGTAATATCCCTGAGTGGATTGGGGGTGTTACAGTATGATCCCGACTTAATCCGGACGTTGTGTGGGCAATGAGCTACCGAATCTTGCTTGACTATGGAGATGGATCGGCCAAACCTTTCCAACAACTCTCGATTTGTCTTTTCTACAAGGAATTCCGATTGATAGCAAGAGTTTGTAATATCCAACAGTAATTTCTTATCTACTCTTGTATTATTCGGATAATTTGAGTATTGTTGTAATCATGTTACATTTAGTTAATGTTTATTGACGTCGGGATATATCAGAATAGACTTGATTATAACTGTCATTCGCATTGTGGTTGATTTCTTGATATTGTGTAGATTGTTACATTTTTGGGCTAAGTTTTTTGTGTTTAGCGTACGCTAAGGATATAACTTAACGTACGCTAATTCGATGGCTTTACGTACATAATGGAATGTTGGTTACGTACGTAATGCTTGGGATCTTATCCGATCTCATCTTTCGGTGTGGGGGGCCGGACATGATCCAGATAAATGGCCTTTTCGAGGCAGCCAAGTTAACATACGTTATGTACGTAATGCTGAGGCCATAACATACGTAATGATGATGGTATTTTGAGGCAGTAGCCTCTGGAGGCAGATTACGTACGTAACATTTTCGGTGTAGCGTACGTAAAGGGATTAACGTATGTTATCTTCATGCGATAACGACGTAACGAGCTGTGCAGTTTATAAAAAGACAGCTTGTGTCTTTCATTTGCATGTCCAAACTCTGATTTTTATCTCCAACAATCGTACCCCTGCCTCCCTAGACTGACTTTACTCCCTTCCAACTTGTGTTTGAGCCTTGCATCTTGGATTTGAGCTTGTTGATTGGATGTTTAGAGTTGTTCTTAAAGCTTTGAGTGTGTTCTTGTGGTTTTGGTGATTGTTCTTCGTTTCTTAAGGTATGTTGTGCGATTATACTCTATATTTTCGTGGTTATAATGTTAGTGATATGGTATACTACACCTAGTATTGAATTAATCAAGTAAAACATGTTTGTAGTTAAGCTTTTTAACACCTATTGATGAATGTAGTAATTAAAGGTTTGGAATGAAGATGTTCTTGATGTTTTAATGGTAATGATCATCTTTATCAGAATCATACTCATCTTGCTAGATTATTAACATCTTTAAGACAATAACAATCCTTAGTTTCATTGTAGTTAAGTGTAATCGATGGAATTGTTGACATAAAATGTATTAGAACACCATGTTTAAAACTTGATGAATGTTAAAGATTAGGATGATGTTTCTTTGGTCCATAAATCTTTAAAGGCATAACACCATTATTGTCTTGGCTTGGCAAGGTCTTTGTGAAGTCGATAAAATGGTTTTGATGAACAACTATAACTCTTGTATATGAAAATCAGTTGTATTGATACCTTAGGAATGTCTTGATCATCATCATAAATGGATAGTGTTCCTAAGAAGGTAATACTACTTGCGGATGTTAATGTCATAATAGAATGAGAATTGAATAAGTTATGATGGTCCTTGTATAGAGGTAGATGTTGAAGAACCATAAGAACTTGGTTAATCCGATTGGTAATTGTGAATTGAAGGTATTTAATGTATACACTTGTTTATAGTAATAGCGAGAGTACTAGAAGGACATTTTAGTATAGTAATCTGAATTGTGGAAGACAAACCATATGTATTGAATTTCATCAATAGTTGATAAAATGTTCATTTAAATAGAATTAATTGAACGAGTAGGTTTCGGATGTCGTTTCCTAAGAATTGATATCAATATTGTGTGAATGTATTATTGAATGAATTACATTTCATTCAGGTTGCTTGTTCGATTGAGTATTTAATCGAGGATACCGTCTGTTTGATCGTTTGGAGAAAGACTATCATTCGCCTACGGAATTGAGGCAAGTTATCTTGCTTGGTTATAATGATGATTGAATTCTTGTGATGGTTATACATTTCGTGTATATGAAACACTTATGAATATGTGATTCGTAGTTCGATATTGTTGTTGATGATGTTCCATTTTTCACTATGGGATTGCATTCCCAAGTTCGTCACCTTTGAATTGTTAATCTCGTTGATCCTTATTGTCACTTCAGTGTATTTCTTGATCCTTAATCAGATATGTGATTTGTTGAATTCGTTGTCATGTTGTATCGTGACATGTATGGAATAATATCTGCCTGCCGATTGGTTATTGTGTAGGATTTTAGCCAGGCACATATATAGTCATACGTGGATGTTTCCGTATTGGACTGTGCACACGAGACGTAGTTCGTGAGGCTACTTAGGTACATTATCACACGTATATTCTGGATTCCGTATACAGGGTGGACATGTGCACGGACACATTTCCGGATTGGGCGTACTATGATGTCCATTTTGAGCGATATTGTTTTGTCGTTCATAGTCCATGTATGATTAGATATGCTCAACGGTTTGTGACTGATTCTTCATACACACGAGGGGTATGTTCAATAGTCGGGATGTTTTCTTTGAGATCTAATATATGTGAATTGTATAATGTCTAGAGAATTATTTATCATGTATATCTGACCCTGTGTTTTGGGCGAAATACTTATGTTGTATTTTAGGTCAGGGCAAAGGCAAGGCACGGGAAGAGCATGGTGACGGCGAAGGGTTCGAAGGATACTAGTTCAGGGGGCCCAAGTCTTTTGTTGTCCGGTTATGTTCAAACCGTGTAATGTTATTTTCCGCTTCATTTAAACTATTGTCCGACTGTATTATTATTTGAAGTATATTCTATCTCCATATGGTTTATACTTGTATTTGGATCCTGTGTATGTTAAGGTTGTTGGCCATACTATTTATAAGCTCCTAATCGGAGTAATGTCTATTTATTATTTTTCAGCATCACAAGGTAATACATATTTAATCTGTATTTTGGTATCGCCTGGTGAGTCCCAATGTGGGGTCCACGGTACTGTAATAGCCGCCTCTTGGGGTGCTACATAAAATGGTATCAGAGAGTCGTTTTCTCTTTCAGAGTTGTTGTGGAATGAACTAGTATCAAGAGACATTCGTGTCACGTGACCTGTGCAAGTGCCTGACCCTACGAGTCAAATACGGTATGTACTTTATGAGACATGATTTAATTACTGGCATGATATTGATATCGGAATGGATCTCTTTGTTGAACTTGATATTTCGAGGATCTGTGGTAGGATTTATTTGATTGATATTTCGAGGTAAATTCTGGATTGATTATGAGATTGAAATTGTTCGACTCGACGTCGATATGATATTCTGTGTGGCACTCGTAGTGTCAATAATTCATTATGAACTGTTTTCTTGAATATGTAGTTCCTTGTTGCTATTAATTTAGCATGAATTTTGATTGGTCATAAAGACGGTCATGAACTGTACTTATGGTTATTATTATTGTTTGATTCTTTCAGTATGGAAAGAAATATGAGAGGTCGTGGCAGAGGGGTACGAGGCTGTGGAAGGAGCTGAATCCCGAGACCATGAGCCAACACGCATTCGAATGTGGAGAAGAGTTCCGCAGACAGTGATTTGCCTTCTAGGGACCAATCGTACCACACTGGACGCGAGGATGCGCGTGTCGATCCTTACATTGTTATGCAGGGCATGATGGCTCAGATGACCCAGATGGGTCAATTGATGGAAGCTATGCAGAGAGCTACTACTGTCCAGCAACAGGGGCCTCATCTACCACCTCCTGTGCACGGCGGGCCCGTGAATCGGATCACCAGCTACATCTCTCGCCAGCGACCCCCGAATTTTGAAGGCTCCCCTGAGCCTGCTGATATTGTACATTGGATTGAACATTTTGAGAAATTATTCGAGATGGTGGACTGCCCAGAAGAGAATAGTGTCTCCATAGCAGCTTACTATCTTAGCAAGGGCGCCCACACCTAGTGGCTTTCAGTGAGGCCAACTGATGGTGTATATACTTGGGAGGAATTTAAACACCTCATGTTAGACCATTAATATCCAGGGCCACTCCGTGATGCCAAACTGTCAGAATTGCTGAACCCAGACCCGTCTGAAGATAATGATGTACTATTTGTTGCCGAGAAATTTCAGGCGCTTCTTCCTTTCGCCTCGTCGATTGTCCGAACGGAGGACAATAAGATCAAATATTTTCTCAAAAGGCTTAAACACCGAATGAGAATGCAACTGTTGAATCACCACTGTACGACCCTATCGGAGTTTATCGAGAAAGCTCTGGAATACGAACTTACCGCAAAGGAGATTTCCAAGAAGCAACCACAGTTCAATAACAAGAGATCCAGGAATCAGAACCAGACTGACAGTAACCGGGGGACATTCAGGAAGCCCCAGTCATTACCGAACCCTTCTCAACGACCGCCCATGGCATCGAAGCCAGTGGGATCGCACTCTCGAGCGGTCAACTCATCTGTTATGTGCTATAACTGTGGGGACCAGGGGCACATCAGCTCCAAATGCCCTAAGCCGGCCGTCGCATGCCATACCTATAGGAAGAATGGGCATCATGCTCGTTATTGAAGGAATGGACCGGGACGTGATCCAGTAGCATCTCATGCACCAGTTCAGTCTTATGTCCAGGACTGTGTACCTCCGTCCACTTCTTATCAGACTACCGGGGCAAACAGAGGGATGGGCCGTGGAAACCAAGCTGGTGCATCTGGTGCCGGAGCTGCGAAACCCAAGATTTACGAGATGAAGAAAGCCGATGATCCCGAAGCCAGCATGATTGCAGGTACTCTCGAGATCCGATCTCAGCCCGTATGTGTTCTTTTTGATACTCTGATTCTTGTTTGAGTCGTTTGCAATTAGATCATGTTACCAATTGTGAACCTTATGTAATTGGTCTACCCGATGGTAGAATAATTATTAGAAATCGTGAAGTACAGGGCTGTCTGATTCGCATGAACGACTGTGAGTGGTTGTCAAACTTAATTATGGTCGATTTACCTAAAGATGATGTGATCTTGGGTATCGATTGGATGGATCGTCATGATGCCATACTTAGTGTCCGCAAGCGGATAGTGATCGTCACATCTGACCATGGTGTTGAGTGTATTTTTCAGGGTGATAATCCCAACCGTTCCGGGAGAGTCATCAGTGCTATGAATGTAGTGAAACTGCTTAATCAAGGGTGTATTGGTTATTGGTGCTACATGACCAAATCAGCGGATCGACCAGTTGAATTGGCCGATATTTTGGTAGTCCGAGACTACCCAGATGTATTTCCAGATGAGTTGCCAGGCTTACCTCCACATCGAGAGGTAGAGTTTATTATTGATTTAGAGCCAGGTACGTCCCCGCTTTCGAAAGCACCATATCGTATGGCTCGGACCGAGATGCAGGAGTTGAAGAACCAGCTTGAGGAGTTAACTGCGAAGGGCTATATTCGACCTAGTGTGTCCCTTTGGGGAGCACCAGTGTTATTAGTACAGAAGAAAGACGGATCTCTGCGTTTGTGTATTGATTACCGTGAGCTGAACAGGGTAACCATCAAGAACAAATATCCATTACCTCGTATTGATGAGTTATTGGATCAACTTCAGGGAGCTGCTGTGTTTTCTAAGATCCACTTGAGATCCGGGTATCATCAGTTGAAGATTCGAGAGTCTGACATTCCGAGGACTGCTTTTCATACTCGCTATGGGCATTATGAGTTTGTAGTGATGCTTTTGGACTGACTAATGCACCGGCTGTATTAATAGAGTTGATGAATCTGGTTTTTATTAATTATCTGGATTTATTTGTAGTCGTTTTTATTGACGACATTATGATTTACTCTCGTGACCATGAAGAGCATGAACGTCATCTCTATCAAGTTCTCGATGCGTTGAGGTGGAAACAGCTTTATGGGAAGTTTTCCAAATGTGAGTTCTGGATGCCTGAGGTTATTTTTCTAGGGCATGTGATATCAGCCGAATGGGTGAGAGTAGACCCACAGAAGACAGAAGCTATCCGATACTGGCTACCTCCGAAGAACGTGAAGGAAGTTCGTAGTTTCCTGGGTCTAGCAGGTTATTACCGACGGTTCGTGGAAGGTTTTTCCAAGATTGGCGCAACCGATGACTAACCTGTTGAGGAAGAATAAGAAGTATTTGTGGTCGGAGGCATGTTAGCAAAGTTTTGATGAACTCAAGAGTCGATTAATTTCAGCACCTGTTTTGGTTCTACCAAAAGGAACGAAAGGATTCGTGGTGTATAGTGACGCGTCGAGACAGGGCCTTGGATGTGTGCTGATGCAGGAAGGGAAAGTGATTGCCTATGCATCGAGATAGTTGCGACCCTATGAAGTTAACTATCCGACCCATGATTTGGAACTAGCAGCTGTGGTATTTGCTTTGAAGATCTGGCGTCACTATTTATATGGAGTTACCTGCTAGATTTTTACTGATCACAAGAGCCTGAAGTACATTTTTACTCAGAAGGAGTTGAACATGAGGCATAGAATATGGCTAGAACTAATCAAAGATTATGATATCGAGATCTTTTATCATCTGGGCAAAGCAAATGTGGTTGCCGACGCTTTGAGTCGTAAGACAGTACAGGAGCAGATGCTTACCCGCTTGACAGTTCAGAGAGAATTGCAGTTAGAGTTCGTGAGGTTGGAAGTTGAAGTCTGGTTACATCGTATTCAGGGAAAACTCTGCACACTTGAGATTTCATCATCCCTTTATGATATAATCAAATCGAAGCAAGTTACGACCAATTCTTATCTCGAGTTCGGGATGAAGTAACTCAAGGGAAAGCCCCTGGATTTGTGATCCACGAGGATGGATTGATACGCTTCAGGAATCGAGTTTGTGTACCCACAGACGAAGAGTTGAGTAACTCTATCATGAGATAGACTCATGCTACCTCGTACTCCATTCACCCAGGGTCTAGCAAGATGTATAAGGATTTGAAGCAATGTTATTGGTGGGGGAATATGAAACGTGAAGTTGCAAAGTTCGTTTCAAGATGTTTAACCTGTCAGCAGGTTAAGATTGAGCATCAGCGAGCAGCATGAATGCTGAAACCGCTCCCGATCCTCGAGTGTAAATAGGAGGACATATCGATGGATTTTATCACTAGCTTTCCGATGAGTCGTCGAGGGATGAATATAATTTGGGTGATTGTGGACCGTTTGAACAAATAAGCCCACTTTTTGGAAATTAAAGACACATGGAGACCCGAGATTGGCCCAGTTGTTTATTAAAGAGATTGTAAGGTTACATGGTACCCCCAGAGTATTGTATCGGATCGTGACGGGTGATTCGTGTCACACTTCTGGAAAGCAGTTCATCATGCGATGGGTACGCAGTTGAACTTCAGTATGGCATTTCATCCGCTGACTGATGGTCAGTCTGAAAGGACTATCCAAACTCTAGAGGATATGTTGAGGGCGTGCGCTCTTGATTGGAAGGATGATTGGGAAGCCCAACTGCCTTTGGTGGAATTCACTTACAATAATATTTGGCACGCTTCGATTCAGATGGCACCTTATGAAGCATTGTATGGCCGTCGTTGTAGGTCTCCTTTGTGTTGGGACAACCTGTCTGAATCTCTGGGTACGGAACCTAATATGTTGTTAGCAGCCCGTAAAAAGATCGCCCTAATTAGGAGTTGTTTGTTAACAACTCAAAGCCGGCATAAGTCTTACGCAGACAACCGTCGACGACCGCTTGAGTTTGAGGTTGGCGACCATGTGCTAATAAAGATGTCCCCTACTCGAGGTGTTTTTCGTTTTGTGAAGAGAGCAAGCTAAGTCCGCGGTATATCAGGTCGTTTGAGGTTTTGGAACGAGTAGGCGATCTGGCCTATCATCTGGCGTTGCCACCAGCTCTGAGTCGGATCTATAACGTGTTTCATGTCTCCCAGTTGAGGAAATATGTTGCTAATCCGAGTCATATACTTCAGTTCGATGAGATCGATGTAGCGGAGGATCATTCGTACGAGGAACGTCCCATACAGATACTTGAGAGGAGGATCAAACAGTTGTGGAACAAGACGATTCCCCTACTAAAGGTTTAGTGGTCAGGACACGGAGTCGAGGAGGCTGCGTGGGAGACGGAGACCAGCATGCGAGAGAGATATCCCGAGTTGTTTATCCCTTAGTTTCGAGGATGAAACTCCTTTTAAGGGGGAGTATGTAATATCCGACAGTAATTTCTTATCTACTATTGTATTATTCGGATAATTTGAGTAATCATGTTACATTTAGTTAATGTTTATTAATGTCGGGATATATAAGAATAGAATTGATTATAACTGTCATTCACATTGTGGTTGATTTCTTGACGTTATGTAGATTGTTACATTTTTGGGCTAGGTTTTCTTTGTTTAGCATACGCTAAGGATATAACTTAACGTATGCTAACTCGATGGCTTTACGTACGTAATGGAATGCTGGTTACGTACGTAATGCTTGGAATCTTATCCGATCTCAACTTTCAACATGGGGGCCGGACATGATCCGGATAAATGGCCTTTTCGAGGCAGCCAAGTTGACATACATTACGTACGTAAAGCTGAGGCCATAACGTATGCAATGATGATGGTATTTTGAGGCAGTAGCCTCTGGAGGTAGATTACGTACGTAACATTTTCTTTGTAGCATACGTAAAGGGATTAACGTACCATTATCTTCATGCGATAACGTACGTAACGAGCTGTGCAGTTTATTAAAACACAGCTTGTGTCTTTCATTTTCACGTCCAAATTCCAAATTTTCTCTCCAAAAATCGACCCCCTGCCTCCCTAGACCGACTTTACTCCCTTCCAAATTGTGTTTGAGCCTTGCATCTTGTATTGGAGCTTGTTGATTGGAAGTTTAGAGTTGTTCTTAAAGCTTTGAGTGTGTTCTTGTGGTTTTGGTGATTGTTCTTCGTTTCTGAAGGTATGTTATGCGATTCAACCTTATATTTTCGTAGTTATGATGTTAGTGTTATGATATACTACACCTAGTGTTGAATTAATCAAGTAAAACATGTTTGTAGTTGAGCTTTTTAACACTTATCGATGAATATAGTAATTGAGGGTTTGGAATGAATATGTTCTTGATGTTTTAATGGTAATGATTGTGTTTATCAGAATCATACTCATCTTGATAGATTATTAACATCATTAAGACAATAATAATCCTTAGATTCATTGTAGTTAAGTGTAATCGATGGAATTGTTGACATAAAATGTATTAGAACACCATGTTTAAAACTTGATGAATGTTAAAGGTTAGGGTGATGTTTCTTTGGCCAGAAATCTTTAAAGGCATAACACCATTGTTGTCTCGGCTTGACAAGGTCTTTGAGAAGTCGATAAAAGGGTTTTGATGAACAACTATAACTCTTGTATATGAAAATCGGTTGTATTGATACCTTAGGAATTTATTGATCATCATCATAAGTGGATAGTGTTCCGAAGAAGGTAATACTAATTGTGGATGTTAATCTCATAATAGAATGAGAATTGAATTCGTTATGATGGTCCTTTTATAGAGGTAGATGTTGAAGAACCGTAAGAAGTTGGTTAATTCGATTGGTAATGGTGAATTGAAGGTATTTAATATATACACTTGTTTATAGTAATAACGAGAGTACTAGAAGGACATTTTAGTATAGTAATCCGAATTGTGGAAAACAAACCATATGTATTGAATTTCATCAATAGTTGATAAAATGTTCATTTAAATAGAATTGAAGAGATAAATTCACCACTAGAAGGGGGGTTGAATAGTGGTAATGCGGAATATCAAACTTTCTCGCGAATAAAAGTAAAATGTGTGGAAAGTAAAAGACTCAAAGATTTACAGAGGTTTGGAAACTTGCCTACGTCCTCTCTCCGACTTCTTTTTCTATTTTCTAAAGAACAACCACACACTTGTCTCGTCTTCGATCGGTCCGAGCACAACAACCGTTACAACCGCTTGTCTTTTATTGGTCCAAGCACAACCACTCTCAATATAAACTTTTGTATCTAGTGTTCTATCGGAACTAGATCATTCTTACTTACGAATGTTGGAGTGTAATCCTAGCAATGCCAGATCAAAGATCCTAATAACACCAGATTAGTGACTCTTAATTCATTTCTCTTACGCTCGTGTATGAGTTATACAACACTCACAACCAAATGAAAAGAATACAAAGTATAATAGATATTACAATGTGTATCACTCTTGTATCTTTTCTTCTCACAACTTAGTATGCAATAATAAATATAAATCTGAGCTCAAGTATGCTTTGAATGCTTGAATGCTTGAAGTTGTGTCTTGAGACACCCAAGTGGTATGGGTATTTATAGTCTCAAGTCCTTCTTCATATGCTGAAAAATGTATTATTAGCGTGCGCTAATAATCCTTCATAGCATGCGTTATCGAGCTTTGACTTAACTGATCTGAACGGTCATTAAATTGTTCCAATGGTAAAATACATGACTAACGTGCGCTAGACAGTCTTCTTTAGCGTGCATTTGCATTAGTCAGCAGGTCTTCACTTTTAACTTTGAATCTTGTCGGTTTGTTCCCCAACGTCTCTTTTCCAATGGATAAAAATGTACTTAGCGTGCGCTAGTACATATATATTAGCGTGCGCCAACATTATTTAATATTAGCTTTCCAGATTTTACGTATTTCCTTTTTGACCTTTGCGTTCCAACAGATAAGTTGACTAACGGTAGGAATTTGAACGCTTAGCGTGTGCTAACAAGTATTGTGTAGCGTGCTACATAATTTCCAGATAACATACGTTAGCTTTTTTAGCGTACGTATTTGCTTCCTTATTTTGAGTCCAGAGCCTACTGGACTACTAATGTGATTTCCGGTAGCGTGCGCAAGGTTTGATGTATAATGTGCGCTAAGGCCTCTGAATAGCATGCGTAATTATACTTCCGTAGCGTGCGCAAATGCTTCCCCTTTTTTCTGTCCAGACTTCACTGACTCTGTGTCTTGTTTTAAGAAGAACGCGATAGCGTGCGCTATATAGAGATGTTAGCGTGCGCTAAGACTTGCAACTTAGCGTGTGCTGATAATTTAGGCTTTGCGTGCGCTATCCATCAGGTGACTCCAACTTGACTGCAGATTACTTGCCTGACTGCAAGTGACTTGCCCTCGATAGCGTGCGCTACCATGCAGTTTGTAGCGTGCGCTAGGGACAGGTTTTTCCTTCAATAAAACAGCCCGTTGAGATAGAATTTGTTTAAATGTTTTGAATATAATCATCATCAAAATACTTTAAGTCAACAATCTCCCCCTTTTTGATGATGTCAAAACATATAATATATACCTGCAAAAGCCGTTAAAAATGTCGAATCAAAGTAATTTGTTCGATATTTTAGTATGTTCGGTTTTTGGAGTGTTTCTCCTCCTTTTTGACATAAACAAAAAGGACTCCCCCTGAAATGTTGCGTATATAACAAAATACCAATCAAATGACATGGGTCAACCAAAAAACATAACACATAATTAACATTAACAAGCCAAACGAAGGGAATGCGCATTTCATTGAAACTAATTCAAGCATTACACAGAAAATATCCAAAGCACACGACATCAAAAACATGTGAAATAAAAGTTCGCTACAACGAGATTCAATGTCCTACAAACTAAGGTGCTTGTCCGGATGAGGAGGGTGGAAGCGGAAAGACAGATGAGTGAAATGAATAAAATCTTCAATTAGCCCACGGACTCCTTGAACCTCGGAGCGGAGAGAACGAACATCTTCACAGATTTCCAATTGTAAAGTTTCGATGATATGCATCCGGGAAACGAGATCGCTCTTCTCTTCCTTGGTAAGAGACTCTCTCATCGGATGTTTGCCTTTAGAAGTAGGCTTCCTCACAAATTCTCCTGTTTGCATTTCTCGAATGGTATGCGGCCCTCGTCGAGTGATCGGCTCTTCTGGTATCGACAGTCGAGTCCTTTTCTCCACTTGATCGTTTTCATTAAGGTACGGAAAGAGAATCCAGTCCCCGTTGATGGTTCGTACATAATGCATGGCCTTGAGTGAGTAGTCGGAAATCTCATGGCCGATAGACACAGGAACAGCTTTGTCCTTCGATAAGTCCACTTGATGAAATTTGAAAATCGCTGTTAGGATGGAGCCGTATGGCATTCCAGCCTTGCGGGACCGTGAAGCGTAATTCTTCAACCGAAAGAGGTCGCCCTTAACTTTCATCCAGCTTGTGACAATCGCGGCAAAGTCAATCCTGTCATCATTTAGCACTCGGTACACCACATGTTTGTCTATTCCAACCAACTTATGCTGCGTGTTGACCTTAGGCATTATACACTTGGTGAGTGCGACCAAAAGGAGTCGATATCAATCCCGAAATTGTTGTTCTCGAAGACCTCATCGGTGATGTCGATGACGGCTTTAGAGCTCAAAAATTCCTTGACATCAAGATCGGTAACTCCAGATTCTTCAGTGATCGATTTCCCAGAACAAGAAAAGCCATCCGACGACAAACTAAATAATTGAGTCAAAATCTCCGAAGAGACTTTCACTACAGTTCCTCCAACCAAACTCCCTAAAACTAAGGATGAGGATCCTTCACTCTCATCAATATGAAGATTCACGTAGAATTCATGAACTAACTCGGGAAAGACAGGTTCCTTACATTCAACAAAATGGGAAATTCCTATAAAAGAGAAAAAATCCGAAATAACGACATTAACCCGTTCCAGGCTGTGGAAATTGAAGTAGTAGCAGTACGTCAAGTGCTATTGGGGGAGGATTTCCGAAAATACCTTGGAAGTGGTATAAGACACGAAACGAGATGCATCATATTCTAGTTCGCGGGTACGTTTTGTGCTTTTGTATGACTTCTCCATAGCTTTTCTTCCCTTGCTCGACATGAATATGAAAGGAATTGAAAGATTTTGAAGGAAGAAATCGTATTATGAGAGAGCTAGGGGTCTTGCTGCAAAAGGGGATCTGAGCGATTGCGTGCATTATGAAAGGGTGAATGGTATTCTGGACTGTTCAAGGTTTATATAGGGAACTGAAAAAGTTTAATTAGCGCGCGCAAGGGATATAGGGTTAGCGTGCGCTATGAATATATAGGTAGCTTACTAGACTGTCCAGTAGCATATATCGGAATAAGAAGGATTTTAGCTAGCATACGCAAGAGATAAGGGGTTAGAGTACGCAATCGAGGAGAAAATCGTACAGGAATGGGGAATTAGCGCATGTTAAAAGGATAAAGCTAGCGCGCGCTAGCGAATGGAACGTTTATAAGAGATTGATTTCTCGAGTAGATAACTAATTTCAAAAATTTCAAGATGTCCCATACCAAGTTGCAAACGAATAGTATTAAATGATTCCTCAGGAAGAGGTTTTGTAAAGATATCAGCTAGTTGATCTTTCGTCCCAACAAAAATTAAGCAAATATCTTTCTTTTGCACATGATCGCGTAAAAAATGATCTCAAATATCTATATGCTTAGTCCTACTATGCAACACAGGATTTTTGCTCAAATTAATTGCACTAGTATTGTCACATAAAATAGAGGTATATTCAAAATAAATGTCGTAGTCGCGGAGTTGATTTTTAATCCCTAATACCTGAGCACAGGCACTCCCTGCAGCAACATATTCGGCCTCAGCTATAGACAACGCTACACTAGTTTGCTTTTTACTTCCCCAAGGTATTAAACATGAACCGATGAAATGACACGTACCACTAGTACTCTTCTTATCAATTTTACATCCGCCGAAACCGGCGTCACTGTATGCAATCAAATTAAAATCCAAGCAAGAAGGATACCATAGACCTAAACCGATGGTCCCATTCAAGTAACGAAATATACATTTACATGCAATTAAATGGGATTCCTTAGGATTAGTCTGGAATCGAGCACATAAGCACGTAGCAAATATTATGTCTGGCCTAGAAGCAGTTAAATATCGCAAAGATCCGATCATACCTCGATATAATTTTTGATCCACCGGTTTGCCATTTTCGTCTTTTTCTAATTTCAATGATGAAGAAATTGGCGTTGAAATCACTTTGCTACTCTCCATTTTGAATTTCTTGAGGAGATCGTTTGAGTACTTCGTTTGATGGATAAAAATTCCATCTTCGCATTGCTTAGTTTCAAGCCCGAGGAAGAATGTTAATTCTCCCATCATACTCATCTCGAACTCTCCTTTCATAAGATTAGAAAAATCTTGGCACAATGATTCGTTAGTAGCCCCAAAAACAATGTCATCAACATAGATTTGGCAAACAAGTATATCATTATTCAATATTTTTACAAACAAGGTATTATCGACTTTACCTCTTTTATAACCATTAGCAATTAAGAATTGACTTAAACGATCATACCATGCTCGGGGTGCTTTTTTCAAACTGTAGAGTGCCTTGTTGAGCTTGTAGACGTGATCCGGGAATTGGTGATCTTCAAAACCGCGAGGTTGTTTGACATAAACTTCTTCTTGAATATAGCCATTCAAGAATGCACTTTTCACATCCATTTGGAATAGCTTGATCTTCTTGTGAGCGGCAAATGCACATAACAAACGGATGGCTTCGAGTCGAGCCACGGGAGCAAAACTTTCTTCGTAATCAAGACCTTCCTCTTGATTATACCCTTGTGTGACCAAACGAGATTTATTTTGAATTGGGTAACCGTCTTCGTCACACTTGATTTTGTGCACCCATTTACCGATAATAGTTTTATATTTAGGAGCGGGAACTAAATTCTATACGTTATTGTGCTTGAATTGAACAAGCTCCTCTTGCATTGCTATCATCCAACTTTCATCATAAAGAGCCTTGGATATATTTTTGGGAACAATGTCGGATACGAAAGCACAATGAGCCATATATTCGGAGAGTTTGAACACCGCCTTCAATGTTTCCAATCACGAGATCTTTTGGATGGTCTTTGATGTGCCTCCAATCTTTCGGTAAGCTCTCGATTGTCTTCTTTTAGATTTCTGAAATTTTCTCCATTTCGTTTGAGGGATGAGAGTCCGGAAAAATACCTGCATCATCAAAACATTCTACCTTTCTCGGGGGTGAGATCATATCATTGAATTTAACATGAATGGATTCTTCAACTTTATTTGTTCTAATGTTATAAACACGATATGTTTTGCTATTCGTAGCATAACCAAGAAATATTCCGGAGTCGGATTTAGCATCAAATTTGCCCAAGTTATCCTTACCATTATTTAGGATAAACACATTGCAACCAAAAGGATGGTAGTAAGATATATTTGGCTTTTTACCTTTCCATAATTCATACGGAGTTTTAAGATGAGTTCTACGAACATGAACTCGGTTAATCACATAGCATGCCATAAAAATTGCTTCGGCCCAAATATATTGTGGAAGAGAATATCCATTAAGCATAGTCCTTGACATTTCTTCCGAAAGATCGATTTTTACTTTCAACAACCCCATTTTGTTAAGGCATTCTAGGAGCCGAAAAATTGTGATTAATACCATATTTGTCACATAAAAGCTCAAACGGAGTGCAATCAAATTCACGTCCGTGATCAGTGCGAATAGAAATTATGAGAGACTTTTCTCATTTTGCACCAAATGACACCATTTGGAAAACTCGAAAAATGTATCATCTTTATGAGCAAGAAATCTAACCCAAGTAAAACGAGAATAATCATCAACAATAACCAAAGTATAAAGTTTACAATTTAGACTAACATATCAAGATGGTCCAATCAAATCCATATGCACAAGTTCAAGAATGCGACTAGTGGAAACTTCGAATTTTGGTTTGAAAAATTCTCGAGTATGTTTCCCTTTTATGCAAGATTCACACAAATGCTTCCGATCAAATTTGAGTTTGGGTAAACCACGGACAAGATCGTGTCTCGATAAAATAGAAATGATGGGTAGAGATGTGTACCCCAATTTACGATGCCATAAATATGCATTATAATCTAATGTAATAAGACACTTTTCATTAAATGAACTTTTATCATTAAGATCAACAATATAAATTTTTCCACATCTCAAACCGATGAATGCAATTTTGTTATTTCTAAATGCCGTGCAATGCGTTTGTTCAAAGAAAATTTTAAAACCTTCATCGCATAGTTGAGAAACGCTAAGTAAATTATGATGCAAACCTTCAAGAAATAATACTTTGTTTATAGAGGGAGAATGTTCCTTACCGACTTTTCCGATGCCCTTAATTTTTCCTTTTTGATTGTCACCAAAGGTCACATGTCCTTGTTCTTGATATTCGAGGTCTTCAAACAAATCCTCGGAACCGCACATGTGCTCAGAGCATCTGCTATCAATGTACCACTTGCTTTTCTTTGGTGCCGGTACCTCGATATTGCTTATCTAGAGATCTTTCCATCTCCTACTCGTCATCACTCCAAGAAGCGATTAGAACCTCCTTCTTTTTGAATATTTCGTTTTGAGGCTTTGAAGAGGATCCTCGGCATTCCTTGGCATAGTGACCGGCTTGACTGCATTTCCGACAATTATTGTCGAACTTCTTTATAGGAACATAGCCATTCTTCTTTTGTTCCGCCTTGCCATTCCGAACAAGGAAATTTCGCCTTCTTTGAATTAGATTTTTATACCTTCTAAAATTTTTGGCGTAGAGAGCAAGTTCCTCGTCATCTTCATCTTCGGGAACATATTCCTCAACATCGCTATCAACATTGAATGCGACTACTTTTTCACGAGGCTTTGGTTTAGTACCTCTAGACTTGAGAACGATCTCATAGTTAATGAGTGACCCGATGAGGGCACTAAACTCGAGTTTGTTGAGATCTTTGGACTCCATTATCGCGATAACCGTGGCATCCCATTCACGTGGCAACGAGCGAAGAATTTTCTTTGCTTTGTCGCTACTAGATATAGGTTTTCCGAAAGATACAAGTCCATTTGTTATAGCCGAGAACCGATCCAACATATTTGTGATTGTTTCCTCGTCCTTCATGGAGAAGAGTTTGTAGTCATGAAGAAGCATGTTGATTTTAGTCTCCTTGACTTGGGTGGTTCCTTCATGAGTTACTTTGAGGATTTCCCAAATTTCCTTTGTGCTTTCGTAGGAGGATATCCTATTGAGTTCTTCGAGATTAAGGGCGCAATATAGAAGTTGAGTAGTATGTGAATTGATATGCGTGTTTCTCCAGTCCTCGTCGTTGAACCCATCGAACTTTTTCAACGATCCATCTTCTTTCTTGGCAAGTTTCAGACCAAGGGCAATGACTTTCCAAATTTCAATATCATAGGCTTGAACGAATATAGCCATTTTCTTTTTCCATGTCATGAAATTGGAACCGTCGAAAAAAGGAGGACAGATGAGAGCATTTCCTTCGATTTGGCCAAGAAGTGCCATTTGCGGATCTTTTTCCCTTAGGTGGTTAAACCCTTAAAAAGAGACCCGCTCCGATACCAACTGAAGAGATAAATTCACCACTATAAGGGGGGTTGAATAGTTGTAATGCGGAATATCGAACTTTCTCGTGAATAAAAGTAAAATGTGCGGAAAGTAAAAGACTCAAAGATTTATAGAGGTTCGGCAACTTGCCTACGTCCTCTCTCCGACTTCTTTTTCTATTGGCTAAAGAACAACCACACACTTGTCTCATCTTCGATCAGTCCGAGCACAAAAACCATTACAACCGCTTGTCTTCTATTGGTCCAAGCACAACCACTCACAAAATAAACTTTTGTATCTAGTGTTCTATCAGAACTAGATAATCCTTACCTACGAATGTTGGAGTGTAATCCTAACAATGCCGGATCAAAGATCCTAATAACATCGGATTAGTGACTCTTAATTCGTTTCTCTTACGCTCGTGTATGAGTGATACAACACTCACAACCAAATGAAAAGAATACAAAGTATAATAGATATTACAATGTGTATCACTCTTGTATCTTTTCTTCTCACAACTTCGTATGCAACAATAAATATAAATCTGAGCTCAAGTATGCTTTGAATGCTTGAATGCTTGAAGTTGTGTCTTGAGACATCCAAGTGATATGGGTATTTATAGTGTCAAGTCCTTCTTCATATGCTGAAAAACATATTATTAGCGTGCGCTAATAATCCTTCATAGCGTGCGTTATCGATCCTTGACTTGACTGATCTGAACGGTCATTAAACTATTCCAATGGTAAAATACACGACTAGCGTGCGCTAGATAGTCTTCTTTAGCGTGCGTTTGCGTTGGTCAGCAGGTCTTCACTTTTGACTTTGAATCTTGTCGGTTTGTCTCCCCAACGTCTCTTTTCCAATGGATAAAAATGTACTTAGCGTGCGCTAGTACATATACATTAGCGTGCGCTAACATTATTTAATATTAGCTTTCCAGATTTTACGGATCTCCTTTTTGAGCTTTGCGTTCCAAAGGATAAGTTGACAAACGGTAGGAATTTGAATGCTTAGCGTGCGCTAACAAGTATTGTGTAGCGTGCGCTACATAATTTCCAGATAACGTACGTTAGCTTGTTTAGCATACATAGTTGCTTCCTTATTTTGAGTCCAGAGCCTACTAGACTACTAATGTGATTTCCGGTAGCGTGCGCAAGGTTTGATGTGTAACTTGCGCTAAGGCCTCTGAATAGCGTGCGTAATTATACTTCCGTAGCGTGCGCAAATGCTTCCCCTTTTTTTTTGTCCAGACTTCACTGACTCTCTGTCTTGTTTTAAGAAGAACGCGATAGCGTGCGCTATATAGAGATGTTAGCATGCGCTAAGATTTGCAACTTAGCGTGTGCTGATAATTTAGGCTTTGCGTGCGCTATCAATCACGTGACTCCAACTTGACAGCATATTACTTGCCTGACTGCAGGTGACTTGCCCTCGATAGCGTGCGCTACCATGCAGTTTGTAGCATGCGCTAGGGACGGGTTTTTCCTTCAATAAAATAGCCCGTTGAGATAGAATTTGTTTAAATGTTTTGAATATAATCATCATCAAAATACTTTGAGTCAACAAGAATTAATTGAACGAGTAGGTTTCCGATGTCATTTTCTACGAATTGATATCAGTATTGTGTGAATGTATTACTGAATGAATTACGTTTCATTCAAGGTTGCTTGTTCGATTGAGTATTTAATCAAGGATACCGTCCGTTTGATCATTTGGAGAAAGACTATCATTCACCTACGGAATTGAGGCAAGTTATCTTGCTTGGTTATAATGATGATTGAATTCTTGTGATGGTTATACGTTTCGTTTATATGAAACACTTATGAATCTATGATTCGTAGTTCGATATTGTTCTTGATGATGTTCCGTTTTTCACCATGGGATTGCATTCCCAAGTTCATCACCTTTGAATCGTTGATCTCGTTGATCCTTATTGTCACTTCAGTGTGTTTCTTGATCCTTAATCGGATATGTGATTTGTTGAATTTGTTGCCATGTTGTATCGTGACATATCTGGAATCATATTTGCATGCCGATTGGTTATTGTGTAGGATTTTTAGCCAGGCACATATATAGTCATACGTGAATATTTACGTATTGGACTGTGCACACGAGACGTAGTTCGTTAGGCTAATTAGGGACATTGTCACATGTATATTCTGGATTCCATATACGGGGTGGACATGTGCACGGATACATTTCTGGATCGGGCGTACTGTCATGTCCATCTTGAGCCATATTGTTTAGTCGTTCATAGTCCATGTATGATTGGATATGTTCGACGGTTTGTTACTGATTATTCATACGCCCGAGGGGTATGTTCAATAGTCGGGATGTTTTCTTTGAGATCTAATATATGTGAATTGTATAATGTCTGGAGAATCATTTATCATGTATATCTGACCCTGTGGTGCATGCTTTTTGCTGACGACATTGTGTTAGTGGCGGAGTCGAGGAGGGAGGTGAACGCGAAGTTGGAGCTATGGAGGTCTAAGTTAGAATCCCAGGGCTTGCGTATGAGCCAGTCTAAGACCGAGTATCTCTGGCGTAACTTTAGTGGTGAGGCCAACGAGGAAGAAGTAGAGGTAATGATTGCGGATCAGATCGTGCCCCGTACGGATAAGTTCAAGTATTTGGGTTCGATCATTCAGAAGGAAGGTGAGTGTGAAGATGATGTCATTCGTCGTATCAAGGCGGGGTGGCTTAGGTGGAGAGCAGCGACTGGGGTCCTGTGCGATAAGAAAGTCCCTCTTAAGTTGAAGGGTAAATTTTATAGAGCGGTAATCAGACCTGCAATGTTGTATGGCTCCGAATGTTTGGCGATGAAGAAGTCGCTTGAGAGAAAGTTGGAAGCGGCTGAAATGAGAATGTTACGTTGGTCGTGTGGTCACACTTTATTGGATAGAATCTCGAACGGGGTTTTCAGGAACGCACTTGAAGTGGCGCCCATTTCAGCGAAAGTTAGGGAAGGGAGATTGAGATGGTTTGGCCACATCCGCAGGAGGCAGGCTTCTGCTCCGGTGAGGAGGGTCGAGAGTTTTTTGGTTTCCGGGGAGAGGAGGAGAGGCAGACCGAGGAGGACGTGGGAGGAGCAGCTGAGATTAGATTTGAAGGCTTTAAACCTTTCCGAGACCATGACTGTTGATAGGTGCTCGTGGAGGCGCCAGATCAGAGTTGTGGATTTATTTCTAGGGAGCGGTGCTGTAGTTGAGAGCGTCAGGATTGGGATGTCTCAATTAGCTCTGACCTAGAGCATTCCGTTTTTTTTTACAGGAAGCTGTGCGCATAGTCAACCTCTCTTCAGTTAGAGCAGCATCCATCGAGAGTGCAGTTGCCGAAGTCCCCTTAGGTAAGTCCCATGTGAATTAAACCATGGGCTCAGGTATGGTCGTGAGCTTTTTCGTATCCTATGCATCTTTGTATATACCACTCTTTACTTTGTTGTGCACTTAGCTGGGGGTCTTCACGGAAACGGCCTCCCTACCGTAAAAAGTAGGGGCATGGTCTGCGTACATCTTACCCTCCCCAGACCCTACTCTACGCGGGATATACTGGGTAAGTTTGGTTTGGTTTGGTTTTTTATTGGTTAAATAATATTGTTGGTGAAATAAACACCGTAATCTAGATCAAAAGATCATAGGATATTTACCTCTTGAAGCGTAGTGGTTGTTGCTTTGATTTCTTCCTCAAAACCTTCTAGAGTATGATCCCGACTTAATCCGGACTTTGTGTGGGCAACGAGCTATCGAATCTTACTTGACTATGGAGATGTATCGGATGAAATTATTCCTCACAACTCTCGATTTTCTTTTCTTCAAGTAATCCCGATTGATAGCAAGAATTAAAGTGTTATCTCAAGTGTGGAGTCAGAGACATAAGTCAAGATCCATAATAAAACACTTGGAAGAAAAAATCGAAACCCTTGTGTAAGATGTGATAATACGGTCGATCCCCCCTCCCCATGCCCTATTGATAGTCTTTTGGCCTACTCTAGGGATCTTACGGAGGAGTAGGGTTAGGACTCCTAGTGTGACCCAACCTTCCATATTAAGCCCTTCCTAATATGGTTGAGTTCAATAATATCAATTCAATCCACTAAAGAATTAATATTGTACTTCCAACCCAAATCTTTATTTATGAAATCGGGCTCTTTATTTAAATATATTATTTTCTATGTTTAAGATATCGAATGTCCATTAATTAGTTTAAGCTACTGACAATTTTAATTAATTAATTTCTTGTTCAAGAGTAGTACCACTCGAACCTTATATCGAAATTAGATCCGCTTGTAGGGTTTAATATAATAATCATTATTGAGATTCTCAAGGAGACATCATCAACCCACATGAGCTGGGAATGCTTTCTAGTTATAATAATAATATCATATAAATAATATTATTGCCCAAGATACGAAGCATATTTAGTCAATCACTGTGACTCTCACCCATGGTAAATCAAAGTAATAAATATTATAAATACATAATTAAATATTATATATTTAGAATTAAGAAATAATAATTATTCGAGATTTACATTCTTCTTACAATCAGTACAGAAGAAAATATCTCAGTGCGATCCAGTTCAATATATGCAAATACACTAATGCATGCTAATAATCAAGACCAACAAATCTCAAGCATACATTGCAACCTTTCATATAATTTGTTCAGTAATTATATATGTTGTGAACTATTATATTATATTATAAGGCACCGATAATGTGATCTTCCATGTGACACCAACACACCACATTATCTACAATATAAAATTAATAGACAATACATTTGCATAATCATAACGTGGATAAATATGCAACATATGTGATTAAATGTAATTAATATTCTCATAGGTAGTTACAGGCAAATAAGGTAATACAAGAATAACCCTAACAATCTGCCACTTATACTCAAAGCATGCTTTTAAGTATACTACTCTATTACACAGTCAATCATATCTCCCACTTATACTCAAAGCAATGGTTCCATACACCGTAACCCCATTCCTTCACATGCCCTTCAAAAACTTTTGAGGGTAAGCCTTTCGTGACAGGATCAGCAAGCTTATCTTCCGATGCGACCCTGGCTACAACTACTTCTCATTCCTTTACGAAGTGGCATATGATATAGTACTTACGGTTGATATATTTACTTTCCTTATGGGCTCGTGGTTCCCTCGAATTTGCGACTGCACCTGTATTATTACAGTAAAGTGTAATATTCTTTGGCAAATAGGGAATCACATCTAAGTCTTGCAGGAAGTACTTGAGCCATACTATCTATTTAGCTGCCTCAGAGGCTGCCATGTACTCGGTTTTCATGGTAGAGTTCAAGATGTATTTCTGCTTCACACTCCTTCCAACTAATGGCTCCACCTCCCACGGTATATAACCTGAAGTAGACTTGGACTTTTCTTTGTCTCGTGAAAAATCTCAGTCAGTATAACCTTCTGGACATTGGTCATCTAATTGATTTACTAGCATGTACTCCCTAGTCCTTCTGAGGTACTTGAGTATGTGCTTGACAGCAATCCAGTATCTTGGTCCATGGTTCGACTAATATCTAGCAGCCATGCCTACAGCATGATAGATATCTGGTCTAGTGCAAAACATAACATACACGAGGCTACCCACAGCTAACGCATAAGGTACCATCTTCATGTCGGTTATATCCTTTGGTGTCTTAGGACACATATCCTTAGATAGTTGAATTCTATGTCTGTAAAGTAGAAAACCTTTCTTGGAATAAGCACAACATCCTTTTCTTCCGATCACGAAAGATCCTGTATCGATAGGATGCTTGGGACAAGCACAACATACTTTTCTTACAATCACGAAATATCCTGATCCCAAGGATGTGCCCTGCTTCTCCCAAATCCTTCATATTGAACTGCTCAGATAGCCATACTCGTACGTACGATAACTCTTTCACATTATTTCCAATCAGAAGGATATCATCTACATACAGTACAAGAAAAATCAACACATTTCCATCATATTTCTTATACACACAACTCTCACTGAGACATAGGACGAATCCATATGACTGGACAACCTTGTCAAATCAAGTGTTCCAGGATCTAGATGCTTGCTTAATTCCATAAATGGATCTCTTACGCTTGCACATTAAGTGCTCTTCTCCTTCAGCAATGAATCTCTTTGGTTGGCGCATGTAGATTTCCTTGTCTAGACTGCCATTCAAGAATGCAGTCTTGACATCCATTTGCCAAATCTCCGAATCAAAATGCCAGCTATAGCTAAAAGAATCTAGATTGACTTAAGCATGGCTACCGACAAAAAGGTTTCATGATAATCGATGCCCCCCTTCTGAGTGTAACCTTTCGCTACAAGCCTTGCTTTGAAGGTTTCAAGCTTCCCCTCACCTCCTTTCTTTCGTTTGTAGACCCACTTACTCCCAATGGCCTGCAACTGATCTGGTAGTTCTACTAGCTCCTACACATGATTGGAATCCATATATCTCATTTCTAATTTCATTGCTACTTTTCAAGAATCAGCATCTTTATCTTGGACTGCCTCCTTGTAAGTCTAGGGATCTAATTCATCTTCATCTAGGATTGAGTCCGAAGATTGTCCCATCCCTATGAATCATTCTGGTTGACTAACAACCCTACCACTACGACGAGGAAAATCCTGAGTTGGTGTATAAGTCTCAAAATCGATACGTGGTGCAGCGTTCGTTGGTGCTTATATGATTGGTATAGACAGAGTCTCGCCCCTAAACTCTTCTAAAATTATTTCGCTCATGGGCTTATGACTAATCGCATAATCCTCTTCCAGGAATCTGGGATTGGCGCTAGCAATGACCTTCAGATCCTGGGGACTATAGAACAAGCCACATTTCGTTCCCTTAGGGTATCCTACAAACACTCGTACCTCTGTGCGAGATGCCAACTTATCAGCATCCTTATTCAGCACATGTGCTGGAGTACCCCAAATTGAACATATCCTATACTGGGCATCTGCCCACTCCACAGTTATGTGGGTGTTTTGGAACTGATTTCGAAGGCACCAGGTTTAGTATGTACGCCGTTGTTTCCAAGGCATACCCCCAGAACAAAATAAGTAAATATGAGTAACTCATCATTGACCTAACCATATCTAAAAGAGTTTGTTCCTTCTCCTAGCAACACCATTTTGTTGTGGAGCTCCGGGCGCAGTGAGCTGCGACGTAATCCGCTTATTTGCCAAGAAATTCAAAAACTCTCCACTAAGGTATTCACCACCGCGATCAGATCGTAGTGACTTGATACTCTTCCCATGATGCTTCTGTATTTCAGCCTTGAAGTCTCTGAACTTGTCAAAGGCTTCAGACTTATATCGCATCAAATAGATGTATCCATATCTCGAATAATCATTTATAAAGGTCATGAAATATTCAAAACCACCCCTAGCCTGGATGTTCATTAGACCACATACATCAGTACGAACCAATTCTAACACATTCTGAGCACGGTTTCCCTTGATTTTAAAAACCCTTTTGGTCATTTTACCTTCCAAACAGAATTCACAAGTTAGAAATAACTCAACTTGGAGGTCATCCAATGGGCCATCATCTACCAATCTTTGAATTCTTGTAAGATTTACATGACCCAACCGTAAGTGCCACAATAATATTTGGTTTATGCTTGAAGGTTCTTTTCTCTTTTTAGGTTTAGACAAAGAGTTAAGTGATTTATGTTATATACATGGGAATTTGTGCAGTATTGATGACATATAGTCCATCGATATAGATACCTTTGCAAACATATTCACCATTTCTTCTAATAATAGGATCACCATCAAAAGAAACTGAATAACCATCACAACTCAATTTAGAAAATGAAATTAAATTCATTCTAAAATTAGGTACCAATAATACATTATTAAGGACTAATATTTTATCACTAATCTTCAATTGCACGACTCCCTTGGCTACAGCTATAAGCCTGGAATAATCGCCCCGGTTGATGGTGATCTCGCCCGCACAAAGTTGCTTGGTTACCTGAAAACCATGCGAGTAAAATAAAATATGATCGGTGGAGCCTGAATCTATTATTCATGAAGTGGTAGAACAAGCTGCCAAACATATTTTGACTACTAGTGCACGAGACATACATTTCTTAGGAGTAGGGCAATCCTCTTTGAAATGTCCTTTCTGACCGCACTTGTAGCACTTCCCTTTGACTTTTTGTTCGCCTCAGGCTGAGGAGCCTTGCTTTTTACCTTAAGAGTTGCCACTTGACTCTGGGCCACTTGTTTCTCCTTCTTCCCCCACTTAGGTTTGAAGTTGAAACACGAGTTGCCGCAAGAACTTGATACCCTTGTCTGAAGAGTCCTTCTGAAGCTTGAAGCTCTGTAAGCAATTCCGCCAATGTATATTCCTTACAATTTTGTTGTAGTTTAGGCGGAACTGCTCAAAGCTTCTAGGTACGCTACCTAGGATGATTCCGGCCTGCATTTCTGCATCGAAAATAGCCTTTAGATATTATGCTCGCTTAGATAAGAAATAATCTTTAGAACATGATCCGTTATCGGGGTTCCTTCAAGCATTTGGGTCTTCATCAAGACTTTCATAGCATTTTTCATAGCCGTCCGTTCTGATGACCAAATATATCGCCGAGATTTTCATCATTTTTGTGGTTGTGCCCATACTCTGATTCTGATACTGCAATACATTTGCTAAAGAAACCAAGCTGTAACAACGAGCCATCTCATCAGATATATTTCATTAGCGGTATTCTTTCACCTCATTAGGTGTTGAATCCCTATCTGGTTCCAATGGGCATTCCTTAGTTGGAACAAACTTGTTTTCTTCAATAGTCAGGACAATATTAAGATTACGTTTCGATTCAGCAAAGTTAGTGTCATCAAGTTTGTTCTCTTTGAGAATTACAGCAAATGGATTGAAATACATCTCAAATAAAGTTAAAACATCCATCACATAATGCATAGTAAAATATATTGAAAAACCTCAAAACACAATATATATGCTAGTAACCAACACTTTACAAACATATTTTTCAAGTAGAGTTTATGTCTTTAATTTTACTATCTACTCAATTTTCGTTATGACAAATAAAATTAATAGTTGGTTCCTCTTGGCCATGTATTAATTAACATAAACTCCGATGGGGAACTTATTAATTAATACACTTAAGTGAACACCATAATTTAACAATCTAAAATATTATCTTTTAAATAATAGTCCTACAGATGGAGAGATCATATCATAAAAAATAATATTTACCTTTTGCTATCATTTGAAATTTAAAAACCAGTGAATTTATAATTAGCACATCCGATATGGGGGAAGCCCTAATGTCAATGCGCATGCTAATTACTTCACAATTTAAATTAATTATGAAGGCCAATTTGATTTAGAAAATAAATCAATTTAATCACTTAGTTATTTACTTAATGTTTTTAATTTTCTCGTCCTTTGGAAATTAATTATGGAGGCCAATTTGATTTAAAAAAATAAATCAATTTAATCACTTAGTTATTTACTTAATGTTTTTAATTTTTTCGTCCCAGCATGCAAAAAAATAAATCACACATAATTCATACATACCATACATTCAAAACAAACCCAAATAAATGCAAGGATTATAAAATTATCCAATTATCATGGTGTTCGTCCCCGAATTGTATCCGAGAAAATCTTCGACTCGATATCTCCCACTGAATCAAGTATCTCGTCACTCCTCCCTGGCCGGGCCGTGGACTTTCAAAATTAAAATTTTCACTTTTACGCAAAATAAATTACATAAATAAATTCAATTTTAAAATCTCGACTCTCCGGCGGACGCAACGGACGGCGGTGAGATGGACCGGACAAAAAACTGGACGACCCGAACCGAACCGACGAACCAGGCCCGAAACAGTCTGCCCACGGCCCCCAACAGGCAGCTCGGCGCTGCTCGGTAGGCAGTCATGTGCTGCTCGGCAGCGCCCGCCTGCTGCCGCTGCCCGACCACGGCTGTCCAGCAGTCCGGGTGTCCTGGTTCTGCTCTATTTTTTCGTGATTTTGTATTTTCCGAATTAGACTATAATTTCATAAAAAAATAAAATACGTCGAATTATAGTAAAATTACACGAAAAATAAAATCCTAAATCTACCCGTGGATTTTCTTACGGGAAAAATCATTACATGCCTCAAAACCGGGCTAAACCTACAATAAAGCATAAATAATAAATAACCATTCACATAACCATGATAATTGGATCATATTCCCTGCAAGAAAACATCTAGTACAATATTTCAACATCATATTACATGAATATTTAAACTGCTATCAATTAATCACCACAATTAATTAAAATAGCAAAGGCCTAAAATTCTGGCTCCGATACCAATTGTTGGAAATCAAAAGCAGCGGAAGCGAAGTTGATAAATTTTGAATAAAGCGTTTTACACATCCACGAGTACAAATCTATTTAGGCATGTTAACAATTTAAATACTATTTATTATTTATTAGATAATATTTTTGGTGAAATCAATATCCTAATCTAGATCAAAAGATCATAGTATATTTATCTCTTGAAGTGTAGTGGTTTCTACTATGATTTCTTTCTCAAAAACTTCTAGAGTATGTGTAATATCCGTGATTTTCTATTTTCGGCAAATTTCTGGTGAACCTTGTTTGAAATTAACGTCTTTTAGTTTCTACAACCTCTTTTAATGTCTTGAGTTGAAGTGTGAACTTTGGAGTCATTGTTAGACCATTGTTATTCGATTGTTGTTGTTCGATTGTTGTTGTTTGATTGTTGTTGTTCGATCATTGTTGCTCGACCATTTTTGTTCGATCATTGTTGTTCGACTGTTGTTGTTCGATCATTGTTGTTCAATCATGGTTGATCAATTGTTGTTGCCTGATCTCGTACCGCGAAGAGTTGTCGTTCACAGCTAGTCAGCTGTTTCGATTGCGGTCATTTGGGACACCGAGCCGTGCATTGCGAGACACCTTCTGAGGGGTTTGGATATCAAGTTGTGTCTCTCCTCTGGAAGGACACGGAGATGCCTAGTGTGGTTTTCGATAATTTCGGCGTGATCAGAATTCTTCTTGGTTAGGTTTGCGGATCGTTGTGCGTTTAATTTCTAGTTTCGACTGTGCGTGTTTTCTTGTAATAGGGTTTTTTGTTTCCTGAGTGTTCGGATAATTGATTTGATTGTGCTATCTATTTAGTGATACTAGACACTTGTTGGTTTCATTATGTCATTGCTTGTGACATTGTGATGATTGTCGTTGAGCATGCTTTCGCACCGTATGTCTCTTTGCGTTTCTTGTAACGTTTCGTCGATGGGCGTAAGTTTTTTTGGTTTCTGTGTATCTAGTTGAGATGTTTCCGGGTGGGATATTGCTCATTCCTATTTATTTTAAGTTTTGGGACGAAACTTCTTTTAAGGAGGGTTGTATGTAATATCCGTGATTTTCAATTTTCGGTAAATTTCTTTTTTTGGAAGGAGTCCGTTTTAACGGCTCTCTTGTGATCGTTTCGTCATTCTTAAAATGATTAATTCTGTACTTTTCGACATCCGAGTTCGTTTCGGTGTCACTTTGTTGAGTTCCGTGCTTTTTGGCGACTTTCCCGTATTTGAGTACGATTCTGGCGAATCTCATTCGAAACTATCATTTCGTGTTTCCCGTAAGTCCGTTTAGCCTTGTTACACGTGTTGTGAACTTCGGTTTGGTTTTTCGATCATGTATCATGATTTTTCGGACGCTTGGGCCGTTTTGTAATTTCCCAAAGTTTTGGATATTTGTTTTCATACTCGTTTTTACCCACCTCCGAGTTGTCGGAATCGAATTTTTATTTAGCTTTTTCATTCGTTGTTGAGAACTCTTCATTAGCGCTATGTCGCACCTTTCGAGTCGCCGCATTTTGAGGTTGTTCGGAATTGATCGGGCAGCAGAAGGAATCTGCTGCCAAAATGCAGCATGTTACGGCCGTAATGGCCAGCATATTATGGCCATAATGGACATGATGTTACGTCCGTAACAAGGGCCTGTATTTCAGGCAGCGGGCGGTGTTATTTCAGAAGAGTTTTGCTCTTTTCCTTCCTCACGCGACGGGCAGAGTCTTGAGGCGATTCCATGGCGATTCTTCACGGGAATTCATGAATCTTTCATCCTACAACATTCTCATCAAGGTCTTGGTGTGTATTAACAACAACAAATCATCCTTTTCCCCCTTGAATCGAGGTAATCATCCTAGAACCCTATTTCGGGAATAATTGGGGGGGTGTCTTGATTTCGTGATTTTATTCCGAAATTGCTGGTTTCTTTGTTGTTATCTAGTCATGTTGATCATAACCCATGTTTTAGAAATTCGTTTTCATGATTTCACCGGGTCGATTGGCATTCTTGGCCGTTTTGGGGGAAACCCTTGAATTCATATTGTTCTTAATACCGAACCCAATCCGGTTTAGATGAATAGATTGGTGTTAGATGTTGTTGTTAAACATGTTTTATGGAATATATATCCATATCTTTGGTTCGTTTCACGAAGGGTGATTTTGGTGTTCTTGAGGTGTAGTGAACATTTAATGTTCGATTAAATGTTCGAATGAGTTTTCCTTCGATAGTTTAATGTGACCTCTGTTGTTTTTGGTCTTGATCCTCGTTGTAATCATGTTTTTATTGTTTCTTCCGGAGGATTATAGGTGTTCGAGGATTCCGAGTTGATCTCCATTTTGTGTTGGTAATTGTGTGGTGTTATTCTCGTAGTGTTCGCGGTGCTATTGTATTCTCGATTATATTCAGGAGTTTGGGGCTGCCCGACCGCATCCCGTTCATCGTCTCGTTTCGATCGTGGTTTCGAGGCAAGTATTTTTGTATACGATTTATGTCCTGCAAATAGACTTTACATGCTGGATTTACGATGGTTGGTTTACCCTCATGAATATGATTCGTGTGAATTGATTATGATTTGATTATTTTGAACGTTGAGGGCTTTAATGATACCCTTGCTTGTTTAATGTTATGGAATCGTGTATTCCGTGTTAATTTTGTTGTTGTGTTGAGATTGATTGTTCATGATGGAGGTATTGTGATGAGTATGATAATGGTGTCGGGTAAGTGGCCATCTCTAGTAAGTATTCTTAATGAACTTACATTCTTAGCATATTAGTATTGCATGAGTGGTGTGGATGTGTATGCTCACTATGGGTTAGATCCGACGGGGTCTCGGTAGGGGTCCACAAAGGCGTGGATCCGCGAGCTTGCTTTTAACCACTACGGGTTAGATCCGACGGGGTCTCGGTAGGGGTCCACAGAGGCGTGGGTCCGTGGTTAACTGTGGTGCATTTATAAATGTGTTTTGGGTTATGGCGTTTCCGAAAATGAGTGTTTTTGAACGGTGATTTCATGATTGCATGCATTGACTAAGTGTGTAAGAGGTAAGTTGTTCGTTTGGCCTACTTGGCTAGGATGGCACTAGAATATTTGTCGTATGTGCTTGATCTATTAGTTGTGGGGTTTTGATATTGAAAAACGGACCTTGTTATTGTTCTCGTGCACTGTGATTTGATGTGATTTGGGATGAGATCCCAACGGTTTTGTAAAGGTTGTTTTATGGAAAGAGAAATTAGGCCGAGACCCATTCGTCTTGAAATGGTTATTTTTTTAACTAAGGATTTGAGGTCCAATAAGGTTTCTACTTTTAAAACATCCGAGATGAGGAATTTATTTTCAAACACTTCATTGATTGCTTTCTAATTAATAAAACCTCTCGGGAAGGCTTTGATAGTTAATTGTCGTACCCAATTCGTGATTTCTATTTGTTTGTTACATTTCGTATGACTATGTACTTGCACTAGCAAAATAGTGGGATTTTACTAACCCCCGAGTAATCGGGGGTGGATGTCTGTTTTGCATTCACGTTTTGGGGAGCATCACACAGGGTTGGCACGAAGGATGATGAATGATGATCGATACTAATCACGGGAGGATCCGTATGATGTTTTTTCGGTCTAGTTGTAGTTTTATTTCCGCTGCAGTATCCTCCCGTTGCACGGGAGTATTTTATTTTGACCCCTGTGTGGGCACTTATTGGGATTTATTTGTACATACTGATTAAAAGACCAAATCGGTCTACTGAGTTCTTTTTAGCCTTAAAGGCGACGTTGAGATGTTTAAATGTATTACTAGCCTGGTAGATCCTTGAGAGAAGGGTTTACGGCGTGTAATATTCTTGAGTGGATTTGGGGTGTTACATAAATGGTATTGGAGCCCGGGTTGTGGTTACCTAGGCTGTCGGGTCGAGTTATGTCTGTTGAGTCTTGTCTCATCAGATTTTGTCTGACCGAGTTGTGTCGCGGCGCATCGTATGAGATTGTTGGTCGTGATTAGTATCGTGGGGCGATCATCTTCTTAGTGCGACCTGTGGATGTAAGTCTCCCTTCTTTGTGTTGTGCCTCGTGTGATATGAGCTACTTGTATGATTATTTGTTAAGTGATGGAATCCTTCTGTGGATTTTGATGTCGTGATACGCATTTATTTGACTCTCATATTTTGTTTTTATGAGGAGTGTTGTCGCTGCTTATGTCTTTTCGACCGTTGATTTGTCCGCTGCTAATGATTTTCAAAATGATTTACTCGTTTCACGAGTATTCTCGTGAAACCTTTGTGCTTAATATGGATTGTGCTTATATGTGTTTGATTTGCTCACTCCAGGAGGGTCCGACGAGGCCTCGAGGGACTCCGTGACTTCATTCCAGATTCACGAGCTTGTTTCTCTAGCCAGTTCGGGAGGGTCCATAGAGGCCTCAGATGGGATCAGTGGTTTCGTCCCGATCCTAGGCGGTTGTCAACTGTGATATTTGACTGTTTGTTTCCTCGGAAAGACATGTCTTATTTTGAATTTGAACGATTTCATGTGTGTACTGTGAGATGTGTAAGCGAATGTTGATACGCATGAGTTTTTGGGCATTCTGGCATGTTGGTTTTTTTTTCAAACCTTGAGTATCTTAGAGAATAAATTTTGAGACGTCTTTTAAAACGGATTATTTTCTCGCGGTATTTTGAAGATGCCCACTAGTGCCACTGTATATTTCAAAATTATTCCACTTTGAGGACCAAAATGTTTGGAGATATTTTCAGTAATTTAGAAACGCATTTGCTTAGACCCGAAGGTCGAATATTTCTGAAAGTTTTAATTAAAAGAAAGGTGTCCTCATTTCTATCAAACGCAAGACGATTTTTTAAAGTCTCGATAACGATGTTTGTATTACTTTTTCAAAATATGATACTCAAGATCAACTGGTGTTCCCAAAATTGTTTTCAAAAGGTGGTTTTCGTTTTTAAAAACCTATCATTCCTGTTTGCGGTCCGAGAATGTACATATGATGTTCGCATTGTCGTTAGGGTGTTAGACCCCGAGTTGTGATTGAATTGGTGGTGTGAGCGTTGAGTCGTTCGCCATGCATTTGTTGTGTTAGCCCTCTGTGAGAGGTGTGATGTTGGTCTTTAGTGTTGTCGTTTCGTGGTGATTTGCGTGTTATCGCACCTGTGTGAGTTGTTAGAGCTTGGGTTTGTATGATTGTGTACATCTGTGATTGTTTCATGATGTTTTATAATTGTGTGCTGGTTATCGTTTGAGTCGTTGAAAGTGCCGAATGTATGCCGTCATTGCTGTGATTTTGTGTATGTGGGTTGCCTTACGCTGGTATGTTGTGCTGAGTCGGCATCTCCAGTATGTGGTTATGCGATGTTATATTCCATTGTACCTAGCAGTAGTATATTCGGTATGCTGAGGTGCTTCAACTGTAATGTGCCGGGGCATGTACATGCAAATTGTCCTTCTCGCTAGTAACGTGATACAAGTGTGGACTCGAGGGACACAGAATCCAGTTTTGCGAGTTGGTTTCCGAGCCTCTCGGGGTACGAACTTCAGCACAGATCTCAGGATCGGCTTTGAGAGGCCCTTGAAAGATGTTTCTGTCGATTGCTTGTTGTGTTGTTACCTTCTTTCGTTGTTGTGAGTCTCGGGGACAACACTTCTTTTAAAAGAGGTTGAATGTAATACCCGTATTATTTTTTACTTCTACATTTTCTCTTTCTCAATTATATCGACTCGCTCGTGTTCGCTGATACTTTCTGAACTTGTTTGGTATCTCAGTTGTCATCGTTCGAACGGGTTGTGACCTTGTTTTGGATCAATCTGTTTATCGTTGTAACTTTTCGAGTTCGGTTCGATTCTTGTGAACCTTGTTCGAAATTAATGTCTTTTAGTTTCTACAAGCTCTTTTAATGTCTTGAGTTTAAGTGTGAACTTCGGAGTCGTTGTTCGACCATTATTATTCGACCGTTGTTGTTCGATCATTGTTGTTCGATCGTTGTTGTTCGATCGTTGTTGTTCGATCATTGTTGTTCGATCAGTGTTGTTCGACTGTTGTTGTTCGATCATTGTTGTTCGACCGTTGTTGTTCGATCATTGTTGTTCAATCGTGGTTGATCGATTGTTGTTGCATGATCTCGTACAGCGAAGAGTTGTCGTTCACCGTTAGTCAGCTATTTCGATTGCGGTCATTTGGGACACCGAGCCGTGCATTGCGAGACAGCAGCTGAGAGGTTTGGAGATCAAGTTGCGTCTCTGCTCTGGAAGGACATGGAGATGCCTAGTATGGTTTTGGAGAATTTCGGCGTGATCAGAATTCTTCGTGGTTACGTTTGCGGATCGTTGTGCGTTTAATTTCTAGTTTCGACTGTGCGTGTTTTCTTGTAATAGGCGTCTTTTGTTTCCTGAGTGTTCAGATAATTGATTTGATTGTGCTATCTATTTGGTGATACTTGACACTTGTTGGTTTCATTATGTCCTTGCTTTTGACATTGTGATGATTGTCGTTGAGCATGCTTTCGCGTCGTATGTCTCTTTGCGTTTCTTGTAACGTTTCGCCGATGGGCGTAATTTTTCGATTCTGTGTATCTCATTGAGATGTTTCCGGGTGGGATATTGCTCATTCCTACTTATTTTAAGTTTCGGGACGAAACTTCTTTTAAGGAGGGTAGTATGTAATATCCGTGATTTTCGATTTTCGGTAAATTTCTTTTTTTGGCATGAGTCCGTTTTAACAGCTTGCTTGTTACCGTTTCATCATTCTGAGAATGATTAATTCTGTACTTTTTGACATCCGAGTTCGTTTCGGTGTTGCTTTGTTGAGTTCCATGCTTTTTGCCGACTTTCCCGCATTTGAATTCGATTCTTGCGAATCTCGTTCGAAACTATCGTTTCGTGTTTCCCGTAAGTCCGTTTAGCCTTGTTAGACGTGTTGTGAACTTCGGTTGGTTTTTCAATCATGTATCATGATTTTTCGGACGTTTGGGCCATTTTGTAATTTCCCAAAGATTTGGGTATTTATTTTCATACTCATTTTACCCACCTCCGAATTGTCGGAATCGCATGTTTGTTTAGCGCTTTCATTCGTTGTTGACAACTCTTCATTAGCGCTATGTCGCACCTTTCGAGTCGTCGCATTTTGAGGTTGTTCGGAACTGATCGGGCAGCAAAAGGAATCTGCTGCCAGAATGCAGCATGTTATGGCCGTAATGGCCAGCATGTTACGGCCGTAATGGCCACCATATTACGGCCGTAATGGACATGATGTTACGGCCGTAACAAGGGCCTGTATTTCAGGCAGCGGGCAGTGTTATTTCAGAGCAGTTTTGCTCTTTTCCTTCCTCACGGGACGGGCAGAGTCTTGAGGCGATTCCAAGGCGATTCTTCACGGGAATTGATCAATCTTTCATCCTACAACATTATCATCAAGGTCCTGGTGTGGATTAACAACATCAAATCATCCTTTTCCCCCTTGAATCGAGGTAATCATCCTAGAACCCTATTTCGGGAATAATTGGGGGTGTGTCTTGATTTCGTGATTTTAATCCGAAATTGGTGGTTCCTTTGTTGTTATCTAGTCATGTTGATCATAACCCATGGTTTAGAAATATGTTTTCATGATTTCACCGGGTCGATTCGCATTCTTGGCCGTTTTGGAGGAAACACTTGAATTCATATAGTTCTTAATACTGAACCCAATCCGGTTTAGATGAATCGATTGGTGTTAGATGTCGCTGTTAAACATGTTTTATGGAATGTATATCCATATCTTCGGTTCGTTTCAACCCGATGTGGGATTTCGGTGTTCTTAAGGTGTATTGAACATTTAATGTTCGATTAAATGTTCGAATGAGTTTTCCTTTGATAGTTTGATGTGATCTCCGTTGTTTTTGGTCTTGATCCTCTTCGTAATCATGTTTTTGTTATTTCTTCCGGAGGATTATAGGTGCTCAAGGATTCCAAGTTGATCTCCGTTTTGTGTTGGTAATTCGTGTGGTGTTATTCTCGTAGTGTTCGCGGTGCTATCGTATTCTCGAATGTATTCAGGAGTTCGGGGCTGCCCGACCGCATCCCTTTCATCGTCTCATTTCGATCGTGGTTTCGAGGCAAGTATTTTCTTATACGATTTGTGTCCTGCAAATAGAGTTTACATGTTGGATTTACGATAGTTGGTTTACCCTCATGAATATGATTCGTGTGAATTGATTATGATTTGATTATTTTGAACATTGAGGGCTTTAATGATACCCTTGCTTGTTTAATGTTGTGGAATCGTGTATTTCGTGTTAATTGTGTTGTTTTGTTGAGATTGATTGTTCATGATGGAGGTATTGTGATGAGTATGATAAAGTGTCGGTTAAGTGGCCATCTCTAGTAAGTATTCTTAATGAACTTACATTCTTAGCATATTAGTATTTCATGAGTGGTGTGTGTGTATTCTCACTACGGGTTAGATCCGACGGGGTCTCGGTAGGGGTCCACAGAGGCGTGGATCCGCGAGCTTGCTTTTAACCACTACGGGTTAGATCCGACGGGGTCTCGGTAGGGGTCCACAGAGGCGTGGGTCCGCGGTTAACTGTGGTGAATTTTATAACTGTGTTTTGGCTTATGGCATTTCTGGAAACGAGTGTTTTTGAACAGTGATTTCATGATTGCATGCATTGACTAAGTGTGTAAGAGGTAGGTTATTCATTTGGCCTACTTGGCTAAGATGGTGCTAGAATTTTTGTCATATGTGTTTAGTCTTTTAGTTGTGGGGTTTTGATGTTGAAAAACGGACCTTGTTATTGTTCTCGTGTACTGTGATTTGATGAGATTTGAGATGAGATCCCAATGGTTCTGTAATAGTTGTTTTACGGAAAGAGATTTTGGTCCAAGGCCCATTCGTCTTGAAATGGTTATTTTTAACTAAGGATTTGAGGTCCAATAAGGTTTCTACTTTTAAAACCCCTGAGATGAGGAATTTATTTTCAAACACTTCAATGATTGCTTCTAATTAATAAAACCTCCGGGGAAGGCTTTGGTAGTTAATTGTCGTACCCAATTCGTGATTTCTATTTGTTTCTTACATTTCGTATGACTATGTACTTGGACTAGCAAAATAGTGGGATTTTGCTAACCCCCGAGTAATCGGGGGGTGGATGTTTGTTTTGCATTCAGGTTTTGGGGAGCATCACACAGGGTTGGCACGAAGGATGATGAATGATGATCGATACTAATCATGAGAGGATCTGTACAATGTTGTTTCGGTCTAGTTGTAGTTCTATTTCCGCTGCAGTGTCCTCCCATTGCACGGGAGTATTTTATTTTGACCCCTGCATGGGCACTTATTGGGATTGATTTGTACGTACTGATTGAAAGACCAAATCGGTCTACTGAGTTCTTTTTAGCCTTAAAGGCGATGTTGAGATGTTTAAATGTATTAGCAGCCTGGTAGATCCTTGAGATAAGGGTTTACGACATGTAATATCCCTGAGTGCATTGGGGGTGTTACAGTATGATCCCGACTTAATCCGGACGTTGTGTGGGCAATGAGCTACCGAATCTTGCTTGACTATGGAGATGGATCGGCCGAACCTTTCTCACAACTCTCGATTTGTCTTTTCTACAAGGAATTCCGATTGATAGCAAGAGTTTGTAATATCCAACAGTAATTTCTTATCTACTCTTGTATTATTCGGATAATTTGAGTATTGTTGTAATCATGTTACATTTAGTTAATGTTTATTGACGTCGGGATATATCAAAATAGACTTGATTATAACTGTCATTCACATTGTGGTTGATTTCTTGATATTGTGTAGATTGTTACATTTTTGGGCTAAGTTTTTTGTGTTTAGCGTACGCTAAGGATATAACTTAACGTACGCTAATTCGATGGCTTTACATACATAATGGAATGTTGGTTACGTACGTAATGCTTGGGATCTTATCCGATCTCATCTTTCGGTGTGGGGGCCCGGACATGATCCAGATAAATGGCCTTTTCGAGGCAGCCAAGTTAACATACGTTATGTACGTAATGCTGAGGCCATAACATACGTAATGATGATGGTATTTTGAGGCAGTAGCCTCTGGAGGCAGATTACGTACGTAACATTTTCGGTGTAGCGTACGTAAAGGGATTAACGTATGTTATCTTCATGCGATAACGTACGTAACGAGCTGTGCAGTTTATAAAAAGACAGCTTGTGTCTTTCATTTGCACGTCCAAACTCTGATTTTTATCTCCAACAATCGTCCCCCTGCCTCCCTAGACTGACTTTACTCCCTTCCAACTTGTGTTTGAGCCTTGCATCTTGGATTTGAGCTTGTTGATTGGAAGTTTAGAGTTGTTCTTAAAGCTTTGAGTGTGTTCTTGTGGTTTTGGTGATTGTTCTTCGTTTCTTAAGGTATGTTGTGCAATTATACTCTATATTTTCGTGGTTATAATGTTAGTGATATGGTATACTACACCTAGTATTGAATTAATCAAGTAAAACATGTTTGTAGTTAAGCTTTTAACACTTATTGATGAATGTAGTAATTAAGGGTTTGGAATGAAGATGTTCTTGATGTTTTAATGGTAATGATCATGTTTATCAGAATCATACTCATCTTGCTAGATTATTAACATCTTTAAGACAATAACAATCCTTAGTTTCATTGTAGTTAAGTGTAATCGATGGAATTGTTGACATAAAATGTATTAGAACACCATGTTTAAAACTTGATGAATGTTAAAGATTAGGATGATGTTTCTTTGGTCCATAAATCTTTAAAGGCATAACACCATTATTGTCTTGGCTTGGCAAGGTCTTTGTGAAGTCGATAAAAGGGTTTTGATGAACAACTATAACTCTTGTATATGAAAATCAGTTGTATTGATACCTTAGTAATGTATTGATCATCATCATAAATGGATAGTGTTCCTAAGAAGGTAATACTAATTGTGGATGTTAATGTCATAATAGAATGAGAATTGAATAAGTTATGATGGTCCTTGTATAGAGGTAGATGTTGAAGAACCATAAGAACTTGGTTAATCTGATTGGTAATTGTGAATTGAAGGTATTTAATGTATACACTTGTTTATAGTAATAGCGAGAGTACTAGAAGGACATTTTAGTATAGTAATCTGAATTGTGGAAGACAAACCATATGTATTGAATTTCATCAATAGTTGATAAAATGTTCATTTAAATAGAATTAATTGAACGAGTAGGTTTCGGATGTCGTTTCCTAAGAATTGATATCAATATTGTGTGAATGTATTATTGAATGAATTACATTTCATTCAGGTTGCTTGTTCGATTGAGTATTTAATCGAGGATACCGTCTGTTTGATCGTTTGGAGAAAGACTATCATTCGCCTACGGAATTGAGGCAAGTTATCTTGCTTGGTTATAATGATGATTGAATTCTTGTGATGGTTATACATTTCGTGTATATGAAACACTTATGAATATGTGATTCGTAGTTCGATTTTGTTGTTGATGATGTTCCGTTTTTCACTATGGGATTGCATTCCCAAGTTCATCACCTTTGAATTGTTAATCTCGTTGATCCTTATTGTCACTTCAGTGTATTTCTTGATCCTTAATCAGATATGTGATTTGTTGAATTTGTTGTCATGTTGTATCGTGACATGTATGGATTAATATCTGCCTGCCGATTGGTTATTGTGTAGGATTTTAGCCAGGCACATATATAGTCATACGTGGATGTTTCCGTATTGGACTGTGCACACGAGACGTAGTTCGTGAGGCTACTTAGGTACATTATCACACGTATATTCTGGATTCCGTATACAGGGTGGACATGTGCACGGACACATTTCCGGATTGGGCGTACTATGATGTCCATCTTGAGCGATATTGTTTTGTCGTTCATAGTCCATGTATGATTAGATATGCTCGACGGTTTGTGACTGATTCTTCATACGCACGAGGGGTATGTTCAATAGTCGGGATGTTTTCTTTGAGATCTAATATATGTGAATTGTATAATGTCTAGAGAATTATTTATCATGTATATCTGACCCTGTGTTTTGGGCGAAATACTTATGTTGTATTTTAGGTCAGGGCAAAGGCAAGGCACGGGAAGAGCATGGTGACGGCGAAGGGTTCGAAGAATACTAGTTCAGGGGGCCCAAGTCTTTTGTTGTCCGGTTATGGTCAAACCGTGTAATGTTATTTTCCGCTTCATTTAAACTATTGTCCGACTGTATTATTATTTGAAGTATATTCTATCTCCATATGGTTTATACTTGTATTTGGATCATGTGTATGTTAAGGTTGTTGGCCATACTATTTATAAGCTCCTAATCGGAGTAATGTCTATTTATTGTTTTTCAGCATCACAAGGTAATACATATTTAATCTGTATTTTGGTATCGCCTGGTGAGTCCCAGTGTGGGGTCCACAGTACTGTAATAGCCGCCTCTTGGGGTGCTACATAAAATGGTATCAGAGAGTCATTTTCTCTTTCAGAGTCGTTGTGGAATGAACTAGTATCAAGAGACATTCGTGTCACGTGACCTGTGCAAGTGTCTGACCCTACGAGTCAAATACGGTATGTACTTTATGAGACATGATTTAATTACTGGCATGATATTGATATCGGAATGGATCTCTTTGTTGAACTTGATATTTCGAGGATCTGTGGTAGGATTTATTTGATTGATATTTCGAGGTAAATTCTGGATTGATTATGAGATTGAAATTGTTCGACTCGACGTCGATATGATATTCTGTGTGGCACTCGTAGTGTTAATAATTCATTATGAACTGTTTTCTTGAATATGTAGTTCCTTGTTGCTATTAATTTAGCATGAATTTTGATTGGTCATAAAGACGGTCATGAACTGTACTTATGGTTATTATTATTGTTTGATTCTTTCAGTATGGAAAGAAATCTGAGAGGTCGTGGCAGAGGGGTACGAGGCTGCGGAAGGAGCTGAATCCCGAGACCATGATCCAACACGCATTCGAATGTGGAGAAGAGTTCCGCAGACAGTGATTCGCCTTCTAGGGACCAATCGTACCACACTGGACGCGAGGATGCGCGTGTCGATCCTTACATTGTTATGCAGGGCATGATGGCTCAGATGACCCAGATGGGTCAATTGATGGAAGCTATGCAGAGAGCTACTACTGTCCAGCAACAGGGGCCTCATCTACCACCTCCTGTGCACGTCGGGCCCGTGAATCGGATCACCAGCTACATCTCTCGCCAGCGACCCCCGAATTTTGAAGGCTCCCCTGAGCCTGCTGATATTGTACATTGGATTGAACATTTTGAGAAATTATTCGAGATGGTGGACTGCCCAGAAGAGAATAGTGTCTCCATAGCAGCTTACTATCTTAGCAAGGGCGCCCACACCTAGTGGCTTTCAGTGAGGCCAACTGATGGTGTATATACTTGGGAGGAATTTAAACACCTCATGTTAGACCATTAATATCCAGGGCCACTCCGTGATGCCAAACTGTCAGAATTGCTGAACCCAGACCCGTTTGAAGATAATGATGTACTATTTGTTGCCGAGAAATTTCAGGCGCTTCTTCCTTTCGCCTCGTCGATTGTCCGAACGGAGGCCAATAAGATCAAATATTTTCTCAAAAGGCTTAAACACCGAATGAGAATGCAACTGTTGAATCACCACTGTACGACCCTACCGGAGTTCATCGAGAAAGCTTTGGAATACGAACTTACCGCAAAGGAGATTTACAAGAAGCAACCACAGTCCAATAACAAGAGATCCAGGAATCAGAACCAGACTGACAGTAACCGGGGGACATTCAGGAAGCCCCAGTCATTACCGAACCCTTCTCAACGACCGCCCATGGCATCGAAGCCAGTGGGATCGCACTCTCGAGCGGTCAACTCATCTGTTATGTGCTATAACTGTGGGGACCAGGGGCACATCAGCTCCAAATGCCCTAAGCCGGCCATCGCATGCCATACCTATGGGAAGAATGGGCATCATGCTCGTTATTGAAGGAATGGACCGGGACGTGATCCAGTAGCATCTCATGCACCAGTTCAGTCTTATGTCCAGGACTGTGTACCTCCGTCCGCTTCTTATCAGACTACCGGGGCAAACAGAGGGATGGGCCGTGGAAACCAAGCTGGTGCATCTGGTGCCGGAGCTGCGAAACCCAAGATTTACGAGATGAAGAAAGCCGACGATCCCGAAGCCAGCATGATTGTAGGTACTCTCGAGATCTGATCTCAGCCCGTATGTGTTCTTTTTGATACTCTGATTCTTGTTTGAGTCGTTTGCAATTAGATCATGTTACCAATTGTGAACCTTATGTAATTGGTCTACCCGATGGTAGAATAATTATTAGAAATCGTGAAGTACAGGGCTGTCCGATTCGCATGAACGACTGTGAGTGGTTGTCAAACTTAATTATGGTCGATTTACCTAAAGATGATGTGATCTTGGGTATCGATTGGATGGATTGTCATGATGCCATACTTAGTGTCCGCAAGCGGATAGTGATCGTCACATCTGACCATGGTGTTGAGTGTATTTTTCAGGGTGATAATCCCAGCCGTTCCGGGAGAGTCATCAGTGCTATGAATGTAGTGAAACTGCTTAATCAAGGGTGTATTGGTTATTGGTGTTACATGACCAAATCAGCGGATCGACCAGTTGAATTGGCCGATATTTTGGTAGTCCGAGACTACCCAGATGTATTGCCAGATGAGTTGCCAGGCTTACCTCCACATCGAGAGGTAGAGTTTATTATTGATTTAGAGCCAGGTACGTCCCCGCTTTCGAAAGCACCATATCGTATGGCTCGGACCGAGATGCAGGAGTTGAAGAACCATCTTGAGGAGTTAACTGCGAAGGGCTATATTCGACCTAGTGTGTCCCTTTGGGGAGCACCAGTGTTATTAGTACAGAAGAAAGACGGATCTCTGCGTTTGTGTATTGATTACCGTGAGCTGAACAGGGTAACCATCAAGAACAAATATACATTGCCTCGTATTGATGAGTTATTGGATCAACTTCAGGAAGCTGCTGTGTTTTCTAAGATCCACTTGAGATCCGGGTATCATCAGTTGAAGATTCGAGAGTTTGACATTTCGAAGACTGCTTTTCATACTCGCTATGGGCATTATGAGTTTGTAGTGATGCTTTTGGACTGACTAATGCACCGGATGTATTAATAGAGTTGATGAATCGGGTTTTTATTAATTATCTGGATTGCTTTGTAGTCGTTTTTATTGACGACATTATGATTTACTCTCGTGACCATGAAGAGCATGAACGTCATATCTATCAAGTTCTCGATGCGTTGAGGTGGAAACAGCTTTATGGGAAGTTTTCCAAATGTGAGTTCTGGATGCCTGAGGTTATTTTTCTAGGGCATGTGATATCAGCCGAATGGGTGAGAGTAGACCCACAGAAGACAGAAGCTATATGATACTGGCTACCTCCGAAGAACGTGAAGGAAGTTCGTAGTTTCCTGGGTCTAGCAGGTTATTACCGACGGTTCGTGGAAGGTTTTTCCAAGATTGGCGCAACCGATGACTAACCTGTTGAGGAAGAATAAGAAGTATTTGTGGTCGGAGGCATGTTAGCAAAGTTTTGATGAACTCAAGAGTCGATTAATTTCAGCACCTGTTTTGGTTCTACCAAAAGGAACGAAAGGATTCGTGGTGTGTAGTGACGCGTCGAGACAGGGCCTTGGATGTGTGCTGATGCAGGAAGGGAAAGTGATTGCCTATGCATCGAGATAGTTGAGACCCTATGAAGTTAACTATCCGACCCATGATTTGGAACTAGCAGTTGTGGTATTTGCTTTGAAGATCTGGCGTCACTATTTGTATGGAGTTACCTGCCAGATTTTTACTGATCACAAGAGCCTGAAGTACATTTTTACTCAGAAGGAGTTGAACATAAGGCATAGAATATGGCTAGAACTAATCAAAGATTATGATTTCGAGATCTTTTATCATCTGGGCAAAGCAAATGTGGTTGCCGACGCTTTGAGTCGTAAGACAGTACAGGAGCAGATGCTTGCCCGCTTAACAGTTCAGAGAGAATTGCAGTTATAGTTCGTGAGGTTGGAAGTTGAAGTCTGGTTACAGCGTATTCAGGGACAACTCTGCACACTTGAGATTTCATCATCCCTTTATGATATAATCAAATCGAAGCAAGTTACGACCAATTCTTATCTCGAGTTCGGGATGAAGTAACTCAAGGGAAAGCCCCTGGATTTGTGATCCACGAGGATGGATTGATACGCTTCAGGAATCGAGTTTGTGTACCCACAGACGAAGAGTTGCGTAACTCTATCCTGAGATAGGCTCATGCTACCTCGTACTCCATTCACCCAGGGTCTAGCAAGATGTATAAGGATTTGAAGCAATGTTATTGGTCGGTGAATATGAAACGTGAAGTTGCAAAGTTCGTTTCAAGATGTTTAACCTGTCAGCAGGTTAAGATTGAGCATCAGCGAGCAGCATGAATGCTGAAACCGCTCCCGATCCTCGAGTGTAAATAGGAGGACATATCGACGGATTTTATCACTAGCTTTCCGATGAGTCGTCGAGGGATGAATATAATTTGGGTGATTGTGGACCGTCTGACCAAATACGCCCACTTTTTGGAAATTAAAGACACATGGAGACCCGAGATTGGCCCAGCTGTTTATTAAAGAGATTGTAAGGTTACATGGTACCCCCAGAGTATTGTATCGGATCGTGACGGGTGATTCGTGTCACACTTCTGGAAAGCAGTTCATCATGCGATGGGTACGCAGTTGAACTTCAGTATGGCATTTCATCCGCTGACTGATGGTCAGTCTGAAAGGACTATCCAAACTCTAGAGGATATGTTGAGGGCGTGCGCTCTTGATTGGAAGGATGATTGGGAAGCCCAACTGCCTTTGGTGGAATTCACTTACAATAATATTTGGCACGCTTCGATTCAGATGGCACCTTATGAAGCATTGTATGGCCGTCGTTGTAGGTCTCCTTTGTGTTGGGACAACCTGTCTGAATCTCTGGGTACAGAACCTAATATGTTGTTAGCAGCCCGTAAAAAGATTGCCCTAATTAGGAGTTGTTTGTTAACAGCTCAAAGCCGGCAGAAGTCTTACGCAGACAACCGTCGACGACCGCTTGAGTTTGAGGTTGGCGACCATGTGCTAATAAAGATGTCCCCTACTCGAGGTGTTTTTCGTTTTGGGAAGAGAGCAAGCTAAGTCCGTGGTATATCAGGTCGTTTGAGGTTTTGGAACGAGTAGGCGATCTGGCCTATCATCTGGCGTTGCCACCAGCTCTGAGTCGGATCAATAACGTGTTTCATGTCTCCCAGATGAGGAAATATGTTGCTAATCCGAGTCATATACTTCAGTTCGATGAGATCGATATAGCGGAGGATCATTCGTACGAGGAACGTCCCGTACAGATACTTGAGAGGAGGATCAAACAGTTGTGGAACAAGACGATTCCCCTACTAAAGGTTTAGTGGTCAGGACACGGAGTCGAGGAGGCTGCGTGGGAGACGGAGACCAGCATGCGAGAGAGATATCCCGAGTTGTTTATCCCTTAGTTTCGAGGATGAAACTCCTTTTAAGGGGGAGTATGTAATATCCGACAGTAATTTCTTATCTACTATTGTATTATTCGGATAATTTGAGTAATCATGTTACATTTAGTTAATGTTTATTAATGTCGGGATATATAAGAATAGAATTGATTATAACTGTCATTCACATTGTGGTTGATTTCTTGACGTTATGTAGATTGTTACATTTCTGGGCTAGGTTTTCTTTGTTTAGCATACGCTAAGGATATAACTTAACGTATGCTAACTCGATGGCTCTACGTACGTAATGGAATGCTGGTTACGTACGTAATGCTTGGAATCTTATCCGATCTCAACTTTCAACATGGGGGCCGGACATGATCCGGATAAATGGCCTTTTCGAGGCAGCCAAGTTGACATACATTACGTACGTAAAGCTGAGGCCATAACGTATGCAATGATGATGGTATTTTGAGGCAGTAGCCTCTGGAGGCAGATTACGTACGTAACATTTTCTTTGTAGCATACGTAAAGGGATTAACGTACATTATCTTCATGCGATAACGTATGTAACGAGCTGTGCAGTTTATTAAAAGACAGCTTGTGTCTTTCATTTTCACGTCCAAACTCCAAATTTTCTCTCCAACAATCGACCCCCTGCCTCCCTAGACCGACTTTACTCCCTTCCAAATTGTGTTTGAGCCTTGCATCTTGGATTGGAGCTTGTTGATTGGAAGTTTAGAGTTGTTCTTCAAGCTTTGAGTGTGTTCTTGTGGTTTCGGTGATTGTTCTTCGTTTCTGAAGGTATGTTATACGATTCAACCTTATATTTTCGTAGTTATGATGTTAGTGATATGATATACTACACCTAGTGTTGAATTAATCAAGTAAAACATGTTTGTAGTTGAGCTTTTTAACACTTATCGATGAATATAGTAATTGAGGGTTTGGAATGAAGATGTTCTTGATGTTTAAATGGTAATGATTATGTTTATCAGAATCATACTCATCTTGATAGATTATTAACATCCTTAATACAATAATAATCCTTAGATTCATTGTAGTTAAGTGTAATCGATGGAATTGTTTTGCATAAAATGTATTAGAACACCATGTTTAAAACTTGATGAATGTTAAAGGTTAGGGTGATGTTTCTTTGGCCAGAAATCTTTAAAGGCATAACACCATTGTTGTCTCGGCTTGACAAGGTCTTTGAGAAGTCGATAAAAGGGTTTTGATGAACAACTATAACTCTTGTATATGAAAATCGGTTGTATTGATACCTTAGGAATTTATTGATCATCATCATAAGTGGATAGTGTTCCGAAGAAGGTAATACTAATTGTGGATGTTAATCTCATAATAGAATGAGAATTGAATTCGTTATGATGGTCCTTTTATAGAGGTAGATGTTGAAGAACCGTAAGAAGTTGGTTAATTCGATTGGTAATGGTGAATTGAAGGTATTTAATATATACACTTGTTTATAGTAATAACGAGAGTACTAGAAGGACATTTTAGTATAGTGATCCGAATTGTGGAAAACAAACCATATTTATTGAATTTCATCAATAGTTGATAAAATGTTCATTTAAATAGAATTGAAGAGATAAATTCACCACTAGAAGGGGGGTTGAATAGTGGTAATACGGAATATCAAACTTTCTCGCAAATAAAAGTAAAATGTGTGGAAAGTAAAAGACTCAAAGATTTATAGAGGTTTGGAAACTTGCCTACGTCCTCTCTCCGACTTCTTTTTCTATTTTCTAAAGAACAACCACACACTTGTCTCGTCTTCGATCGGTCCGAGCACAACAACCGTTACAACCGCTTGTCTTTTATTGGTCCAAGCACAACCACTCTCAATAGAAACTTTTGTATCTAGTGTTCTATCGGAACTAGATAATCCTTACTTACGAATGTTGGAGTGTAATCCTAGCAATGCCAGATCAAAGATCCTAATAACACCAGATTAGTGACTCTTAATTCGTTTCTCTTACGCTCGTGTATGAGTGATACAACACTCACAACCAAATGAAAAGAATACAAAGTATAATAGATATTACAATGTGTATCACTCTTGTATCTTTTCTTCTCACAACTTAGTATGCAATAATAAATATAAATCTGAGCTCAAGTATGCTTTGAATGCTTGAATGCTTGAAGTTGTGTCTTGAGACACCCAAGTGGTATGGGTATTTATAGTCTCAAGTCCTTCCTCATATGCTGAAAAATGTATTATTAGCGTGCGCTAATAATCCTTCATAGCATGCGTTATCGAGCTTTGACTTAACTGATCTGAACGGTCATTAAATTGTTCCAATGGTAAAATACATGACTAACGTGCGCTAGACAGTCTTCTTTAGCGTGCATTTGCATTAGTCAGCAGGTCTTCACTTTTGACTTTGAATCTTGTCGGTTTGTTCCCCAATATCTCTTTTCCAACGGATAAAAATGTACTTAGCGTGCGCTAGTACATATATATTAGCGTGCGCCAACATTATTTAATATTAGCTTTCCAGATTTTACGTATTTCCTTTTTGACCTTTGCGTTCCAACAGATAAGTTGACTAACGGTAGGAATTTGAACGCTTAGCGTGTGCTAACAAGTATTGTGTAGCGTGCTACATAATTTCCAGATAACATACGTTAGCTTTTTTAGCGTACGTAGTTGCTTCCTTATTTTGAGTCCAGAGCCTACTGGACTACTAATGTGATTTCCGGTAGCGTGCGCAAGGTTTGATGTATAATGTGCGCTAAGGCCTCTGAATAGCATGCGTAATTATTCTTCCGTAGCGTGCGCCAATGCTTCCCCTTTTTTCTGTCCAGACTTCACTGACTCTCTGTCTTGTTTTAAGAAGAACGCGATAGCGTGCGCTATATAGAGATGTTAGCGTGCGCTAAGACTTGCAACTTAGCGTGTGCTGATAATTTAGGCTTTGCGTGCGCTATCCATCAGGTGACTCCAACTTGACTGCAGATTACTTGCCTGACTGCAAGTGACTTGCCCTCGATAGTGTGCACTACCATGCAGTTTGTAGCGTGCGCTAGGGACAGGTTTTTCCTTCAATAAAACAGCCCGTTGAGATAGAATTTGTTTAAATGTTTTGAATATAATCATCATCAAAATACTTTAAGTCAACAATCTCCCCCTTTTTGATGATGTCAAAACATATAATATATACCTGCAAAAGCCGTTAAAAATGTCGAATCAAAGTAATTTGTTCGATATGTTAGTATGTTCGGTTTTTGGAGTGTTTCTCCTCCTTTTTGACATAAACAAAAAGGACTCCCCCTGAAATGTTGCGTATATAACAAAATACCAATCAAATGACATGGGTCAACCAAAAAACATAACACATAATTAACATTAACAAGCCAAACGAAGGGAATGCGCATTTCATTGAAACTAATTCAAGCATTACACAGAAAATATCCAAAGCACACGACATCAAAAACATGTGAAATAAAAGTTCGCTACAACGAGATTCAATGTCCTACAAACTAAGGTGCTTGGCCAGATGAGGAGGGTGGAAGTGGAAAGACAGATGAGTGAAATGAATAAAATCTTCAATTAGCCCACGGACTCCTTGAACCTCGGAGCGGAGAGAACGAACATCTTCACAGATTTCCAATTGTAAAGTTTCGATGCTATGCATCCGGGAAACGAGATCGCTCTTCTCTTCCTCGGTAAGAGACTCTCTCATCGGATGTTTGCCTTTAGAAGTAGGCTTCCTCACAAATTCTCCTGTTTGCATTTCTCGAATGGTATGCGGCCCTCGTCGAGTGATCGGCTCTTCCAGTATCGACAGTCGAGTCCTTTTCTCCACTTGATCGTTTTCATTAAGGTACGGAAAGAGAATCCAGTCCCGGTTGATGGTTCGTACATAATGCATGGCCTTGAGTGAGTAGTCGGAAATCTCATGGCCGATAGACACAGGAACATCTTTGTCCTTCGATAAGTCCACTTGATGAAATTTGAAAATCGCTGTTAGGATGGAGCCGTATGGCATTCCAGCCTTGCGGGACCGTGAAGCGTAATTCTTCAACCGAAAGAGGTCGCCCTTAACTTTCATCCAGCTTGTGACAATCGCGGCAAAGTCAATCCTGTCATCATTTAGCACTCGGTACACCACATGTTTGTCTATTCCAACCAACTTATGCTGCGTGTTGACCTTAGGCATTATACACTTGGTGAGTGCGACCAAAAGGAGTCGATATCAATCCCGAAATTGTTGTTCTCTAAGACCTCATCGGTGATGTCGATGACGGCTTTAGAGCTCAAAAATTCCTTGACATCAAGATCGGTAACTCCAGATTCTTCAGTGATCGATTTCCCAGAACAAGAAAAGCCATCCGACGACAAACTAAATAATTGAGTCAAAATCTCCGAAGAGACTTTCACTACAGTTCCTCCAACCAAACTCCCTAAAACTAAGGATGAGGATCCTTCACTCTCATCAATATGAAGATTCACGTAGAATTCATGAACTAACTCGGGAAAGACAGGTTCCATACATTCAACAAAATGGGAAATTCCTATAAAAGAGAAAAATTCCGAAATAACGACATTAACCCGTTCCAGGCTGTGGAAATTGAAGTAGTAGCAGTACGTCAAGTGTTCTTGGGGGAGGATTTCCGAAAATATCTTGGAAGTGGTATAAGACACGAAACGAGATGCATCATATTCTGGTTCGCGGGTACGTTTTGTGCTTTTGTATGACTTCTCCATAGCTTTTCTTCCCTTGCTCGACATGAATATGAAAGGAATTGAAAGATTTTGAAGGAAGAAATCGGATTATGAGAGAGCTAGGGGTCTTGCTGCAAAAGGGGATCTGAGCGATTGCGTGCATTATGAAAGGGTGAATGGTATTCTGGACTGTTCAAGGTTTATATAGGGAACTGAAAAAGTTTAATTAGCGCGCGCAAGGGATATAGGGTTAGCGTGCGCTATGAATATATAGGTAGCTTACTAGACTGTCCAGTAGCATATATCGGAATAAGAAGGATTTTAGCTAGCATACGCAAGAGATAAGGGGTTAGAGTACGCAATCGAGGAGAAAATCGTACAGGAATGGGGAATTAGCGCACGTTAAAAGGATAAAGCTAGCGCGCGCTAGCGAATGGAACGTTTCTAAGAGATTGATTTCTCGAGTAGATAACTAATTTCAAAAATTTCAAGATGTCCCATACCAAGTTGCAAACGAATAGTATTAAATGATTCCTCAGGAAGAGGTTTTGTAAAGATATCAGCTAGTTGATCTTTCGTCCCAACAAAAATTAAGCAAATATCTTTCTTTTGCACATGATCGCGTAAAAAATGATGTCGAATATCTATATGCTTAGTCCTACTATGCAACACAGGATTTTTGCTCAAATTAATTGCACTAGTATTGTCACATAAAATAGGGGTATATTCAAAATAAATGTCGTAGTCGCGGAGTTGATTTTTAATCCATAATACCTGAGCACAGGCACTCCCTGCAGCAACATATTCTGCCTCAGCTATAGACAACGCTACACTAGTTTGCTTTTTATTTCCTTAAGGTATTAAACATGAACCGATGAAATGACACGTACCACTAGTACTCTTCTTATCAATTTTACATCCGCCGAAACCGGCGTCACTGTATGCAATCAAATTAAAATCCAAGCAAGAAGGATACCATAGACCTAAACCGATGGTCCCATTCAAGTAACGAAATATACATTTACAGGCAATTAAATGGGATTCCTTAGGATTAGCCTGGAATCGAGCACATAAGCACGTAGCAAATATTATGTCTGGCCTAGAAGCAGTTAAATATCGCAAAGATCCGATCATACCTCGATATAATTTTTGATCCACCGGTTTGCCATTTTCGTCTTTTTCTAATTTCAATGATGAAGAAATTAGCGTTGAAATCACTTTGCTACTCTCCATTTTGAATTTCTTGAGGAGATCGTTTGAGTACTTCGTTTGATGGATAAAAATTCCATCTTCGCATTGCTTAATTTGAAGCCCGAGGAAGAATGTTAATTCTCCCATCATACTCATCTCGTACTCTCATTTCATAAGATTAGAAAAATCTTGGCACAATGATTCGTTAGTAGCCCCAAAAACAATGTCATCAACATAGATTTGGCAAACAAGTATATCATTATTCAATATTTTTACAAACAAGGTATTATCGACTTTACCTCTTTTATAACCATTAGCAATTAAGAATTGACTTAAACGATCATACCATGCTCGGGGTGCTTTTTTCAAACTGTAGAGTGCCTTGTTGAGCTTGTAGACGTGATCCGGGAATTGGTGATCTTCAAAACCGCGAGGTTGTTTGACATAAACTTCTTCTTGAATATAGCCATTCAAGAATGCACTTTTCACATCCATTTGGAATAGCTTGATCTTCTTGTGAGTGGCAAATGCACATAACAAACGGATGGCTTCGAGTCGAGCCACGGGAGCAAAACTTTCTTCGTAATCAAGACCTTTCTCTTGATTATACCCTTGTGTGACCAAACGAGATTTATTTCAAATTGGGTAACCGTCTTCGTCACACTTGATTTTGTGCACCCATTTACCGATAATAGTTTTATATTTAGGAGCAGGAACTAAATTCTATACGTTATTGTGCTTGAATTGAACAAGCTCCTCTTGCATTGCTATCATCCAACTTTCATCATAAAGAGCCTTGGATATATTTTTGGGAACAATGTCGGATACGAAAGCACAATGAGCCATATATTCGGAGAGTTTGAACACCGCCTTCAATGTTTCCAATCACGAGATCTTTTGGATGGTCTTTGATGTGCCTCCAATCTTTCGGTAAGCTCTCAATTGTCTTCTTTTAGATTTCTGAAATTTTCTCCATTTCGTTTGAGGGATGAGAGTCCGGAAAAATACCTGCATCATCAAAACATTCTACCTTTCTCGGGGGTGAGATCATATCGTTGAATTTAACATGAATGGATTCTTCAACTTTATTTGTTCTAATGTTATAAACACGATATGTTTTGCTATTCTTAGCATAACCAAGAAATATTCCGGAGTCGGATTTGGCATCAAATTTGCCCAAGTTATCCTTACCATTATTTAGGATAAACACATTGCAACCAAAAGGATGGTAGTAAGATATATTTGGTTTTTTACCTTTCCATAATTCATACGGAGTTTTAAGATGAGTTCTACGAACATGAACTCGGTTAATCACATAGCATGCCATAAAAATTGCTTCGGCCCAAATATATTGTGGAAGAGAATATCCATTAAGCATAATCCTTGACATTTCTTCCAAAGATCGATTTTTACTTTCAACAACCCCATTTTGTTGAGGCATTCTAGGAGCCGAAAAATTGTGATTAATACCATATTTGTCACATAAAAGCTCAAACGGAGTGCAATCAAATTCACCTCCGTGATCAGTGCGAATAGAAATTATGAGAGACTTTTCTCATTTTGCACCAAATGACACCATTTGGAAAACTCGAAAAATGTATCATCTTTATGAGCAAGAAATCTAACCCAAGTAAAACGAGAATAATCATCAACAATGACCAAAGTATAAAGTTTACAATTTAGACTAACATATCTAGATGGTCCAATCAAATCCATATGCACAGGTTCAAGAATGCGACTAGTGGAAACTTCGAATTTTGGTTTGAAAAATTCTCGAGTATGTTTCCCTTTTATGCAAGATTCACACAAATGCTTCCGATCAAATTTGAGTTTGGGTAAACCACGGACAAGATCGTGTCTCGATAAAATAGAAATGATGGGTAGAGATGTGTACCCCAATTTACGATGCCATAAATATGCATTATAATCTAATGTAATAAGACACTTTTCATTAAATGAACTTTTATCATTAAGATCAACAATATAAATGTTTCCACATCTCAAACCGATGAATGCAATTTTGTTATTTCTAAATGCCGTGCAATGCGTTTGTTCAAAGAAAATTTTAAAACCTTCATCGCATAGTTGAGAAACGCTAAGTAAATTATGATGCAAACCTTCAAGAAATAATACTTTGTTTATAGAGGGAGAATGTTCCTTACCGACTTTTCCGATGCCCTTAATTTTTCCTTTTTGATTGTCACCAAAGGTCACATGTCCTTGTTCTTGATATTCGAGGTCTTCAAACAAATCCTCGGAACCGCACATGTGCTTAGAGCATCTGCTATCAATGTACCACTTGCTTTTCTTTGGTGCCGGTACCTCGATATTGCTTATCTAGAGATCTTTCCATCTCCTCCTCGTCATCACTCCAAGAAGCGATTAGAACCTCCTTCTTTTTGAATATTTAGTTTTGAGGCTTTGAAGAGGATCCTCGGCATTCCTTGGCATAGTGACCGGTTGGACTGCATTTCCGACAATTATTGTCGAACTTCTTTATAGGAACATAGCCATTCTTCTTTTGTTCCGCCTTGCCATTCCGAACAAGGAAATTTCGCCTTCTTTGAATTAGATTTTTATACCTTCTAAAATTTTTGGCGTAGAGAGCAAGTTCCTCGTCATCTTCATCTTCGGGAACATATTCCTCAACATCGCTATCAACATTGAATGCGACTACTTTTTCACGAGGCTTTGGTTTAGTACCTCTAGACTTGAGAACGATCTCATAGTTAATGAGTGACCCGATGAGGGCACTAAACTCGAGTTTGTTGAGATCTTTGGACTCCATTATCGCGGTAACCGTGGCATCCCATTCACGTGGCAACGAGCGAAGATGCAAGTCCATTTGTTATAGCCAAGAACCGATCCAACATATTTGTGATTGTTTCCTCGTCCTTCATGGAGAAGAGTTTGTAGTCATGAAGAAGCATGTTGATTTTAGTCTCCTTGACTTGGGTGGTTCCTTCATGAGTTACTTTGAGGATTTCCCAAATTTCCTTTGTGCTTTCGTAGGAGGATATCCTATTGAGTTCTTCGAGATTAAGGGCGCAATATAGAAGTTGAGTAGTATGTGAATTGATATGCGTGTTTCTCCAGTCCTCGTCGTTGAACCCATCGAACTTTTTCAACGATCCATCTTCTTTCTTGGCAAGTTTCAGACCAAGGGCAATGACTTTCCAAATTTCAATATCATAGGCTTGAACGAATATAGCCATTTTCTTTTTCCATGTCATGAAAATGGAACCGTCGAAAAAAGGAGGACGGATGAGAGCATTTCCTTCGATTTGGCCAAGAAGTGCCATTTGCGGATCTTTTTCCCTTAGGCGGTTAAACCCTTAAAAAGAGACCCGCTCCGATACCAACTGAAGAGATAAATTCACCACTATAAGGGGGGTTGAATAGTTGTAATGCGGAATATCGAATTTTCTCGTGAATAAAAGTAAAATGTGCGGAAAGTAAAAGACTCAAAGATTTATAGAGGTTCGGCAACTTGCCTACGTCCTCTCTCCGACTTCTTTTTCTATTGGCTAAAGAACAACCACACACTTGTCTCATCTTCGATCAGTCCGAGCACAAAAACCATTACAACCGCTTGTCTTCTGTTGGTCCAAGCACAACCACTCACAAAATAAACTTTTGTATCTAGTGTTCTATCGGAACTAGATAATCCTTACTTACGAATGTTGGAGTGTAATCCTAACAATGTCGGATCAAAAGATCCTAATAACATCGGATTAGTGACTCTTAATTCGTTTCTCTTACGCTCGTGTATGAGTGATACAACACTCACAACCAAATGAAAAGAATACAAAGTATAATAGATATTACAATGTGTATCACTCTTGTATCTTTTCTTCTCACAACTTCGTATGCAACAATAAATATAAATCTGAGCTCAAGTATGCTTTGAATGCTTGAATGCTTGAAGTTGTGTCTTGAGACATCCAAGTGATATGGGTATTTATAGTGTCAAGTCCTTCTTCATATGCTGAAAAACATATTATTAGCGTGCGCTAATAATCCTTCATAGCGTGCGTTATCGAGCTTTGACTTGACTGATCTGAACGGTCATTAAACTATTCCAATGGTAAAATACACGACTAGCGTGCGCTAGATAGTCTTCTTTAGCGTGCGTTTGCGTTGGTCAGCAGGTCTTCACTTTTGACTTTGAATCTTGTCGGTTTGTCTCCCCAACGTCTCTTTTCCAATGGATAAAAATGTACTTAGCGTGCGCTAGTACATATACATTAGCGTGCGCTAACATTATTTAATATTAGCTTTCCAGATTTTACGGATCTCCTTTTTGAGCTTTGCGTTCCAAAGGATAAGTTGACAAACGGTAGGAATTTGAATGCTTAGCGTGCGCTAACAAGTATTGTGTAGCGTGCGCTACATAATTTCCAGATAACGTACGTTAGCTTGTTTAGCATACATAGTTGCTTCCTTATTTTGAGTCCAGAGCCTACTAGACTACTAATGTGATTTCCGGTAGCGTGCGCAAGGTTTGATGTGTAACGTGCGCTAAGGCCTCTGAATAGCGTGCGTAATTATACTTCCGTAGCGTGCGCAAATGCTTCCCCTTTTTTCTGTCCAGACTTCACTGACTCTCTGTCTTGTTTTAAGAAGAACGCGATAGCGTGCGCTATATAGAGATGTTAGCATGCGCTAAGATTTGCAACTTAGCGTGTGCTGATAATTTAGGCTTTGCGTGCGCTATCAATCACGTGACTCCAACTTGACTGCATATTACTTGCCTGACTGCAGGTGACTTGCCCTCGATAGCGTGCGCTACCATGCAGTTTGTAGCATGCGCTAGGGACAGGTTTTTCCTTCAATAAAATAGCCCGTTGAGATAGAACTTGTTTAAATGTTTTGAATATAATCATCATCAAAATACTTTGAGTCAACAAGAATTAATTGAACGAGTAGGTTTCCGATGTCATTTTCTACGAATTGATATCAGTATTGTGTGAATGTATTACTGAATGAATTACGTTTCAGTCAAGGTTGCTTGTTCGATTGAGTATTTAATCAAGGATACCGTCTGTTTGATCATTTGGAGAAAGACTATCATTCACCTACGGAATTGAGGCAAGTTATCTTGCTTGGTTATAATGATGATTGAATTCTTGTGATGGTTATACGTTTCGTGTATATGAAACACTTATGAATCTATGATTCGTAGTTCGATATTGTTCTTGATGATGTTCCGTTTTTCACCATGGGATTGCATTCCCAAGTTCATCACCTTTGAATCGTTGATCCTTATTGTCACTTCAGTGTGTTTCTTGATCCTTAATCGGATATGTGATTTGTTGAATTTGTTGCCATGTTGTATCGTGACATATCTGGAATCATATCTGCATGCCAATTGGTTATTGTGTAGGTTTTTTAGCTAGGCACATATATAGTCATACGTGAATATTTCCGTATTGGACTGTGCACACGAGACGTAGTTCGTTAGGCTAATTAGGGACATTGTCACATGTATATTCTGGATTCCGTATACGGGGTGGACATGTGCACGGATACATTTCTGGATCGGGCGTACTGTGATGTCCATCTTGAGCCATATTGTTTAGTCGTTCATAGTCCATGTATGATTGGATATGTTCGACGGTTTGTTACTGATTATTCATACGCCCGAGGGGTATGTTCAATAGTCGGGATGTTTTCTTTGAGATCTAATATATGTGAATTGTATAATGTCTGGAGAATCATTTATCATGTATATCTGACCCTGTGTTTTGGGCGAAATACTTGTGTTGTATTTTAGATCGAGGCAAAGGCAAGGCACGGGAAGAGCATGGTGACGGCAAAGGGTTCGAAGGATACTAGTTCAGGGGGTCCAAGTCTTTTGTTGTCTGGTTATGTTCAAACCGTCTAATGTTATTTTCCACATCATTTAAACTATTGTCCGACTGTATTATTATTTGAAGTATATTCTATCTCCAGATGGTTTATACTTGTATTTAGATCCCGTGTATGTTAAAGTTGTTGGCCATACTATTTATAAGCTCCTAATCGGAGTAATGTCTATTATTGTGGTTCGGCATCACAATGTAACACCCCCAAAATCTCCCGAGGTATTACAGTGCCGTGAATCCCACGTGGGACCCACAAGGCTAGTTAAAAAATAGACAATTTAAGGAAGTCGCGATAAAACATTAGGTTCAAGGTTTACATAACGTGAGTCGAAAGATTTTAAGGAAAAACGTAATTCAAAGTTCAATTATTACACAACGGAGGTTTTTAAAAGAAAGCAAAATTAATTTAATTTAAGCAGCGGTAAGAGGTAATTCCAACACCGCTCAAGTCTGACCGGACCCCTCGGGAATGCCCTGCACATGATGAACAATTTTACCTGGCACGACGAATCATGCCAGGTAACCAGGGTCAGAGAATGCATACCAAAAACAACTACTAGCAACGATATACGCCATTTTACCAAACACAGTACCAAATAACCAACAGGGAATATTTCATCACACAACCGACGTTGTCTCTCTTTTTATCACATAAACCCCAAGGTCGCAACCAAGGGTCACGAAAGTATCCACACGGGAATACCCTGGAACATAGGTGCCCAATTCGGGTCTTATCCCCTAACACATTTCCACACGGGTACCATACAAGTTTTATCCCCAACACATCGACCCATTTATAACATATTTTATAGAAAGGCAACCGTCGACATCCACCAAAAATGGCACATACACACATACGGACATAATCATTAATATTAGAAATTCTCGAGCAAGATTTCACTTGCCTGTGATCCGACAGTAGGTGCTTTGTGATAAACGGAGTCCCCACGCCCGCTCGAGCTTAACCTAGTCACGTAATATCCGATTAACACCTCGTACGGATCATGATGAATAAAACTAGTCTCCCTTCCCTAATCGGATTCCTAGCGTAGTTTTAATTGTCGACATTAGTATCGTTTCTAAGTTCATAAGCATTACGTACCATTATACCGTTCAATTCTACGGTTAACGTTAGATATATCGATTTGCTCAACAAGATTATCCCTATCATTTTTCGGTTGTCAACAAATGATTATAGCATAATCGAACCTCATGATTTCTAATTCAATTCTATATTCCGAATACTACAATCGGCAGATTCTATTACATAATAATTTTGGTGGTTTGATATCCAATAATGATTATACTATCGAATAGTTTTCCTTAGTTCACTAAGTGTCAAAAATCACAAGGTAAGGGTGGCTACGAACAATGGAACATACGGTGACGGATTACTACGAATTCTCCTACCATTGATTCGTCAATTTTTACATTCCTAGTGATGATTGAAATGAAATTTCGTATGATAGATATGATTTGCATGAAACGAAACATACGAAAAACGATAACTCCGGTTACTACAATTCCATCCGAAAAGATTATCTACGAACGTTGGCAAAATCTACCCAATACCCGTAATCTAATAAGTATAAAAAAACATCGAAGATATTACTCCAGGAATTGGTAGGCTTACCTTAGTGGATGAAGATTAATGAAGAGAGTTTGGCGAATCCACAAGACTACGAGGAGAAACGAGAAGTGACTTGAACGACTTGGATAATCTTCACCGGAGCTCAAGAAACCACCTCCTCAATGTTAATTCAAGTATATAAGACGTTAAGAACCGAGTATAAGGCTAGGAATTTCTCCAAGGGTGTTGTCTTGCAATATTGGGGTCGTGCAAATGAAGAGGGGAAGTGTCATTTTATAAAACTCGGTTTTGTTAACGTACGTTAATGATAACGGTGTTACGTACGTAAGGCTTATTACGTACGTAACAGTTTAATGACAACGTACGTAAAGACCGCCACTATCCGAAATATGCCCAAGTGTTACGTATGTAAGTCGTTTTTACGTATGTAAAGCTCCAGTCGGTAGTGTACGTTAAATTTGGGGAATAACGTACGCTATGAAGAGGTGACTCGTTTGTCCTCTGGCCCGATGAAAGTAGCTCCATCTGTGTCAAAAGAAAGATTATGGTCGGGAGACTGACTCACCTATTACGTACGTAATATAACTACCTTAACGTACGTAACAATCGAAATATAGCGTACGTTAGGCATAAGTTATAGCGCGCGTTAGGCAAAACTCTAACGTGCGTTAGACATTCAACCCTTTAGCCACATATTACATTCTAACCATCTCAGGGTGACCGTCCCTTCCACTCGTCAACAATTATCGGGGAACAAGACATTGGCCACCGTCATATTCGCATCGATGATCGTCCCACGGCGTCATGGCATGTCACCTCCGTTTCATTTACATCGCACAATTGTATAAAACTCAATGGAATACATAAATAGAAATGACGTCACATTACAAAAATTCACACAGTACAAAGTAATCAAGCAGGCCAAAAATTACATTTGGTCCCATAACTATTTGCTTTTACGATTTTGGTCCCATTGGTTCTCACTTTTTCAATTTCGTCCCATATGTGCGAAAATTGTCCAATTTAAGACCAATTTTCGCCGGAAACCAATTAAGTCGTCGGAAAATTCACGTGACACGCACATGATCACAAAATATTGGCGGATTCCGGCATTAGTAAATGAGGTGGCATTTTTGCTGACCTGTTCTCTTATTCCCAAATAAAAAAAATAAAAAATAAAATTGAATAAAATTACAAGTCTAGGAAATAAAATAAAATAAAAACAAAAATATCGGGCGACACCATTCCTATCACCATTCCTATTTTAGCCGCAGAAAGAAGAACCCAAAAAACCCTAATTTCTCATTCCCTTGAAGCAGCTACCTCGATACTGCCATGTCCGAGTCGAGTGGAAGCCAAATATCACCATTGTTATGCAAGTGCAGGCTCCTTGCCCCTGTATTCACTTCTTGGAAGTAAGATAATATCGGGCGCAGATTTTATGGATGCCCTAATTACCCGGTTTGCTTTCTTTCTATTGATCTTAATGGGGTAACTGTTAATCTACCCAGTAGATAATTATTTGTTAATTTGTGTATGCAGGATGTTGGGTGTTGCAAATACTTCCGATGGATTGATCCCCCACTGTGTGAGAGAAGTAGGGTGATTATCCGAGGACTTTTGTGTTGAACGAATCAACTCAGAGGAGAGAATTGCAATTTGGTTGCTACTGTATAGAAGTTGGAGGAAAGTGTCCTTATACTGCAGGGTGAAGTTGAAAGGCTTGAGGAAGGTTTGAAGAAACACACTCAAATGGCAGCCAATACAATTGAGAATACCAAAGCCAAGAATCTGAAAAATGAGAAGGGAATAGGATTTAGGCATTTGGGTTGCACTGTACTACTTCTCATTGTTGTTTTGTGTGTGTTGAAACAAATGATGTACATGATGATGATTGGGGATGGCGAGGACAGTGGATTCAAGTTGATTAGTTGTTGAATATGCTTTTTTTTTTGTTAGGTATATTTTGGTTCTTCATAGTGAATTGTAGAATATGCATTGATCAGTTGTGGAATTAAGTCTATGTAACTTATCTTTCAAGAGTTAATGTAATCTTTGAAGTATGCTTTTTTTTTGTTAGGTACATTTTGGTTCTTTATAGTGAATTGTAGAGTATGCATTGGTCAGTTGTGGAATCAAGTCTATGTAACTTATCTTTCAAGAGTTAATGTAATCTTTCAAGTCTATGTATTTTTCTTCATAGTGAATTATAGTGAATTGTTTTTTTCGTATTTTGTCTATGTAAATTATATGATAATCATATAAAAAGAATGTGAAGATACCAAACACACAATATTAAGAGAATGTTGATACCAAGAATGTGATACCAAACATTGATACCCATACAAAAGATTATGAAATACCAAACATTGGTTCCAAACATTGTTATGAAATACCAAACATTGGTTCCAAACATTGTTATGAAATACCTAACATTGGTTCCAAAAGATTATCCTACAACATTGTTATGAAATAACAAACATTGGTTCCAAACATTGTTATGAAATAACAAAACATTTGTCTACACAAAAGGATTCTCCTTCCTCTTCCCTTTAGCATCCTTCTCGCACGGTTGTGCTGACAAATCCAAGTACTTCTTGCCATCATCCCTAATTATTCTTTTATGGGTTTCCTTTTGAAAAATTGGCTGGAGACACGTAGGAAAACTAGGAGGTGGAGCTCTTATCTGCACCCTAGGTTGGACCGAGGTTTGGCCCATCCTTAACTGATCATACATTGAAGGCCCCGGCATCCTTAACCTAATCTGCCATGCTTCTTCATTGACTCTTTTTAGAACATTAATTGTCCATTTACACTTGCTACTCAGACACCTAGCATATACTCTTCTTTCATCATTTTTTGTTAATTTAATGTTTCTCTTATGCTTAATGGCATGTGATTGGGCAGCCAATTTGAACTCTTTTTATTGGAGAAGATCATTCCTAGTTCAAATTCAGGGTTGTACATGGTCCTAGGGTTGTAAACAGGATATTCTGGTTCTTCTACTTCATCTTCGGATAGTCTAGCTTCATCAAAATTATCACTTGCATCAACTACATCAGGTTCCTGATCACTACCCTCTTCCTCAGTGTAATCTGCTACTTCACATTCTTCTGTCTCCCTCACCCCTTCAACATTAGTAGGATTGCTAGGCTCCCCTACAGGAACTTCTACATAATGTGTGCTATCAGTTATGTTTTTTGGGTCAACTTTATCATCTTCAACAACTTCTACATTGCTGTCAAACAGTTGGTCATCATCATCCTCATCTATCTCATTACCCACAACAAAGTCTGGGTCCTCAAATGATTCATATCCAGATTCATTTTCAGAATCTATTTGATTATTAGTCTCCTGAGGGATTTCTCCTAGAGTTTCAACATACACATTCATCTCCCTCTCTTTCAGAAAGTCAGTGGCCCAATTCCTAAGGTCTTCATCATCAATAATAAACTTAAAACCCCCATCCCTAAGCAACAAGTAATATCTTCTATTTCCCTTAACCCCAAAAATATCACTAAAATCATCCAAGTAAGTCATTTTAAACTCTTGTGATTTCACCATATCATAAACTACCCTATCACCACCTATATAATCTGTGTTGGGCGTATTTTGAAAACTACCCCCAAAGTGAAGAATTACAGTGATATAATTGCTTTCGGGATCTGAAAAAACAAACAAAAACACCACCTCATCACATATATATTACACCTTGAACATCGCAAATAACACAGAAATGCAACTATAAATAGGAAAATGAAATACTCACCATAACTCGGAAGGTCCCGATCCATAGCACCGTTCTTCCGCATGAACAACGGGACTTCAATCTAAGTGTCTTCAATCTAATTAGAGTTTGTGTTCTTAGAATGAGAATGGCAGTTTGTGTGCTTAGAATGAGAATGGCAAACGTTTTTCAATCTAATTAGGGATCCATTCCCATTTTTTTTTCCCCAATTTTATTCAATTTTATTTTTTATTTTTTTATTTGGGAATAAGAGAACAGGTCAGCAAAAATGCCACCTCATTTACTAGTGCCGGAATCCGCCAATATTTTGTGATCATGTGCGTGTCACGTGCATTTTCCGACGACTTAATTGGTTTCCGGCGAAAATTGGTCTTAAATTGGACAATTTTCGCACATATGGGACGAAATTGAAAAAGTGAGAATCAATGGGACCAAAATCGTAAAAGCAAATAGTTATGGTACCAAATGTGATTTTTAGCCTAATCAAGCATGAAATACCGGTGGTATTACATATCACCCCCCTTAAAAATAGTTTCGTCACGAAACTTAAGAAAGAAACTCAGGATGACTCTCTTTCATGCTCGACTCGGTTTCCCAAGTCGCTTCTTCCATGCCGTGGTGCGACCACTAAATCTTCACGAGGGGTATGGCTTTATTTCTTAACATATTCACACGCCGATCCAAAATGGCGATCGGTACCTCTCTAAAGGTAGCGTCATCGGAAATTTCCACTTCTTCGAAATTGAGCTTGTGACTCGGATCATAGACATACTTCCTTGACTGGGAGACGTGAAAAACGTTATGCACTCCATCCAAATGCGGCGGTAGAGCTAATCGATACGCGAGCTTCCCTACCCGGTCCAATATCTCAAACGGACCTCTAAATCTCAGGCTTAACTTGCCCTTTTGGCCGAAACGCCGGATACCCCGCATAGGTGATACTTTGACCCAAACATGATCCCCGACCGCAAATTCTAACGGTCGCTGTCGGTTTTCGGCATAAGATTTCTATCGGCTCTGCGCGGATAGCATGTGCTTTTGAACGATAGAGATCTTCTTAATGGATTCCTGGATAAGATCTAACTCGGTAACCGCGGTGTCGGAAGCATCATCCCAGCATAACGGCGACTTGCATCTTCGCCCATACAGGGCCTCAAACGGTGCCATGCCTATGCTTGCATGCCAGCTGTTGTTGTACGAGAACTCCACTAATCCCAAATGTCTAGCCCAATCCTTACCCCAATCGAGCACACATGTCCCCAACATATCTTCCAAGGTTTGAATCGTACGCTCGGTCTGTCCATCCGTCTGAGGGTGATAAAGCCGTGCTAAAGTGTATTTGGGTCCCCATAGCTTTATAGACGGCTTTACAAAAACGAGACACGTATCTGGTGTCCCTATCTGAAATGATGGATGAGGGAACGCCATGCAGCCTTACGATCTCCCTGATGAAAATGACGGCCAGTTGCTCTATCCCGGTTGTCTCTTGAATAGGAATGAAATGTGCCGATTTTGTCAATCGATCAACAATGACCCAAATTGTATCCTTTCCTCCCACCGCCGTAGGTAGCTTAGTGACAAAGTCCATTGATATGTTCTCCCATTTCCACTCCGGGATGGGTAGGGGTTGCATAATTTCGGCTGGTCTGCGGTGTTCAATCTTTACTTGTTGGCACGTCATACATCGTGCGACGAACCTAGCAACTTCCCATTTCATATTTTTCCACCAAAAACTCTATCGCAAATCTTTGTACATCTTGCTTGCTCCGGGGTGAATAGAATAGGGAGTGGAGTGCGCCTCCTTCAGTATAGTTTGCTTCAGCCCGTCATTCGGTGGAATACAGATCCTTTTCTTGAACCTCACCAAATCACCCTGAATCTTATAATCGGAAACATCTCCTTCCTCTATTCTTGCACCAATCGCACGTAATTCGGGATCTTCCATATGTGCTAGACATATCTCGTCTAGTAAGGACAAAAGTATGTTGATTGAGCATAATTGTCCTTGCCTACGTTGTATCCATACTTCGGTGCTGCTTCTCCTGATGTCTTGCTGCAGTTCGGGGTGAACTGTTATGCTGGATACCATTACCTCTTGTGTAGTTTTCCGACTAAGAGCATCAGCTACCACATTAGCTTTCCCGGGATGATAGGAGATCTCCACATCGTAGTCCTTGATTAGCTCCAACCAGCGCCTCTGCCTCATGTTTAATTCTCTCTGAGTGAAGATATATTTCAAACTCTTATGATCCGTGAAAACTTTGCAAGTAACTCCGTAAAGATAGTGCCTCCAAATCTTGAGGGCATGCACCACTGCGGATAGCTCCAAGTTGTGTGTCGGGTAATTTACTTCGTACAGCTTCAGTTGTCGGGATGCGTACGCAACGACTTTGCCATTCTGCATGAAGACACACCTTAGTCCGTGTTTGGATGCATCCATGTATATAATGAATCCTTCTGTACCCTGCGGTAACACTAGTACTGGGGCAGTAGTTAGCCTACTCTTGAGCTCGTCGAAGCTCTTCTGGCAGTCTGCAGTCCATACAAATTTGGTGCTCTTTCTCAGTAGGTTCGTTAATGGTTGGGCGATACAGAAAAAGGCCTCGACGAATCTTCGATAGTAACCCGCCAATCCTAGGAAACTCCTAACCTCCTTGACGTTCTTCGGCGGTTTCCAACTCGTTATTGTCTCAATCTTTTGTGGATTGACCTTGACACCTTCTGCCGAGACAACATGTCCGAGAAAAATTACCTCCGGCATCCAGAATTCGCACTTGGAAAGTTTCGCATAAAGTTGGTGTTGCCTTAACACGCTCGGCACTTGCCTCAAATGTTCCTCGTGTTCCTGTCGGCTTCGAGAATAGATCAGGATGTCGTCGATAAAAACCACCACGCATTTATCGAGGAAATCAATCAAAATTCTATTCATAAGTTCCATGAAAACGGCTGGCGCATTAGTCAACCCGAATGATACCACGATATACTCGTAATGTCCATACCTCGACTGAAATGCAGTCTTGGGTATATCTTCCTCCCGAATCCTCAATTAGTGATATCCGGACCGTAAATCGATCTTTGAAAACACGACTACCCCTTGTAATTGATCCAAGAGGTCATCAATTCTTGGTAGTGGGTAACGATTCTTGATAGTAACCTTATTTAGCTCCCTGTAGTCGATGCACAAGCGTAGAGAGTTGTCTTTCTTCTTAACGAAAAGTACCGGCGCACCCCACGGTGAGGTGCTCGGGTGGATCAACCCTTTCTCCAACAGATCTTCGAGCTGTATCTTTAATTCCTTCATCTCGGCCGGCACCATCCTGTAAGGAGCTTTGGAAATAGGTCTCGTCCCCGGCTCGAGTTCAATGGAAAGGTTAACTTCTCGGTGCGGTGGCAGCCCTGGTAGTTCATCGGGAAAGACGTCTGGAAGTTCATTCACCACCGTAATGTTTGTGATTGTAAGTTGTGAAGTATCCTCTCGAAGAACATAACACCAATAGTACTCCCTTCGAGAGCTGCAGGAAGCTTCCGATGCGAGAATGCTGATAGACCCTTTCGTACTAAAGTGTTCACGTCCTCTGATGACATGTGTGGTACTGTCATGAGCCGAAATGGAAATAGTCAAGTGGTAGGTATCCAAGATTGTTTGGTGCAATGGCATACAGTCCATATCTAATATTATATCTTCATTCTGGAGCGGAAAGACCATAAGATTAGCGGTCCAACTATGATTGTTGATGCAGATCCGACAGTCTCGAACCTTTTGATCGTCGCTTAATCTACTACCCTTGGGTAGTTTAACAGTAAAGGGCTCACAAGGTACACAAACAAGATTTAAGCTTTCAGCACATTCCACAGATATAAATGAATGGGTGGCTCCGGTATCAAATAGTACATGCACTGGCTGAGAGTTAACAAGAAGAGTACCTGAGATAGCTGGCGCAGACTGACCATCCGTAGCCCTCAGCTCAAATACATGGGACGGCACTGACTCCGAAAAGGATGAAGTACCTCCGCCGCGCCCACGGCCTCGTCCGGCACCGTGTAGCGGTGGTTGGTTCTGGTGGGATGGAGCTCGGTAGTTGGAAACAGCAGGCGTCCTAGGGGATTGCACAGAGCCTTGTTGACTTGGTTGGAAAGCTGGGTTCTGAGTGGGATTGGCCCACCAGCAGTAACGAGACATGTGTCCACTCTTTCCGCAAGAAAAACAATTGGTAGCCGTCTTATGGCACCGATCCTTAGTATGTCCGGACACGCCACAATTGAAACAGTCCCTACGGTAAGTCCGATCAGATGCACCCTTCTGTTGGTACGAAACTGCTGACTTAAAAGAAGATGCGGGCCCCGAATTTGTTTTGTTGCTGCTCCCAGGCTGAACTGATGTCTTTTGCTTCTTCGAGTTATGTTCGATGTCGGTATTAACAATAGTACCGGCATATGCTGTACCACGTCTTCATATGCCCTTAGGGTCGTGCAGTGAAATTCGGCGGCATAGCGTTGTACATCCTCCAGCAACCTCTGTGCAAGGTGGCATATTCGTTGATCTTCTGATGGAACCATCTGTGAGATGTAACTTAGCTCAGTTCGGTAGGCCCTAATGATCTCTGGTACTGGCATGTTTTGAGGTACGGCACTAAAAAAGTCTCGTGTGCGAGCGGTCGGGCTGATCTGGGATAGTACTCGCTCCGCAGTAGTCGGGCAAATTCGGTGCACCCGACCACTCGGTCCTCTGGCCTGTAAGTCCTCCACCAGCGTGCAGCAGTGTCACGGTGTTGATTAATCCCGAGCGGCACCTTCCGGTTCTCTGGGAATTCGATCACTTTGAAAGCAGTCTCCATTTCAGAAATCCAGTCGTCCACGTGTTTCTCTCCTGCCCCGTCAAATAATGGAGGCCTAGTTTTCAGCATCTCTCCCAACCATCGGTCTCTTCCTGCGTTTTCCTCCACATTGATGACCGGTATCCGTTCCGCCTGGTTGACCTGAGCAATTCCCATGGAGATAGCCTGGGCAAGGGCCTGAACAAAAGCTGGGTCCATGCCTCCCGGGTTGTTATTCTGGCGTTCCGCCTCCTGATCGTTTTGATTAACTGGTGGTGGCTGGCCCCCAGCAGGATGGGTCTCGGCAGTGTTTCCGTCCTCATTGTGGTTCGCAGCGGAACCCTGAGCGTCATTCACCACCCTCCTACCTCCTCGGCATGCCATCACTGACGGTATTAATCTAAAGCCAGTTCCATACACGATTTACAATTAAATGTAGTACTTAGACAGAAACACACATATCACTTAATTTGCATTCCCACGAGGAGTTACGATCGCTTGGGGTGTTGGACTGGAATAACTTTGAAAAATTAGGGGAAATTTTATTCAATACAGGAGTTTTGCGCTCCGATACCATTTTCTGTAACACCCCCAAAATATCCCGAGGTATTACAGTGCCGTGAATCCCACGTAGGACCCACATGGCTAGTTAGAAAATAGACAATTTAAGGAAGTCGCGATAAAAGATTAGGTTCAAGGTTTACATAACGTGAGTCGAAAGATTTTAAGGAAAAATGTAATTCAAAGTTCAATTATTACACAACGGAGGTTTTTAAAAGAAAGCAAATTTAATTTAATTTAAGTAGCAGCAAGAGGTAATTCCAACACCGCTCAAGTCTGACCGGACCCCTTGGGAATGTCCTGCACATGATGAACAATTTTACCTCGCACGACGAATCATGACAGGTAACCAGGGTCAGAGAATGCATACCAAAAACAACTACTAGCAACGATATACGACATTTTACCAAACACAGTACCAAATAACCAACAGGGAATATTTCATCACACAATCGACGTTTTCTCTCTCTTTTTATCACATAAACCCCAAGGTCGCAACCAAGGGTCACGAAAGTATCCACACGGGAATACCCCGGAACATAGGTGCCCAATTCGGGTCTTATCCCATAACATATTTCCACACGGGTACCATACAGGTTTTATCCCCAACACATCAACCCATTTATAACATATTTTAGAGAAAGACAACCGTCGTCATTTATCAAAAATGGCACATACACACATACAGACATAATCATTAATATTAGAAGTTCTCGAGCAAGATTTCACTTGCCTGTGATCCGACAGTAGGTGCTTTGTGATAAACGGAGTCCCCACGCCCGCTCGAGCTTAACCTAGTCACGTAATATCCGATTAACACCTCGTATGGATCATGATGAACAAAACTAGTCTCCCTTCCCTAATCGGATTCCTAGTATAGTTTTAATTGTTGACATTATTATCGTTTCTAAGTTCATAAGCATTACGTACCATTATACCGTTCAATTCTACGGTTAACGTTAGATATATCGATTTGCTCAACATGATTATCCCTATCATTTTTCGGTTGTCAACAAATGATTATAGCATAATCGAACCTCATGATTTCTAATTCAATTCTATATTCTGAATACTACAATCGGCGGATTCTATTACACAAAAATTTTGGTGGTTTGATATCCAATAATGATTATACTATCGAATTGTTTTCCTTAGTTCACTAAGTGTCAAAAATCACAAGGTAAGGGTGGCTATGAACAATGGAACATACGGTGACGGATTACTACGAATTTTCCTACAATTGATTCATCAATTGTTACATTTCTAGTGATGATTGAAATGAAATTTTGTATGATAGATATGATTTGCATGAAACGAAACATACGAGAAACGATAACTCCGGTTACTACAATTCCATCCGAAAAGATTATCTACGAAGGTTGGCAAAATCTACCCAATACCCGTAATCTAATAAGTATAAAAAAAACATCGAAGATATTACTCCAGGGATTGGTAGGCTTAACTTAGTGGACGAAGATTAATGAAGAGAGTTTGGCGAATCCACAAGACTACGAGGAGAAACGAGAAGTGACTTGAACGACTTGGATAATCTTCACCGGAGCTCAAGAAACCACCCCCTCAATGTTAATTCAAGTATATAAGAGGTTAAGAATCGAGTATAAGGCTAGGAATTTCTCCAAGGGTGTTGTCTTGCAATGTTGGGGTCGTGCAAATGAAGAGGGGAAGTGTCATTTTATAAAACTCAGTTTTGTTAACGTACGTTAATGAAAACGGTGTTACGTACATAAGGCTTATTACGTACGTAACAGTTTAATGACAACATACGTAAAGATCGCCACTGTCCGAAATGTGCCCAAGTGTTACGTACGTAAGTCGTTTTTACGTATGTAAAGCTCCAGTCGGTAGCGTACGTTAAATTTGGGGAATAACGTACGCTATGAAGAGTTGACTCGTTTGTCCTCTAGCCCGCCGAAAGTAGCTCCGTCCGTGTCAAAAGAAAGATTCTGGTCGGGAGATTGACTCACCCGTTACGTACGTAATATAACTACCTTAACGTACGTAACAATCGAAATATAGCATACGTTAGGCATAAGTTATAGCGCGTGTTAGGCAAAACTCTAATGTGCGTTAGACATAAACTTTAGCGTGCGTTAGACATTCAAACCTTTAGCCACATATCACATTCTAACCATCTCGGGGTGACCGTCCCTTCCACTCGTCAACAATTATCGGGAAACAAGACGTTGGCCACCGTCATATTCGCACCGATGATCGTCCCACGGCATCAAGGCGTGTCACCTCCGTTTCATTTACATTGCACAATTGTATAGAACTCAATGGAATACATAAATAGAAATGACGTCACATTACAAAAATTCACACAGTACAAAGTAATCAAGCATGAAATACCGGTGGTATTACACACAAGGTAATACATATTTAATCTGTATTTTGGTATTGCCTGGTGGGTCCCAGTATGGAGTCCACGGCACTGTAATAGCTGCCTCTTGGGGTGTTACAGAGTCAAAGTGTTATCTCAATTATGAAATCAAAGACACAAGTCAAGATCCACAATAAAATACTTGGAAGAAAAAAGCAAAACTTTTGTGTAAGATGTGATGATGCGGCCGACCCCCCACCCCCATGTCCTATTCATAGGCTTTTAGACTACTCTAGGGATCTTACTTAGGCTTTTCTACCGTCAGGCCATGAAAACTTGGCCTGACGTTAGGCCGATGTTAAAATTACATATTTTTTCATATTTCTCGATTCCATTCCGCACAGTTCAACCATAACAAGAATAATATACAAACTTGAATCGACAAATATGAACAAATATGTAGCATAATTAAGATGTATTCTTTTATCATTAGGTCAGGAAAACTTGGTCTTATATTAGGTCGGTACTAAAATTGTATATTTTTTCATATTGTTGATTCCAATTCGCACAGTTCAACTCTAATAAGAAGAATATGAAATTGAAATCGACAAATATGAAAAAATATGTAATTTCAACACCGGCCTAACGTCAGGCCAAGTTTTCCTGACCTGACAGTAGAAAAACCCATCTTAAGGAGGATTAGGGTTAGGAGTCCTTATGTGACCCAACCTTCCATATTAAGCCCTTCCTAATATGGTTGAGTTTACTAATATCAATTCAATCCACTAAAGAATTAATATTGCACTTCCAACCTAAATCCTAATTTACGAAATCGGGCTCCTTATTTAGATATATTATTTCTCGTGTTTAAGATATCGAATGTCCATTAATTAATTTAAGGTACTGACAATTTTTAATTAATTAATTTCTTGTCCAAGAGTAGTACCACTCGAACCTTATTATTATATCAAAATTAAACACACCTAAAAGGTTTAATATAATAATCATTATCGAGCTCCTCAAGGGGACTTCATTAACCCGCACGAGTCGGGATACGATTTCTAGTTATAATAATAATTATCATATAAATAATATTATTGCCCAAGATACGAAGCATATTGAGTCAATCACTGTGACTCTCACCCATGGTAAATCAAAGCAATAAATATTATAAGTACATAATTAAATATTATATACTTAGAATTAAGAAATAATAAGTACCCGAGATTTACGTTCTTTTTACAATCAGTCCAGAAGAGACTATCTCACAGCGGTCCAGTTCAACGTATGCAAATACGCTAATGTATGCTAATATTCAAGACCATGAATCACAAGCATACATTACAACCTTTCATATAATTTGTCTAGTAATTATATATGTTGTTATCTATTATATTATTTTATACGGCACCGATAATGCGATCTTTCGTGTAACACCAGCACACCATATTATCTATAATATAAAATAAATAGACAGTTCATTTGCATAACCATAACGTGAATAAATATGCAAAACATGTGATAAAATATAATTAATATTTTCATGTGTAGTTACAAGGAAATAAGGTAATACAAGCATAAAGTATATTTTGCAGTACATAACCCTAACATTCGTTGTGTATTGACTACCAAATGAAGTGGTATTTAGCTAATCCCTGCTGCAACAAGACTTAATCAAGAAGTATAAGCTAAAGCGGAGATGTTATAGCCAATCCTGAATACAAAAACCTCAAATCTAATCAATAAACCTGAGTTTTCATAGAGTTCCGACTCGAATACATGTAATGTGATCTTATCTCATATTAACTTGAGTTTGAGATCTTAGCAAATCACTACTAATTGATAGTACTAGTAACTAGTGCTTTTCACGGATTATTATTTCTATTTTTAAAAATATTTATCGAAGATCAAACTGTACGAATGTCACGATATATCTAATTGAGTGATGTTCCCAAATTTTCAAAAAATAAAAAACTAATTTGGTTTGAGATCTTAGCAAACCACTACTAAATTGACTAGTACATTAACTAGTGCTTTTCACGGATTATTGTTTCTATTTTTTTAAAAATATTTATCGATGATCCAACCGTACGGATGTCAAGATATATTTAATTGATTGATGTTACCAAATTATCAAAAAATAAAAAAATAATTTGGTTAGAGATCTTAGTAGGGTAAAGATAAGAAACTTCTAGATTTCAATCAAGGGCTCTTATTTCGCCACCTCAACAATCCAGGTGAAAGCTTTTCCACCAATCACGTGCTGTCAAAGCAGACAACAGTTTATTTGTAAAATGCTTGTATACATAAGTTTATGACAACCATTTAAATTACAAAAGCTTGTATGAAAGTGTTGAAGACAACGGTTTAATATACAAACCCGTTTAATGACACGTTATGTGAAATGTAATACAACAAGTATAGTTGAAAACACTTGTTTTAATTCAACAACGGTTTAACGTGGCATTGTCTTGAGCTAATTCCCACAATATATTTTTAAAATGGTTGTCTAATTCTTCGAGTTTTCAAAACACCACCGATAAAAAGCCTTGCCTTATTGGTTTTTCTAGACAATGGTTTTTAAATCGTTGTAATATACTTGGATTACACAATACTTTTTTGAGGATAAAAATAAACTGTTATCTGTTAATTTCAGCCAACACTTTTTCGGCCGACTGTTGTCTGATTAGTGTTGTCTGATTGCGTTTTTCCTGTAGTGTGAGTTTAAGACCGCTATGGAGGTGGAGAACTATCCACCGCCGATTTTGGGAGCGAAGGATCGTGTAGTTCTTTACAGCTATGCCTCAGGATGTACCAATATCCCAGGCTATTATTACTTATAATCAGTAGTTGGGATACGTGAAAGATCAAGTGAGAATCGAGGCCGATAAGATTCGCTACTTTAATACGCACATGACGCCGCATATCAGACAGATTATGGCACCACTCATGTGTGATACATTGAAACAATAACAGGACCGCGCCTTAGCGATTGAGATGGTAGTCCCGGAGTTAGAGTCTGGATCCGAGGCTAAGAGGCAGATGACTTCTGGTAACTTCTCATCCGAAAAGGGATATCAGTTTCCTAGGCCGCTGTCTGCTCCCACATCGAGAAAGAGATCATTTCATCAGGCTGGAGGCTCCCAGAGTAACTGTCCGGTTCAGTCCTCTATCCCTAGTATCAGAGTATGTTTTAACTGTAGACAGAGTGAGCACTTGCTGAAGGATTGTCCGTTTTCACTGGTTACATGTTTCTCATGCAGATGGAGTGGTCATCTTGAAGCCCATTGCGATATAGTTGCCAGAATAGTCAGAGCTCCGATGGTAACTGCAGCACAGGGAGAACCTAGTGTCGGTCAGAAGGCTCCAGTTTCACAGGGTCCTCAGAGTTCAGGTTGAGGTAGAGGTCTGGGTCAGCCGGACCGCCATGCAGTGTTGAGTTCGGGATCTATACACTCCCATTTATATCAGATGAGATGCACAGAGGAGACAGATACTCCGGTGGCATCAAGTACCACTCAGATCCTTTCTCATCCAGTTTTGGTGCTTTTTGATTCAGGTGCTACTCATTCTTTTAGTGCATGGGATTGTGTGTGTAGTATCGGTATTGACGGATGATTTGAGTGTGAGCCGTTCGTAGTGGGTATGCCTAGTGGGGATCATATGGTTGGGAACCAGGAAGTTAGAGACTGCCCAGTGAGGATCGGGAACCGAGATTGGCCCTCGAACCTCATTGTTGTAAACTTAAAGGGTGAGGATTTGATCCTCAGGGATGATTGGCTTAATCGTCACGGTGCTATCATGGACTATCGGACTCGTACAATCTCGATAATGGTTAAAGATGGCACAGAACATACTTTTATAGGATGTAAACCGGGTAGATCAGGGAGTGTGATCAACGCCTTGAAGGCGATGAAACTCCTGAACCAGGGTTGCGTAAGCTATTGCTACGTTTTGAAGACAGAAGATGGTGGGGTTGAGATGTCATCAATTCCAGTCGTTAATGAATATCCCAATGTATTTTCGGACGACTTACTAGGAATGCCACCACAATGGGAAGTCGAGTTTCCTATTGATCAATAGCCGAATACAGCTCCTGTTTCTCGGGCTCCGTATTATATGGCACCATCATAGATGTTAGAGTTGAAGAAATAGTTGGGGGAATTGCTAGATAAAGGGTATATTCGACCGAGTGCATCACCTTGGGATGCGCCTATGCTTTTCATTAAAAACAAGGATGGATCGCTTCGTTTATGCATCGACTATTGAGAACTAAATAAACTGACCATCAAACATAAGTACCCTTTGCCCGGATTTATGACTTGTTTGATCAGCTTCAGGGAGCGACAGTCTTCTCGAAGATTGATTTACGATCGCGTTACTATCTGTTGAGGATTCGGGATAGCGACATACTGAAAGTTGCCTCTCGGACGAGATATGGCCATTACGAGTTTGTGTTTATGCCTTTCGATCTAACCAATGCCCTAGCATTGTTCATGCAGTTGATGAACAAAGTCTTTATCGAATATCTGGACATATTCATAGATGTTTTTATTGATGACATTCTCATCTATTCCTGGAGTCAGGAGGATCATGTTGTACATCTTCGTATGGTGCTAGACATTTTGAGAATTGAGAAGTTGTATGCGAAGTTTTCCAAATGTGAGTTTTGGCTCAAGGAAGGAACATTCCCTGGGCATGTGATTTCATTGAAGGGGTTCGGGTTGACCCCCACAGAAGATCGAGGCGGTACTGGGGGGGGAACCACCTAAAAATGTGAAAGAAGTGACTAGTTTCCTAGGACTTGCGGGTTACTACTGTAGGTTCATCGAGGAGTTTTCCAAGATCGCTCGGACACTTACTCAATTACTTCAGAAAACTCAGAAATTTGAGTGGAACGCGGATAGTCACAATAGCTTTGATGAGTTAAACAGACGTTTGACTACCGCACCAGTTCTAGCCTTGCCACAGGGGAACGATGACTTTGTGGTTTATAGTGATGCTTCGGGCCTCAGACTTGAATGTGTTTTGATGCAGAGAGATAGGGTTATTGCTCATGCATCTCGACAGTTGAAACCATATGAAGCAAATTACCCTACACATAATTTAGAGTTAGCTACGGTCTTTTTCGCTTTGAAAATTTGGCGGCATTATCTCTACGGGTCATTGCGTAACGGACCACAAGAGTCTGAAGTATATCTTTAGCCAGAAGGAATTGAACATGAGGCAACGTAGGTGGATAGAATTAATTAAGGATTATGATCTTGAAATTCTTTATCATCCGGGCAAGGCCAATGTAGTAGCAGATGTGTTGAATCGTAAGCCGATGGCTCTTCAGATGTTATAAGTACTTACGCCTCAAAGCAAGATCCGACGGGATTTAATTTGTCAGAGTATCGAGGTTTGGCTTCAGAGTTCAGGGTCAGTTGTGTGCGTTAGAAATCACCTCGTCTTTGATTGATGACATAAAGGCGAGGCAATATGATGACCCGTTTTTAGTTCAGTTGAAAGAAGATGTCAAGAAAGTGAAAGCCTTTGGGTTTGTAATTCAGGATGATGGGATTTTGAGATTTCGAGGAAGATTGTGTGTACCATATGATGTTGAGTTGAGACAGAAAATTTTGAGAGAAGATCATACTACATCTTATTCCATACATCCTGGTACAAGCAAAATGTACAAGGATATAAGGAGTAACTTCTGGTGGAGCAACTTGAAGATGGATGTTAGCGAGTTTGTGTCGAAATGTTTGACCTGTCAGGAGGTTAAGATCGAGCATCAACGACCCGTGGGATTATTGTGACCACTTCCTATTCCAGAGTTGAAGTGGGAGGATATTTCTTTGAATTTCATTACCAATATGCCTAGGACTCAGACCGGAATGAACATGATTTGGGTCATTATCGATCGACTAACCAAATCTGCTCATTTTCTGGATATTAAGGATACATGGGGACCGGAAGGACTAGCTTGGGTGTTCATCGCATAAATCGTGAGGTTGCATGGACTCCTAAGAGTATTATTTATATTCGAGATGGTCGTTTTGTATCACATTTTTGGCAGGCTATTCATCGACCTTTGGGGACCGAATTGAGACTCAGTACATCCTACCACCCTCAGACAGAAAGATAATCAGAACAAACGATACAGACATTAGAGGATATGTTGAGAGTCTGTGCTTTAGACTGGAAAGATGATTGGGAGTCGCACCTACCGTTGATCAAGTTTACGTACAACAATAGTCGGCATGCTTTGTTGGGATAAACAATCATGTATCTTGTTTTGATAATTGCCATCATACAGTAAGTCTATCCATCATACAACAAGTTGTCTCAAGAAGCCGGAAGGATTCGAAATACCGCTAAGTATGGAAAGTCTGGGATATCCATACAGCATCCTTTCATACAGCATTTGAGATAGCCTACAGTGTTGAAGTCTACAGCTACAACATTAAAGACGTAACATATTGGATACAGCATCCAGGCTGAAAGTGTTGGGAAAATAAACACTTATCCAACAGGACTGAAGACCGTTGTGAAGGAATCTACTTTATTCGCTAAAGTCAAAATGTCGTTTGAAAGAAGTATTTAAATACTGATCGGATAAAGTATTTAAATACCAACGGACAAGGATCTTCAGACAAGGAGCGAAATCCGGATCTACCATCTTGAAAGTCAATCAGCCAATTAGAATGGATATTTGCTCACCAACCAGCCAGCGGACATATTTATAACGGATCTATTCTAAAGTTATAAATAGTCCATGCAAGAGGACATTGCAAGTGACCTATATACACACGATATACACGATAAGACGAAACACCAAGGACTGAACTAAATATCCATATCAAGAGATTATTCTGTCAATCAATCTTAGAAGATCAAATATATTTCTTCAAGCATATATCAAATATCCGAGAGAAGAAATATACTCGGTGAAAGTGAACAGCACATCATCAGCCTAAGATCATCAAGTGTTCAAGCTGCTATTCAAACTAGTTATTTCACCATTGTTTACCTTTGAGTAAACTTAGCCCTGTGTGGACTAAGGAAAAGTTATTCTGACCTGTGCGGGACGAATAGGACGAAGCTTCAATCTGTGTGAAGAAGCAAGTCAACGAAGCCTACAACCAATCTGTGTGAACGGTTGAAAGGTACAGTCTTTGTATCAATCTGTGTGAACGGTACAAGGATAGGTTTGATTAAAGTCACGTAGTTGTGTACGTAGTGATTTTAATAAACATTTTACTCCTGTGTGGAGGACAAGTGGACGTAGAGGGGTTTACCTCTAACCACTTTATATTGCGTGTTATTTACCTTCTGCCTTTAGTGTTTTCATAACTGTGATTATTTACAAGTATACATTGTAAAACCCTGTCCGCACCAAGCCAATAGGAGAAAACCTAATTGCTGTATTTACAGGAACTCAATTAAACAAACTTCCGCTAAGCACTCTCATTTGAAATTCATACAGCTTGTTACCAACACTTTTCCAAGCTGTATTCTGTATACTTAGTGGCCAACAAGTGGTATCAGAGGGGTTGATTATAAAAAGAATCAGTCGTATTTTTAACCGAATCAGATCCTAAAATCACACATTATTTTTTAAAATAGTCTATCTTTCCTATTTTCCACATGGATACCTCTATGATAAACAAGGTTCCTATATTTTCTATTAACGAATTTGATGATTGGAGAATTAGGATAGAAGCACATCTTGCCGCCATGCACAAGGAGATGATTTTTGTCATCCAAGATGGCCCTATAAAGATAATGAAGGTTAATCCCGCCGCGAGGATAGAAGGACAACCTCATGCAGAGATGCTCGAGAAAGAACGTGAGAAATGGACGACCGACGAGCGCAAGCGTGCTAACCTCGACAATGTTTCTAAGAATGCGCTATTTGTCACTCTCGATAAAGGCACATTCTCGAAGGTAAAAAGCTGTAAGACAACCAAGAAAATCTGGGATAAACTCAAGATGATTTGTGAGGGAACTGAGCTCTCAAAAGAAAACAAAATTTCAAAACTCACTCAGCAATTTGAATCATTTGAAATGAAATCATCTGAAACTCTTGAGGAACTTGATCTCAGATTCACTGGCATTGTTGGTGAACTTGAAGCATTGGGTAAAGCATATACCCAAAAGGATAAAATTTGAAAATATTTAGATCACTCCCTGCCCGATGGGACATAAAACCACAGCCATGCGTGTGTCATTTAATCTCAATGACATTTCTACTTTTGACCTCTTCTCTGACCTCAAAGCTTTTGAGTATGATATTGACAGCAGAGAGAAGGCCGAAGAGTCACCTGCTAGGACTACAGCACTAGCTGCTGTATCTAATAGGAGACACAACATGCCCAACACATCCAAATCTGCCTATAAGAATGTTGACAGTGATGATGATATCCTGTCACATGATGAAATGGCCCTGCTCATACACAAATTCAAGAATCAAACAGTCTGGAAAGACTGCATACAAGCCTAAGACTTTTCACAAGGTAAGTTCCGAATCTTCTCCATCTGGTGATTCTTATCTATGTTACAACTGCAGGAAACCAGGACATTATGTAAATCAGTGTCCGCATCCTAAAGTCCAAAAGTTGCCGGAAGTCGAGCAACAAGAAAAGGACGAAATGAGACGTGCTTGGAAAAACAAGCTCAAGGCCCTGATCGGTGAATCAGAAGCCTCGCCCGCACCAACCAAGACCGAGAAATGTCTTCAGGCAGTCACTGACAGTGACTCGTCCGATGATGAGCTCGAAGATAAAGCATACATGTGCTTTATGGCCAAAGATATAGAGGACGATGAAGATAGCGATGATGAGGTAAGCTCAACATCCAATATTCATATTAATGCATCTGATACTTTCGAAAATATGATGAATGAATTTAAAAACATTCAAAAGGCCCATGAGACATTAAAACGAGAAAACATACAGCTCGAAATTTCCAACTTAGAGTTGAAAGAAGAAAATGACTTGTTGAGAAATAATTACGAAAATATGTCCATCGATTGTGAAAACAGCAAAGGCTACGGTTGACCCGCGTACAACAAAGGCTGCCATTCCGCCTCCTAAGTCATATCATCGACAGTGGAATCCTCAGCCTCAAAGACTTGTAAGGCGTAACCAAAAGCATGATCCCCGAGCATATCAGAAGCGCCAACATCCATTCAGAAAGAAGGCTGTATCTAAATATCAATGTAATGCACAACAGTACTTCCAACAGTACAGTGCGCCCAGATACTGGATACAGGAGCCTTGTTATCCATCAAGAAAACAGGTCGCCGCGCAATATCAACAACAGCTTTGGGAATTCAACTGGAGACCCAGGAGGCAAGCTGTAAGGCCAAAGAAAATGGCTCCACCTCCAAGACGGCATCTGTACTGGATTAATAATAATAACCCACATTTTTACATGCATCATAATTACCAAGGCTACAGTGACTATGTGCCTGCCCCACGTAGGCATCGCAAGAACAGACCAAAGTAACCTACATCAAGCCAATTGGTGTCAGGCAAATATGGGTACCTAAAGGCACTAACATCCATGGACCCAACATACAAATGGGACCTAAATCTACTTAATTTCTTTGCTTACAGGACATCAAAGAGAAGGACATCTAGTACTTCGACAGCGGATGTTCTCAGCACATGGCTAGAGATAGAAGCAAGTTGTTAGATAATGTAGAAGATCACGGTCCAAAAAGACGCTACGGTGACAAATCCAAAGGAAGAACAAGAGGGAAGGGAACCCTGCTTGTAGGGAAATTTAAAGTCACCGATGTAGCTTATGTTGAAGGATTACAGTATAATCTACTTAGTATTATCCAGTTCTGTGACAAACAATTCTCAGTGAAATTCTATATAGATCACTGTAGAGTCAAGAACATTCTGACCAAAGAAGTTGTGCTCACAGGAAGCAGATGAGTTAATATATATTGCTAACTGGATGCCTACGAGCTCCACAATTCTGTGTTTTGTTGCCAAAGGCACTGCAGATCAAAGTTGGCTATGGCACAAGAGGATATCACACGTCAACTTTAAAACGATCAACAAGCTCGCTAGACAGGGAATGGTTAGAGGTTTGCCCGATGTGTCATTCCTAAAAGGCAGCGTCTGCCGACCCTATCAAAAAGGCAAATAAATCAAAACTACCCTGAAAAGAAAATCATACATGTCCACTCACAGAGTTCTGGAAATGCTACATATGGATCTCTACGGTCCTATAGACCCTGTAAGTTTGGGAGGTAAGAAATATTGTCTCGTTATTGTTGATGATTATTCCAGGTATGCTTGGACTATCTTTCTGAGCAAGAAGAAGGATACCACATAAAAGTTTCCCGAGTACTTGAGAAAGATTCAGAATGAGAAAGGGTTGAGTATCATGTCCATTCGTTCCGACAGAGGTACTGATTCACTAACCGCTTTATAGAGCAATACTGTTCGGACAATGGGATACAACACGAATACTCAGCAGCCCGACCACCTCAACAAAATAGTGTTGCCGAGCAAAAGGTACAGGACGCTCAAAGAAGCAACAAGAACCATCATTGCCGCAAGCAAGTTTCCGCAGCAATTCTAGGGCGAAGCAACAAATACAGCATGCTATACATAAAACCATTGTATCATCAGCAAACATCACAACAAAACAGCATACGAGGTATGGAACAACAAAACTCCATTAGTTTTGTATTTTCACATATTTGGATGTAGGTGTTATGTTCAGAACAACGGGAAAGACCAACTTAGAACCTTCGATGAAAAGTCGGATGAAGGGATATTTGTAGGATATTCCTCTGTCAGCAAAGCTTTCAGGATCTTTAACAAAAAGAATCTGACAGTCGAGGAATCTATACATGTAGTGTTCGACGAACCTCACCATGATCCTACAGGAGTAGAAGATCTGACTCAGAATATCCAACAACTCTTCATTAATGACCCTCCAACTCCAATAGATCATGTCGTAGATTTAGAGATCAATCCCGCAGCTGTAAGATCAGAGGTAGTTGAAGCTGATGCTATACAAGCTGAAGCTGAAACTACAACACCACAAGATATAGTACGGGACGCCAAACTAGAACCCGACAGAAGATGGTTGAGAGATCACCCACAGGAGTTAATCATATGAGACATTGATGCCGGAGCATCTACCCGTAGGAGAATACAGAGTACACAAGGAACTGTACTGTATGCGCAAGTAGAACCCGAATCTGAGAAATCTCCATTCCCTATATGGAAATCTCAAGCAGAACTTAGAAGAATTGCCATGTGCGCTGTTAGGATTCGGTGCCTAAATCGAAGGCCAAGCGGAAGCGGTAAAATGAAAATTAATTCGATCCGAATCCCTACGAGGATCGATCAAGCTACGTATATACGAATATTAAACCAAACACAAGAGATACGAGAAAACATACCCTTGTAGTCCGTTGATTAAATGGTATCCTTCTCTTGAGCTATTCCCCGAGCTTTGCTTGATCTCTACGAATCCAATCCGCTTCAAGATCTTGGATGATCAAATGCCGAAAGGACCGCGTCTCTACTTGCACGCGCCGGAAAAATGACCGGAATGACTAAACCTCGTTATCCTCCAAGGATACGGCTAGAACAAGGTTGTAGAAGCTTTGCTAATCAAGATTATAACACTCTAAGTGTTTAGTCTATATCTCTCAATATATCCTCAAAATCTTTCTCTAAAAAAATTATGAAGAATATGAATGATGAAGAAAATGGTGATGAAGACCAAGAAAATTAATTCTCTCTATCACTTGCAAAAAGGGCCGTGAGTTTTTCTCACCAAAAGTGAGAGTGTAAGTCTTAATTTATTCCTTTTATCTCCATGTCCCCAAATCACCTTTCACATTATAATAAGAGATACCATATCTCTTAAGTCTTTGGTCTTCCATTTATAAAATGGAGACAAAGACTAAGTGGAAGGTTGGTGGAAAGGGTTGGCCATCTAGAAGAATCGGGATGAGTTTGGTTGGTTTCGGACTCTTGTGAGTCCAAACAGATAAACTCCAATTCCGTTCTGATGTATTTATATCAATTAATTAATCCAATTAATTAATCATATCAAATACAAAATAATATAATTAATTTCTCCAAGAAATAATTATATCTATGAATTAAATTAATCACCCAGTAATTTATTTAATTCATTAGTCCGTAAATTAATTTATCCAATAAATTAATTTAGACATCCAATGTCCCAATAAGTTAGATATCCAAATATCTAATATTTATAAAGAGAGAATTAGCTCGATTCATTCCATCGTCAATCCTATTGCACGACTCGGTAGGTCCGTCTCAGTCAGCAATGGGAGGAACCAAAGAGTAGTAGCACCACCTAGCCAGCCTGGCGGTCTACAATGTACCCCAACTGAGAATGAATAATGGGGATCATTCAAGAACTATTCCGAGGCCGCTTTATACTCAGCCTAACAGTTGGAATTAGCAGTCGCGCTATACTTGGCACTATTCCAAGATACTGCTCCTCCATTAAGAGTAAATTTGTAGCTAGAAGTAGACATCGAATCATCTTTCTGTCCTTAGAAGTCCAATACAGTGAATCCTACCACATTCTGTTCTCCACCACCATATTTAAGAACCATATATCTTAGTCCTTCTAAAGTACTTGAGAACGTTCTTTACGGCGGTCTAATGTTCCCTAACTAGGTTAGCTCGGAACTTACTTACCACACTCCCAGCATGCGCAATGTCGGGTCTCGTACACAATAAAGTATATATAAGGCTACCCCTGCCGAAGCATATGGTATATTACTCATTTCCTTTCATTGTTCCTCACTTTGAGGACACGTCTTCGAGGAGAGTTTTATTCATCTTAAATCGCTTTAAGATTTTATCAATATAGAGGGCTTGGGAAAGACATATTGTTCTCTTCGCTCTATCCCAGTAGAGCCGAATTCCAAGAATATAGGTTGCTTCTCCCAAGTCTTTCATGGAGAAATTACTCGAAAGCCAAGCTTTCACAGAACTGAGCATTCCCACATCATTTCCTATTAGTAGAATGTCATCTACATATAGTACTAAGAATGTGATCTTGCTCCACTAACCCTCTTATATACACAAGGTTCCTCTTCATTTTGCATGAAGTCAAACTCTTTGACTGCCTCATCAAAACTAAGGTCCCAACTACATAAAGACTGCTACAGTCCATTTCATTGAATCTACATCCACCATTGCTAGGTCATTGGTCGCGGTTCGGTCTCTTGTTTATCACCTGGAACCTCGTGGAAACCCAGTTCCTGCAAGTGCATAAAACTATACCTCTCAGGTAATTAAGACACCTTACTAGACCTACGAGGTGGTTGCACTTGTGTTACAGAAGTTTCGGTTCCAGTTTGTTACACAGGTGTCTCCCAAGGAGTTTCATTGTATTCTTCTAAAGAAATACTTCTACCTGCTCCGCCTTCCTGAATGAACTCATCTTCCAGGAAGTGTGCATGGAAAGCAATAAAGATCTTTCGATCTTAGGGAATGTAGAATAGATAACCCATCGCCTCATATGGGAATCCAATGAAACGTCTCCTCACGGACCTCGCTTCCATTTTGTCCACCTTAGTCTCCTTGACATAGGCGGGACATCCCCAAATCCTAATGTGATTGAGACTTAGTTTTCTGCCCTACCACATCTCATGTAAAGTTTTAGGAACGGATTTGGAAGGACATCTGTTCAAGATATATGCAGCAGTCAGGAGTGTATACCCCTACAGGTAAATCAGTAAGACAGTATAGCCTAGCATGGAACGGACCATGTCCAACAAGGTCTGGTTCCATCTTTCTGACACACCATTTAACTGAGGAGTGCCTGGAGGTGTTAGTTGTGATACTATTCCATGTTCCTTCAGGAACTTGTCAAACTCCGTACTCATATCCTCGCCACCTCGGTCCGACCGAAGTGCTTTGATATGATTACCAGTTTGTTTCTCAACTAGGGCCTTGAATTCCTGGAATTTCTCAAAGACCTCGGATTTATGTTTCATTAAGTATACATAACCATACCTAGTATGATCATATGTAAATGTAATAAAATATTGACACCCATCACGTGCTGCTTCCAAAGCACCACATACGTCGGTATGGATTAATCCCAGTTTATCAACGGCTCTTTCAAAAGACCCTGTGAACGGGGACTTAGTCATTTTACCTTTAAGGCAAGATTCACAAGTAGGAAAGGGATCTGATCCCAATGGACCCATAAGTCCATCTTTTTCCATCTTGTAAACCTTGGTCTGACCAACATGACCAAGTCGAAGATGCTATTTCAAAACTTGATTGGTTTCATCCCTACCACGTTTTCTAGTCATAGTATTCACAACTACTTTGTTGCTGAGATTCAGATGATACAATCTATTTAACAATGTAGCAGTACCCACTAGTTTATTTCTGAAATAAATTTTGCAGGAACCATCACCAATGAAAAATGAAAAGCCTTTTCGGTCTATGACCGGAATGGATACAATGTTTTTGTGCCCCTTGGGCAAAACAAGTACATCTTCTAAAGTCAAAACAAAGTCGGATTCTAAACCCAAAGGAAGTGATCCTATGTCGGTCGCCTCAACACTATGCCCGCTTCCGACTGTGATCATAACTTCTCCAGCTCCAAGCTTCCTACTTTGTTCCAGATCCTGATTCACGGTACAAATATGAGAACTAGCACCAGAATCCAAAGATTCAGAAGTAGAAAATACATGTGAGAACAATTTGTTTCCAAAACTAAAAGTTCTGTACCTGAAGTGCCATGAAGAATCGGACAGTCTCTAGCCCAGTGACCCAGCTCACCACACTTGAGACAGGCATCCTTTTTCTTCTTGCCCTTTGGAACCATCGGGGCCTTGCCCTTTCCTTTAAGGTCCTTAACTTGTGGTCCAGTCTGCTTCTTGGTCTTTTTCTTCTTATTCTTAGACCTCTGAGGTCCAGAAGACATCACAAGGGCAGATTCCTTCATCCACGTAGTCTTTATCTGAGAATGAGCGGTCACCAGTTTGTTCATTAGCCCAGCTAAGTTACACGCAAACTCATTGCAGTTGAAGTTCATAACAAACTGTGAGAAGGAGTCCGGGAGAGACTGCAGGATAAGGTCGATTTGGAGAGAAGTATCCATTTTAAAATCAAGAGCCTCCAATCTCTCGATCATGGATATCATTTTGAGGATGTGTTCCCCAACCTTCTCACCTTCCTTCATCCTTGCACCGAACAGTTGCTTGGATATCTCATATCTAGCTATTCTGCTGTGCTCACCATAAAGTTCGGTTAAGTTATATAGAATCTGCCTAGCAGAAGTCATTTCTCATGAGCTCTCTGAAGCTCATAGACATGGAAGCCATAATATAATCACGGACTTTCACGTCATCCTTAAACCACTTTTCGTGGTTTTCAATCTCTTTTTTATTGGCTCTTGTCCGCACTGGAGGCGCCGGAATGTCCGTCTCCAAGACGTATCCCAGTGCCTCTATACTGAGGACTATCATCAGATTGCGGAGCCAATCCACAAAGTTAGGTCCGTTCAAGGTGTTCTTTTCGAGTAGAATTACGAGTGGATTCATTGTCATATTAAGAGTTATGTCCGCATTAAGTGCGACAGATTAATTAGTGACTTGTTATATTATGATCTGAGTATAGAATTAAGGTCTTTTCTATTCTTGTTACCCAGCTCCCACTATTTTTATCGGAATAACACACTCCCATGTGAAATCCGGAAGTATCGTCGCTTTACTTCATAGTGTTGATCGAGTTCTTTATAAATCTTAATAGAGGGCAACTCAATAGGTTTCTAGTCTATTAATTTTCATAAAGTGGTGTCCAACACCAACCCATCTAATGGATGATTCGATCTTCTTTTTACCCTTGTTCACTCCCCTCAACCTATACGGTTTCTATGGTTCGTGAACAAGTTAAGTTTATACCATCGACGCAAATCAGTTTCACAATTGAATCTTATCTGGCAACCAATCAGGTTTCTAGGGATAAAATTTGCTCCAACCGAAGGCATCCAATGCGCTCCCGGTAATTTATCCATCTTCCCCGAACGACTACCCCGATAACTCGGAAGCATAACACATCCGGTTTGGATTTCAATTTCCCGAAAACTCGATGGAGGGAAGGAAACCCTTGAAACCTTATAAACTTAATAATTTATCGTGGGAGAATTTTCGCGATTAATGTTACACTTTGCACATTAATTCATTTAAGCGCGTTTGTAGCATTCATACAATATGAACAACCATTCACAACCTAGTTGCTACCAACATGTAGTTCATGGACCGTTCCTAGAAACAAAAACTCCTTAATCTAATTACAAGTCTTCATCTTGAATCTTCGTCTTCTCGAAACGGATCTTCCTCCGGTCTTCGTCATTACATATAAATTTCACATTGAAAATTGCATCCTGGATACAAATATTTCTAGTAAAATAAATAGGCTCAATACGGCCTTTACAACCCAATCGAATAAAACCGAACGATTCAAAACTAAGTCCATGAACCACATCACCATTCCAAATAATGCATCAAACACATTAAAATAAATGGCATTCATAATTAATCTAAATATTGATCCAATCAATATAAATTAATCAATCCAAACGAATTAATCCAATTAATTCAAACAACCGTTAATTTTAGCTTGTTCCGGACGATAAAATATTTCATTAAATTAATTCCCCTAACAATAAAATTACCATAATTATATCTTAGTAAAATTCCATTCTGAGGTATTAATATCAATTAATTAATCCAATTAATTAATCATATCAAATACAAAATAATATAATTAATTTCTCCAAGAAATAATTATATCTATGAATTAAATTAATCACCCAGTAATTTATTTAATTCATTAGGCCGTAAATTAATTTATCCAATAAATCAATTTAGACATCCAATGTCCCAATAAATTAGATATCCAATATCTAATATTTATAAAGAGAGAATTAGCTCGATTCATTCCGTCGTCAATCATATTGCGCGACTCGGTAGGTCCGTCTCAGTCAGCAATGGGAGGAACCAAAGAGTAGTAGCACCACCTAACCAGCCTGGCGGCCTACACCGTACCCCAACTGAGAACGAATGATGGGGATCATTCAAGAACCATTCTGTCGTGAATACCAGTATACGTATAAACCCTTCTTTCAAATGTCCCGATCAAGTTATAGGGTCACGGTCAGTCAAACCCTATATGTACTTGATGTTATGCATGCGTTAATGCAAATCGAGATCATCGAGCTCTCGTGTATCCAATACAAATAGCTCCAATGCTTTGGCCAAAGACTTATGATCTCATCTGCCAATAATCGCATATGGCATATAACCCGCTCACTAACGGGAGAAAGAATTCTATCTTGGCATTCAGTAGGACGTGCTACTTGCCCGTCAAGATGCACGTCGAGGTTGACCCCCGCCTCCCGATTTACAGGGTCGAACTACTCTAATGAAAATCTTGACGTCACAAGCACATCCCTACTAAATCCTCAAATCGAAGCTTCATGAATACCTATCACAACCTTTCGATTCCGTCATTGACTGTCCCGGAGTAAATCCGTGCAACGAATCGAGGGTGAGTCGGTCCGAGTATACTAATCCAATTAGCATACCTATAACGTGTGCTCCCACTAACCATTAGCGTTCGACAGTCACTCTCCATTTCAAAGAACACGTTATTCAAGTCTTCACATAAACTTAACGCCCAGTCAAGATTCATCGACTTGCGAACGACTAAGTATTTGAGCTATAAACATTTCCAGTGCCGACCCCCTTATCCAATAAGGAGGGGAACGTTTTGCTCTCAAATACACGGACTAGTTTCTATATGTATATTTACGAGTTAGGAATGCCAGTAACTACCAGTAAATAAAGAAACATCCATTGCCTTATATTAATGATTTACATAATTACAAGTACAATGCCCTCACTCAACATCCTCTGAGTGGCATTCGAGGGCATACTCCTAACAGTGCACACTTGCTGTATTCGTAGCTCAATCCAACCTGTTTCTACCAAAGAAGCTCTAAACAATTCTCATTGGGTCACTTCTATGGAAGAAGAGCTTAATGGTTTCGAAAGAAAAATGTATGGTATCTAGTACCCGGACCTGAGCATCAAGCCGTGATTGGTACCAAATGGGTATTTATAAACAAGAAGGATGAGAACGGACTTGTTATTAGGAACAAATCCCAACTAGTTGCACAAGGCTACAGACAGGAAGAAGGCATAAACTACGATGAAACATTTGCCTCTGTAGCCAGACTAGAAGCCATCAGTATATTCTTAGCTTTTTCCACTCATAAGAGCTTTATTGTATATCAAATGGACGTTAAGAGCGCACTCCTGAATCGAGACCTCGCCGAAGAAGTCTATGTTGAACAACCACCAGGGTTTGTCAACACAGAAGGCGGAGACCTAGCGTACAGGCTACGGAAAGCACTGTATGGAACCTAGAGCGTGGTATGAAACCCTATCCCTGTACCTAACTAATAATAGATTTGAGAAAGGTGCAGTGGACAAGATTTAAGATACAGGAAGGGGGCGACATGTTGATGGTTCAAACAGATGATATTATATTTGGATCCACTAACCTTGCTTTATGTCAAAGGTTCTCTCATCTCATGCACAGTAAATTTGAAATGAGTATGATGGGGGGAACTTAATTATTTCCTAGGATTGCAGGTAAAGCAGTTGCCTACAGGAATCTTCATCAACCAAGAGAAATACAACAAGGATCTACTCAACAAGTTTGGGATGAATAACTCCAAATCCTCATCAACACCCATGAGCACTTCCAGTGCAAATTTGTGCTGATGAAGTTGGAAAGCCGGTTGATCAATACTCTACAGGAAGCTAATAGGCTCACTCTTGTACCTAACAGCTAGCAGGGCCGATATCCAGTTTGCTATAGGAGTGTGTGGTCGGTATCAAGTAGTACCTAAAGAATCACACTTCACAACAGCCAAATGAATCCTAAAGTATGTTAAAGGAACAGTCGATGCAGGACTATGGTATCCTAAGGAAGGTGGATTCGATTTGGTTGGCTACAGCGACTCGGATCTCGGAGGTTGCAAGCTAGATAGGAAGAGTACAAGCGGTACTTGTCACTTTCTTCGATCTAAACTTGTGTCCTGGTTCAGTAAGAAATAATTAGCGAACTCACTTTGAACAGCTGAATCGGAATACAATGCTGCTGGAAGTTGCTATGCAGATTCTCTGGATGCAATAGCAGTTATCTGATTATGGAATCATTGCCCAGGAAACACCGACCATATGTGATAGCATGAGTGCAATTCAATAACACACAATCCTGTATTGCACTCGCGAACTAAGCATATTGATATGAAGCATCATTTGATCCGGAATCATGTTGAGAATAAGGATGTTCGGATCGAGAAAATTCATACAGACATTCAGTTAGCCGACATCTTTACCAAACCTCTCAGCACCACCAGATTCTCTATGCTTCGACAAGAATTTGGAATGCTACAGCCTGACTCCCTGTAAGTTGTTACACTTTAACTCATTAATTGAGGGGAAATGCTGTAAGACCCAAGAATACAGTATCCGCCGCTAATTAATTATACACTCAGACTGTCAGATAGCACTGTGGGAAAAAGAAGGCATGAAACCTTCCTACAGTTGATGTGTCCATGAGTACAATATTAATCCAAAATTTCTGTAAGAATTGAATCTCGTATGTACCTTTTGAGGGGGAATGTTGTATTATTTGCGGATACAGTACATACACTATGAGACGTCAATTAATTTTTTATCATTATTCGTAATAAAATCATTTTAGTCCACGTGCCCTGCTTCAAAATTCGTACGTGTTATCATTTAATGCTTAACATAACATCTGGACTTTATTATCTCAAATGCCACGATTTTAATTAATTCAAACCGCCATTTAGTGCAATAAGGGAAGTCGAATTGTCAGAAGTGGGACCGGTTATCATTTCAAAAACGGATGGATAAGATATACAAGTCAATCTCAGTTCATCATGTTCGTTCTTTTCAAAGACGGTTCCCATCCCTTAAATCTGACCGTTCGTTGTTTTGTAACCCTAATCCTCCCTACATACTATAAAAGGACAGTTTCTTGCTCCCTTCGACTCTTTACGCTTTCTGCATATTAAACGAGTTTTTTAGCAAACAGCCTACACTGCTTATTGCATTTATTGCTTTTTCTCTGTTACTTCACTCACTTTTCTTCAGTAATCAATGTCATCATCCCAAACATCTTCTCTGTCCCTTAAGAAGAGAGACTACATCATCGACGGGCGAATCTTCACCAGATCCGTCGTGCTTGAACGAGTTCACGTTGAAATCGAGGATATTGAAGCGATGGAACTTATTGTTTCCAGAATCCGGCAACAAGGCCTCTACCGCCTTTGAAGCTAGCACCGTGAGCTCTATGATGAACGTATAGTCGAGGAATTCTATCTCGACGCTTCTGTCAGATTCTTGTCTCTGAAAAGAGGAGGAGATGTATCTGATATTTCTGCTACCGTCCGCGAAGTCCAAATCTGCGTTGACCGGGAGCTTCTGGAGAAAATTTACAGGATGCCGTCTGATGGCCTGACCATGGAAGAACTTGAGACCTTTGGGTCACAAGAACTCCTCACTGCCTATTGAGGACTGTTCACTGGCGATGCTTCGGACAAGAACGTCCATGCATCTTGCCACAAAAAGATATTTTGTTTACCTTTTGTTTACTTACGCGATTTCTATTGTCGTGTTGTTGAGAACAGGACTGGCACATTCGAGATGTGCACTAATCTGTGTTTTCAGATGATGGTCGCCATCATGTCTGGTGAAAGAGTAAACTAGTGCCAGATCGTTCTGAAGAGGCTACAGGAAGAGGCTTCTAAGCCCGCTACTCAGAAGAAGTCCTTTGGCCTGATTCTCAACAATATTCTCACCAAGTGTGATGTGCTGCAATCAAAAGGAGCCAAGAAGATTGGCCCTGGAAAATTCATAGGCGAAAGCAAGCCATATGACTACAACAGAGATGGAGTCATTGCGACGAGACCCTTTGCCCGATATCTGCCTATTTCTGATGATCCAAGAGACATCACTATCAAGTCTGTCAGTGAGGAGAAATCAAAGAAGAGAAAGAGATCATCTTGCAGCAACTCACCTCTTGTTGTTGACAAGCCGAAGAAGAAGCTGATGAAGGCTTCAAAAGATAAGGCTACATAGGTTACAACGATCTCTGTAGGCATCCCTACATCGGCGCAACCCGCTGTACCACACCCACATGGCGCAACCCCTGCGGAAGAAATAATTGCTGCACGCGCTGCCGATCCCGAGCCTATGGCGGGTATGAAAGATGATCAATTATTTGCCAAGTTAGAAGGAACTGGCGAATCGGATGCCCGCTCGGAGCCGACTGCCGCCTCTCTTGTAAGGGAACCCACACCCGTACAGGATCTCTCTCCCATCAGGGTACCAACCCCTATTTGGGATCCCTCTCCAAAATAGGCTCCCACACCTGGTGCGGATCCTATTCCTACAGTAGACCCACATACTGTAAGGAGCCCCTCCCCACTGGTATTATTAACGAAACCCTTCTTCAAGTGCAGATTGAGCAAGCATTTGAACATTTTGTAAAATGGAAGTCTTACAGGATTGCACCTTATGACGTCCTGTACAATTGGGATGAGTTAAGAGAAGAATAAGCTTTTGCTCTTGAAGTATCGTACACTCCATACATCCAAATCTCGATTCAATAGGATAACGACTGTTGCCGAGAGCTCATATCAAATTACTATCTGGCAAAAGAACATGCCCGATTGAAGGGAAAATTCAAGTTCGAAGACATATTTCCTAACAGCCCCGAATCTAATCCCGAATCAGACGATGATGACGACGCCGTACAGGCAGGTCTGAGAATGAGTCGAGGGGAAGCTCACGAACCAGAACTATCCATGATGCAAGACCTACAGGTTCAGGGGACCTCGGACAGACATCAGTCCCCTACCCAACAACAGGAAGCTGCTGGCAACGTACAGGAGGAATCAGTCCCTCTCGTACAGCATGAGGCTTCATATCAGGAAGCTCAACAAGAAGAAATTCGCGCAATCCCACAATAGGAATCAGTCCCTCTGCCGGAGTAGGCGGAAGCTGAGAGTCAGTAGGAGGAATCAGTCCCTCCTGTATGCATGATTACAGAAACCCAACAGGAATCAGTCCCTGTCTCTAAGACTGGCGATGCTGCCCAACCATCAGCCGAGCCCGCGCCTGATGCCCCCGCATCACCAATCTTTGTCAGCCTCTATACTGAGGACTATCATCAGATAGCGGAGCCAATCCACAAAGTTAGGTCCGTTCAAGGTGTTCTTTTCGAGTAGAATTACGAGTGGATTCATTGTCATATTAAGAGTTATGTCTGCATTAAGTGCGACAGATTAATTAGTGACTTGTTATATTATGATCTGAGTATAGAATTAAGGTCTTTTCTATTCTTGTTACCCAGCTCCCACTATTTTTATCGGAATAACACACTCCCATGTGAAATCCGGAAGTATCGTCGCTTTACTTCATAGTGTTGATCGAGTTCTTTATAAATCTTAATAGAGGGCAACCGAATAGGTTTCTAGTCTATTGATTTTCATAAAGTGGTGTCCAACACCAACCCATCTAATGGATGATTCGATCTTCTTTTTACCCTTGTTCACTCCCCTCAACCTATACGGTTTCTATGGTTCGTGAACAAGTTAAGTTTATACCATCGACGCAAATCAGTTTCACAATTGAATCTTATCTGGCAACCTATCAGGTTTCTAGGGATAAAATTTGCTCCAACCGAAGGCATCCAATGCGCTCCCGGTAATTTATCCATCTTCCCCGAACGACTACCCCGATAACTCGGAAGCATAGCACATCCGGTTTGAATTTCAATTTCTCGAAAACTCGATGGAGGGAAGGAAAACCTTGAAATCTTATAAACTTAATAATTTGTCGTGGGAGAATTTTCGCGATTAATGTTACACTTTGCACATTAATTCATTTAAGCGCGTTTGTAGCATTCATATAATATGAACAACCATTCACAACCTAGTTGCTACCAACATGTAGTTCATGGACCGTTCCTAGAAACAAAAACTCCGTATCCTATTACAAGTCTTCATCTTGAATCTTCGTCTTCTCGAAACGGATCTTCCTCCGGTCTTCGTCATTACATATAAATTTCACATTGAAAATTGCATCCTGGATACAAATATTTCTAGTAAAATAAATAGGCTCAATACGGCCTTTACAACCCAATCGAATAAAACCGAACGATTCAAAACTAAGTCCATGAACCACATCACCATCCTAAATAATGCATCAAACACATTAAAATAAATGGCATTCATAATTAATCTAAATATTGATCCAATCAATATAAATTAATCCATCCAAATGAATTAATCCAATTAATTCAAACAACCGTTAATTTTAGCTTGTTCCGGACGATAAAATATTTCATTAAATTAATTCCCCTAACAATAAAATTACCATAATTATATCTTAGTAAAATTAAATTCAATTTAATTTGTGGGAAATTAATTACCGAACGAAATATAAAAAACGAAGCCAAAAACACAAGGCCCGGACCAAACCCGCGGCTCTAGTGCCCATTGACTTGTCTGCCGGGCGATCCCAGCAATTCGAGTCACGGTTCGACCATTTTTTTTGGCTCGTCTTTTCATCCCGAATCCAAAAATAATATTTTTCTAATTTTTATATTATACAATTAAATCAGTTTTTCAAAAGAAAAATAGATTTATATTGTAACATAAAATCATGAAAAATTAATTTTTAGATGAACAATTAAAAATCAACGATTAATGCGATTATGATTTCAAATCATAAACCATCCAATCAAGCATTCCAAATGCTAAATATCGTATATACGATCGCAAGACCTACGCTCCGATACCACTGTTGGGATTCAGTGCCTAAATCGAAGGCCCAGCATAAGCGGTAAAATGAAAATTAATTCGATCCGAATCCCTACGAGGATCGATCGAGATACGTATATACGAATATTAAACCAAACACAAGAGATACGAGAAAACATACCCTTGTAGTCCGTTGATTAAATGGTATCCTTCTCTTGAGCTATTCCCTGAGCTTTGCTTGATCTCTACGAATCCAACCCGCTTCAATCTCTTGGATGATCCAACGCCGAAAGGAACGCGTCTCTACTTGCCACGCGTCGGAAAAATAACCGGAATGACTAAACCTCGTTATCCTCCAAGGATACGGCTAGAACAAGGTTGTAGAAGCTTTGCTAATCAAGATTATAACACTCTAAGTGTTTAATCTATATCTCTCAATATATCCTCACAATCTTTCTCTAAAAAAATTATGAAGAATATGAATGAAGAAGAAAATGGCGATGAAGACCAAGAAAATTAATTCTCTCTCTCACTTGCAAAAAGGGCTGTGAGTTTTTCTCACCAAAAGTGAGAGTGTAAGTCTTCAGTTATTCCTTTTATCTCCATGTCCCCAAATCACCTTTCACATTATAATAAGAGATACCATATCTCTTAAGTCTTTGGTCTTCCATTTATAAATGGAGACAAAGACTAAGTTGAAGGTTGGTGGAAGGGGTTGTCCATCTAGAAGAATCGGGATGAGTTTGGTTCGTTTCGGACTCCTGTGAGTCCAAACAGATAAACTCCAATTCCGTTCTGATGTATTAATATCAATTAATTAATCCAATTAATTAATCATATCAAATACAAAATAATATAATTAATTTCTCCAAGAAATAATTATATCTATGAATTAAATTAATCACCCAGTAATTTATTTAATTCATTAGGCCATAAATTAATTTATCCAATAAATCAATTTAGACATCCAATGTCCCAATAAATTAGATATCCAATATCTAATATTTATAAAGAGAGAATTAGCTCGATTCATTCCGTCGCCAATCATATTGCGCGACTCGGTACGTCCGTCTCAGTCAGCAATGGGAGGAACCAAAGAGTAGTAGCACCACCTAGCCAGCCTGGCGGCCTACACCGTACCCCAACTGAGAACGAATGATGGGGATCATTCAAGAACCATTCTGTCGTGAATACCAGTATACGTATAAACCCTTCTTTCAAATGTCCCAAACAAGTTATAGGGTCACGGTCAGTCAAACCCTATATGTACTTGATGTTATGCATGCGTTAATGCAAATCGAGATCATCGAGCTCTCGTGTATCCAATACAAATAGCTCCAATGCTTTGGCCAAAGACTTATGATCTCATCTGCCAATAATCGCATATGGCATATAACCCGCTCACTAACGGGAGAAAGAATTCTATCTTGGCATTCAGTAGGACCTACTACTTGCCCGTCAAGATGCACGTCGAGGTTGACCCCCGCCTCCCGATTTACAGGGTTGAAGTACTCTAATGAAAATCTTGACGTCACAAGCACATCCCTACTAAATCCTCAAATCGAAGCTTCACGAATACCTATCACAACCTTTCGATTCCGTCATTGACTGTCCCGGAGTAAATCCGTGCAACGAATTGAGGGTGAGTCGGTCCGAGTATAATAATTCAATTAGCATACCTATAACGTGTGCTCCCAATAACCATTAGCGTTCGACAGGCACTCTCCATGTCAAAGAACACGTTATTCAAGTCTTCACATAAACTTAACGCCCAGTCAAGATTCATCGACTTGCGAACGATTAAGTATTTGAGCTATAAACATTTCCAGTGCCGACCCCCTTATCCAATAAGGAGTGGAACGTTTTGCTCTCAAATACACGGACTAGTTTCTATATGTATATTTACGAGTTAGGAATGCCAGTAACTACCAGTAAATAAAGAAACATCCATTGCCTTATAGTAATGATTTACATAATTACAAGTACAATGCCCTCACTCAACATCCTCTGAGTGGCATTCGAGGGCATACTCCTAACAGTGCACACTTGCTGTATTCGTAGCTCAATCCAACCTGTTTCTACCAAAGAAGCTCTAAACAATTCTCATTGGGTCACTTCTATGGAAGAAGAGCTTAATGGTTTCGAAAGAAAAATGTATGGTATCTAGTACCCGGACCTGAGCATCAAGCCGTGATTGGTACCAAATGGGTATTTATAAACAAGAAGGATGAGAACGGACTTGTTATTAGGAACAAATCCCAACTAGTTGCACAAGGCTACAGACAGGAAGAAGGCATAAACTACGATGAAACATTTGCCTCTGTAGCCAGACTAGAAGCCATCAGTATATTCTTAGCTTTTTCCACTCATAAGAGCTTTATTGTATATCAAATGGACGTTAAGAGCGCACTCCTGAATCGAGACCTCGCCGAAGAAGTCTATGTTGAACAACCACCAGGGTTTGTCAACACAGAAGGCGGAGACCTAGCGTACAGGCTACGGAAAGCACTGTATGGAACCTAGAGCGTGGTATGAAACCCTATCCCTGTACCTAACTAATAATGGATTTGAGAAAGGTGCAGTGGACAAGATTTAAGATACAAGAAGGGGGCGACATGTTGATGGTTCAAATAGATGATATTATATTTGGATCCACTAACCTTGCTTTATGTCAAAGGTTATCTCATCTCATGTACAGTAAATTTGAAATGAGTATGATGGGGGGAACTTAATTATTTCCTAGGATTGCAGGTAAAGCAGTTGCCTACAGGAATCTTCATCAACCAAGAGAAATACAGCAAGGATCTACTCAACAAGTTTGGGAGAATAACTCCAAATCCTCATCAACACCCATGAGCACTTCCCGTGCAAATTTGTGCTGATGAAGCTGGAAAGCCGATTTATCAACCACTCTACAGGAAGCTAATAGGCTCACTCTTGTACCTAACAGCTAGCAGGCCCGATATCCAGTTTTCTATAGGAGTGTGTGATCGGTATCAAGTAGCACCTATAGAATCACACTTCACAACAACCAAACGAATCCTAAAGTATGTTAAAGGAACAGTCGATGCAGGACTATGGTAACCTAAGGAAGGTGGATTCGATTTGGTTGGCTACAGCTAGGTAGGAAGAGTACAAGTGGTACTTGTCACTTTCTTGGATCTAAACTTGTGTCCGGGTTCAGTAAGAAACAATTAGCGAACTCACTTTGAACAGCTGAATCGGAATAAAATGCTGCTGGAAGTTGCTATGCAGATTCTCTGGATGCAATAGCAGTTATCTGATTATGGAATCATTGCCCAGGAAACACCGACCATATGTGATAGCATGAGTGCAATTGCAATAACACACAATCCTGTATTGCACTCGCGAACTAAGTATATTGATATGAAGCATCATTTCATCCGGAATCATGTTGAGAATAAGGATGTTCGGATCGAGAAAATTCATACAGACATTCAGTTAGCCGACATCTTTACCAAACCTCTCAGCACCACCAGATTCTCTATGCTTCGACAAGAATTTGAAATGCTACAGCCTAACTCCCTGTAAGTTTTTACACTTTAACTCATTAATTGAGGGGAAATGATGTAAGACCCAAGAATACAGTATCCGCCGCTAATTAATTGTACACTCAGACTGTCAGATAGCACTGTGGGAAAAAGAAGGCATGAAACCTTCCTACAGTTGATGTGTCCATGAGTACAATATTAATCCAAAATTTCTGTAAGAATTGAATCTCGTATGTACCTTTTGAGGGGGAATGTTGTATTATTTGCGGATACAGTACATACACTATGGGACGTCAATTAATTTTTTATCATTATTCGTAATAAAATCATTTTAGTCCACGTGCCCTGCTTCAAAATTCGTACGTGTTATCATTTAATGCTTAACATAATATCTGGACTTTATTATCTCAAATGCCACGATTTTAATTAATTAAAACCACCATTTAGTGCAATAAGGGAAGTCGAATTGTTAAAAGTGGGACCGGTTATCATTTCAAAAACGGATGGATAAGATATACAAGTTAATCTCAGTTCATCATGTTCGTTCTTTTCAAAGACGGTTCCCATCCCTTAAATCTGACCGTTCGCTGTTTTGTAACCCTAATCCTCCCTACATACTATAAAAGGACTGTTTCTTGCTCCCTTCGACTCTTTACGCTTTCTGCATATTAAACGAGTTTTTTAGCAAACAGCCTACACTGCTTATTGCGTTTATTGCTTTTTCTCTGTTACTTCACTCACTTTTCTTCAGTAATCAATGGCATCATCCCAGACATCTTCTCTGTCCCTTAAGAAGAGAGACTAGATCATCGACGGGCGAATCTTCGCCAGATCCGTCGTGCTTGAACGAGTTCACGTTGAAATCGAGGATATTGAAGCGATGGAACTTATTGTTTCCAGAATCCAGCAACAAGGCCTCTACCACCTTGGAAGCCAGCACCGTGAGCTCTATGATGAACGTATAGTCGAAGAATTCTATCTCGATGCTTTTGTCAGATTCTTCTCTCTGAAAAGAGGAGGAGATGTATCCTATATTTCTACTACCGTCCGCGAAGTCCAAATCTGCGTTGACCGGGAGCTTCTGGAGAAAATTTACAGGATGCCGTCTGATGGCCTGACCATGGAAGAACTTGAGACCTTTGGGTCACAAGAACTCCTCACTACCTATTGGGGACTGTTCACTGGCGATGCTTCGGACAAGAACGTCCATGCATCTTGCCACAAAAATAGATTTTGTTTACCTTTTGTTTACTTACGCGATTTCTATTGTCGTGTTGTTGAGAACAGGACTGGCACATTCGAGATGTGCACTAATCTGTGTTTTCAGATGATGGTCGCCATCATGTCTGGTGAAAGAGTAAACTAGTGCCAGATCGTTCTGAAGAGGCTACAGGAAGAGGCTTCTAAGCCCGCTACTCAGAACAAGTCCTTTGGCCTGATTCTCAACAATATTCTCACCAAGTGTGATGTGATGCAATCAAAAAGAGCCAAGAAGATTGGCCCTGGAAAATTCATAGGCGAAACCAAGCCATATGACTACAACAGAGATGGAGTCATTGCGACGAGACCCTTTGCCCGATATCTGCCTATTTCTGATGATCCAAGGGACATCACTATCAAGTCTGTCAGTGAGGAGAAATCAAAGAAGAGAAAGAGATCATCTTGCAGCAACTCACCTCTTGCTGTTGACAAGCCGAAGAAGAAGTTGATGAAGGCTTCAAAAGCTAAGGCTACAGAGGTTACAACGATCTCTGTAGGCATCCCTACATCGGCGCAACCCGTTGTACCACACCCACATGGCGCAACCCCTGCGGAAGAAATAATTGTTGCACGCGCTGCCGATCCCGAGCCTATGGCGGCTATAACAGATGATCAATTATTTGCCAAGTTAGAAGGAACTGGCGAATCAGATGCCCGCTCGGAGCCGACTGCCGCCTCTCCTGTACGGGAACCCACACCCATACAGGATCTCTCTCCCATCAGGGTACCAACCCCTATTAGGGATCACTCTCCAAAACAGGCTCCCACACCTGGTGCGGATCCTATTCCTACAGTAGACCCACATACTGTAAGGAGCCCCTCCCCACTGGTATCATTAACGAAACCCTTCTTCAAGTGCAGATTGAGCAAGCATTTGAACATTTTGTAAAATGGAAGTCTTACAGGATTGCACCTTATGACGTCCTGTACAATTGGGATGAGTTGAGAGAAGAATAAGCTTTTGCTACTGAAGTATCGTACACTCCATACATCCAAATCTCGATTCAATAGGATAACGACTGTTGCCGAGAGCTCATATCAAATTACTATCTGGCAAAAGAACATGCCCGATTGAAGGGAAAATTCAAGTTCGAAGACATATTTCCTAACAGACCCGAATCTAATCCCGAATCAGACGATGATGACGACGCCCTACACGCAGGTCTGAGAATGAGTCGAGGGGAAGCTCACGAACCAGAACTATCCATGATGCAAGACCTACAGGTTCAGGGGACCTCGGACAGACATCAGTCCCCTACCCAACAACAGGAAGCTGATTGCAACGTACAGGAGGAATCAGTCCCTCTCGTACAGCATGAGGCTTCATATCAGGAAGCTCAACAAGAAGAAATTCGCGCAATCCCACAATAGGAATCAGTCCCTCTGCCGGAGTAGGCGGAAGCTGAGAGTCAGTAGGAGGAATCAGTCCCTCCTGTATGCATGATTACAGAAACCCAACAGGAATCAGTCCCTGTCTCCAAGACTGGCGATGCTGCCCAACCATCAGCCGAGCCCGCGCCTGATGCCCCCGCATCACCAATCTCTGTCAGCTCCAAATCAGATGAGGGATTCCTTCCCGATGAGAGACCACGTCCTCATGTGGTCGTGCGTCAACTAAATGGAGCAGATGATGAGAGAATAGCCAACCCCGGCTCTCCGCGTATAGAAGCCCAGATAGAGCAACTCCAAGCCATCGACCACCAAACAGTGTTCATGCAGGATGTCGTGAAGGCACTATATGATGTTGGCAAAGAGCTTGATTGGATGAGAGAAACTGCCATTGATGATATGACTGGCCTGAAGAGAGAAGTTACAAAAGTTGAAGAAGTGTTTCGCATAGTGCCTAGTTGTTAGGCGTATTTTTTATACGCTTATTTATCATTATTTTGTATTCTTTTTGTGATTAAATCTGCATAAATGAGCTTCTAATGCACTATTATTATATGTTTTGCAGGAAATTGGAGTCCGGAAGCCGAAATGATGAAAAACGGGCGAAAACGGCGATTTTTGGCCTAGGGCCGCGGCACGTACCAAGTGGGTTGCGGCACACAAAGGTAACCAGCAGGCACCGAGCGCACTGTACTGTGAGCCGCGGCACGTAGAAGATGAGCCGCGGCCCAGAAGAAAAAAATTGTGCCCAGGCATAGGCGCTGAGTGTCGTGAGCCGCGGCACAGATTAAGTGAGCCGTGGCCCACGGGGCGGTTTTGGTGTGTTCTGCGCGGGTTTGGGCCGTTTTGAAGCCGGTTCTCGACCTAATCACACGGACGCGATTTGGAGGCTGTGGGGAGTTATAAATAAGGGTTTAAGGTCATAAAATTGGCAGGAGGATCATTGGAGGATCGATCATTATAAATAGAAGAAGCAGAAGACACCAAGAGCAGAGAGCGGAAGCCAGAAGAACGGAGGAATCCGAGTTCTTCATTTGCGTTTGATTTCGATGCTTCCTTTCATTATTTCTGTATTTTTATCCTTTAGCATGTCAGGCTAAAACCCTGTTCTAGGATTTTGATGAAACCAAAGTTTTGACGAATTTGCTTTTGATTATCTATATAATTCCCTCTGTTGAGTTTTCCCAATCATCTTTAATGCTTTCAATTGTGTGGCCTATAATTGGATTGTTTTAATTACGCAACTCGAATCGGGAGAGGAGAGTTGGTGAGGAACTATTGGTGAGAACCGTTTTATCTTGTGAGATAGGAATATACTCATAGGAACTACGTGGCCTTTTGAAGATTTTGTACTTTTTGCCTATTGTCGAATTAATTCACCTAGGGATAGAGTGCGTTATTCGCCTTTAGAAAAATCTATTGACCTTGGGAGAGGCGGTAGAGTATTTTAGCAATCTTCGCCTTCAATAAATTGGGAAAATCATTAACTTCAGATAATCGAGAGTAAATTCGGATAAACCAAGGTGGATTCACAATCCTAGACTTATTCATCATTTGATTTTCTTTCGTCGAGCGATCGTTTTTACTGTTAGTTCTTTTATTGGTTTTCTTTAGTTATTAATTGCATCCCAAACTTCGACAGTTCAAATAAAATTAGAATACACAAAAATCAGTAATTAGTGATCCATTCCTTGTGGGAACGATAACTCACTCATCACTTTATTACTTGTCTACGATAACGTGCACTTGCGTTAACAAAATATCGCAACAAGTTTTTGGCGCCGTTGCCGGGGACTGATTTTTTACTAATATCGATTTCAGTATTTCTAGTCTTAGTTTGAACATTTTTTATTGTTTTTATGTAATTTTATTTGTTTTTCCTTTCAGGAGTTTCCGGTTAGTGCATGAGAAAATTCGGTAACGAAGGCCTACTACCTTTGGATACCGAACTCGAGCGCACTCTTCGGAGAAGCAAGAAGGAGAAACAAGAGCTACCGACAACAGTCACCATGGTCGATAACACGGGAAATCACGAAGCGGAAAACCCTATGGTGCAAGCTCAACCGGCATTAGCACTCCGCAATTTTGCTATGCCACAAATAAATGCAAACTTTTCAGGGATTCGGTGTCCGACAATCCAAGCCAACAACTTCGAAATCAAGCCGGCTATTATTCAGATGGTGCAAGCTAGCCAGTTTTGTGGATTGCCGAACGATGACCCCAATGCACACATTGTGTCTTTTCTCGAGATTTGTGACACCTTCAAGAACAACGGTGTCACCGATGATGCCATCCGTCTAAGGCTTTTCCCTTTCTCTTTGAGGGACAAAGCCAAATTTTGGTTGCATTCTTTACCGCCGGGCTCGATCACTACTTGGGCAGAATTAGCGCAAGCCTTCCTGGCTAAGTTCTTCCCACCATCGAAGACGGCGAGGTTACGGAACGAGATCACTACATTTGGGCAATTTGATATGGAGTCGCTTCACGAGGCTTGGGAGCGATACAAGGATTTACTGAGGAGATGCTCACACCACGGCCTACCAGATTGGCTCCAAATTCAAACATTTTACAACGGATTAAGTGCCTCCACACGCACTCTCGTTGATGCAGCCGCTGGGGGTGCCTTAATGGGAAAAACAATGGCCGAAGCCCACTCTCTATTGGAAGCTATGGCTGCGAATGCTTATCAATGGCCGTCCGAATGAGTAAACCCGAAACGAGTAATGGAAATCTCCAATAATGATCCGATCTCTACATTATCATCTCAAGTCGCCGCCTTGACGCAGCAACTTCAAGCCTTTCCACATGCTCCTTCCCCCGTTACCATTGAATCATGCAATTGGTGTAATGGATCTCACCCTAGCGCAGAATGCCAAGTCGGAAACCCTTTCGAGCAACCGTCGTTGGAACAAGCTCAGTTCGTGGGGAACGGGAACCGGCAAAATAATCCGTACTCCAACACTTATAATCCAGGATGGCGTAATCATCCTAACTTCTCATGGAGAAATGGACAAAACTCGAACCAGCCTCCGTTTGCTCAACACCAACAGCAGCCTCCTCCCGCTTCAAAAATCTCTTTAGAAGAAGCAATGGTGAAATTGGCAGCGAACACGAGTCAGGTCATGGCCCGTACGGAAGCGACCTTGCAAAATCATTCCGCTTCTATACGCAACTTGGAAGTCCAACTGGGCCAGATTGCTAATGTATTAACAGCCCGCCCGGAAGGTACTTTGCCAAGTACGACCGAAACAAATCCCATAGAGAGTGTCAATGCCATTGGGTTGAGAAGTGGGAAAGAATTGGGCGAGCTGCCCGGGTAGAACGAAAAGAGAAGTGAGGATGAGGAGAAGAAAAATTCAGTGACTGAGGAATCACAAATGTCTAAACCCTCGATACTGTTTCCGGATAATCTGAAGGCATATGTGCCACCCATTCCATTTCCGCAGTGATTACAACAGAAAAAGGTGGACAAGCAATTCTCCAAGTTCCTCGATGTCTTCAAGAAACTGCATATCAACATTCCATTTGCTGACGCCTTGGAAAAAATGCCGAGCTATGTCAAGTTCATGAAGGAAATCATATCGAATAAATGGAAGCTTGAGGAGTATGAGACAGTCGCATTGACGGAGGAGTGCAGCGCTATTCTTCAGAAAAAGCTTCCGTCAAAATTGAAGGATCTGGGAAGCTTCAATATACCGTGCACCATAGGGAACCTCTCTTTTGATTGGGCGTTGTGCGATCTCGGCGCTAGTGTTAATCTCATGCCTCTGTCTATTTTCAAGAAGCTAGGAATTGGGGAAGCGAAACCTACTATGGTCTCTTTGCAATTAGCGGATCGATCTATCAAGTACCCGATGGGGGTAGTAGAAGACGTTTTAGTCAAGGTAGATAAGTTCATCTTTCCAGCCGATTTCATCGTGCTCGATATGGAGGAGGATCGAGACATCCCAATTATTTTGGGAAGACCATTTTTAGCTACCGGTCGAACTCTCATAAATGTGGAAAAAGGGGAACTAACTCTACGGGTTCAAGACGAACATGTCACTTTCCAAGTGTTTAAATCCTTTTCGTGCCCAAGTAGTGTTGAGAAGAGCTCGCAAATTGAAAGTGTGGATACCACTGCGAAAGACACACACCGAAAGAATTGTCGGTCGAAAAATTCAGAATCCGTTTCAGCTGCCCTGACGCCTAATAAGAATGAAGAGCAAGTCGCATATCTTAGGCATTTGAACATGCCGTCTTCAACATCCGTTCATCCACAATCGGAAAATTCTCATTGTGTCCTAAATTCGCCCGTGGAGTTGAAAATTAAGACGGATGTCAAACGGGCGCCAAGTCATGTGAAAAATGGGTGCTTCGGAAAGTTGTTTTCGTTAAAATCTTTTCGCAAAGAACATTTGGTGTCCAAACCGAAAATCAGATCGTTAAAGACCAATGGTCAAAATTTTAAAACACATATTAACGGTTCGATGAACGGGGCGGAGTTCAAATGGTGTTTGCGAAAAGTGAACTGACTTTCAATAGGTCCGGCTGAAGACTATAAACTTAGCACTTCTCGGGAGGCAACCCGAGCACTAGTTGTAGATTTGTTAATTTTCAGTATTTTCTTGCATTTTGGATCTTTGTTTTTCGTCATTTTAGCTTGGACATGCTCATCTCTCACGCACTTGTCGTTTTCTGTTGAAAATTCTGTACAGAAATTATCCTTTGGGAAAAATCAGCATTGGGCCGCGGCACAAGGATTGTGAGCCGCGGCACACACAGCTCGAAAAAGAAGGCTAAACTTGTTGTACTCCGTGCCGCGGCACAACCTTACTGAGCCACGGCACACTTGATCGCTGAGCCGCGGCACGTGGCTGCTGAGCCACGGCACAAGGATGCTGAGCCGCGGCACATGGCATTGGAACAAAGGAGCCTGAACAGGCTGTACACTGGGCCGCGGCTCACTTAAGCTGTGCCGCAGCCCCCGTTCAGAAGTTAAACAGCCCAGGAACCCTTCTTATACTCGATCGGCCGGGATTCAGGTAAACGTCTTCCCTTTTCTGTGCACAAGCGATCGGCCGAGAACATCTTATCGTCTTCTTCTTCCTCTTTCATACTACGATCCAACCCAGGTAATCCTAAATCCCTTAATCATAATTGATACATGATTTGAAAAGTGAATTGAAGTTATATGTTGCTAGTTGTTCTTCAAAGTTTTCTCAAAAATGGAGTTGGAATATGGTGAATATGGTGTTTGATTGTGATGGTATTTGTGATTATGAATGAATTGGTGATGTTAGTTGTCGTTTATCATGGCCATATATCTGTGTTATTTTTTTTGGGATTTGGAGTTAGCCATTAAAATTCTTGTTCTTCATTTTAACTCGTGCATACCAAGTGTTTGATAAATTGCAGCAATGAAAAATTATTAAGCCAAGCATTTTCAAACTATATGCAACGAATCGTTTTATCGGATTATATTGTCTCCCAACCCCTACATCATGTTTAAACTTGAGAGCTCGTCCTTAATTTCCTCTTTGTTGTTGCAAGCTCATTCATTCACGTTCCGCATGGTGTAGTCGAGAAGCGTGCAGGCTCGCCGGACGACGCCGGCACCAGTTCGTGAGCAGACTGTAGGGGAGTACTTGACCTTTTTATTTTATTGCATATCACTCTTTTTGTCCATTGAGGTCAATGTACATCCTAAGTTTGGGGGGGTTACTTTCTGTTGCTATTATTATTGTTGTACTTATTCGTTTGCACTTTCGTTATTTTTTTTTCGTATCTTTTTGTTGCTAGCCTTGCTTGTCGTGACATTATTTGCAGTCGTGAATTTTTCGTGCTTCTTTTTGTGGAAAACTGATTTTACGATACTAATTTCTCTCTGAAGAAACGGTTGAGTTTTAGTTGAGTTGTAGTCAGCGATATTTGTTTCTGTTGAGTATTCATCTAGGTCCAAAATTTTTTTTTTGTTTTTGTAGAAATCTTAGCAGATAAGAAAGGAGACATACGTGTTTTCAAATCCCCGCCTATACGTTTGGTTACATTTTTTCGATTAGCTAGTCGTCCAGTAACATAAGTCGTGTAGGCACTTAATGTGAGTTTAGAGTCGGACAGTTTTTCCCAAAAGTCGAGATATTATTTGTTCTATGATGGGAAGTCTAGTAACCGGGGGTATTCACGTGACCCGTTGTTTACTCTCGCGTAAAACGACAACCCGGATTAGACTAGTGGTTTAGAGATTTCGCATGTGCCGATTATGGGGAGCCTAGTAACCAGGGGATTCGCGTGACCCGTTGTTTACTCTCGCGTAAAACAGTAACCTTGAATCGGACATACGGGAATAGCTATTCGAGTTGTTTCTCCGTTGTGGAGGGGAACTTAGTAACTAGAAGCATCCATGTGCCCCATGAGTGTCTTTTACGTCAAACAGTTCCCCAATACATGAGAATGGAATTCCACCCTAGGATTATCCCGATGAAACATCCCGAGATCCGAACCTAGTGGTCAACTCGAATCAATTTATTGATCATATATAAGGGAACACTGTCCGAGGGTTATATTTGATGATGAAACTCTTGAAATTTTTGCCACTAGACTGTGGGACTGGGCGATTTAGCTTGTTTATTTTAACCATTCATATTGACGGTCGGTCAAATTCACGCTTGTTAATCTTTGAGCTAGATTTTCTTCATGCACGATTGATTAGGACTGAAATTGGTTACCTCGTGGAATCAGTGTCCTGGATGTGACTCACTATTACGATACTTGTACTATTCTTTGAGATTTTCAGGGTAGTATTGATTAGGTTGAGCACTATGAAATTGCACGATTATTCACGATTATTCTTTTATTTGTAATCAAATTCTTTTTGCTTGAGGACAAGCAAAGGCTCAAGTTTGGGGGTATTTGTTAGGCGTATTTTTTATACGCTTATTTATCATTATTTTGTATTCTTTTTGTGATTAAATCTGCATAAATGAGCTTCTAATGCACTATTATTATATGTTTTGCAGGAAATTGGAGTCCGGAAGCCGAAATGATGAAAAACGGGCGAAAACGGCGATTTTTGGCCTAGGGCCGCGGCACGTACCAAGTGGGCCGCGGCACACCAAGGTAACCAGCAGGCACCGAGCGCACTGTACTGTGAGCCGCGGCACGTAGAAGCTGAGCCGCGGCCCAGAAGAAAAAAATTGTGCCCAGGCATAGGCGCTGAGTGTCGTGAGCCGCGGCACAGATTAAGTGAGCCGTGGCCCACGGGGCGGTTTTGGTGTGTTCTGCGCGGGTTTGGGCCGTTTTGAAGCCGGTTCTCGACCTAATCACACGGACGCGATTTGGAGGCTGTGGGGAGTTATAAATAAGGGTTTAAGGTCATAAAATTGGCAGGAGGATCATTGGAGGATCGATCATTATCAAGAGAAGAAGCAGAAGACACCAAGAGCAGAGAGCGGAAGAACGGAGGAATCCGAGTTCTTCATCTGCGTTTGATTTCGATGCTTCCTTTCATTATTTCTGTATTTTTATCCTTTAGCATGTCAGGCTAAAACCCTGTTCTAGGATTTTGATGAAACCAAAGTTTTGACGAATTTGCTTTTGATTATCTATATAATTCCCTCTGTTGAGTTTTCCCAATCATCTTTAATGCTTTCAATTGTGTGGCCTATAATTGGATTGTTTTAATTACGCAACTCGAATCGGGAGAGGAGAGTTGGTGAGGAACTATTGGTGAGAACCGTTTTATCTTGTGAGATAGGAATATACTCATAGGAACTACGTGGCCTTTTGAAGATTTTGTACTTTTTGCCTATTGTCGAATTAATTCACCTAGGGATAGAGTGCGTTATTCGCCTTTAGAAAAATCTATTGACCTTGGGAGAGGCGGTAGAGTATTTTAGCAATCTTCGCCTTCAATAAATTGGGGAAATCATTAACTTCAGATAATCGAGAGTAAATTCGGATAAACCAAGGTGGATTCACAATCCTAGACTTATTCATCATTTGATTTTCTTTCGTCGAGCGATCGTTTTTACTGTTAGTTCTTTTATTGGTTTTCTTTAGTTATTAATTGCATCCCAAACTTCGACAGTTCAAATAAAATTAGAATACACAAAAATCAGTAATTAGTGATCCATTCCTTGTGGGAACGATAACTCACTCATCACTTTATTACTTGTCTACGATAACGTGCACTTGCGTTAACAAAATGTCGCAACAAGTTTTTGGCGCCGTTGCCGGGGACTGATTTTTTACTAATATCGATTTCAGTATTTCTAGTCTTAGTTTGAACATTTTTTATTGTTTTTGTGTAATTTTATTTGTTTTTCCTTTCAGGAGTTTCCGGTTAGTGCATGAGAAAATTCGGTAACGAAGGCCTACTACCTTTGGATACCGAACTCGAGCGCACTCTTCGGAGAAGCAAGAAGGAGAAACAAGAGCTACCGACAACAGTCACCATGGTCGATAACACGGGAAATCACGAAGCGGAAAACCCTATGGTGCAAGCTCAACCGGCATTAGCACTCCGCGATTTTGCTATGCCACAAATAAATGCAAACTTTTCAGGGATTCGGTGTCCGACAATCCAAGCCAACAACTTCGAAATCAAGCCGGCTATTATTCAGATGGTGCAAGCTAGCCAGTTTTGTGGATTGCCGAACGATGACCCCAATGCACACATTGTGTCTTTTCTCGAGATTTGTGACACCTTCAAGAACAACGGTGTCACCGATGATGCCATCCGTCTAAGGCTTTTCCCTTTCTCTTTGAGGGACAAAGCCAAATTTTGGTTGCATTCTTTACCGCCGGGCTCGATCACTACTTGGGCAGAATTAGCGCAAGCCTTCATGGCTAAGTTCTTCCCACCATCGAAGACGGCGAGGTTACGGAACGAGATCACTACATTTGGGCAATTTGATATGGAGTCGCTTCACGAGGCTTGGGAGCGATACAAGGATTTACTAAGGAGATGCCCACACCACGGCCTACCAGATTGGCTCCAAATTCAAACATTTTACAACGGATTAAGTGCCTCCACACGCACTCTCGTTGATGCAGCCGCTGGGGGTGCCTTAATGGGAAAAACAATGGCCGAAGCCCACTCTCTATTGGAAGCTATGGCTGCGAATGCTTATCAATGGCCGTCCGAATGAGTAAACCCGAAACAAGTAATGGAAATCTCCAATAATGATCCGATCTCTACATTATCAGCTCAAGTCGCCGCCTTGACGCAGCAACTTCAAGCCTTTCCACATGCTCCTTCCCCCGTTACCACTGAATCATGCAATTGGTGTAATGGATCTCACCCTAGCGCAGAATGCCAAGTCGGAAACCCTTTCGAGCAACCGTCATTGGAACAAGCTCAGTTCGTGGGGAACGGGAACCAGCAAAATAATCCGTACTCCAACACTTATAATCCAGGATGGCGTAATAATCCTAACTTCTCATGGAGAAATGGACAAAAATCGAACCAGCCTCCGTTTGCTCAACACCAACAGCAGCCTCCTCCCGCTTCAAAAATCTCTTTAGAAGAAGCAATGGTGAAATTGGCAGCGAACACGAGTCAGTTCATGGCCCGTACGGAAGCGACCTTGCAAAATCATTCCGCTTCTATACGCAACTTGGAAGTCCAACTGGGCCAGATTGCTAATGTATTAACAGCCCGCCCGGAAGGTACTTTGCCAAGTACGACCGAAACAAATCCCAGAGAGAGTGTCAATGCCATTGGGTTGAGAAGTGGGAAAGAATTGGGCGAGCTTCCTGGGTAGAACGAAAAGAGAAGTGAGGATGAGGAGAAGAAAAATTCAGTGACTGAGGAATCACAAATGTCTAAACCCTCGATACTGTTTCCGGATAATCCGAAGGCATATGTGCCACCCATTCCGTTTCCGCAGTGATTACAACAGAAAAAGGTGGACAAGCAATTCTCCAAGTTCCTCGACGTCTTCAAGAAACTGCATATCAACATTCCATTTGCTGACGCCTTGGAAAAAATGCCGAGCTATGTCAAGTTCATGAAGGAAATCATATCGAATAAATGGAAGCTTGAGGAGTATGAGACAGTCGCATTGACGGAGGAGTGCAGCGCTATTCTTCAGAAAAAGCTTCCGCCAAAATTGAAGGATCTGGGAAGCTTCAATATACCGTGCACCATAGGGAACCTCTCTTTTGATAGGGCGTTGTGCAATCTCGGCGCTAGTGTTAATCTCATGCCTCTGTCTATTTTCAAGTTGCTAGGAATTGGGGAAGCGAAACCTACTATGGTCTCATTGCAATTAGCGGATCGATCTATCAAGTAGCCGATGGGGGTAGTAGAAGACGTTTTAGTCAAGGTAGATAAGTTCATATTTCCAGCCGATTTCATCGTGCTCGATATGGAGGAGGATCGAGACATCCCAATTATTTTGGGAAGACCATTTTTAGCTACCGGTCGAACTCTCATAGACGTGGAGAAAGGGGAACTAACTCTACGGGTTCAAGACGAGCATGTCACTTTCCAAGTGTTTAAATCCTTTTCGTGCCCAAGTAGTGTTGAGAAGAGCTCGCAAATTGAAAGTGTGGATACCACTGCGAAAGACACACACCGAAAGAATTGTCGGTCGAAAAATTCAGAATCCGTTTCAGCTGCCCCGACGCCTAATAAGAATGAAGAGCAAGTCGCATATCTTAGGCATTTGAACATGCCGTCTTCAACATCCGTTCATCCACAATCGGAAAATTCTCATTCTGTCCTAAATTCGCCCGTGGAGTTGAAAATTAAGACGGATGTCAAACGGGCACCAAGTCATGTGAAAAATGGGTGCTTCGGAAAGTTGTTTTCGTTAAAATCTTTTCGCAAAGAACATTTGGTGTCCAAACCGAAAATCAGATCGTTAAAGACCAATGGTCAAAATTTTAAAACACATATTAACGGTTCGATGAACGGGGCGGAGTTCAAATGGTGTTTGCGAAAAGTGAACTGACTTTCAATAGGTCCGGCTGAAGACTATAAACTTAGCACTTCTCGGGAGGCAACCCGAGCACTAGTTGTAGCTTTGTTAATTTTCAGTATTTTCTTGCATTTTGGATCTTTGTTTTTCGTCATTTTAGCTTGGACATGCTCATCTCTCACGCTCTTGTCGTTTTCTGTTAAAAATTCTGTGCAGAAATTATCCTTTGGGAAAAATCAGCATTGGGCCGCGGCACAAGGATTGTGAGCCGCGGCACACACAGCTCGAAAAAGAAGGCTAAACTTGTTGTACTCTGTGCCGCGGCACAACCTTACTGAGCCACGGCACACTTGATCGCTGAGCCGCGGCACGTGGCTGCTGAGCCACGGCACAAGGATGCTGAGCCGCGGCACATGGCATTGGAACAAAGGAGCCTGAACAGGCTGTACTCTAGGCCGCGGCTCACTTAAGTTGTGCCGCAGCCCCCGTTCAGAAGTTAAACAGCCCAGGAACCCTTCTTATACTCGATCGGCCGGGATTCAGGTAAACGTCTTCCCTTTTCTGTGCACAAGCGATCGACCGAGAACATCTTATCGTCTTCTTCTTCCTCTTTCATACTACGATCCAACCCAGGTAATCCTAAATCCCTTAATCATAATTGATACATGATTTGAAAAGTTAATTGAAGTTATATGTTGCTAGTTGTTCTTCAAAGTTTTCTCAAAAATGGAGTTGGAATATGGTGAATATGGTGTTTGATTGTGATGGTATTTGTGATTATGAATGAATTGGTGATGTTAGTTGTCGTTTATCATGGCCATATATCTGTGTTATTTTTTTTGGGATTTGGAGTTAGCCATTAAAATTCTTGTTCTTCATTTTAACTCGTGCATACCAAGTGTTTGATAAATTGCAGCAATGAAAAATTGTTAAGCCAAGCATTTTCAAACTATATGCAACGAATCGTTTTATCGGATTATATTGTCTCCCAACCCCTACATCATGTTTAAACTTGAGAGCTCGTCCTTAATTTCCTCTTTGTTGTTGCAAGCTCATTCATTCACGTTCCGCATGGTGTAGTCGAGAAGCGTGCAGGCTCGCCGGACGACGCCGGCACCAGTTCGTGAGCAGACTGTAGGGGAGTACTTGACCTTTTTATTTTATTGCATATCACTCTTTTTGTCCATTGAGGTCAATGTACATCCTAAGTTTGGGGGGGGGGGGTACTTTCTGTTGCTATTATTATTGTTGTACTTATTCGTTTGCACTTTCGTTATTTTTTTTTTCGTATCTTTTTGTTGCTAGCCTTGCTTGTCGTGACATTATTTGCAGTCGTGAATTTTTCGTGCTTCTTTTTGTGGAAAACTGATTTTACGATACTGATTTCTCTCTGAAGAAACGGTTGAGTTTTAGTTGAGTTGTAGTCAGCGATATCTGTTTCTGTTGAGTATTCATCTAGGTCCAAAAATTTTTCTTTTGTTTTTGTAGAAATCTTAGCAGATAAGAAAGGAGACATACGTGTTTTCAAATCGCCGCCTATACGTTTGGTTACATTTTTTCGATTAGCTAGTCGTCCAGTAACATAAGTCGTGTAGGCACTTAATGTGAGTTTAGAGTCGGACAGTTTTTCCCAAAAGTCGAGATATTATTTGTTCTATGATGGGAAGTCTAGTAACCGGGGGTATTCACGTGACCCGTTGTTTACTCTCGCGTAAAACGACAACCCGGATTAGACTAGTGGTTTAGAGATTTCGCATGTGCCGATTATGGGGAGCCTAGTAACCAGGGAATTCGCGTGACCCGTTGTTTACTCTCGCGTAAAACAGTAACCTTGAATCGGACATAAGGGAATAGCTATTCGAGTTGTTTCTCCGTTGTGGAGGGGAACTTAGTAACTAGAAGCATCCATGTGCCCCATGAGTGTCTTTTACGTCAAACAGTTCCCCAATACATGAGAATGGAATTCCACCCTAGGATTATCCCGATGAAACATCCCGAGATCCGAACCTAGTGGTCAACTCGAATCAATTTATTGATCATATATAAGGGAACACTGTCCGAGGGTTATATTTGATGATGAAACTCTTGAAATTTTTGCCACTAGACTGTGGGACTGGGCGATTTAGCTTGTTTATTTTAACCATTCATATTGACGGTCGGTCAAATTCACGCTTGTTAATCTTTGAGCTAGATTTTCTTCATGCACGATTGATTAGGACTGAAATTGGTTACCTCGTGGAATCAGTGTCCTGGATGTGACTCACTATTACGATACTTGTACTATTCTTTGAGATTTTCAGGGTAGTATTGATTAGGTTGAGCACTATGAAATTGCACGATTATTCACGATTATTCTTTTATTTGTAATCAAATTCTTTTTGCTTGAGGACAAGCAAAGGCTCAAGTTTGGGGGTATTTGTTAGGCGTATTTTTTATACGCTTATTTATCATTATTTTGTATTCTTTTTGTGATTAAATCTGCATAAATGAGCTTCTAATGCACTATTATTATATGTTTTGCAGGAAATTGGAGTCCGGAAGCCGAAACGATGAAAAACGGGTGAAAACGGCGATTTTTGGCTTGGGGCCGCGGCACGTACCAAGTGGGCCGCGGCACACGAAGGTAACCAGCAGGCACCGAGCGCACTGTACTGTGAGCCGCGGCACGTAGAAGCTGATCCGCGGCCCAGAAGAAAAAAATTATGCCCAGGCATAGGCGCTGAGTGCCGTGAGCCGCGGCACAGATTAAGTGAGCCGCAGCCCACGGGGCGGTTTTGGTGTGTTCTGTGCGGGTTTAGGCCGTTTTGAAGCCAGTTCTCGACCTAATCACACGGACGCATTTTGGAGGCTGCGGGGAGTTATAAATAAGGGTTTAAGGTCATAAAATTGGCAGGAGGATCATTGGAGGATCGATCATTATCAAGAGAAGAAGCAGAAGACACCAAGAGCAGAGAGCGGAAGCCAGAAGAACGGAGGAATCCGAGTTCTTCATCTGCGTTTGATTTCGATGCTTCCTTTCATTAGTTTTGTATTTTTATCCTTTAGCATGTCAGGCTAAAACCCTGTTCTAGGATTTTGATGAAACCAAAGTTTTGACGAATTTGCTTTTGATTATCTATATAATTCCCTTTTCTGTTGAGTTTTCCCAATCGTCTTTAATGTTTTCAATTGTGTGGCCTATAATTGGATTGTTTTAATTACGCAACTCAAATCGGGAGAGGAGAGTTGGTGAGGAACTATTGGTGAGAACCGTTTTATCTTGTGAGATAGGAATATACTCATAGGAACTACGTGGCCTTTTGAAGATTTTGTACTTTTTGCCTATTGTCAAATTAATTCACCTAGGGATAGAGTGCGTTATTCGCCTTTAGAAAAATCTATTGACCTCGGGAGAGGCGGTAGAGTATTTGAGCAATCTTCGCCTTCAATAAATTGGGTAAATCATTAACTTCATATAATCGAGAGTAAATTCGGATATACCAAGGTGGATTCACAATCCTAGACTTATTCATCATTTGATTTTCTTTCGTCGAGCGATCGTTTTTATCGTTAGTTCTTTTATTGGTTTTCTTTAGTTATTAATTGCATCCCAAACTTCTAAAGTTCAAATAAAATTAGAATACACAAAAATTGGTAATTATTGATTCAGTCCTCGTGGGAACGATAACTCACTCATCACTTTATTACTTGTCTACGATAACGTGCACTTGCGTTAACGAAATATCGCAACACTAGTGCATTACGGCAAGCACTCGCTCAACTTCAATAGCACCAGGAACAAATTCTCAAGCAAGAGCAGGAAAAGCTCATGATATCCTAAGCCAAGACTGTCACCGCCCTACAGGAAACTGGCTCCAGTCTCACAGGACGTGATAAAAAGATCGACGACATGTCCTCTGATGCTCAATTCTCTGATTGACAAAATCTTGAGTATAGAGACCAAGAAAGACAACACGATGAAACTCCTGGAAAGCATTGATGTTAAGGTCACTTACCTTGATGATGCCAAAAAGGGGGAAGAAGCGAGAGAGGCTGGAAGGCAATGGAGGCTTGAGAGATAAAAGGAGTTTGACGCTGCATTAGAGGACAGCATTGCTGATGCAATAGGCCGCTTGCCCTCGCCTGCACAAGGATATAGGGTAGCTGGCTCTTGACCAGAGTTCCACGACCATAACTATCCCTGGAAGAACAATGTCCAACGACCATCGGAGATTCGTCTGCCTGCCAACCATCAGCCTACAGCCGATGAAGTGAAGAAATGGAGGAAGAACGAATTGATGAGATACTTTGTTAAGCTCATCAGGGAGTCCGCCATATTCAATAAGTGCAAGACACTGGCGGAGGCTGCAGAAGAATTTGCAAGTATGCTGGAAAAAGGACTACTCCCATGCAAATTTTGATGAAATCAAGGCACCAAAAAGGTGATCGGCTTACTCACACCGACGATTGGATACTTTTCTTCGACAAATCTGCTGAAGGAAGAGCGATCTATATAAATTGAGGCAAGGATTCCCTAGAAAATTGGTGGAGAGGAACCGACACAGGAGGCCCTGGAGACATGCTCATTACAGGAGTTAGCATGGATGCCCCTTTATCATTGTACTTAGCAGTATGCAATCTCTGTATCTTTCTTCTTCAAGCATTGTAATTTTTTGATCTCTATCAGTAAAATTCTATTTTTGAATGAAAGATTACATCTCGTAATCTACACTTACTATTTTTACAGTTTGATTACGAATCAGTTTATTTGCTGCAAACAACAAGTATAAAACTTGTTAAGACTAAAGCTGTAAGAACTTGTCTACGAATAGTTCATAGGTTAAGTTGTATTCAACCTAGATCACACTGTAAGATTGTGCCTACGCGCCAATCATAAGTTTAAGTTGTAATACACATCCCTGTAGATGTTTACGAATTCTTAGAACTTGCCTGCGAGCAGTTCACATTTTTAGACTAAGTGCTGAAGACAGATCTTTCGACAGAAGACCAAGAAGTCAGCCTCTCTGGATCAAGATATTATCTTTAAGAGGTTTTAGCATTATCAAAAAGGGGTAAATTGTTGGGATAAACAATCATGTACCTTGTTTTGATAATTGCCATCATACAGCAAGTCTAGCCATCATACAGCAAGTTGTCTCAAGAAACCGGAAGGATTCGAAATACCACTAAGTATGGAAACTCTGGGATAACCATACAGCATTGGAGAAAGCCTACAACGTTAAAGTCTACAGCTACAGCATTAAAGAAGTAACATATTGGATACAGCATACAGGCTGAAAGTGTTGGGAAAATAAGCACTTATCCAACAGGACTGAAGACCGTTGTGAAGGAATCTACTTTATTCATTAAAGTCAAAACGCCATTTGAAAGAAGTATTTAAATATTGATCGGATGAAGTATATGAATACAAACGGACAAGGATCTTCAAACAAGGAGCAAAATCTGGATCTAGTATTTTGAAAGTCAATCAACCAATCAGAATGGATCTTTGCTCACCAACCTGCCAACGAACATATTTATAATGTATGTATTCCAAGGTTATAAATAGTCCATGCAAGAGTACATTGCAAGTGACTTATATATACACGATATACACGATAAGATGAAACACCAACGACTGAACTGAATATCCATATCAAGAGATTATTCTGTCAATCAAGCTTACAAGATCAAAGATATTTCTTCGAGCATATATCAAATATCCGAGACAAGAAATATACTCAGTCAAAGTGAACATCACATCATCAGCTTAAGATCATCAAGTGTTCAAGTTGCTGTTCAAACCACTGATTTCACCATTGTTTACCTTTGAGTAAACTTAGCCCTGTGTGGACTAAGGAAAAGTTATTCTGACCTGTGCGGCGCGAATAGGACGAAGCTTCAATCTGTGTGAGAAGAAGCAAGTCAAAGAAGCCTACAACCAATATATGTGAACGATTGAAAGCTACAGTCTTTGTATCAATCTGTGTGAACGATACAAAGATACGTTTTATTAAAGTCACGTAGTTGTGTACGTAGTGATTTTAGTAAACATTTTACTCCTATGTGGAGGACCAGTGCACATGAGAAGTTTACCTCGAACCACTTTATTTTTCATGTTATTTACCTTCTGCCTTTAGAGTTTTCATAACTGTGATTATTTACAAGTGTACATTGCAAAACCCTGTCCGCACCAAGCCAACAGGAGAAAGCCTAGTTGCTGTATTTACAGCAACTCACTTAAACAAACTTCCACTACGCACTCTCATCTGAAAATCGTGCAGCTTTTTGTACCCACACTTTTCCAAAGTTGCATTCTGTATACTTAGTGGCCAACACGCCTCGATCAAAATGGCACCATTTGAGGCTCTATATGGAAGGAGGTGCAGATCGCCACTGTGTTGGGATGATGCATCTGAATTGATTGGTGTAACACCCCCAGATCCGACTGGAAATATTACAGCGCCGTGGGCCCCGAGAAGGAACCCACAAGGCTAAAGGAAATTTTCGCAAACATTTACAAACGCCCAAGAGGCTAACGATGGTAATAACTATTAAAAATATTTGAAGACTTATAAAACTCGTTTATCGAAACCGTCGTAAAATCTCATTTGAAAGGACAAGGCCAAACAGCTGAAACTTAATAGTTTAGAAAATGATTTATCCAAAGTAATCTGACCATATGACAAAAGGTCATATAAAATACTCACGCAGCAGAAAAGACAACAGGTAAAAGTACTCTACAGCAGAATACAACAACTGATCAGGAAACTCAATTCACAAATACATGCCCTAGCCAGTATCCTCCGGGAAGCTCATCTCTCCACGACTGCTACAAGATCGATAACCCAAGAACCTAAAAAGAAAGCCCACGACAGGGTCAGCCATAATATCCAATAATGATAACAATCACATCGCATTAATAATTACATACCAATGAGATATTAAGTAAGAATACTATCAAAGTAATTCTACTGCCATACACTACCAAATTCACGTCTCGTACTGATTCTCACATAATACCCAAAGTTCTCAAAACTTCATCATAACTCACTATTACGAAATCTACTAACTCTGTCCAATTCGATCCATCGGATATCATCATCAAATCTCAAACACGAAAACCGATTGTCCATCAAAGACAAATACCAAGAGGAAATACGGAACATACCTCGAGATGCACAATACCACGACAATCACGTCAATCTAATCCGAGATCAGATCAATACATCATACGGACACGGTCTTAACACAAGACCAACAAATGCATACTCATATGACAACGTCAATATGCAAAAAAACAATAACAATCATGCATAATCAATGGAAATCCCATGATCCAGCGCCCTCAGCATAGATTCCAAGATGATCCTATAAGATCAACACGGGGTGGATAACCAACAATATACATATGCACAACAACATATGTAAAACCAACGATGCGAATCCACATGATTCCATCAACACAATACTGGGTAACCCAACAATCCAGCGCCCTCAGCATAGATCCTCATGATGATCCCGTCGGACCAATGCATGGTGGAAGACCCGTCTAATGATCCAGCACCCTCAGCATAGATCCCAAGATGATCTAGTTGGACCATAACGAGGTGGACATCTGATCCAGCGCCCTCAGAATAAATCACACGATCCCATCGGATCAACACATCATAAATATTACAAGTATGCATATACATATGCAAATCAATATGTTCATCAACATGAACGACAATATGACAATCAACTGGGACGACCTCATGTTCAACAACATGAGTGACAATACGCATGATCAAAATCATTAACACTAAATCGAATCAATTTAAGATACTTGCCCCGAGTCCTTCGGGAGCAATCTCGATGTCAAACCATCACCGACGATTATCTGCAATGCTCAATGCTCGGCGATCCAAACGTACCATGGACTACAGATACTCATATCCTCGTCTTTATCATAATGTATCCTCGATACCCAAAATGCCAATAACCAAAATAAATCATATACAATATGATTTAACTCCCAAGATCGGAAAACAACATAAAATCCAAATCTCCAAAGTTTACAATAATAATCATTGCTATATGTATTATAAACGAAATAAAACTGAAACCATTCATTAAATATGATAAACTGTGCAAGTAATAACTTACCTCGATACCGATGAAGCCGTTACCAATCCCTTGTCGTAGTTTATGAGTTCCTCGGACCCGATCTATGCAATCCACGAGACTCATCGAACATGACCGTAAGGTACGATTATTATCAACGATTAATTATCGCAACCTATTGCAATAATAGATTAACAATAATTCGAAAATAATCATCAACCAACACGACCAACCAATCAAATCAAGGGTTCAACGATATCTCGATCATACACAAAACCAAATAATCCAACTCAACAAACATGAACTCATATCTACTATCCAAACCGCAACTCGATAATCATACTTAACAATCAATACAATCGATCAATACACCTAACAGTTCCATAATTATCCCGATTAAACACATATCCGAATAATCCAATTCAAACAATTACGAATTCACAACCACAATGCAATTACGGATACGAATGTAAAGGAAATCATATTCGACAATCAATCACAATCTTTCCAGATTCCAAATTGATATCGTGACTCGTATTTCATCAAGAACATACGAATTCTACCACTACAATCAACGAATATTCGATCTTCATATCTAAAAATACCGATAATTCAACATACGATCGTCTTGTTATGTTAAATTCATCAAGAAGTTCCTCAAGAACACTAAGTGATTCAAAATCATATTCATAGCCATCAAAACAACATAATTCGATATCCTTTAACATATAGATAATCATCCAATTCGTAATACAAGTCATGTATCATTGTATTCTTCAATATACAGTTCACATAACCTCAAGGATCATAACAACAACACCATAATCATCTTCATACGAATTGCTCATCAACAATAACATCAAAATCCGAATTAAAGGTGTAGAGTTCAACAACATATCTCAAGAACATGAATAACATAATCAAACTCTTCAAGAACCATTGATATCTTTCATACCCAAGCTTCTAATCCATGCTTCCCAAGCTCATAACCGAGTTAGAAGAGGTTAACTCTCACTAACATGCTCAGAGGGACGAAGGTTGGAGGATGAAAGGTTTTTCTCTCGTGAAGAAATGAGAATCCGATCTTCATTTTATAAACTGCATCGCACATTACGTACGTTATCACTCAAGATTAACATATGTAAGGCTCCCTAGCGTACGGTACACTTCCAACATAGCTTACGTAACATCATTCCAGAACTCACTGACTTGTTTCGTTCACTTGCTTACGTACGTAATATTCCCTTCATAGCGTACGTAATACGTACGTTGACTTGCTACAGTAAATCCCCATTTAACGTACGTAATGCACTACCAATAGCGTACGTTAACCAGGAGTTGACTCGACCAAGCACGTTCTTCGCCAAAAGCTGCCGACCACGGGTCCCACCTGTCGGCCATAGCCTGAGCTGTCTGATTCCTCTCGTTACGTACGTAATGCTTTACACATAGCATACGTAACACTTAGCATCTTAACGTACGTTAACTGTACTCCTAAACGTACGTAATCCTTGTGCATTAGCGTACGCTAAGTATACATCGTAGCGTGCGCTAATGTGGCTGTACTTAGCCATTTTCAGCTATTCTTGTCCAATGTCTCGACATACAGAATACGAACATACATCATACTGGATACATGTACTCTTTCCAACAATATTCTCAAATATAATTGTCGACCTAGTACGACAATTATACTAATACAGATGTCTCAGTCCTTCATTTATTTTATCCATACTGTATAGACTCCGCACTGTACAACATAACTCGGATAAAATAATATTAAACAACATTAGTAGAAATTGCGGATATTACATACTACACCACTTAAAATAAGTTTCGTCCTCGAAACTTGCAATCCGTCATAGAAAAATCAACACACCGTAAAACCAAAATATCCCGAAACAGTCACGATAACGATCAATCATCATCATTACCGAATAACTAAAATTGCATACTTACCAATGCGCAAAGTCGACGATCTCCCGAGATACTAGCAAGTGACTTCATTGTAAGGCTTCAATACGCTTACAATCACAATTCCATAAGTCTCAACAAAATATATCATCGTCGAATGAAATAATCTATCCGTGTCAAATCCTGTTTGCCTTATCGCACGATCAAGTCTCAATTCCGATAAAATGAATAATACATGATACATATGTGAAACAACTGCCCAAAACAATTGTAACCAATCCCGAAACATTGACACAGAATTCGAATGCTTATGCAATCATTAACAATGATCAACCAACAAATTAACTGAGAATACCATCGACATGATAAACTCCAATACGACCAATACAATGGTCAAAACACAACTGAGAATATCATCAACATGATAAACTCTCATATGACCAACCAGAGGTCAAACACAATCGAGAATATCATCAACATGATAAACTCCAATATTACTAACGAAGGAGCAACAATAATCGAGAATACCCTCACACGGTAAATTCCAACACGATTAACACAGAACCATGGAGACAAATATACGGCTGGTGAACATACCCCTCGGCATACGAACACCCGATCACAAGCCGACGAACATAACCAATCATACAAGGAGTGGAAACGACCAATCAATACCCAAAACAACCATCCTGGGGTTACCATCCCCAAATCTACATTTACAAAGAAATCATTCAAAATCACTAAGGTAAAATCGCACTACTACCATACCAATGGAATTACATAGCATATATGTCCCGGTTTCACAAAATCCAAGTATCCAAAATCACATCCTGTCCATGAATCTACAACACGCAGTATATTTCTCTCATCTGATCAATCAACCGATCATCCTTTGATAAACAAATTACCACACTCCAGTTCGGATCTCTTTTCATCGTACCATACTGATGTATTATCCAGTTTGTGAGTCACACTCATAACTTCACCATGATATGCACTATGCACTAAATGCGTATGTATATCAATCACATTTTTAAAACCAGTTTGAAATCATATAGTCTTGTCAAGAAGACAAATTTTTGAAAGTTCTTTCAAGAATTTTAAAACTCAAAACATAATTTTTGGTAAGACCACAAAATCAATTTTCGAAAAATTAAACTGGCTTTGCTAATGCCAAGTATTCGATAACAGTCGAATCCACACGATTTCAAAGTTTTAAAATGAAAACTATGCAAATGATTGACCACATCCATACTCCTGTATACCAATTCGGTTCGTCACCAATTCCACTGACATTCCATCGGAAAACCATACGATAGAGTTCCAAAATCTCAATATATATAGACTGCGATAAAAACTCCTTTTCCACATATGTCTCGTAATATCGACCATTAACCCATCCTGGATCACCTCAACTATGCTATGACAAAACATTGAATAATCAACAAATCAAACACAATGAAAGACTTCCCGAGAAGTTTCATTTGAACAAGTAAACCAAAACCTCGAAAGGCGGAAATAAAATAGATAATCGATTGGTAAAGTGTTTTACAAATCTCGGGAGTTTTAGAAAACAGAAAAGCCTTTTGAAACAATAGGGTCTGTTGGGAAAACAAGAACCCTGTATCGAAACAACCGGGATATCCGATCCCTGTATCGAATGGTATTTGATAAAAAGGTTTTGACATATATGCCAATCCGAATACAGTAAAGGAAACTGTATCGAAGCTTTGAGGCTTTATCCTGTATCAAGACTCCGCCGAATCAAAGATATAGTGAAGCCCTTCAGTACAACAAGAAGTCTTGTAAAAGACCATAGTATGGAAACTGTCTCGAAACTCAAAATACAGTTATCTTCCATACAGCTCACAACAGGACAAAGAAGGAATATCCAGAAGTCAAGTCCCGTTGAATAAAGAAGTATTTAAATACTCAAGGATAAAGTATTTAAATACTGCCAGTCAACAGATCTTCAGAATCCCGCTAAATCCGGATCGTGTCATAATCCCGTTGGAACGAAATCTCATTCAAACGGATACATCTCAACGGATATATACTTCAGAGATTATATATATCTTATGAAGGTATTGAAGATCAGTCACCAGTCACCTAACACTCAAGCTATCAAAAGTTATCATCAGAGCAAAACATATCTCCAAAGCTTACTGCAATTAAGATCTAAAGAGATATATAGTGCTCATCATCCTGAACAACACTTCATCAGCTGAGAGCTCTTAAAGTCAAAGTTGTTGTTCACCATCTGTTCTATACGTTGAACAAACTCAAGATCAGCCCTGTGTGGACTGAACAATCTGTGCTTCTCCGGAACTGTGTGTGAAGGATTTGCATTGCAGAAGACGAAGCTTTAGAACTGTGTGTGAAGAAGCAAGTCAAAGCATTAGCTCAAAACCAATCTGTGTGAACGGTTTAAGCTAAGATCTTTATATCAATCTGTGTGAACGATATATTGATTGTGTGTGTTGTTATAATTACGTAGTTGTGTACGTAGTAATTATAATAAACTTTTTACTCCTATGTGGAGGACCAGTGGACGTAGAGGGGTTTACCTCGAACCACTTTAATTACTGTGTTATTTACCTTCAGCTTTTACTGTTTTAATTACTGTGATAAATTAAGTATACACTATACACTTAGTTGCTGTATCCACAGCAACCTACTGTATCCAAGACTTCCGCTACGCACTCAGATTTAAAATCCATACAGTTTGTTGTTTAAACTATTTTTCCAAACTGTATCCAGTATACTTAGTGGCCAACAAGTGGTATCAGAGTGGTTGATTCTAAAAAGAATCAGTCGTATTCTTAACCGAATCAGATTCAAATCACTTATCTTCAAAACAGTCTCTTTCATACCTGTATTATCAGTATGGATACTTCTATGATTAACAAAGTCCCTATGTTCTCTATTAACGAATTTGACGACTGGAGAATTAGGATGGAGGCTCATCTTGCAGCAATGCACGAAGAGATAATTTTTGTTATACAGGATGGTCCTATCAAGATCATGAAGGTAAATCCGGCCGCAAGAATTGAGGGCCAAGCCCATGCTGAAATGCTCGAGAAGGAACGCGAGCAATGGACAACAGATGAAAGGAAGCGAGCCAATCTCGACAATGTGGCTAAGAACGCGTTATTTCTCACTCTTGACAAAGGCACGTTCTTAAAGGTAAAGAGCTGCAAAACAGCCAAAGAAACCTGGGATAAACTCAAGTTGATTTGTGAGGGAACTGAGCTCTCAAAAGAAAACAAGATTTCAAAACTAACTCAGCAATTTGAATCTTTTGAAATGAAACCAACTGAAACACTTGAGGAACTTGACCTCAGATTCACTGGTATTGTTGGTGAACTTGAAGCGTTGGGCAAAATTTACACCCAAAAGGAGAAGAACTTAAAAATTTTCAGATCTCTCCCAGCCCGATGGGACATTAAGACCACATCTATGCGTGTATCCTCTAATCTTAATGAAATATCTACTTTTGATCTCTTCTCTGACCTCAAAGCTTTTGAGTATGATATTGACAGAAGAGAGAAAGCTGAAGAATCTCCTTCAAAGGTCACAGCTCTAGCCAGATCGAACCGTCGACACAAGATGTCCAAATTGCCGAAACCTACCACAAGAATGCCGACAAAGGATTTACATCCCGTCTCAAGATGAAATGGCGCTTCTCATGCATAAATTCAAAAAGTTCATCAAACACTGAAAGACTCCTACAGCCCAAACTCGTCCACAAGGTAGGTACCAAAACATCATCCGGTGATGCTAACTCGTGCTATAAGCGCAGGAAACCAGGGCATTATGCAAATAAATGTCCTCATCCCAAAGTCCAAAGATTGCACGAGGCCGAGCAACAAGAGAGAGATGAAAGAAGACGTGCTTGGAAAGACAAGCTCAAGGCCCCGATTGAGAATCGAAGCCTCCCCACACCATCCAAATCAGCAGAATGTCTTCAGGTGGTCATCGAAAGTGATTCATCCGACGATGAGTTCGATGATAAAGCATATATGTGCTTTATGGCCAAAGATGTTCCAGAAGGTGAAGACAGCTGACGATGAGGTAAGTTCAACTCTCCTATTCCACAAATGCATCTCATACTTTCGAAAATATGATGAATGAATTTAAAAACATTCAAAAGGCCCATGAGACTCTAAAAACTGAGAATATACAGCTTCAATTAACAAATTTAGAGCTAAAAGATGAAAATGACTTGCTGAAAATAAATTATGAAAACATGTCTCTTGATTGTGAAACCAGCAAGGTCGATTTTGAAAAACTCATGGAGAGCAATCATCAACTTGCTCATGAACTAAATGAGGTTAAAAGCCACAATGAGAGCAAGACAAATGATTTGGTTCTACTACAAGCCAAAATCACAACTCTCGAAAAGCGAGAAACTGAACTTGAGACCATTCTGAAGTCGTTTGCGAAATCGTCCAAAAGAATGGAAGAAATTCTAAGCACTGGGCAACATGCTCATGATAAAAGTGGCTTAGGATACAGCTCATGTTCAAACAAAGGGAAAACTAGTACAGTGTTCGTCAAGAGTGTGGAACACATTCCAGAATCGGAAGATACCCCTAGTCCCGTGAAGGAACCTACTGTATCGAGAAATCAAGGTGCAATTCCGCCCCGCAATCCTATACCGCATGCCGGAATCATAAGCCATTCCAACTCGTGAGGCGCACTCAACAAAGATGCTCCCAGAGCATATCAACAGCGCCAACACTGCTCGTAAGGAAGGTCAGATCCAACCACCAAAGGCCCGCACGGCAAGATTATCAAGATAAAGACGCCGAGGTATTGGATACAGGAGCCCCATTATCCCTCAAGACAACAGATGCCGATCAAAGATCAACAACAAGATTGGGAATCCAACCGAGACCCGTAAGACAAGTCGTTAGGCCTAAGAAAATGGCTCCACCTCCAAGACGGCACTCGCATCGGATTAATAAAAGTAACCCCGAATTTTACATGCATAATAATTATCATGATTATAACGACTACGGATATGCCCCCATAGATATCGCAACACCGTACCAAGTATGTCCTACAAGAAACCAATTGCTGCCAGAAAACTTGGGTACCTAAAGGAACTAACATACATGGACCCAAAATCAAAGGGGACTTAAATCTACCTAATTTCTTTGTTACAAGACATTCTAGAGGAGGATACGGTACTTTGATAGTGGATGCTCACACATGACCGGAGATAGGAGCAAGCTATCTGATTTTGTAGAAGGTCGCGGTCCAAAAGTTCGCTTCGGTGATAAGTCTAAAGGAAGAACAAGAGGGAAAGGAAACCTACTTGTCGGGAAATTCAAGGTCACCGATGTTGCATATGTTGAAGGCTTACAGTATAATCTACTTAGTATTAGCCAGTTCTGTGATAAACAGTTCTCGGTGAAGTTCTATATAGATTGCTGTAGAGTCAAGAACACCCAAACCAAGAAAGTTGTGCTTACAGGAAGCAGATCAGGTAATATGTATATTGCTGACTGGAAGCCTATGAGCTCCTCAATTCCATGCTTTGTTGCCAAAGGCACTGCAGATCTTAGCTGGTTATGGCACAAGAGGATGTCTCACTTCAACTTCAAGACGATCAACAAGCTCTCAAGACAGGAAATGGTTAGAGGTTTGCCAAATGTGTCATTCAAGAAGGACAGTGTTTGTGGACCATGTCAGAAAGGCAAGCAAATCAAGTCAACCCTGAAAAGCAAATCCTACCTTTCAACCCAAAGAGTGTTGGAAATGCTACACATGGATCTCTACGGTCCTGTAGACCCAGTAAGTTTGGGAGGTAAGAAATACTGCATGGTTGTTGTTGATGATTATTCCAGGTATGCTTGGACGATATTTCTTAGCAAGAAGAAGGAAACAACATCAAAGCTGCCCGAGCTCCTGAGAAAGTTGCAAAATGAAAAAGCATCGAGTATCGTGTGCATTCGTTCCGACAGAGGTATAGAATTCACTAACCGCTTTATAGAACAATACTATTCGGAGAATGGAATACAGCACGAATACTCAACTGCCCGTACACCTCAACAAAATGGTGTTGCCGAGCGAAAGAATAGGATGTTGAAAGAAGCAACAAGGACAATGATTGCCGCAAGCAAATTGCCACATCGTTTCTGGGGTGAAGCAACCAATACAGCATGCTACACTCAAAACCGTTGTATCGTCAACAAGCACCACAACAAAACAGCATATGA